>JAWZYU010000001.1:138410823-139010823 GCA_038380435.1 Ryuthela nishihirai
ATAGGGTGCTTAAAAAGGTTTAGATCCATGATGCGCATTTTGCGCCGTTCCTATCGGCGCTTCATCAGGTGGGAAGTGAGGGACTTAATGCAGAAGAGGCAGCTGGTCAGTGAGCACGGGGGAGGGGTGGGGTGCCATAAATTAACATGTCAGTGGTTCAGCTCCGAGGATTGGAGTGGTCGGCGGAAGTGCGGGTGGCAGTAATGCGATCTGCATGTAACGGAGGTTGGGAGAGTGTGGGATTATGGGAAATTGCCAAGATATGCATATGTCGAGGGAAGCATCACTGTTTCTGGGTAGTAATTCATCGTTATAACGAGTGGGGTACTTTTAGTGAATTAAATTTGGTAAGCTGAAAATTGGGGTTAAGATAATTATGTTTTTGAGGGTCTGAATAATGGTTTTCTTATTGGTATTACTATAGGGAGTTTTTGTATGTATGTATGTATGTATGTGTGTGTGTGTGTGGGGGGGGGGGGTTCATTGATCACCGATTTTAGGAGGTATTATGGAGGTGTTCTAAAGGGTTAGGTGGGTGTGTATTATTGCAGGTGGCAAATGGGGATCGACGATGAGAGAGGAGAGTGTTTAGGGGTGCATGGAATTTCCGAGGTGTATGTTATATCCCCTAAGTATCAGACGCCACGCTGGGGGGAGGGGGACAATATCTGTGTTGCAGAGTTCGGTCAGTTTTACATTAATGAGGATATTTTCTGTGATGGCTAGTTGGAATTTGGTAGGTGGGGATACTATAATTTTAGCGGAGTGAAAATTAGTGGGCAGATTGTTTTCGGTGATTGCTTGAGATAGTGCAGTTTTTTGTAGTTTATTTAAGATGTCGTGTTTGTGCTCTTTAAGTTGGGCATTAAATGGGGTGAAGTTTTACCTATGTATTTGTCTTTGGGGAAGATTTTACCTGTTTAGTCATTGAGTTGAATGTAGTAAACTCCTCCATAGCTGGGTATATGGTCGCGATCATTTCGAATGAGTTTGGATATAGTGTGAGACATTTTAATTGGGACTTTATAACGGAAAGATTTTAGGTTATTGTTAACAGAGTATGTGAAATTATTATTTATGTATGGTAGGGCTACGTGTATTTTTGCGTTTCTTTATTTACAGGTGTTGGAGGGTTTTGGGATTGTTTGCGTTTGATTTGTTTGGGAATTTTGTTGATGCTGTGTGAGGTATATCCGCCCTGTTCAGCGAGTTACCCCACTCATTATAAAGATGAATTACTACCCAGAAACAGTGATGCTTCCCTCAACATATGCATATCTTGGTGATTTCCCGTAATTCCACATGCTCCCAACCTCCGTTATATGCAGATCGCATTACCGCCACCCGCACTTCCGCTGATCACTCCAATCCTCGAAGCTGAACCACTGACATGTCAATTTATGACACCCCATCCCTCCCCTGCACTTACCAACCAACTTCTCCTGCATTAAGTCCCTCACTTCCCACCTGATGAAGTGCCAATAGGAACCGCACATCGTGGATCTAAAACTTTTTAAGCACCCTATGCTATCAAAAAGTATAAATAATTATGTCATTCGCCAATGTGGGTAGACCATTGGCAGCAGTCATCATTATCTTAATCTCCACTGAGATGTCACTTGTCGGCAAGAACATCGAATTTTAAATTTCTCACCAAAAGCATTCCAAGAAGCTCCTGTTACTTCCCATCCTCTACAGCATGGTATGTAAATCTCTCTATAATAATTATTGATACTTGATAGCATAGTCCATGTGTTGAAGTGCTTAAAAACATTTAACAGTGTCATAGAGAATTAAATTACTTTACTTTAATTGTTCCTTTGGTTGTAAATAAAGCACATTTAAATAAAAACATAAACAAAAATTTGGATCTGAAAGGGTTAATGCTGAAACTAGGTAGGTGGAAGTAGTGTCAATTTGTAGAGTGTCATCAACATTTTAGAAATAACAATACATTTATATCTGCATATACATTCAGTAGCCACTTTAGTAGGTACAATTCCATATTGTCAATAGTAATTCAGATACAAAACTCAGTAACTCCTTTGGGGAGGGGGTGGCTCAGTCGGTAGCGCGCCAGGCTCGTAATCTGTAGTTCCCAGGTTCGAGTCCCAGCTGGATCAGCATTGAGATTTATCTCCGCAAAATTCCCCACCCTGCCCACGGTCAGTAGGGGACACCGATGGGCTTGGAAAGGCCACCGTCCGTCGGATGGGACGTTAAGCCGTGGCCCCGTGTGCAGGAGAGCCATACCCTGTGCACGTTAAAGAACACGCTGGATGGCCTTGATGGGGGGCTACCATCTGTCTTCCAACAGCTGTTCCAGTGGGTCCCCTCCCCCAACCTTCTCTGAGCCTTCGGGGTCCATATGACCTGGCCATTTAGCCCAAAAAAGTGCCGCTCAGAGGTAAAACAGTCCAACCCAGTAACTCCTTTAATAAGCTTTTCATGAAAAAAATGTGACTGAAGAATATTCAGTCTCATTTTTCCAGGGGACCATGCTCCACTTCTTTCAAATGTTTCTCTTCAATTAGTTTCTCAGTTTAATTATTTTGGGAGTTGGAGGCTGACACAATGTGCAACAGAAGGTAAACAGGAGAAAAGGGTATTGTTGCTGGAATGCTTAAGAATACGTACAGAGTGGGGAAAAATAGGTGGATGTCCCTAAAGATTAAATGCAGGATCCTCTCAAGGTTTGTTATGATAATGAGACTTAAACTTTTTTTAAGTAAGATAACAGGAAGCTTGATCTTTTGATTGCAGATGCTTATGTAACATCTTAGATATTAGGTGGGTTGATTATAAATAATGAGGTTAAAATGAAGGAGTTATCAGTTAAATAATCATCAATATAATATGCCTTCAAGCAGCTTGTCATATAGAATGAAACTGCATTAATTTGGCCATATTTTTTGCATGCTGATTGACAGATTAACCAATGAATTTATGAATATGTCCCTAAAGGATTGAAGAAAAAAGAGTGGGGTGTAAAGATATTGTCAAACTGGTTCTTATTAGGATTTGTATGCAATGACTAAGTGTAGTAGCTGTATTGAGGCTTGACATAATTGAGAATTGAATTGCAAAACCTGGTGGACTTCTGAAGCTTATGTCTGCTGAGAATTTTACATATTTCTCAACATTAAGAAACAAGTTATTCTACCTGGGAATGTTGTAATATTTTAAATGATTTTCGAATTACCCTTCATATAGAGAAAGAAATAGTATAAAAAATAAAATCAGCAAAATAGTTTATCTTGAGTTTTACACAGGTTAAATCTTTCAGGTTTTTTCATTACAGTTTGATCCTTGAACTTGTCAGTGTTGAAATTTCTACATATATTTTTCAGCTGTTCTTGGGAAGAAAAGGAGGTGCAATTGTGCTTTCAAAATTACTCGCCACTATTTTGTTCCCTTTGTTTTCCCCTGAATCTAATATTGAACATATAGTCTCGCATGCATGAAAGGCCAATTTCTTTTGTGTATCTTGAAGAATATAGTGATGGCCTTGTGGGAGATTAACATATGCCCTAACAGCACTCCAGAAGATATTTTTGATTTGCTCCTTGATATCTTTACATCATGAAACTACCAGTGTGAAGCAAATTAATCCAGGCCAGCTAGAACATAGCTTGGTATTAATATTTTTTAATTTTTGCAAACTGGTGTTCAGCTAAATAATTATTCAAATATTTATTCTTAAAGAGAAATGGGAAAAACTTTTAAATACAATCAAATTTCAATAGTGACTATGTAAAATTGGGAATAAATTTTGTGCTAATAAACCTTGCGTTCTTGTCACATTCTTGCTCACAAAACTTTTATACCACTTATCAACATAGTACCTTAATGTTCTGCTCTGCATGTTTCCTTCATTATTGAAAGTGATTCACCCGTGAAAAAAGACTGAATGCACTTGTCTTAAAATTTAGCAATTTAGTTCAGTATGAAGTAAAAAAAAAGTGATATATATAGGAATAAATCTGCCTTTTTCTCATATGCAGAGTGGTTACAAAAATGTAATGATATATAAATATTATATAAAAAGCTATGAATGGTGGGGCGGGGGTGGCTCAGTCGGTAGCGCGCCAGGCTCGTAATCTGTAGTTCCCAGGTTCGAGTCCCAGCTGGGTCAGCGTTGAGATTTATCTCCGCAAAAATTCCCCGCCCTGCCCACGGTCAGTAGGGGACACCGATGGGCTTGGAAAGGCCGCTGTCTGTCGGATGGGACGTTAAGCCGTGGCCCCGTGTGCGGGAGAGCCATACCCTGTGCACGTTAAAGAACATGCTGGATGGCCTTGACGGGAGGCTACCATCTGTCTCCCAACAGCTGTTCCAGTGGGTCCCCTCCCCCAACCTTCTCTGAGCCTTCGGGGTCCATGTGACCTGGCCATTTAGCCCAAAAAAGTGCCGCTCAGAGGTAAAACAACCCAAAACAACAACGCTATGAATGCAACATAAGGAAGTCCTACATATTTTGAGAGAATATTTTGGAAAATATTTTACATATCAGAAAAGGATTACAAATATTTAACATAGCTTACCACTGATTTTTGTATAATAAATATTTAAAATAATTTCATTCATTCGTAATTATGCAGTGTGTGCAGGAACTTTTTTTGTCATACATACATCCACCCTATATTCCAGTTCATCCTGTACTTTATTGTGTATTTATGTTAACAAACAGTGATTTGCCATACATGTTCTTTTAGTTCATTTACATTTGATGGTATATGGTGATTTAACTGTAAATGAGTTGAGGAAACATAGATGTCATTCATCATGCTCATTGTATCTTTTGATACAGACAGTCTAAGGGAAGTATGGGATGAACTGAAATGTAGGATTTATGTATGTAAAGTAATCCATGGTAGCTTTATCAAACAGTTGTAATCTTTTTCTGGTGTGTAAAAAAAGGTTTCATAAATGTTCTCTCAAAGCATATATAATTAACATATAAAGTCTTCAGAAGTTTTTATATAATAAATATTTAAAATAATTTCATTCATTTGTAAATCCCTCTGTATATCTAGGAACTTTCTTGTCCATGTGCTTAGCTCATTTATGATTATATTGTCAAATGATTATAATCTGTGTTTATGTAGCTACTACAGATATAGATGTCTTTAATGATATTACAAAATATTGCAGTATTTATTTGACTACATAAAATGCCTTTTTTTTAAAGAGCAAATTATATTTTTTTGTGTATATTGAATTAATAGTTTTCATTTGATAGTGGTTTTGGTCAGTGGTTGCTGGTATGAGCAAAGAAGATAAAGCTAAACTTTTACAATTTGTAACTGGAAGTTCTCGTGTTCCTCATGGTGGTTTTTCGCAACTTATTGGTGTAGATGGTCCCCAGAAGTTTACAATTAGTGAAGTTCTTTATAGACCTAATATCTTACCATCAGCAAGCACATGGTAAGTCATATCCTGCTATTAATACATTGTAACTTTATATTTATTATAATGAAATTATTACAGTGGTTTATTGAGATTTTATGTGATTTGCTAGTAAAATCTGTTGTAAGTGTAAATTTCCCATCCATTATTCATTTGTGAACTGGTATTACATCAGTTATTCCCCCATACACTTGTTTTAAATTTACAGTATATACACTGCTGGCCATTAAAAGTGCAACACCAGGAAAAACAAGATATCAAAGCCATATTTAGTGAATACCTAGCTTATGTTACAAGGATCAAATGATTATAAATACAACTTGGTTAGACTTGTGGAATACAAAGAAATCAATATCTTGTGTAGCCACCATGAGCGGCAATAACTGCTGCTACACGATCCAGCATTGAGAGGATAAGATGTCGGATGTGTTTGGGGAATGCCAGCCAAAGTTCATCTGTTATTGCAGCTGTTGGTGTGCTAGTTGTCATGAGATCATGGACCAGACATGTTCAATTGCGGACAGATCCGGTGAACGTGCAGACCAAGGCAGAAGTGTCACATGGTGACTATCCAGGAATTGTTGGATGATGCATGCCATATGTGGTCGGACATTGTCCTGTTGATAAATGGCACCAGAGGGCCCTTGAAGATAAGGTACTACCACAGGTTCCAACACCTCAGTGATGTAATGATGGCTGTTCAAAGTACTGGTAATGCATTTGAATCACATGCATGAGTGGAGTCCAATGGCACCCCATACCATAACACCAGGGGGCAGACTTGTATGGTGCTGCATCGTGCATGTCTCACTGAGCCTGTCGCTGTGGTACTGCCAGATGCAGATTCATCCATCATTGTGCTGCATACTGAAGCGAAATTCATCTGAAAAGATGATACAATGCCATTCACACATCCATGTGTAACATTCTTGGCACCATTGCAGTCGCATATGCCTATGTTGTAGAGTCAATGGTAGCCGAAGCAATGGCTGCCTAGCAAAGATGCCCTGATGCTGCAGGTGACATTGAACCATATGTGAGGACACTGGTTGATGTGCAACACATCCTAACTGTTGAGCTAAGCTGTTTGATGTGACTGTATGATCATTCAAAGCCATGCACATGAGATTTCTGTCCTCTCCTTTGTTTGTGTGACAGGGCTGTTGAGATTCCTCATGTTGGTGAATTCATTCCTCCTCTATCCCCCCCTTGGTGTGAGCGCCTGTACGCAGTGAGGGGGACCACCCTGTGAAGGTTCCGCTGGCTTGGTTACCTTCACAGGTTCCTAAACGCTCGCCTAAACTCACAGGGTCCTAAACGCTGTGCGCGGAGACCCGTGTCCCAGGAAAGGAGGATCCTGGTAGTTGCTCGGGGGTCCACGTCTTTTCTCCTCAGCTCATGACTGGCAGGGTCTTCTTTGGCCACCTTGCCATTGGGGAGCCTGTCTGTTGTGGGGCTGGGCAGCGGATTCCGGGGCCTCTGCTATACACTGCTTTGGCCTCTGCTTCCGGTAAACAGGAGTTCATGGGGTGGGCCCTGCTAGGGTCAACCGTGCAGAGCAGTGAGTAACCTTGCCCATGGTCCGGGTACAGGTTTACAAGTTTCCTCACAGATTATTTTCCTTTTGTCGTTATCCTTTCTTTGTGAGACCAGTTTGGCCATTCGCAATTTTGTTATTTTACGCTTTGTTTCATTTGTGTAGAATGTTTTTATTCTGCACATTTCTCTTTTTATTTTCCTTTTATTTGTGAGGGCTTGGCTCACTGTCTGTGTGGGTATAGTGCCTGCGTAGCCCTGGCGCCTGATTGGGCGTCCCCTTGTTGGGCTCCGTGGAGGGTGGGGACAGTGGGCACTGAACCACACAATTAAAAAAAATGAAAGAGATTGATGAAAATAATGCGATCTAGGCTGTAAAGAGGGCTCGACACGAGCCCCCATCTTCCTCATCTTTGTTATCCCCGCCGTCGTCTTCTTTGTCTGTGTCTTCGTTCCCGAGATTCCTGATCATCCACTCCACGGGTGATCAGGTACTTGGGGACATGTCCCCTTTCTTTGTGAACAAAGGTTTAAAAGGTCTTGCGAGAGAGCCGAAATCCGTAAAGCACTTACTGTCTGGCGACTTGCAGGTTGAGACCGCTTGTCCTAAACACTCCAAACTGCTCCTTAAGTTTACAGAGATTGGTGGGGTGGCAGTTGAGGTCACTCCCCACAAAACTCTGAATTCCTCTCGGGGTGTGATCACTGAGTGGGGCCTCCTCAAAGTCACTGAGGAGGAAATCCTCTCAGAGCTCACACCTGAAGGAGTAACAGCAGTCCACCGGGTTTCAACACACCGTGATGGGAAATTGGCACCCACCCGGGTGCTGATTGTGACATTCAACACGCCATGCCTGCCTTCTTCCATCAAGGCAGGTTACTTACATTGTGAGGTTCGGCCGTATATCCCAAACCCTCTGCGCTGTTTTCAGTGTCAGATATACGGTCATGCCCGCACAGCATGTCAGGGCAAGCCCACCTGTGCTCGCTGTTGCAGTAAGGATCATCTTGATCCTGACTGCACAGCAGAAAAGGCATGCTGTGTGAACTGCAGTGGCGAACATCCGGCATACTCTCGCGACTGTCTGAAGTGGAAGGAGGAAAAGGAGGTACAACGCTTGGAAGTTATGAACAATATCTCATACACTGAAGCGAGAAAGCTTGCTGCACTGCCCGCCCCACCTGGCAAGGTTTCCTATGCCAATGCAGTCATTGGAAAGCCCATCGTTCCAATGACTTCGGTGGCAGTGCAGACTGATATCAGTGTACCACCAACTGAATCTTTCTCGCCATCAGTGAAGTACCTCCTCACACAGGCAAAACCGAGTGTGGTGTCAACTTCGACATCAACCCCAGTTTCCATTCCTGCAACTCAGCCTTCCACCTCCACCGGAAGGCCTCCTCCTCCCCGTCCTCAGACAGCAAGACCTTCCAAACCTAAGGGGCCCCCACCAGGGCCAAAAAAGAAAATCTCTGCACCACAAAGGGCGGTCACCGATCCATGCCCCTCGGACGATTCTGAGGACATGGATACCAACCGCCCCCTATTCATTAAACCGTCCTCTGCGGCGGTTAAGCTGAATAGGAATTCGTCGTCCGCCCACTCAAGACGACATCAAGGCAGTCCTTCAGGCACACCAGCCCATATGTGTGTGCCTGCAGGAGACGTACTTGCAGCCTGGCTGCAAGTACGTCTCCTGCAGGCACACAGATCCCACGATCCGGCACAGATCTTCCCCAAACACAGATCCCACGATCTGGCACTTCTCACTAGTTCTCCGGGACCGGGATGGAGATGGTCCAGCTCACGGGGGTGTCACCATCCTCGTGAGCAACCATTCTCCATTCTGGGTCGTACCCCTTACCACCAACTTAGAGGCGGTTGCCATCCGCCTCTTCGTGGGGTTCTCGCTGACTGTCTGCTCTGTATATCTTCCACCTGGGAGCATCGTCTTCCAGGAAGACCTTGATGATCTCGTCTCGCAGCTGCCGTCCCCCTTTCTCATGATGGGGGACTTCAACAGACACAGTCCACTTTGGGGCAGTGCTGACACCAACGGGAGGGGTGGGGTCTTGGAGCAGTGGCTCCTGGATCCTTCTCTCCCCCTGTACTTACTTTCACTCCCCAACCCACGCTTTCACTGCCATTGACCTTACCATCTGCTCCTCCTCGATCCTTCCACTCTTTACATGGGAGGTCGAGGACAACCCTTACGGAAGTGATCACCTCCCCGTGGTGTGCACCATCTCCCGTGGGGGGCCTTGCAGCCCTTTACGCGTCTCGCAGTGGAGGCTCGATCGGGCTGACTGGTTTCGAGCTGCTCTCTGAGCTCGATGACAACTCTGTCAGCCAGGAGCCAATCAATGTGGCAGTAGCGGAGATAATGGACTGTATCGTAGATGCAGCTGCATCAACAATTCCTCAAACATCTACACGGTTTCCTCGCTTTCCGAAACTGTGGTGGAATCCAGATTGCACTGTAGTTTGTAAGGCTCAGAACAGGGCTTGGGAGGTGTTTTGGAGATATCCGACGTCCCCCAACCTCGAAAAGTTCAAACGCACCAGGGCGAAAGCTCGTTTCATCCGACGCCAGAGCCAGAAGGAATCTTGGATCAAGTACACGTCTTCTATCACCCTCACGACCAGTTCTAAGGTCGTGTGGGATAAAGTCCGGAAGATGGGTGGGAACTACACGTCCCACTCGTTATCGATCCTGGAGCACAAGGGACAGGCAATTGCTGATCCGAAAGCAATTGCCGACATTCTGGGGGAGTCATTCTCCTCCATTTCTTCATCTTCCTCTTACTCCCCTGAGTTTCTGGCCCAGAAGGGCAGGGCGGAACGCTCTCCGCTGTCTTTCCACTCGAATGGTTTGGAGCCTTACAACAGGCCATTCACAGTGGAGGGGCTTCGCCTTGCTCTGCACTCTTCTCGTGCCTCTGCTGTAGGGCCTGACAATGTCCATTATGCCATGCTCCAACATCTTTCACCATCGAGTAAGGATCGGATGCTCCATCTCTTCAATCGCATTTTTCTCGAGGAGCAGTTTCCGGACTCCTGGTGGGAGGCCATCGTCTTGGCCTTCCCCAAGCCAGGCAAAGATCCCAAGATTCCTTCCAATTATCATCCCATCGCGTTGACGAGCTGCGTGTGCAAGGTTTTGGAAAGAATGGTAAATGCCAGACTCATCTGGTATTTAGAACACCACAACCTTCTTTCCAACACCCAGTGTGGCTTTCGCAGGCAACAGTCAACTCTTGACCATCTGATACGTCTCGAATCGGCTATCAGAAACTCATTTTTACGTTGAGAGCACCTGGTGTCAATTTTCTTCGACATCGAAAAAGCGTACGACACAGCTTGGAGATTCAGCATTCTTCGTGATCTTCATAGCTTCAGCTTGAGAGGTCACATCCCGATCTTCATCTCCAACTTCTTATCGAGACGTTCTTTTCATGTCGGTAACGCTCTGTCGCGGCCGTACCCCCAAGAACAGGGGATGCCACAAGGCTGCGTGCTGAGTGTTACGCTTTTCGCTGTCAAGATTAATTCTATTACTAGACAACTTCCTCCATCAGTAGGCAATGCCCTCTATGTTGATGACTTTAGCATCTTTTGCTCTTCATCCAGCTTGATGGTCATTGAAAGACAACTGCAAATTGCCCTGAACAATCTTTCTGTTTGGGCAACAGCAAACCGGTTTTGGTTCTCCCCACAGAAGACTGCTTGTGTGCACTTTTGCCACAAGTGTAATCTTCATCTGAATCCCGAGCTGCAGCTCGGGGGTAACATCATTCCAGTTGTGGTGGAGACCAAGTTTCTCGGTCTCATATTCGATCGGAAATTGACCTTTTACTACACATATATGTCATCTGAGGTCCAAGTGCACGTGGGCACTGAACATCGTCAAGGTCCTCTCCTCCCTTTCTTGGGGGGCGGACCAATGTTCTTTGCTCTGCTTCTACTGTGCACTTGTCCAATTGAAACTGGACTACGGATCCCAGGTTTATGACTCCGCCTGGGATTCAGTGGTGAAGGTGCTGGACCCCCTCCATCACTAGGCCCTCCGTGTTTGCACAGGAGCCTTCCTCACCTCACCGGTCCAGAGTCTTTATGTTGAGACCAACGAACCTTCATTATCTCTTTGCTGTCAGCAGTTGTCCCTACAATATGCATCTAAATTGCGATCCCTGCCTGGCCATCCCACTTCGACTGCGTTTTCAGTCCGAAGTGGGAAATACTTTACACAAATCAGCCGACTGCTATTCGTCCTTTTGGTTTGCATGTCAGATACTACCTCAGAGACATTAACATCAGTCTCGATAGCATTGCACAGTCGACAGCTGAGCCACTTCCACCTTGGCTTGCTGTTTCCCCTTCCTGCGATTTTTCCCTGTGCAGGATGGGGAAGGCCTTTACGTCCAACTGTGCATACTGGCAACTCTTTACCAGCCATTGTGCTGAGCACCCGGATTTCTTGCCTGTCTTCACAGATGGCTCGAAGTCTGGCACATTGGCGGGATCAGCTATGGTCTGCTGTAATGTAATCATTGCAGACCAGATCCCACTGCAGTGTTCCATCTTCACTGCAGAGTTGCACGCTATCAGCCTTGCCTTGGACCACGTGGTGACTAAACATCATTGTTGGTGTGTGTTTTACACGGACTCGCTTAGCTCGCTAGAGGCTTTGATCTCAGTGAGGCATCGGCCTCACCCAGTTCTTACTAAGATCCGCCAGCAACTACATCGTCTGGCAGCCACAACCACCATCCATTTCTGTTGGGTGCCCGGTCACGTCGGAATCAGGGTCAATGATTTGGCAGATTCTGCAGCCAGGTCAGCCACGCCCCTGTCCGACTCTCCATTGCCAGTTCCATACCTGGATTTCTGGCAACGTTTTACCATCGAGCGGCACAGTGGCAGAGATCTTGGTCAGAACAGCTTACGAACAAGCTCTTTGAGATCAAACCTATCATCAAACCATGGCAGTCTTGTTACCGCAGGAATCGCAAGGAGGAAGTTGTACTTGCTCGGCTCCACTTAGGTCATTCATTTATTACTCATTCGTTTTTTCCTCAGGCGGACAATGTACCTAAGTGCGAGTTTTGTGACACCATTTTAACTGTGAAGCATATTTTAATTGAATGTCCCGCTTTTACCTTTGAAAGACATCTGATTTTTAGCTTTCATAATTTTATGTCTGAGCCCCTTACACTTGGACACTTATTATCTGATGATTGTTGTTTTAACTCTGTCTTTAAATTTTTTCATTACACTGGATATTTTACTAGACTTTGATTTTACACCTTTAAGCGTTTTGTATATAACCCAGTCGCTTACATCTGGGTTATTTTTATATTGAACATATTTATACATTTGTTTTTATTGTTTCACATTGTTCTTGTTGACTTTTTGGTTTATTTTTAAACTTGATTGAGGGTTAAGCATTACTTTTATCTTTTTTCTTTTTGGACATTTTTTTGGCACATTATAGACTTAGTTGCTAATGCGCCAATAAACCCCAAATAACCAAACCTCCTCTATCCACTGATGCCATATTCTCATCACTGTGGCAGCATTCCGTCCAACACGAGCACCAATGTCTCGGTACAATAATCTGCCTTTCTGTAATCCTACAATTCTCCCTCAATCAAAGTCGGAAACCTGGTCATATGGATGCTGTGTTCTTCGACGGGGCATACTTGATCCATTAGTGCGCAATAACTGTGAGCAAATACACTTCCAGTGCTTTACACCAGCTCTTTGTAATCTCCTCTTATACCACTTCCAGGGGGCGTTACTATCACACATGATGTGTGTATGTGCTGTGCTTTGAATCATTTACATGTTCTCCCATGGGCTACCATCTTGCATATTTTGGGGCAATCTGATGAGTTCTTCCTGGTGTTGCACTTTTAATGGCCAGCAGTGTATATATTTATATGTAAACTATTTAACATTTGTTTTAATCATTCTGTACTGTGTTACCAAATTTTCATTCTTTATTTTCAATGTTATTGTTTATGCTTTTCATTGTACCTAAAAATTTGGTATTAAAAGGAAATGTTTTAGTATGAATCTCATGTAGTTTATAATTTGAATTTATGTACAATATTTTAAAATTAATTTGCTATCTGGAATATTATATATTTCAGCATTAATCTGCTAAAGTTGCCAGCATACTCTACAGAATCAGAGTTGAAAGAACGACTCCTTATTGCTATTCATTATGGAAGTCAAGGTTATGGTACAGCATAGATTTATATTCCAGAAGCTGGATATCAAGAATCGATAAAATTAAATCATTAGGAACTTATACAAAGGGATATGGGGGCATCATATTTGTAAAGATGAAGTGCAATTTAATAGGTGTTAATATTGTATTTGTAAATATTTTAATGACTGTCTGTGAAAAAAAAATTTTACTCCAGTTGTTTGCTATTTATATTTACATAAGAAATCATTTCAAATTTTTATTGTTTTTAAAAATCGTTTATAATACATTGTGTACATGAATCTGTGATGTGAACTTGATTTTAATCCAACACTATATTAGTGTAAGAATGTTTTTAGTACTATCCATGCTTAATACCAAGTACATTATTTCATTGATACATATGGTGTGTCTTATAATGTTGCCATAAATAATTTGGACAAGTAATGCCTTTAATAGTTTCCATTAATATTTTAGTTGTGATCAATAACAGATATAATAGGATAATTCATATTTTGATTACTCACAGAATTAGAAAGTATCGAATAAAAACATTGAAATTGTTAGTTAGCTGTCTGGAAGTTTTTCTGTATCCCTTAGCTTCTTATAACTGTTAATTTGAAATATGTTTTAAATTGGCTTAAAAGTAGCATTAAGTTGATTGCACTCAAAATCTGATTATCAAAATTTTAATGAGAATATAATATCAACAGAATAAAATGTTAATTGGGACAAATTGCTACTTTTATGTTTAAAATTTCACCAGGTAAAATTACTCTTTTGAGCATGGCTAATCTTAAGAAATTAATGTTACAGCATATCATTTTTTTTACATAAATTTCAAGCATGAATCTTAGCATACTTCAAAGAACACTTTTATAAGTGATCCTATATTTTATATTTTTTACAAATTGCTAATATTTTACCTTGAAATGTTTTATGAGTATAGCACAACTAGTTTTTTGAGGTCAATAAAGCAAATTGATAATTTCTTGCTCATCATTTACCATGATTCACCAGAAAGTATAGTGTATATGTATAGTATGTAATAAAGAATTATGTATGCAAGGTAGTTATTATAGTGAAACAATTTGGTACAGGTCTTGCAAAATTGGAATATTTTTACCTTTCTAGAGCACTTTTAGGACATTATTATAAAGGAATTTTTAGAAATATAAGGAAGGATGTTGCCATACTCCCTCCCCCAGAGTTAATCTGAATTTTTTTGCCAGTTCCTAATAATAATAATTATGATGATGATGTCTTAAGGCTAAATGATATTGAGTAGCTTAATACAAAATATTTGTTTACTTTTTTTTAATTTTAACCATGCTAGTATATAATGGAATGAACTTGTTGAGATTGAAATATTTGGAATCTCATTGAGCATCAAATTAAGCTTAAAATTAAATATATATTCAGTTTATAATGTCCAACACCATTTGCATTCATTTATATAATTTTTCATTATTTTTGATATTTATGTTATGTTTATTTGGCTTTGTAAAAATTAGTTTGATTATAACTTGGAAGTTGTTAGTTCAACTGTGCCCTGATTTCTGACATGAGTAAATATTGACTTGCATTAAGATCCCTGGAAGAAAATGCTGATTCCCTCCTGCTCAAATGGTGAAGACGTTGATCCAGTAGAATGCCAGGCTCATAGTCTGTAGTTCCCAATTTTAGTCCCACCTAGGCTAGCATTGAGATTTATCTCTGTTAATCTGCTTTTGGTCAGAAAGGATACTGATGGGTTTGGAAAAGCTGCCATCTCTCACATTAAATGTGAAGCTGTGGTCCTGTGTGCAGGAGAGCCATATCCTGTGGACATTCAAGAAGACACTTGATGGCCTTGCTGGGAGGCTGCCATCTAACACCTGTACAGTGGGTCCCCTTTTCCCAACCTTCTCTGAGCCTTTGTGGTCCATGTGACCTGCCATTTAGCCCATTGTGTACAAAAAGTTGCCACTCAGAGGTATAACAACCTTATTCAACATTGGCCTATCATAACACTGCAAATGCAATATATTACCTATGAGCAGTGCAAAAATAACACTGCTCATAGGTAATATATACACAGTCGTATCAGAATAATATGACCACCTACCTAATAATGGAAATAACCACCCTTGGCACGGATGACAGTGGGGAGACAGCGTGGATGCATTGAGGCCCTAGAAGGTAGTCAGAGGCACAAGTGCCCATTCGAACTCCAGCAGAGCATGGAGGTTCCGGAGGTGATGCGATTGTGGGTCTTCACGCTGAACCTGTTGATCCAAATGGTCTCACAAGTGCTCTATGGGATTGAGGTCGGGCGATTTCACCTGCAAAGGGAGAACGGAAACATCGCTGTTGTGTTCCTGGAACCAGTCACGCACCACTTTAGTGACATGGCAGGGCGCATTGTCCTGCTGATAGACACCATCACCACAGGGGTAAATGTCCATCATGAAGGGGGGGCAGGGGTGGCTCAGTCGGTAGCGCGCCAGGCTCGTAATCTGTTGTTCCCAGGTTCGAGTCCCAACTGGGTCAGCGTTGAGATTTATCTCCGCAAAATTCCCCGCCCTGCCCACGGTCAGTAGGGGACACCGCTGGGCTTGGAAAGGCCGCCGTCCGTCGGATGGGACGTTAAGCCATGGCCCCGTGTGCGGGAGAGACATACCCTGTGCACGTTAAAGAACACGCTGGATGGCCTTGACGGGAGGCTACCATCTGTCTCCCAACAACTGTTCCAGTGGGTCCCCTCCCCCAACCTTCTCTGAGCCTTCGGGGTCCATGTGACCTGGCCATTTAGCCCATGGTGTGCAAAAAAGTGCCGCTCAGAGGTAAAACAACCCAACCCATCATGAAGGGATGCATGTGGTCAACAAGGATGGACAGGTAGCCATAGGCATTCAGGGATCCATCCAGTGGTACCAGCAGTCCTAGGTCATACCAGGAAAACTTCCCCCAGACATGCACACTGACATTGCTGGCCTGTACTTGACCGATTCACCTGGCGATTTCACCTGCAAAGGGAGAACGGAAACATTGCTGTTGTGTTCCTGGAACCAGTCACGCACCACTTTAGTGACATGGCAGGGCGCATTGTCCTGCTGATAGACACCATCACCACAGGGGTAAATGTCCATCATGAAAGGGGGGCAGGGGTGGCTCAGTCGGTAGCGCGCCAGGCTCGTAATCTGTTGTTCCCAGGTTCGAGTCCCAACTGGGTCAGCGTTGAGATTTATCTCCGCAAAATTCCCCGCCCTGCCCACGGTCAGTAGGGGACACCGCTGGGCTTGGAAAGGCTGCCGTCCGTCGGATGGGACGTTAAGCCGTGGCCCCGTGTGTGGGAGAGACATACCCTGTGCACGTTAAAGAACACGCTGGATGGCCTTGACGGGAGGCTACCATCTGTCTCCCAACAACTGTTCCAGTGGGTCCCCTCCCCCAACCTTCTCTGAGCCTTCGGGGTCCATGTGACCTGGCCATTTAGCCCATGGTGTGCAAAAAAGTGCCGCTCAGAGGTAAAACAACCCAACCCATCATGAAGGGATGCATGTGGTCAACAAGGATGGACAGGTAGCCATAGGCATTCAGGGATCCATCCAGTGGTACCAGCAGTCCTAGGTCATACCAGGAAAACTTCCCCCAGACATGCACACTGACATTGCTGGCCTGTACTTGACCGATAAGCGTGTCCGGGTATTGGTTCTCATGTGTCTGATGCCATATCCACCACTGCCTGTCACTTCTGTGGAGTAGAAAGCAGAAACCTCGATTCGTTGGAGAAGGCAATCTATTGCCACTCTTCCACTGTCCAATGATGGTAGTCCCATTCGAACTGCAGGCGTCGTTGCTGATGGACCTTGGTTAACGTGGGCGCCTTTATGCAGCATTGACTCCAGAGACCCATGCGTAACAGTGTTCACCTACTGTTATTGGGGACAGGTACCTGGGTATCTCAGCATTCATTTGAGTAGTCAATTGCTGCACTGTTGCATGTCGATTTCCCTTTACCAGTCAACGGAGGCGACGGTCTCCTCGGGTTCCCAAGAGGAGAACGTTGTTGGGGGTTTTAGTGCCTCTGGGGTACCCTTTGGGGCTCCACAGTTATGATGTCTGGAGGTGTTCGGTGTGCCAGTGGTCCATTCTTGGTAGACCCTTACTACAGCACCTTGTGAACAGCCCACAAAGTCTGCTGTTTCCAAGATGCTTCCACCCTTGGCGCGGTAGCCAATGATCTTTCCTTTTTGAACATCCATCAAATCAACACCTCTGCCCATTGTGCACAAGTTACACACTATGGCTGATTTGTCCTGGTCAGCCACTTGTATCTCCGTGTGGTCGACCTAGTCATATGCACTCTGTGGTGCACCTGGGTGGGTACACTGTGATTCTGTGGGTGATCATATTTTTCTGATACTACTGTGTATATATACTAGCTCTATATTTTATACTTCTGAACATAAAAAAAAGTAAATAGATGCTTTGAAGTAAATGAAATATACATATTTCAATAGTGTATTGTAAGTCTTTACATATGTCAGAATTCAACTTCTTGTAAAACAGGTAGAATTGGATGCTGCACTGATATTATTACTGTGCATATGGTAACTGGTTGCTGCACTGATATTATTATGCATGGTAATGCTAGCTGCAATGTCGATCATTCTTTCAGTGTGCAATAATGTTTGCAGGGTCCAGATAGTAGTTCCTGTCAGAAAATATTGTGGTTATGCAGATGATGGTATATGCTAACAATTAATTAAATGTGATAAACAAGTCTTGCAAAATTAGAATATTTTTACCTTTCTAGATCATGATTAATTTCACTTGAATTTATGAAAAGAAATACACAATTTCTACTATCTGAATTGAAACAAAAATGTAACTTGAAAAATTAATTCCCTAAGGATGAGGTACTTAAAATAGTAATGCTCATGTCGTTGATTTATCCGTTGTTGATGTTTTTAGTTTGATTGGTTTATAACCATTTTTTTCTCCTCCGTCCAATGTGTTACACTTGGATATACATTTGAAGGCCACCTGGAATGTAAATAGCCCTGTGTTATATCAATGGAAAGCCAAATGCAAAGCTTTTTAAGCTTTTTATGCAAAAGAATATGACTGAAAGTGAATGGAATGTTTACAAAAAGAAATTGCTAATCAAAGCATATTTTTGGAAGTTTGTGTAATGATTATTTCACACTGCTATTTCTGAAAATTTTCTGTATGAGTAATTCAATTAACTTTTTAACAGTCTGGTTTGGTCCAATGACCCACTTTAAGGAGTGTATATATCCAAATCTTTAATCATGCACATACAGAACAAGCCCTAATTTGTTAGAATTAACCATGGTTGGAGTTCTTGATTTATATTTATTGTTTGTATTTTTTGGTAATATAACTTACAGATCTTAGCAAAAAGAAGTTCAAAAATCATATGGAATTTACCAAATTGTTGAAAGATTAAATATTTCAACCTCCATAACTTTTAAATATTGAATGGATATTATTGAAAATCGCAAATTAGGCAGATTTTACTTTTTGATTTTTGATGATTTGAGATTTACATTTCTGGCAGAGATATATTTATAAGGGCACTTTTGTAAATTGACAATTAACATTTGAAAACAAAGCATAATTAAGCATGCCAAATTTGAAGTCTCACATCCAATTCTATGCAGCTCATTCTCACTTGGTAAATCAAAATCTCCCCTAATTTAAAATCATGGATTGGGTATGGCACTGATCTCCAGTCTCATTGTCCCTTAAAAATCTTATTGTAAGAAGTTACAGAGAGTCTGAGTTTTATTATCTGATGATATAACATGGGGCTATTCATATTTCATTGGATGTTGAGTGTAAGTTCCAGTGATGAATAAACTTATCTGTTAACAAGTGATAATTATAAAGGTGATCTATTATAAGACAAAAAGAGGAAAAACACACATCAGTTTGTGATAAGCAAAATCTATTTTTCTTGAAGACACATTCCAGATAGGCAAAATCCAGAGCTCATAAATAACAATTACTTAGTACTTACATGCTGTTTAAGGACAGTAACTTGAAATGTTTTGTGCCAGTATGCTCATCTTGGGTCTTTTAGATATATGTACTGTAAGTATATAGCATTACAAGTTTTGCTGAAGTCACCTATTATGTTTTAAGTGTATAAAACTCAAGAAGCAATATTCCAAGTTCTATGCATTTATTTTGACATAATTTTAAAACCACTCTAAACTTGACAGAATTATTGCAGGTATTGTGTACCACAAGAGATTCATTCCTGTGTATAAGATGTAAAATAACTGTTAACAGACATAAAAAAAACCTTGTGTTAAAAGAGAAAATGTATATAACCTGAACTGTGGGCAGGAAAAATTTTCGAAAGGGTTTAAATGATCTAACCATATGTGATGAATAGAGTTACCACCTTTTCCATTTAAGCAGCTTGGAGATGTTTCAATAGGTTAATATGTGCTGACAGGAGCATCAGAACCTAAGAAAGGCATTGTTAATAAAAATGTTAATTTTCTTTAAAAAATTAACATCTGTGCTTATTTCTGTTAGTAACTGTACAAATTATTGTAAATGACTAAATAGTAGCCTGGACTAAAATTTACAATTTCATGCTTGTATCTAACTACAATTTGAGCTAAGATTACTATTTAGGCCCCAGAGTTTAATATATCATATACAGTACACAAGTTATAATAATTTAGATTTAACAGTGAAACTTTTTATAGCAAAGACACCCATACAGATTAGATAAATATAGAGGAAAAATTGTCATTAGCCGGGTGTGATCTGAACCCACGACCTCCTGATAACATGTCAGGTGCTCTAACCACTAAGCTACCAACTGCCGAACAATCATCCTCTATTAGTGGCTTTAAGCATTATATCATAGAATTAGTCATTGGAAATGTAGTTGACTGTAATTTATCTAACAAATTACTACCAGGTATATATCTGAGAGATCCTATTATTTCAACAACAATGCTTACGCTCGATACTTGATGTGTTGGCTTAAAAAATAAAAATACCATGCCGTTTGGCACTTGGTGTGGTCTGGCCATGTGCACTAAACTGAAAAGTGTCTTCTGGACCAGAGTCTCCAATTACAGTCGACTACATTTCCAATGACTAAATCTATGGTATAATGTTTAAAACCACTAATAGAGGATGATTGTTCGGTGGCTGGTACCTCAGTGGTCAAGAGCACCTGACAAGTTATGAGGAGGTCGTAGGTTCAGATCCCACCTGGCTAATGACAATTTTTCCTCTTTATCTAACCTTATATAACAAATTACTATAGGTGTATATCTGAGAGATCCTATTATTTCAACTCATAAAGATGTTTTAGCTAATTATGTAAGAGATAATGCTGATTCAATGGGAATGAATTTGGATGGACATTTTAAGATTGGTGGGGGATGCGAGACAAACTGATGCCCTGTCTCTGGAATCCCTGTCTGAGATTTGGCCACTATTTACATACTCTGCATTGTTACCAGATTGTAATTCAAGCACATATTACTAATTAGATTCAGGCATTTAATATGTCATATGTGGTATTCGGATACTTTATGAGTAGATTTGTTAACAATAAAAGAGTAATTAAAGCACCAATTTTGATTCTTTATTAGAAGACTACACAGTGGTGGATTATCCAATAGGTGCATGAATTGCTCCCCTAGAGCCTCAACACTTCATTTTTCCCCCAACATTTTATTTAGTAAAATATTTCATAATCAGTATAATCTGCTACTTAGTAACACATCTTGTATTTTTTACCTAGATTAGTACCAAATATAATGTGATTTTTGTTAAATACACTACAAAGAATTGTTTATCTTTCAGTATGTGCAAGTTAATATATATTAAACTTCCTATTTACACATTTCTGTAATTTAATTTATTTAGCTAGCTGCATGCATTTTTTCCATTGTAAAAAAAAAATTGTAGATTGAGTACCTTAGGTACTCAATCTTGAGGAGGCCCCCTCAAATTTGGGGAGGCCCCCTTTCCTTCCGGATAAATAGGGGCCTCCCCAAACCTTCTGCCCCTAGGACCTTCAGATATATTAATCTGCCACTGAGACTAGAAGTTTATAATACTGCTAGTAATTATTTAATTTTTTTCTCATCTAATCTACCTTTACATACTGACCTTCTCAAGCACAATAAAATCAAATTCTTGACAACTCGCATCAAAATTTAGTTCAGTTTTTACAAGCTACTGTCCTTCAATTTCTTTTGGAGAAAATTCCCTTAATGTATATCTATTATGGGAATGAAAATGATTTTTATCTAGAAGTTTCATTGGTTTTTTCAAATAGATAATTTCTTAAAAAATCTCATTTACATTTATTAAAATTTACATTTACATTAGTTTTAAAAGGAAAATAATTACATTAAAGGAACCATTTACATTAGTTTTAAAAGGAAAGTGAAAAAAGCAATACGAAGTTTGCTATAACTGACACTAATTAAAAACGGCTGGGAACATAGAGATGACTTTCCAAAATTTGGACACTTTGAGTGAAATTGGGATATGTGGCTTATCTACACATTTGTGCAATTTATTGATTTAGTAAGTCATCAACAGATATTACTTTAGTGCAAGTTCTATCAAATTGAGAGAATTTAAGTATTTTTCATACTACAAGACCTGGAGAATTCACTTCATGATGGAACCTGGTGATGGAATATTCAAACCGAAGAGGTGGTAACTCTAGTGACGAATGAAAAATTAGGTCTGACGAGTGGCGAGGAACTTTTGATATTTACGTAAATAATTGATCATTATACTATCTCAGTGGACTTGTAATCAGACATCATTCTTGGTTGGTGAACCTTAATAGTAATATCGAGTCTATGTTTTAATTTAGTAAAGCAGGTAGCACAAATCCAACACAAGTAAGATTTTTTTTCGCCTGCACCTTGTTTATTCAATGTTAAAAATGATCAGCAGTGTCGACTTATTCAGTTAAATTTTAATCAGAAGTGTGAATTAATATAAATTTTTTTTATATGTGGTAATATGCATTTCAAATCATAATGCAATATTTCATAGCCAGGTAAGGATGAGATCGCTTAAATTTTTGAATAAAATCTTCAAGCTCTTATTGTTGTCTGTGCAAGTTATTGTACCCGAAGTGTAACAAATTAAAATATTGTAATTTTTTTTTCTAATTTAATGTTGAATCTACTGATTTCAATCTACCTGTGGGATGAATTTTATAAGGTGCGGCAATATCAAGGTAATAATTGAATGTGCCGTACCAGCTGAAAACAATATTCTACATATTTATTGGATTAAAAACATATATATTTTTTAAATTTCCATCATAATGAAGTGCATTCTGAAAAGTTTCTCAATGAATAAACTAGTAGCATATTCAAATTCAAATTTATTATAACTTAGAGAAGTTAGGAAAAGCTACGAGACCATCTCCCCAAAGGGAATGCATAGACGACATAATATAAATAAATCTCGTTAAAGTAAAACAAGGTATACTGTATATTTTCACTCTTTTACTACACTGCCCTACCAAAATGTAGAATTTCCATATTATATCAGTGGAAATCTAATTTCAAACTCTTTTAAGTCTTCTCGTGGCCGAGTGGTTAGCACCCTTGGCTACTGATCTAAGGGACCTTGGTTCGAGTCCTGGGTAAGGCATGGATGTGTGCGTTGTTTTTCTGCTGAGGTCCTGCCATCCTCACAGACCTACTATGGCATGTAAACTGACAAGCTCCTGTCAGACCTCTGTGGCAAGCAGCTGCTTGAGGGGGTATATTATTTTTATTTTAATGCGTCATAAGAACGTATCTCAGAAATTAATTAAAATTATAGGTATATGTTTCAAATCATTTAATAAAATATGCATTTTAGATGTTTGCGTAATGATTATTTCAATATTAAACAATTATGAATGATTTTTTATAAAACAAAATAATTTATTGTAAAATATTCCAGTTTCCATAACTTTAAATACTGAACGAATATTGTTGAAAATCGAGATTTAAATAGATTTGATTTTACCATCAGTCACATTTTACCATTAATTGTATATATTAGAAGCCACAGAACTTCAAAGTTATATTCCCATTGATATAACATGGAAATTTTGTAATATTTTGGTAAGAAAGTATACAGTTATATTCTTAGCATTGTAATGTTACTTTTCTCGCGGCATTTTTATAAAGTAACAACGGCTACGGATCTGTTGGAGAGACAAGCACTTTGTCTCAAAAAATGAACAGCGTCAACTAGCTTCATCGCTAAGCTGGTATTCCATCCGTGCCAGCCTTAAAATTTCTGCTAACCCCTACCCTAGACCACAGAAAGTGAGGAACTCTACCCTCTGTGAGAAAGGGGATTTCTTATCTGCTTGGAAAGGAGACCCTAGTGCATGATAGAGAACTAGGGTCTCCTTTCCAAGCAGATAATCCTGTGCATGTGTAATAATAGATCCTGTGCATGATAGAGAACACGATGGATGGCCTTGACAGGAAGTTTGTCTCCTTGATACTTAATGTTCGCTTATTAGAAACAATCCCCATATTAGGTCAATGGTGAATGAAATTTAAAACGCCTCAGCTTCTTAAGCTTTTTTTTATAGCAAAATGGGATGAAAGATAAATGGAAGATCATACAGCTCTAAATTTCGATTCTCAACCGTAGTCATTCGGTATTTAAAGCTAAGAAGCTGGGATATTTAACAACAGTAATAAAAGCTAAAACGATTTTGAAGCTTATTCAAGAAGATTACAACGAAAACAACGCATTTAAACATTGTTAAAGTTATTACCGTATTTTTAGAAATTGTGGTTATTTCAGGTTTTCGACAATTCTGAAAGATTTTGTGTAAAATTAGCTGTTAAACCTTTCAGCTTCCACCACTCTTTAAATAACGATCCATATTCTGGGGGACTGGTGAGGGGTGCTGAGCACTGTAGCGTCCCGGTCCCTTAGTGTCCGGGCCCCAAGGGCCTCATAGGAGCAGGATTTTTTAATAAAAATAATTTTACAGAAAATCCACAGAATTGGGGGGAAAACCTATTTTAAGCTTTACATCTCAAAATAAGTTTTGAAATCTTGAAAAAGAAACCGAATTCTTTAATGTAGCCCCCCCCCCCCGCTTTAGCTGCGCCCCTGGTAGAAGAAAGTGCCAGTCCGCTCCTGCCCATATTGTTTGGGGGCGGGGTTGCTCAGTCGGTAGCGCGCCAGGCTCGTAATCTTTAGTTCCCAGGTTCGAGTCCCAGCTGGGTCAGCGTTGAGATTTATCTCCGAAAAATTCCCCGCCCTGCCCACGGTCAGTAGGGGACACCGATGGGCTTGGAAAGGCCGCCGTCCGTCGGATGGGACGTTAAGCCGTGGCCCCGTGTGCGGGAGAGCCATACCCTGTGCACGTTAAAGAACACGCTGGATGGCCTTGACGGGAGGCTACCATCTGTCTCCCAACAGCTGTTCCAGTGGGTCTCCTCCCCCAACCTTCTCTGAGCCTTCGGGGTCCATGTGACCTGGCTATTTAGCCCATGGTGTGCAAAAAAGTGCCGCTCAGAGGTAAAACAACCCAACCCATATTGTTGAATATAGACATAGATTTAACTGAGTCTTTATCATCAGTCTCATTTTTCTGCAAAAAATTTATTTCGGGAGTTGGGTGGCCTCGAATTTGATTCTCCATTCACACAACTTTGGCTTGTGTGGCTTTACCTCTAAGCATCACAGTTTGCATGCAATGAGTTAAAAACCAGGTCACAAAGTCCCTAAGAGTTCGGAGCTTGATAGGAAGGTGACTCGCTGTACAGCTTTTAGGAGACGGGAGTTTCCTGTCAGGGCCATTTAATGTGTTTTTAGCTTCGACACGATAAAGCGTTTCATATGGTCCATGACTTCCGAGTGTGGTGACTTTTTAAGTCCTACGGCGTCTCCTCACCGATGACATAGCAGGGTCAGTGGAGAAAATCTTAATTTGGGCACAGTGGGGATTCTGATCTAGAAACAATCTAAAATATTACTTCCTGTGGCATTGGATAAGTGGATGTTCCTGATAAAGTGGCTGTAATGTACATACATATTAGGAACCATCATAACTATTTTGATCCTTGAGGATAACCCTAAATTTGTAATACAATTACACCGTTTGGGGTTATTTTGAATAATTTATTGGCTGATTTGCCCAGCTTTGTTCAGAGTTTAACTAGGATTCTCTAAAATATATTACTGTTCAGGAAAATCGGAACACAAAAAGGAATGAGAGCCATGATTTGTATGGAGCATGTTCAGTGCCTACTACTGAAAAAGGGATTAGAGTTTCAAGGTCATTTTTGCAGTCATGCTAGCTACAGGGCAATGAAATTCTGGAAAGAATGTGACTGGACCCTTGCTACATGTATTTCAAGGGGCGGTAGCCATGTTCAGCTTATCAGTTCTTGTACAGGTGTTAAGATAAATTGATTGGCAGATTGGTGCAAGCTCAATATCTCCAGGTGAGCGAGACCGACAGAGGGCATGAGAGAAAGCAATATTTGTTACTGAGAAATTGCAGCTCATGTGGGACGTACTGTACCTGTTGTGCATCGAATATGCAGAGAATGGTTCAAAGATGGGCAACGAACACGTCGGGAAGGTTCTGGACTTCGTCCGCAGACGACCCTAAGGGAAGATTGCCATCGATGAAGGCTGGCTATAGCAGATCGCTCTGCCCCATCTCAAGCCTTGGTTCAACAGTGGAGATCAGTAACATATTTACCATTGTTGGCAGTAACATTTCGATGCTGTTTATTGCAATTCAGACTGCAAACACGCCGGCCATTGCTAAGACTGCTTCTGATACCCCAACACAAAGCAGTACAGTGGTGCAACAAAAAACGACAGTGGCACGACAACATCTTTTCTGATGAATCCCACTTCTGTCTGTTCGAATCTGATGGTAGAATCCTTGTCTGCTGACAGAGAGGAATGTATTCGTATGAGGTATATAGGGATGCGATCAGTTATGAAGGGGGGCGGGGGTGGCTCAGTCGGTAACGCGCCAGGCTCGTAATCTGTAGTTCCCAGGTTAGAGTCCCAGCTAGGTCAGCATTGAGATTTATCTCCGCAAAATTCTCCGCCTTCCCCACGGTCAGTAGGGGACACCGATGGGCTTGAAAAGGCCGCCGTCCGTCGGATGGGACGTTAAGCCGTGGCCCCGTTGCGGGAGAGCCATACCCTGTGCACGTTAAAGAACACGCTGGATGGCCTTGACGGGAGGCTACCATCTGTCTCCCAACAACTGTTCCAGTGGGTCCCCTCCCCCAACCTTCTCTGAGCCTTCGGGGCCCATGTGACCTGGCCATTTAGCCCATGGTGTGCAAAAAAGTGCCGCTCAGAGGTAAAACGACCCAACTCAGTTATGAAGGCAAATCCACCCAAGTACAGAGCCACACCATTACTGTGCTCGTTATATCCGGGACATTTTACATCCAATTACTCTTCCTTACAGACATGCCCCATACTCCATATTTCAGCAGGAAAGTGCAAGACCCCATGTAGCAGCTGCAACTGTTGAATACCTCAAGCAAAACAATGTGCATATCCTTCCATAGCCCACTAGAGCCTTTGATTTTTCGCATCGAAAATGTATGGGATATGGTCAAAATGGAGGTCGTAGCAATATCAACCTATCCCGGCAAATGCAGATGAACTTTGGGCATTGGTGCATATTGCTTGGACGGCTATTCCACAATTCAACATCAAATATTTGTTTGATATCCATGCCTCACCGTGTACAACAGTCTGTAGTAGAGCATATATTGGAATATAGATTTAAGGTTAGTCCAGAGGTGCTCAGAAGATATTGGGTTTAGGGCGCAGTGATTCAATTAATTTGCTTGAAAACACGGTCATTGCATGAGTGTGTGAAATTCTTGATATTCAAATAAGCAAAGAATGAGTAAAAAGAAAATTTCTCCAGACCTCTTATGGGAATGGATCCTCATATTTATTCAGAAGGCAAGAGGGGCCCTTTTTTGTTGAATGGGGCTTCAAATAAATAACTTTCTCCTTGGTCCTCATGAAAGAAGGATTCACAAAAGATTGCAGTGAAGTAAGGACCCTTACTAAAGTATATAGGTGATGGCCTTTAGTAAGGGTCCAAAGCTGATCGCATCCCTATATACCTAGAGTAAGGGTCCAGTCACATTCTTTTCAGATTCGCTTCCGGGTCATTAATTTAAATTGACTGCTTTCCGATTTTTTTTTATAGTTGCTTAATTTTTATAGGCTGGTACTAGAAAATTTCCCAATACATTCATTTTAAATCAGATGAAATTAGTTATCAGAGAGGAGAAAAAAAATTAGGAAGTCATGATATTAACTATATCATCCGGGAGACGAAAGGTGTTTTTTAACACACTTATCTACCTTTTTTTAATCTCGTGGCTTCAGGATTGCGTCTTTCTTCTCTGTGATATATACTGTCTGCTTTATTCCAATAGAGTGTATGATTATGAGTAACATCTGGTACGTACACTGTTCATTACTGAACTAGCTCTACCTAGAAAGAATGAACGGATTGATCTGATGATTTGCTCAAGCAGACTGGCACAGTAGAACGTCTAATAGCATGCCCAGTATTGTCGAAAGAATCTAAAGGAGCTATAAAAATCAGAGATAACATTAGCAGGCAAACATCATGGTGAGAGAATGACTTTTGAAGAGTGTTAAATGACTAACAAGCATAGGCGACGTTATTTATAGCTGATGGAATTTTACGAGATCATTGGATTGCCAGAAGTTGTATGATGAACATATCAAATTCCCGTTCGTGTGGGTTGTGACGCTTGAACGGTTGGACGATGTTGGCAACAATGCCAATGGGACACGCCCGGATGTAGAAAAGCAATAAGGAGGGGGGGGGGAGGTAATGACGCAGTCGGGCCCGAAAAAAGTGAGGGAAAAGGATAAAAAGTCGAGACTATTTCCATTACAGCAAATCATTTTCCCCTCCGTTTAGAAAATCTTTAAAACATTTCTTGAAAAATGCGTGAAATATGCAAAACTTTAATATTTTTTGCTTCTATTACCCTTATTAGCATTCTCAAGGGGGGGGGGGGGTTATGCCCCTTTTCCCTCCCCAAATCCGGCCTAGGAGCAGACACATCGCCAGGACTCTTTTTGCCTTGAGAAGAACGTCTGAACTTAAGAATCAACTGATAGGCCAACAAGCGATATGAGGTATATCTGTCACAAGCTGAGCTGTTTTCCAACATCGTAACGCCATTACCATTGTTTCTGCCTCTATAGAGCAGCCGACTACAAGATGATGGTAAAATTTGGAGCTGCATTCATACTATCTGTTAGTTCGTCTATCTCTTCTGCCGTTTCATCATTGCAATGGTGGAGGGAAGAGCTCTTTCGAGTCTCGAATTTTATACGAATCTCGTTTATGTTTGGGATCCAGTGACAGTCATTTGTGCTGTCCCTGGTGTCTCTCTAGACCAGGGTCAGAGGTAATCCTCAGCATCAGGGAGCATCTTACCGGGCCAACACCCACAGTCATGGCATGGGGAACGATCAGTTACAACGGCTCTTCATGTCTGATTGTTACTGAAGGTATGTTGATGACAAGATATTATATTGAAATCATTCTTGGACCAGTGTTTCTGCACATTCCACGCTCCCTAGGTAAAAAAAGAACAAAACGCTGTTATTCAGTAGGACAGTGCCCACCCAAACATGGCTCTCATACCCCAAAAGTGCCTACCTGATGTGGATATGCTTCTTTGGCCTTCACATTGTCCAGATCTGTCGTCCATCACACTCGTTTGAGATATAATGGGACATTCGCTAACAACTGCCTTTCATGTCTAGGGGACCGTGGATGGGGGGTAAGTATGTAGCGTGCCAGTCTCGTAATTAGCAGTTCCCAGGTTCAAGTCCCAGCTGGGTCAGCATTGAGATTTATCTCTGCAAAATACTCGCCCTCGCTACAGTCAGTAGGAGACACCTATAAGCTTGGAAAGGTTGCCGCCCATTGGATGGGACGTTAAGCTGTGGCCTCTTGTGTGGGAGAGCCATACTCTGTGCACATTAAAGAACACATTGGATCGCCTTGACGGGAAGCTACCATCTGTCTCCCAATAGCTGTTCCAGTATGTCCTCCTCAAACTTCTGAGCCCTCGGGATCCTTGTGACATGGCCATTTAGCCCATTGCGTGCACAAAAGTGCCGCTCAGAGGTAAAACAATCCAACCGAATCCTTTCATGCCACTATCATGTTGCCTAGCTCATGGCATAGTACATGAAACAAGATCCTATATTCATCAGGATGATATTCGTCACCTTTGCAACTCGCTAACACGACGTTTGGCCGCTTATGTTGCTGTTCATGGACGCCATACTTCGGCATTATCGCAAACAAATATTGCTAATTTCAGGGGCGGGGTGGCTCAGTCGGTAGCGCGCCAGGCTCGTAATCTGTACTTCCCAGGTTCGAGTCCCAGCTGGGTCTCGAACCTTTAATCTCCGCAAATTTCCCTGCCCTGCCCATGGTCAGTAGGAGACACCGATGGGCTTGGGAAGGTCGCCGTCCATCGGATGGAACATTTAGCAGTGGCCCCGTGTGCGGGAGAGCCCTGTGCACATTAAAGAACACGCTGGATTGCCTTGATGGGAGACTGCCATCTGTCTCCCAACAGCTGTTTCAGTGAGTCCCCTCCCCCAACCTTCTCTGAGTCTTCGGGGTTTATGTGACCTGGCCATTTAACCCATGGTGTGCAAAAAAGTGCCGCTCAGAGGTAAAACAACCCAACTGCTAATTTCATAACCAAATATAATCATTTCTTGTTTACATTATTATCTGTCATTCCAGTTGTTTGGAGCTCAGAGGGACCACTCCTTGTAGACGAAACAATTTTAGTGACGAGCAATGAATAAATGCTTATTTCAAAAGCAAAATCACCAAGTTCCCTGGGGGCAGTGTTTGGCTCAGTCAGTAGTGCGCCACGCTCATAATTGCAGTTCCCAGGTTCGAGTCTTATCTGTACCAGTATTGAGATTTATCTCCGCTAATCCTCCACCTTACCCTCGGTCAGAAAGTGAATACTGATGGGCTGGGAAAGATCGTCCATTGGGTACAATGCAAAGCTGTGGTCCCGTGTTCAGGATAAGCCATACTCTGTACACATTAAAGAACATGCTGAATGACCTTGAAGGGGAGGCTACTCTTTGTCTCTTAATGCCTGTACAGTGGGTCCCCTTCTATAAATTTCTCTGAGTCCTTAGGATCATTGTGACCTGGCCATTTAGCCCATTGTGTGCAAAAAAAGCCGCTCAGATATAAAAGAAACGTATCAAATTCTTCTTTGGTTTTAAATGTGTATGGTAACCCCCCCCCCCCCCCGACTATATCAACTACCTTCATTACCTTATACTGACAAGACTGAAAGCGCCATCGCCTCAGTTCAACTGATAAAGCAACTGCTGCGTTATCAAGAGGTCCCGGGTTCGAACCCAGGAAGTGGATGGTTGTTTTTTTTTACGCTCCTGTCTACCTCTGAAATTAGTTAATCATCATATTTCTTTGTTATTGAAAGTAGGAAGAAAAATAGAGTGGTGGAGAATGGTAAATGATCCAAGCTTATTTCTTACATTTGGGCCTAATAAATGACCTTAACGTCTGCTTTATTCCATTTAGAAATCGATTATGGTCTACTTTATTCCATTTAGAAATCGGTTCTGTCCCTCTGAATTCCTCTATAAGTCGTTTATGGCAGGCGCCCACATTTGAGTTGGGCACCTTTGCAGCAAAGAACTGATGAATGTCTCATATCCGTGTCCAGGTGAATCTCCTTCCCCTTTAGGGACGGGGGTGGCCCAGTCGGTAGCGCGCCAGGCTCGTAATCTGTAGTTCCCAGTTTCGAGTCCCAGCTGGGTCAGCGTTGAGATTTATCTCCGCAAAATTCCCCGCCCTGCCCACAGTCAGTAGGGGACACCGATGGACTTGGAAAGGCCGCCGTCCGTCGGATGGGACGTTAAGCCGTGGCCCTGTGTGCGGGAGAGACATACCTTGTGCACGTTAAAGAACACGCTGGATGGCCTTGACGGGAGGCTACCATCCGTCTCCCAACAGCTGTTCCAGTGGGTCCCCAACCTTCTCTGAGCCTTCGGGGTCCATGTGACCTGGCCATTTAGCCCATGGTGTGCAAAAAAGTGCCGCTCAGAGGTAAAACAACCCAACCCAACCCAAATCCTTCCCCTTACCAGTCTTGATATTCTTGTGACCTGCTGTTTAGCCCACTGTGGGCAAAAAAAGTCATGTTCATAGGTAAAAAAACCGTAACCGATCTAAAACGATGTGAAAAAATAAACACTAAATTAAATGCATTTCTTCATTCAAATTTAGAGACGACATACTGCCCTATCGAGATTTAGTAGAATGAAAAAGTTTAAATATATAATTTATTAATCCCATTTTAAGTTGGGTTGAGCGGCATTTTTTGCACACAATGGGCTAAATGGCCAATTCACAAGGACCCCAAGGGCTCAGAGGAGGTTGGGAGAACGGAACCGACTGGACAGTTGCTAGGAGACAGAAGCCTTTTGTCAAGGTCATCTAGTTTGTTCTTTAACATGCATGGGGTATGGCTCTCCTGAGCACGTAATCTGTAGTTCCCAGGTTCGAGTCCCATCTGGGCCAGCTTTGAGATTTATCTCCGCAAAACCCCCATCCTTCCCCACGATTAGTAGCAGACACCAATGGGCTTGGAAAGGCCTCCGTCCTTCGTATGGGGAGTACAGCCGTGGCGCCGTGTGCGGGAGAACCATATCCTGTGCACGTTAAAGAACACACTGGATAGCCTTGACGGAAGGCTACCATCTGTCTCCTTTCTAACAGTTGTCCACAAACTGTAACAGCTTCTCCCAATCTTCTCTGAGCCCTTGAGGTTCATGTGATCTGGCCATTTATCCCATTGTGTTAACGGAGAAAAATCTCAATGTTGGCACAATTGGGACTCGAACCTAGGAACTACAGATTACGAGCTACCAAATGAACCCTCGCATCCTCACATTTGAAGTAAAAAAGAAGGTTTAATTTTTAAAGTTACCGTAAATTGATTGGGGAAACAGAAACTTTAATATTAAACACATTGTATATTAATGACGTTTCAAGATAAAAAATAAATAAAATTTTTAAGCTACCAAGTTGAAACAATTTCTTTGTTGTTTTTCGGATTGTGTTGTTTTTCCCCCTGAATTTACGCAATCCCCCTTTATGTACGCAATGGGTTAATGGCTAGGCCCCAATTGTCTCTAGGGCTCGGAGAATGTTATGGGTTGGGTTGTTTTACCTCTGAGCGGCACTTTTTTGCTCACCATGGGCTAAATGGCCAGGTCACATGGACCCCGAAAGCTCAGAGAAGGTTAAGGAAAGGGACACACTGGCTTGGAGAATGTTACGGGTTGAGTTGTTTTACCTCTGAGCTGCACTTTTTTGCTCACCATGGCACATGGTCACATGGACCCCGAAAGCTCAGAGAAGGTTGGAAAAGGGGACCCACTGGAACAGCTGTTGGGAGACAGATGGTAGCCTCCGGTCAAGGCCATCCAAACGTGTTCTTTAACGTGCACAGGGTATGGCTCTCACGCACACGGTGCCACGGCTTAGCTTCCCATCCGACGGACTTTCCAAGCCCATCGGTGTCCCCTACTGACCGTGGGCATGGCGGGGAATTTTGCTGAGATAAATCTCAACGCTGACCCAGCTGGGACTCGAAACTGGGAACTACAGATTACGAGCCTGGCGCGCTACCGACTGAGCCACCCCCACCCCGAGAATGTTATGAAAGGGAGATCCATTGTACAATTGTAAACGACAAGATGGGATTCTTCATGAAGGCGATCCAGCTTCTTCTTTAGCATGCACAGGAAATGATTCTCCTGCACAAGGAGCCACTCTTAATGTCTCATCGGCAATACCTTTCTCACTACAGCTGGATCAGCGTTGAGATTTATCTCCGCAAAATTCCCCGCCCTGCCCACGGTCAGTAGGGGACACCGATGGGCATGGAAAGGCCTCCGTTCGTCGGATGGGACGTTAAGCCGTGGCCCCGTGTGCGGGATAACCATATCCTGTGCACGTTAAAGAACACGCAGGATGTCCTTGACGGGAGGCTACCATCTGTCTCCCAACAGCTGTTCCAGTAGGTCCCCTCCCCCAACCTTCTCTGAGCCTTCGGGGTCCTTGTGGCCTGGCCATTTAGCCCATGGTGTGCAAAAAAGTGCCGCTCAGAGGTAAAACAATCTAATCCATCGGCAATACCTTTCTCACTAAGATTAGAGTAGAAAATTCTTAACACAAGCAGAACCGAACATGGAACGTTAGATTAATAGCCTGTTGCGTTACCTATTGAGCCAATCAACCTCCCCTCCCAGCTTCAATCATATGGACTCTGTTTTAAGTATATCTTTCCTATGACGTATCATCGTCCCCATGACAGAGTCACAGCACGTAGTTTGAGCCATACGTCATCAGTGCTTAGCTTTAAAAGTCCCTACAATGGTGGGATGTACTGCTGTTTGCCTGTATTCAAGTAAGTTGTTTCTTGCTTAGTTTTGATATTGTTAATTTGTATTGCTAAATTAGGTTTTGAGGCGTTGTAGTATTTAGGGAATCAAAGTTTAAATTTTTTGATTTATTTATAAGTTAAAATAATTTAGTTTTCTAAGTGGTCAGGTGATACTTTAGAGCAATTGCTTACGCCCATATTGAATAAAATATGAATTAAAAAAAAATGTTAAAGCTTTTCCTGTAATATAAGACCTAACGCTAGCATTTTTTTCTCTTGTGTATATGCTATTATAACATATATTAAAAAATATGTAGGTTTATTTTTTCCTGAATGTTTGTAGCCGGGAAATAAAGTGAGGGTTAAGGTAATCTATATTTGGAATTAGCAAAATGTTACTAAACGGATTTTTAAATTGTCATCTAGGTGACCATGCTTTAACGTTCTCTGCTAGTGATCAGAGAAACGTGCATTCGATCCCAGGGTAATATTAATAGGTTTTTTGGTGACGTTTCTTGTCTCCCGAAACTTCGCTAGAGCGTGCTATACTGAGAGGCTCTTGTAGGACCTTTATGGTAAGCAACTGATTGAGGAATTTATTTACATAAAACTGTTTCCCCCCCCCCCTCCACACTTTCCCTTGGAGTTCTATTTGTTTACTATAAATCTCTGTACGTTACCTTCACCGCCCTATCTATATTCTTTCTCTTTAGTCAATGGACTAAAGTATTATTTTTTCTCCACATTCTTCTGAGCAAAAACTTTCAACTATTACGATATAAAATTCTGCAACCCTTGTGGCTAATGCAATCTAATTTTAACTTGTCTAAGCTTCATGGTATTCACTACTAACTTGCGGTCTGTAGAACTTGACACTCTCTTTTGGTAAGCTGTATACAGGAGAGCATTACCATGTGCATATTCAAGAACTCCCTGAAAGGCCTTGACTGGAGGTTTCCATATCTGTTACAAAGTCCAGCGAGTTCTCTTCCTCCGAAACTTCTGAGCTCTCTAGTATATTACCTGCACACACTTAACCTATTGTGTGTGTGTGTGTGTGTGGGATGGTGCAGTTTAGAAATAAACTCCCTGTAGTTGCAGAATTGTTATCCTGCCACCATTTTAAGCAATTTGTTTGTAGTTTTCGTGTTAACATGGTAGTGCTAATCTCTCGTCTTGCCAAATTACAATTGATCAATTCTGAAAAAGTATGAGCAACAATCTTAAATTTTCAAAATTCGTAAATCTTAGTCTTTCAGTTTTAATTCCTACTACGGATTTCTAAATTGGAAAGGTGTACACTTAGATTCCGGCTTGTTGGCTACCGGTTACTAAAAGAAAAAAATTCTCTGAAGCGGGACGCCGTTCTGGTTCATGGACTCTCCTCTAGAAGCGGCGCTGGCTCAGTCTTTAGTGCGCCAAGCTTGTAATCTGTAGTTCCCAGGTTGGTCTCGATTATGCTAGCTTTGAGATTTATCTGCGCAAAACTCCTGCCCCGACTTCGGTCAGTAGGGAATACAGATCGGCTTGGAAAAGCCGATGTTTGTCAGATTGGAGGTTGAGTCGTGGCCCTGTGTGCGAGAGACCCATGCTGTGTTCCAGTTAAGAACACTCGCTGTATGGCCTTGAAGGGAGGCTACAAGATGTCTCCTAACAGCTTTCAATATGTCGCGACCTTCTCTGAGCATTCCAGATTCTTGTGCCTGGCACGTTGTGTGCAAAAAAAAATGCCGCGCGAAGGTAAAACAACCTAACACTCAACAAGTTTTTGTCCGATCGTGGTTTATTAAGCTTAACCACAAAAGAAATGGAAAAGATTCTACGCCTGAAAGTATGTCAATCCTAAACTTGTTGGGGAGCGTATACGGAAAGGGTTTTATATCTAAAATATTAAATGTCTGGGGTGGCCAAAACACTTCACATAAAGCGACAAGAAACTTGAATTTTAGCAGAATATAAAGAGTAGCATGAGACTGTACAGTTTCGAAATATACTCTGTTGGTTAGGTGGTTAGAAAGAGCTGTTTTGCATAAAACTTTGTTCTTTTTTGGCTTCTACTCATTCGCAAATTCTAATCGAGAAAGCCACAAACCATTGCCAGATCTAGCACATTTCCAAAGATATTAGATTAAGGAGTCTCATTTCATGTGGAAACTTCCTTTTAACCTAACATGGGATCGTAAAGGGGCCATGAGAATTGTCGACATTCGACAAAGTGTATCGGAAGTTATAAGTGACCAAAATCTGTTTAAATGGAAATTCTTTTGATCGTTTGCGTAGAAGCGAAGCCACATGCTATGAAGTCTTAAACGATCTAAGCAACACCGGGAAAATTATTCTAGTCGCTAATATACTGTTATAAAAAAAAAAAATTTCCCTTCATCGTGCACTTCACAATATTCCGAAATTTAAAACTGCAATTTCTAATTTCTCACTTCCATCAAGCATACGTATTAATAACGTACATTAGAAAAAGTAATTCTTGCATAAGGTATGGAACTATTTGCCGTGTCGGAATTACATCGGCGAGTTGTTCTTGCTAGAATTAATGAGTGTGACAACATCGGCGAGTTGTCACACCCATACCACTCGGCTTTCACAGAATTCTTCAACCTGCATTCCAACAGCTGTCAAGTGAATACCTTTGTCAAAACCTCAGTCCTTGACTTGGCCAATTAACTCCTTGAGAAAGAGAACTCTAGAGGTGTAACAATCTAACCCAATACGAATTTTATTTATATTTTGATTTTATTTTTAGATCTATTAAGTATTCAGTGGATTGAATTAAGTTTGAAACTTAAGATTTCACTGGTCAATAAAGCTGTGGTTATAAGAATAATGTTTAAATAACTTTTAAATTCTGTTTGCAGATGGCTTCCCTAGGCTTGAAACTTTTCTCAGTTAGGACTTCTTCTGCTCTGAATTGTTTAAAGTTAAATGGAGAGACTAAAAGAAATTACAACTCTGACGACTACATCAAAAGTTTCAAGAAGATTCCTGGACCTTTGTCTCTTCCTTTAATAGGAGACAGATTGCGATACTTCATAGGTAAGAGAATTTCGAAGGTCTATAGGAATTGTTCAGCTGCAGTACCATGCGAAAGTTTTCCAGAGAAAAGAAATAGAAAGTATATAATAGACTAAAATCTATTTAAATTCGATCAATATTTGCTCAGTAGTTTCAGATTGCATATTGAACTCTCAGTGGCCACGTTTAGGTTTCGCAGGTTGTGCTTAAACATTTTTCTTTCACCATATAAATCTGCTTTGTTAGGAATTTACCTAATAATTTGAAGGTTATATTTCGCACTTTACTTAAAGAAGCTTACTTAAAAGCTTGCCTAGTGATTATTTTGGTTTAATATTTTTATATTAAAGATTATGTTGTCAATATGAAACTTTACTGAGCAAAAAAGTGGATTTTTTTCCCCTCCATAGTTTGATGGGGGGGGGGGAATAAAGTACTTTGACTTTAGCTTTCTTCTATCGTATGGGTATTATACAATTTGATAAAAAAATATGTATAATATAGTACAAAACTAAAGTTTTCTAGCGATCCAATCTTTACATTTTGGGCCCATTTAATGAGCCAGAAGTTTGCATAAAAGATCCCAATGTCTGGTGGTGGAAAGAAATTACTTTCCTCTTTCCCACTTTCCGTCAGGATATTTTGGTAAAAAGTGACTTTTAATGATGGCTTCCGTAGGCTTTAAACGCCTACTGATGCCATCTTAAACAGGAAATTATTTTAAGTAGACAATAGATTTTATGTCCTAATACTACATCTACCAACGTGACACGAGAGCTGCCATTTAACGGTGGACCTGATGTGATAATTTCTTTTTTTCATCCTTGATCTAGTGGTAACGGTACTTGCGAGATTTTAATTTCAACACTTAATACAATTATATAGTTCGCAACACCTAATTTAATAATTTCTCATTACTAATAGTTTTCAATCAAATTAAAATTGATCCCTAATCATCTTGAAATAGTCATTAAAACTATTGAAATGAGAAACTGATTTCTCGACGAAGACCATTGAGTGATCATCAATGACCATTTATCTAGATCAGTTACTTTATCAGTGACTAGTCGAAGACTTTTGAAAATCTTTGAGATCAACTGAGTAGTCTCGTTGTCTTAAGTTCTTCCATGAGCAGTTCATCGAGAATTAAAACCATTACTGCAGTCTACAAATGGGGTGGCTCGGTCGTTAGCGCGCGCCAACGCTCGTAATCTGTATTTCCCAGGTTGGTTCCAGCTGTGTCATCGTTGAGATTAATCTCCACAACTCCTCGCCCTGTCCATGGTCAGTAGGGGACACCGATGGGTTTGAAAAGGCCACTGTCCGTCGGATGGGATGTTAAGCCATGACTCCGTGTGCGAGAACCATACTCTGTGCACTTTAAAGAGCACGCTGAATAGCCTTGACGGGAGGCTACCATCTGTCTCCCAACAGCCGTTCCAGTGGCTCCCTCCCGCAACCTTCTTGAGCCCTCGGGGTCCATGTGACCTGGCCATTTAGCCCATTGTGTGCAAAAGAAGTGCTGCTCAGAAATAAAACAACCTCAAAGCAGTCAACAAATTCAAGAGATGTTAATTCTAATCTAGTGCTTCTTCCCAGGGAGTCGTAGCTTTAACCAGTTTCCGCCATCGAAGTTTACCTTCGAACGGAAGAACCGAACAATCCTTTAACAATCAGAATTGGCATTTAAAGTTAAAAACAGATTTTAAGTTAGTGAGAAACAAACTCGGATCAAAAATGGCAAATTCATTCTGTTGCATCGTTATGATCAAGTAACTTATTTATTGGTAATGCAAATTCTTCCTTAATCCCTAATTAATCTTATCCTTTCAGACATTTATGTATATTTAATGTTGCTACTATTTTCTAGATTTTGATTTCAAGAGACTCCATATTACCTACTGGTACTTGTACCACACGTTTGGAAACCTTGTTAAGGAGACAGTGTTCAGAGACCGTGTCTTTGTCCACGCATTTCACGAGTACGATATTCGTAAAGTTTACGAGAATGAGAGCCTAACTCCTTTCCGCCCGAGTCATAGAATATTAGAAAAGTATCGACGAGAACGCCCGTCTCTTTACAAGAGCGTAGGATTATTTGCAAGGTAAGAAGTTTGAATGTTTTTTCAGTGTTGATATTTTATCTTCTGAAATAATTGTGTTGTAGCATTGAATATGGTGGGAATAGTCGTACGTGTTTAATCATTTAAGTCATTATCTAAACTTTAATGTTGGATTAAATCTAGCATTAATATACAGAAGCTAGTTTGAACTTCTATCCTCTGTTAAATGATGTCTAAAATAGAACCCTCGTGTTTACTAGAGGGATAAAGATATTCCCGGCACTAGTAAGGCTGAATGGTTCGGCTGGTAGCGCGCTAGTCTCGTAATTTGCTGTTCCAAGGTTAGTCCTACCCGAGTCAGCGTCGAGATATCTACATAAACTATCCCTACTTCGATGAGTAGGGAACACCGATGAGCCAGGTAGGAAACATCTGATGGATGGAACTTTAAGACGTGGCTCTGTGTGCGGGAGAGCCATACCCTGTGCATGTCAAAGACCACCCTGGATGCCCTTTACTGGAGGTTGCTCGTCGGTCTCCAAATAGCTGTAGAGTGGGTCCCCGCCAGTCTTCTCGGAGCCATTCAGGTCCTTTTTGATGTGGCACATTCAACCCATTGTGTGCAAAAAAGTCCGCCCAAAAGTAAAACTAGAAACTCTCCACCAGTTCATCTCGGACTAGAGTTAGTCGAACCCTTTTGGCAACCGAATTCGTTTGAAATAATTAAGAAACTAAAGACTATAGAGGTTCAATACGCTAAATTTGTCTCCTCCAAAAACATGTAATCAATATCTGCTATTTAAACCATTAAATGCGAATTCTAATAGGTTGTTATGCTCCTCGTTCTTCGGCAACCCCTCCTAAAAGTGCTTATCGGAAATGTTTTCTAATCTCTATCGCATTTCTTTAAAACAAGAATATAATTTATAATAAGATCTTTGAACAACATTGGTCACACAGCCACATTGTCAATGAAAATATTTAGCAAACGTTATATTATCCGTAGACAGTTCTTGTATTGAAAGTTCTGCCCGAATAAATGTCCCCCGGATTTTTTTAAATAGTTCCCCCACACAGTCACGTTTTAAAGTTCCATCCATCAGATGTTCCCTATCTGGCTCATTGGTGTTCCCTGGAAACTGACATGGATTACTGGCGCCAATAACAGATTGGAGACATTGCTGGCTTAATGTTAACGTAGAAATAATCCATGCATGAAAAAAGTTGCAAAGTCTCAAATTATTGGTGTTAGTTGACCTGGCGCCAGCAATCCAGGCCAGTGTAAACTAGCCTTTAATCTTGGTCCTCTCATTACCTCAAGTTATTCTCTTCACAACGAAAGTAATCTAAAAGCGAATTTTTCGGAGGAAATAGGGCAAAAATGTGAAATAAACCCCTCCCCCTCCTTAGAGTTAAAAAGCCTGTTCCCGATCTGCTAAGCACTTTACCAAGATGCATGAGCAACGTTTATAGGAATCAAAGTGAGCCCTGTTATACGAACACCAGTAAAACCGTCAGAGATACACTACTCCAGATTATTCAGATTTCTTTGTAGAAGTAGTTCAGGTTACTGCAATGCCGCTGAACAAGATTAGACACTAGTTGATGAAAGACATTCTGTCGCAAAGTGGACTTTTTTTTCCACAACAGAGATCCACTAATGCAAAGTTCAGGATCTATAGTTATGCGTCAAATCCATTGACGTTCAGCAGAACTAAGAAAATCGCTCTCCAATGGTGAATGAATTCCTTGTGTGGCTTGACTCTTAGCCTATTGCTTACAAAGTGCAGCTCGGAGGTAAAACAACTCTTTAAAATGTTCGTAGTAATCGGTTTTATTTCTGTTATTCATTTGGTAAAGTGCATGATCTGGTGAATTTTATTTGAATTAAAGTTGTAAGTGTGAATCGAACTGTTGTCATAGCATTTTTTTTTTTTTTTTTTTTTTTTGTAGCAATGGTGAAGAATGGTTGCAATTCCGAAGATTGTTTCAAGATATCGTATATACTCCTGAGGTAGGAGAAGCGAACTCCGAAGCTTTCGAAGATATAAATGATGACTTGATAAAACTAATTTCTGACAATATGGACCATAAATGCGAAGTGGAGTTAAGACCAGAGCTGTTCAAGTGGGCCGTGGAAAGTAAGTTGTCAGTTTAGCTCTAAACATCTATATCTGCCAAGGGAATCCTAAAGCTAAAATCGGAATAAATGTCCGAGTGGATCAGGAAAAGTTATAAAAAAAAAAAATGCAGATTTAGGGCGGCTTAGCCAGTAGCGCGCCCGGCCCGCAATCTGAATTTTCCAAGATTAGCGTCATCTATAACATCTAGATTAATTTCGATTAACACACTCCCCTTTTCGGCGAAAAGGGGTCGGCGATAGAAGCTTTAAAGTTCTGAAGGGTAAAGTTGGAATTCTTATATTTATAGTGTGCGGCGTACGTTGAAGATTAGAGAATGTTTTGAGTATGGTAATAAGCTGCAGATTTACTAGGTAGTTTTTAAGTGGGGCGGGGGTGGCTCAGTCAGTAGCGCGCCAGGGTCTTAATTTGTAGTTACCAGTTCGAATCGCAGATGGGGCCAGCGTTGAGCTTTATCTCCGCAAAATTCACTGCCCTCTTTCAGTAATGGGAAACAGATGGTCTTGGAAAGGCTGTCGGATGGGACGTTAAGTCGGGGTCAGTGGGAGGGAGAACTATAACGTATCCTTTAGCGTGCACAAGGTAGATGGCCTTGATGTGGGGGAAGCTACTATTTTTCTTCAAAGAGCTGTCCAGTGGGTCCAACTTTCTCGGAGTTCTTGTGGTCCGCCCATCTAAGGGCGAGGGTGGCTCAGTCGGTAGCGCGCTAGACTCGTAATCTGCATTTCCCAGGTTCGAGTCTCAGGCGAGTCTGCGTTGAGATTTATCTCCGCAAAACTCCCGCCTTTCCTATGGTCAGTAGGGGACACCGATGTGCTCGAAAGGTTGCAGTCCGTCGGATGGAATGTTAAGCTGTGACCCTGATGTGCGGGAGAGCCGTACTCTGTGCTCATTAAAGAACACGCTGGATGACTTGGACGGGAGACTACCATCCGTCTCCTAACAGTTATTCCAGTGGGTCCCCTTCTCTGAGCCTTCGGCGTCCTTTTGACCTGACCATTCGATTCACTAAGAATCTTGATTCTAGCATAGAATCGAACCTCTCCTTAAGGGTTTCGTTCGAGTAAGAGCGGCATCCTTTGAAGAGTGTTCAAACGTCCTTCTCGCTTGACAGCTACGTTCATGACTATGGTTTAATTATTGCTCGTCGACTCTTCCGCGCTGACACTCGCGCCACAGGCTTGTTGTAAAAAAAAGCCATAAAGGCTTCTCGGACACATCAACCAATGCAGGCAGTCGGCTCAGACCTGAAAATCAGTCTCATTTCCACAATAGCACTTTCACGAACACAATACATAAAAACACTTACAATAACAAAAATACAATAAAATGAAACAAAAAGAGGGACACGACACCTGACTTCTAGTTTAAGACTATTAATCTTGTCTGAAAGTTTAGGGCTTAAAGATGGGAATCGGAGTGCATCATTTGCTTATTCCTCTCTGGAAGGGTCAATCTGGTATGTCGCAAATGAAGTTGAAAAAAATAACTAGTTCGTAAAGAGATCTCTGCGAGACTCTTGAATTAATGGATATTTTTAGAATCTTTAAGACTTGGTTTTTATTTACATGGAAGAACAATTTTTACTAGTAGTTGTGGAAAGTTCTCGATGAGCTTGTACAGGTCATTTATCCATACTTCATCAAAGGCCTTCGCAACAAAGAGGAAGACCGCCACAACAGACTTTCAGTGAAAGCCTTCACTACATGTAATAACTGATGCACCATCGAACATTCTCCAAAACCAAATTGTATGGATGCGATTTTTTTTTTTTTTTTTTTTTTTTTTTTATCGTGGGTGGTGGGATTTATAGGCCTGGTTTGGTAGATCATTGAATGATCTATCCTAAGAATCTAGGAAATGATCGTGTCCGAGAACTTCGTTGCATCTTCAAAATCGTAAGATTTCATTATTGGCCAATTTTTATCGTAAGATTAGTTCTCCTGCCTGGTCCAAGTGTTTCCTTCAGTTTATAGATGGTTTCTCTCTTTAGTTTCTCTCGCTGTAATGAAACTTTTTTCAGTGTCCTTTTCATCGAAATTTTGGAATTGATCTGTCAGTGTTTTTTTTTTACTGTTTCTCGCAAATGTTGATCAGTTAGACTACTACTTCATAGAACATCAAAAGGCCTGCCTTATAATCTGAGAATGCAAGACCATTAAGCCATGCAGAGGTGGAATAGTTCGTTTAGGACATTTTGAGTTCAAAGTTCTCTCTAATAGTATTAAGTGAAGAAACTTTCTTATCCCAGTAACCACTTATCAGCATAGGTTTCTTAGTCTTTCCTTAACTTTGGCTTGTAATCTGTTGTAAAAATTACCTAATATTTCTGCTAAATTTGCTTTTTTCTCTTTATATTTTTAACCTTCTGGTAGCTTCTATAGATTATAATTTTAGAATCTATGGAAACTACCAGTAATAGAATTTACTATCGCTAGTTCATGCTGTCAATGCAGTCTGTGAAATCTTCAATAGCATGATCTTTTTTCAATAAGCCGTTTTTGACTATTGCTGATCAGAAACGAGTCGATCCACGTTAACGAGTTTTTGCGCTTATTCTGTTCACGAAAGTGAGGATCACTGGTGCCTGACATGTCTCTAAAAACATTATACATAGTAGAAAATGACCCACTACAATAGTATCCAATTGAAATTCACATGCCTGATGTTCATTCGGATAGAAAGAGTTCAACTGGTGCATCGACCATCAGCTCTCGCAATAAAGGAGCTGAAATCTTAAATTGCCTTTTCAGTTTTACCACTGTAAATAAAATTCTTTTAATTTGCAATGGAACCTAAGAGGAATAAGTTAACTGCTTCAGAGTAGCACCTTGGATGTTGCTTCAAGTTTGAAGATATTTGTATGGGCAGCATCGTTCAAAAATTAATGCTTAAGCAATATTATTTTGCAGATTTTGGTGTAGTAACTCTAAACCGAAGACTGAACTATTTGTCGGGAAAAAATCTTAAAGAAGCCGAAGAATTGTACAAGAGAACGAATGATATCAGCGAAGCAATGTTGCGCACTGAATATGGAATTCCCGTGTGGAAGTATCTGCCAACTCCTAGCTATGCAAAATTTGTGACTGCCCAAGATTATGTATCTGGGTAAGTATTATTTAGTCCTTGATGGTTAAAATTAAGGTTTTCTTATCCTTAAGGGGTTCCTATCAAGTCGACTAGGTTCCTCAGTAGGTTACAGGAAGTAATTAAACTACAAAGGTATGTGAAAAAATGTTCCTGGAGATAAATTGATCTCTCTAAATATCTAGTTTTAGCAATAATAGCTACAGTTAAATGTTCCGAAATTCCTTAACTTTTGCTACTCGTGAAATTTCCTTCAAAGGATAAAAACTACTGTTATAATAAATTGTTCACCAACGTAATAGTTGAGGTTTGCAACTGTCTCCAGTTTCCTTTTTTTGGGGGGGAGTGAAATGGTTAAGACTGTCAACGAAATCTGCTAGTAAATGTTAAGCGAATATTACTGAAAAGAGCTCTTCCTAAAAGATCTCTAAATTTCGATTTTTATCTATTTTCCGTAAAAAATGTTATGAACAGTTGCAGCTCAATTGTTTTAGAATGTATCTCGCGATACGTATGAAGTTTGATAGTTTTAAATATCCCAATTTTAAAATTATTAATTTGCGACAAGAAAATTAAAGAGAATCTCTAGGTCAAAAGTTGAATCTGCAATTGAACTAGTTTGACATTGATTTTTAAAGTACTTAAATTAAAACAATTTGAAAAATCGAAAATTCCGAAGACTGGAATTGAAGTTATGCGAATCTTTGACTTAAAAGCACTGCTTAGATGAACTTTAAGGTTTAGTGGCTTGATTAACGATGCTCCAATATAGGAAGTTATTGATTGCATTACTAGACTTAACAGCCTATCTAATTCGTAACTGTCAGATCATCAAAATCAGGAGATGACTGTCGGCAGCGCACCAGGCTCGTAATCTGCAGTTCGTAGGTAGATGGGCATAGAAAAGCAGTCCGTCGGGTGGGCCATTAAGCCATGGCCAAGTGTGCTGCAGAGCCATACTCTGTACATTAAAGAGAATGCTGGATGGCCTTAACGAGGCTACCATCTGTCTTCTAACAGCTGTTCCTGCGGGTTCCTTTCCCAACCACGAGACCACGGATCCTTGTGACCCGGCCATTTAGCCCATTCTGGGCAAAAAAATGCCGCCCACAGGTAAAACAACCACACTTCGAAAGACCTAGACGTTGCCAAATAATTTCCTCTTCAGATTTAATTCGCTCGAGATTAATTCGCTCAAGATTTGATTCGCTCTTCAGAATAATTTCGCCATAAGATTCCTCTTCAGATTTTACGCACATTTACAACTAAATTTAGAAACGTGGGTTTTACAGCGATGGGCCAATTGGGCTTCTAACAGCAATTGCCAGATTCCCTCACGTCTAGAGAACCGAGCCGCTTTAGACTTGAGGGGGGGGGGGGGGCTAGATAAAATTAAAGTGGTCTCACATAATGACAATTTTAAATTCTATTTAAAAAAATCTAAAGATTTCGCTCAAGGAACTGCTTGTCACAGAAGTCTGGCAAGAGATTATTAGTATAATATTCTGTAGAAGGTTCACCAGAAAGAAACTGCCATTTCTTATCAGTCTTACGAGTTTAAAAAAAACTTGAATTGCACGTTTTATCCAATAAAAATACGAAATACCAAAATTTTTAGGTTCCTTATAAGGTTGACAAATAGGACAGAAGTTACTCCTAGTTTGTAGAGGCTTCTACAAGGACATGCGCTTCTAAAACGGAAGTCGCTGCTGACCACTCCCTCGGATATAAGCGGTCTTCCCTGTTGGAACGGTAGAATAGCTCCTTAACCACTATGCAGATTAAGGCTTATTAATCTGAATTGTCTTAAAGGAACTAGATTCGGAAGATGACAAAGCGTTGAGAATATTGGTAAGCAGTTATTTTACCTCTAAACGGAATTTTGTGTAAATAAGTCAATGGCCAGGTAGGACACCAAAGGATGTTAGGAAAGTCTCTAGTGAATGTCTTAAAAAGAGTGCGTCATCGCATCCATCCAGTGTATTTTTCAACTTGCATGTTACTGCTCTGTTCACGGGCTAAACCTCTTATCAGACGGACGATGGCCATTCCAAGCCCACAACCTTTGTACCTTTTCGCAGGTGGTGGGTGTTAGCGGAGATAAACCTCAACGGTGGCACAGATGGTTGGAGTTCTTGTCTTAAACTATCCGTCCTCATACGAAAACTTGTTTTCCATAGAAAGTGGTTTTTTTTTTTTGTGCGAATGAATTCTATACTTAACCTAAACTTGTTTCAATAGATTTTTTTACTTAAAATTTCAGAGTGATAAAGAAGTACTTAGACGAAGCAATTGAGGATATCAAAAACGGTGAATCACCTGATACTCTCTTGGCAAAGATGCTGGCTGTTCCAGACGCAAGTTACAGAGATGTCTTCACAATGGTCATGGATATGTTCTTTGCAGAAGTACAAAAGGTAGGATTTTTTTTTTTTTTTTAAGCATTTTTTTTGCAAATCTTAAAAAATACTAAACCCTTCTTCTTCTTTTCCTTAGACTCTTCATGTGACAGAATTTCTTCTGTACAACCTTTGTTTTAATTTCATAATCCAAATGGATGTTCAAAAGGAAGTGCTCGAACATCTCCCAACGAAGACTTCGAAAGTAACGAAAGAGCTCTTGGAAAAACCGCTTATTCAAAACATACTAAAGGAATCTTTAAGGTGAGACTACTCTGAGTAAATTTTCTATCATTCAAAACTTGAATAGCAAACTGTCCGTATTGACCACATACCATATCTAGTTTATTGGTAGTTTAATAAGTAAATAGTAATATCGTGTAGAATAATTTTGTGTTAAATGAAGTACCAGATATTAAGTTTAATCTTGAAGTTTTCAGAAACTTGACGAGTTTATGGTGGAAGTGTACTTGTCTTCAAAAGTTTCTTTTGTCATTTAACTCTTTGTAAAACTCGCATAAAAAATTTCAAATAGAAGCTACTCTGTAAGGTTCCCCTGTTTAAGTATTGACTTCAGCATTGAAGAGGGGGGGAAAAATTGACAAAAGTGTTAAATTCTTTTTTTTTTTAGAGACTTAACGTTAAAGGAGTGGAAAATGAAATTATGATGTAAACATAAAAATCGCTTGTAGGCTTAGCTTTGTCTTAAACTAAAGATAATTTCGGACTTATTGAGCCACACTCGGATATGGGATTTATCCAAAATTGTGCCATGCTCGTAATGTGCAGTTCCCAGGTCTGTCCCAGCTGAGCTACGGTTGCTTTATCTAGGTAAAATTACAAAAAGTTAGGCCTAGCGTTTGGTAGCTCAATTAAAGAAATCTAAAACTTGAACTTTAAAAGTCTGAGAAAAAAAGTTAAGAATTAAATTTTTTCATGTAATATTTAATTCCTCTTAATGTATTTTGCTAATTTGTATTATGTTTTTTCTTTCGTTAGACACGATCCAGTTACGGTTGGAATTAAAAGGGAGCTGCCGTCGGACTTGATTCTATCTGGTTATCATATTCCAGCTGGGGTAAGAACCAAGATATTTTCTTGGCAAACTTGGTTGAATTTGTAGAAATGCTATTCCAATGATTCTAAAGGGAAAAAAAATTAAAATATTTACCACCATGACGAGTAGTGTAGGTTGTTGGTTCATATTGTACCCGGTCTGAGACAACTTTTGCCCTAAATTTGGTATCTAATGTTAAGACTCCATACCTTCCAATTGAAGAAATTTGAGTACACTCGTAACATTGCCATTTTCATCGTTAGGATGTTGCGTTGAGATTTATCTCCGCAAAACCCCCACCATGGACAGTAGAGGACAGATAATCTTCGAAAGACATCCTGTCCATTGGATGGGACGTTAAGTCCTGACTCCATGTTTAAGAGAGCAATTATCCTGTGCACGTTAAAGGACACGCTGGATGGCCTTGTTGGGAGGCTGCCATCTGTCTCCTAAAAACTATCCGGTGTGTCCCCTCCAAACCTACTCGGGATCTTGGCCATCTGTTAGTCGGACCATTGTATAAAAAACTCGTGCAGATCAGCCCAACTTCGTTAGGATGCTGTTTGTAATCTGAGACTATTTCCTTAAAGTGAGATATTTGAATAGTGTACTATAGATAGAATAGTTTGCATTATTAAATGTAGATCTTGATTTCTACCTTAGTGGTCAGAGCACCTCGAAAGTTGTCAAGAGGTGGTGATTCGTATCCCACCAACCTGAAAATAACTTTTTCGAAGTCTGTTAAAGAGACTTCATGAGACATATTTGCCGTGGGTCATACCTTCAAGTGGATTTAAATAGTAATAGATTTTAATAGCAAGTGGAACTTCAATAGATCTAAATAGTTAGTCCAGAATTTAGTTCCTTTAAAATACAGATCCTTTATCTGGCTTTCACAAACATGTGGACTCCCATACCTTTCAGACTCGGCTATATCAAAACTGAAAATTGATTTAGGAATCTAAAAGATATTTGAATTTATAGTGTTTACAATAAACATCTAATCGAAGTTAAAAATTCAAAGGTATTTAAGAGAAGGAAAGTTAAATATTTTTCATACCGAATAATCTGGTTTTACAGAATACAAATTTTTGCTAAAGTCTGGTGTCGTCGTTGCTTTTGCAAATACTTTGGAATGCAATGGATTGGGTACGTTCAGTCGACCGCATTCTACGTAGCTTGGAGTGTACACAGTGCTACATGGACATTGAGTTATCTCTGTCGGTTGAACGCCAGACTCTTAATCTGCAGTTCTCGGGTTAAAGTCCCAGCTGGGTCAGCATTGAGATTTATTTCTGCAAAACTCTCCGCCCTGCCCATGGTCAATAGGGGACAGATGGGCTTGGAAAGGCTGCAATCCATCGGGTTGGATGTCAAGCTGTGACCCCGTGTGCAGGAGTCGTACCCTGTGGACATTAAAGAACACGTTGGATGGCCTTGACGGGAAGCTACCATCTGTCTCAAACAGCTATTCCAGTGGGTTTTCCCAACCTGAGCCCTCGGTCTTGTGACATGGCCATTTAGCCCATTGTGTGCAAAAAGTACTTCTCAGAGGTAAAAACAATCCATACTCTGAGAGAAAGGGAACCCAGATGGGCTTGGAAAGGTCGTCGCTCATCGAATGGTGCATTTAAGCAAACAGGTTAATTAGCTATCGGACTGCTTCCAGATAAGCCCGCTGTAGCATTGCTGTCGAGCAACCAAAGTTGTTCCAAGAGGTTTCGTCACGCCCTTAATGGGGCTGCCCATCCGTTCGCTTTTTCTTCTCCCGTGAACTTTTTTCTGCGAAAATTGTTTCTTAACATTGTATCTGAACGATAAAGCTTTTCCATTTAGGTGAAATTAACAAAAGCAAACAAGCGTGCGTTTATAACAGTTGAGAAGATATATATTAATAACCGAAAGAAACGGATTAAATTTTGTGACTGGAAGGAACTCTTATTAAGAGAAGTGACAAAATTATGCTCACAATAACTAATACCATCGCTAGTTGATCAAAGCAGTTAAAGCAAAAACTCTGAAAACAATGTCTGATACGAAACTGGAAAGAAGGAATGACTACAGAGCAACAAGTCAATAAACTTTGAAAGTTGTCGGGGGGGGGGGGGGTGAGAGAATTACGACCGGATGCTAAAGGTGGCTGTGCAAAGCAGTGGGGCTTGGTCGCCTGTGCTAATTTGTGCATTCAGCCGTACCCTGCGCAGGTTCATCTCCAGATGACCTCGATGGGAGGCTACCATTGGTTTAATCGCTGTTCAGTGGGTGGCGTTCCAACATTAACTCCCGCGGTTCTTGTGACCTGTCGCAATTAGCCCATTGTGCGCAAAAAATTAGTGCAAAAGTAGTCTATGGATGACTGCGATTACACTGACTCCTGTCAGTCCCCTCCCCCCCTCCCGTGGCAAGTAGCTGCTTGAGGGGGTTAGTACATTACTTAGAGTTAACCCATTGTAATATAAGCTTTGGATCCAAAGCATTTAGCCCATTCCAAAACCAATGTTCATCTACAAGAAAGACTTCTGATGGCTGTCAAAAACTAAAATGGTACATCAAGCCAAAAATGTTGAGCCACTTTTGGTAATAAAACTGTAGTCTAGTTACTCGGATATTTCATTTTTTTAGTCTTGTGCTCGTACCCATGAGCTTTAATAAAGGACAACTGTGCGAGCATTTTCAACAATAAAAAGGTGCTTGACAAGGTGATAATTCCTTTCTCAGAATGTTGTTGACCTGGTGTTCTAAATCTTTCTAAACTAGACTATAATTGATTGTAGATTTAATGTTTAATAGAGCTACCGTTATTGTAATATTAGGTATTTTGTTTTGCAGACTCTTGTATTTCTACAGCATCATGTGGCTTGTAACCTAATCGACAAAAACTACTCTCATACACCCCAATTCCTTCCCGAGCGCTGGCTTGAAATGCAAGATCTCCCTGAATATCTGTATTTCCCTTTCGGTACTGGTCCGAGGAAGTGTCTTGGCCAAAGTCTCGCTGAACGGGAAGTGCTTATGTTAACTAGCAAGGTAAGTGGTTTCTCTACAGTAAACAAAATTCTACTTAAACTAGTTTGCTGAAAGTTTCGTGAGTGGGACTCTAACCCGCGTCTATCAGATTCGTGCTAGGTATTCAGGGCACTACACTGATAAGGGAATTAGACCTCGTAGGTAAGTCTTCAATTGGAAGAAAAATGAACTAGTAGCTGCTGATAGTGGTCAGCACATCCAACATAAGGTGAGGGAACAATATGCGGGTTAGTCTCGCTCGTGGTGAAACTTTGAATTCAAGAAATTAATATACTGAAATGGCTTTTTTACATCGGATCACCCTCCAATTCTATTATTCTGACCTTGTCTCCTACTCGCCGTGTCGCCAGGGCGACCCAAGATTGTCTGGGTCTTCCCTGGCTTCCGGCAGCTCTCCAGTCGTGGGTGGGGTCTGGATAGTCTCCCCATCATGATTGTTCTTCCTTCCCCGTGGTCTAGGGGTGGGATTGGACAGTCCGTAGGCCACGGTAGTAATCTGCCGTTCCCAGGTTAGTCTTTCCAGCGCTGAAACTTGCTTTCGGTGTCCCCTACCGACGGAGTTTTCAGATGGGCTTGGATAGGACATCCATCTGTCGGATGGGACGTCACTCTGTGTCTAGAACCATACCCTGTTAGTGTTAACACGCTCTGTAGCCTTGACGGGAGACTACAACCTTTCTTCCAACAGCTGTAACGAGTCCTTCCTCAAACCTAAACCCTCGGGGTCCTTTTGATCTGTCACATTGTGTGCAGAAAGTGCTGCTCAGAGGTAAAAGAACCCAACCTTTCCCTTGATCGTCAGAACTCCCGGGAGTGTGGGCATTGCCAAGACGAACGAGGAGCATCCGGCCCACTTTTCCGTTGATAGGTTGATTTGTTTTCTGGATCAGCACTGGATCTCTGCCTAGTCTTTTTGCTAACGTTCCTCTTCATTGCGGCTCCTTCATCATTCTAACCTTTCCTTTTCAAGTTTTATAAATTTAACTGTTTTAAAATTAAGTCTGGCATTCAAAAACTGTAAATTTTCGTATAGTTCATACCAAAGTTTGCATATTTCTTAGACTTCATGGCCAAAATCTTTATTTAAAAAATAACGTCTAGGCACTTTTCAGAAAAAAACTGATTATTTTTGATCATTCATCATTTGCAATATAGCGAGAGATTATCAGTTGAGTCTCTTGTAGGTCTTTTTTTCTGCTCTACTACAGCAAGAATGCTAAACTTCCCCGACAGTAGAATATGGCGGCACTCTCGAGATTGAGTACTGCCTTGAATACTTGATCATCGAGTGTCGCCACTAAATCGAAATTCTACTCTTAAATCGGATGTAACATCTGCACGAAGCCTATTGCATTAACAAAAGTGCTGTGACATTGAGTTATTTGAATGGAAAGATTTGTAAAGCTTGCTAACCTTTAACACTAGCTTTTTACGAAAACCTGATAAGATTTGGGCTATTAAAGTCTCAAATTATTTTTAATATTTAAGTTATTGAAAATGGAACACTTATTAGAAGTGTTGAGATTGGTTTTTAATTTTTATTGGTCTTAAAAATTAGTGTTGCTTAGCGAAGTCAATGAATTAAAGGTTGGGAAATTTATCTTTCATAAATTTGAAAAAAGTGTTCAGAACGAGTGTATAAAAGCAGCATTCTCAACTCTAGGCCCTGTTTACAAGCCTTATTAATTGGGTCTTTAAAGCGGGGATCCTTATCCATGGGTCGCTAATTTAACTTGAACTAGATAAGTATTTTGGCCCGTTGTTACTTTGTTGGTACAGTCATTTGGTTCATGAAGTGAACAGGTATTATGTTTTGAAGAGACCAAACTTTTGGGCTTGAAACTTATTAGTACAGAACTTTTGTTGATAGTATGGAGGGGGGGGGGGGGAGAGGCAAAAATTTTAAGATAGTCTGATTTAGCTGCGGAAGAAAGCCAGATGCTGCTCACCTTTGCTAGAATTTACGATAGAAATGGATGGCTCAATCGACAGCGCGGCAGGCTTGTAAATCTTCAGTTTCCAAGTAGCTGGGCGTTGTCTGCAAAACCCACTCCTGTTAGTAAGGGATACCGATGGGTTTGGAAAGATCCGCCATTCGTCGGACATGCTGGATAGCCTTGCTAGAGCACAATCTGTCTCCTAATAGATATCCAGCGGGTTCCTTTCCCGAATCTTCTGAACCCTCGGAGTCTTTATGATCTGGCTATTTAGCCTATTGTGTGAAAAAATGCAGCTTGGAGATAAAAACCAACCGGAATGGGGGTAAAAATACTAAATCTACGTATTGCACTAATTTCTTAACCTTCAAAACTGAAGAAATGCTGTAACTGTGAACAAGTTACTTGGCCTTTCCCAAACTCGATCCAGTCTATTGACATCCCTTTTTTCTAGACGCAAGCCTGGATATGTTAAAGTATCATTTATTATATTTATAATTTATAAGTATTGCAAACAATATTTTAAACTAAAATATTTTTCAGAACTCGAAATAACTTTTATCGAAAATTTTTTTTCACTTTTTCAGATTTTAAGGAATTTTAGGATCGAGACCCATAACTTGAAAAGTATGACGTATGTTCGCAATATAGCTGTTGACACGAACTCCATGTTGACCAATGTTCCAGCTCAACCTCTGAGAATCAGATTTCTGCCATTGGCCGATGGCAAGTACAGATGAAAGGATCTTTTCAAAGCCTTAAATTTTTTTCTGCGCAAATTTAAAATTTTCAACTTTTTTAATATTGAAATTGTGACGATTGAAATTGTTGTGCAACAATTTACTGTTCTACCAATGTTTACTAGAAGCTATACGTGCGCAATTTGCAGGCAAACTGCGTATTCAGTGAAATGCTATTTTTATTCTGTTAAAGAATTGTTGAAGCTATGCAAAAGTTTAAATTTAAGAACTCCTTATGTCTTTATAGGTTCAAACTGTTCATACGTTTTGTAACAAAGCTTGCTTATGTTAATAAAAGTTTGTAGTTTAGATAATTATTTCACTTTAGTTTTATTTACTTTCAAGTGTTTGTCAGAATATAATTGACTTTATGGTAGCTATCTAAGCGAAGGTATAATTGACTTTATGGTAGCTATCTAAGAAACTAGAAATTGTATCTGCAAACGTTAGTCTCATTAAAGCACCAGAGTTTGAAATGTTTGATGGCGGAGATGGATGCAGGAGAGGTCCAGGCACCTTTCATGTGGACTAGTAACCGCAAAGGTATACTAAATTATAATATATTTATCTGTTTACGGTAAAACGGAGGGAAGTTGTACACAGAACTGCGTTGCGGTTGGATCTTTCACTCTTTTCAGATCCTCGTACCAGCCTAGACCGCGTCTTCTTGGGTATACTTTAGGATTCCGTTTCAGCTGTAATAAACTTTAATGCCTTTTGCTTCTAATGAGAAGTTTCGCAAATTTTGTGATCACTGAAGATCAGTGGGTAGTATCGGGACAACGCCCTCTTTATTAAGAAACCAGGATGCGCCAGGTCCTCATTCTGCAATCTAACTGTAGACAAATTGAAATCGGTTAATGGCGAATTCAGGGATGACCAGGAAATATTAAAGTTAATAAAAAATATTCGGATGAGAAAGTGAAAAGAACTCTGAAATCTTTTTATTGGGATTGTAGAACTGCTAAAAAATGCCTGGATTTCATTCGTGATTAGCTTGATGTTTGTGCAAGAAATGTTGACTAGGAAATTTCAATCCTTTTGGAAAAATTCATTCAAATAAATGCCTAAAAGTAGGCTTCGTAGAGTTGTTGTTAATAACTTCACTTTTTTAAAAGTGAATCGTGGCGCTATAGAACACTTCGCTTAAGCATTTATCACATGAAGCAAACATACCGTAGCATGGTGGGGAACATTACGTTCATAAAAATAAATTACTCTAAACCAGGCATTAAATATTTTGTGAAATGCCGGTTTTCTGCAGAGTGTTTGGTTAAAAAAATCTATTTAAAGAAAAAAAAAACTCTCGTCTAATTAATATTCTCTGGAAGTTAGCCGAAATAAAATTGAGCTCGATCTTCCTTTCGAAGTGAAAATGAATTCGGTGATTTCACTATCGGTATGCTTTAATATTTTGCATTTTAGAGAGTAGATAGGAAGTAGACTTAAAAAATCTCTGAACTAATGCCTTGCTTACGAGTCTTATCAGAAGTGCAGCGTAGCATACTCGTTAAATTTACTTCTTCCCGCCCCCTTTTTTTTTTGAGGGAGGAAAGGGGGCGTGATTGGAAGTAGCCCACGAACATGTTTGATGCCACGTGCTCTAGTTGAGCCCGTAAAATTTCTGGATTTGGAAAGTCTTAACTAGAGGTAGAACACGACAGTCCCACATGAGCTTTAACTCCAAAGTTAGAGGGGGGGGGGGGGGCATTTGGAAGGTATAGCGAAAGTTTTTTATTCTTTTCCTTAAGGGGAATTAACACAGGGGAATGTATATTTTGATGGCCTCTGACGCTCTCTAGCTTGAAAAGATTTCGTACCATTTGTCGATATTGCTCAACGGTTATGGAAGAAATGGAATAAGTTCTGATTAACAAAACAGACTGTTGGAAGGTGAGGAAAACTGTTTTTATTACTAATTATATTTCTCACGGGTGTGCGTCAGTGAATGCGTCGAAGGCAAGCATTTATACTTAATTTATTCTAGAAGTTTTATCACTCTGGGTATGATTATTCCAATAAGTTTCGATGATATCGGTCTGTTTGCAAAATCGTTACGTAGCAGTTTTTCAAAATGGGTGACACATTCGAGTAACGTCTCGGTTTCCTAAAAATATTTGCATGGGGAATGCACAATGTGTGTATATTGTAGCTGGTATATTTCCCCCCCTCCCAGATAATATCGGTGGTAGTATGTCCCTATTTGCTCGAATGCTTCCACTAATGATATATGTACGCAAAGTCTCTGTTAAAATGCGCAACTACTGCGAAAAGTTGAAAATTCGTGTAACAATAAATGTATACTTAGAAACTTTCTTTACTGTTCTAGAACAAAGATCCCTATGGTAATCTTCAACATGGAAGATGGCGCCCACCAATGGCAGTTTGATTTTTTTGGTTGACGTTAAGTTCAAATTCGAATTGCATTTAGAAGTTTTTTTTACACACATGTTGTCAAACGAGACACGGAGCGGAGGTGGATCAGTCGGTAGCGCGCCACGCTCGTTGGGTTGTTTTACCTCTGAGCGGCACTTTTTTGCACACCATGGGTTAAATGGCCAGGTCACATGGACCCCGAAGGTTGGGGGAGGGGACCCACTGGAACAGCTGTTGGGAGACAGATGGTAGCCTCCCGTCAAGGCCATCCAGCGTGTTCTTTAACGTGCACAGGGTTTGGCTCTCCCGCATACGGGGCCACGGCTTAACGTCCCATCAGAAGGACGGCGGCCTTTCAAAGCCTATCGGTGTCCCCTACTAACCGTGGGCAGGGCGGGGAATTTTGCGGAGATAAATCTCAACGCTGACCCAACTCGGACTCGAACCTGGGAACTACAGATTATGAGCCTGGCGCGCTACCGACTGAGCCACCCCCGCCCCACCCCGCTCGTAATCTGCAGTTCCCAGTTTCGAGTCCCAGCTGGGTTAGCGTTGAGATTTATCTCCGAAAAACTCCCCGCCTGCCCACGATCAGTACGGGACACCGTTGGGTTTGGAAAGGCCGCCATCCGTCGGATGGGACATTAAACCATGGCTCTGTGTGCGGGAGAGCCATACCCTGCGCAGTGTTTTTTTTCACAAAAACAAGCTGGATGGCTTTGACGGGAGGCTACCATCTGTCTCCCAAAAGCTGTTCCAGTGGGTCCCCTCCCCCAACCTTCTCTGAGCCTTCGGTGTCTTTGTGACCTGGCCATTTAGCCCATGGTGTGCAAAAAAAGTGCCGCTCAGAGGTAAAACAACCCAACGCAAACGATACAGGGCATCCAAACTACCTTTCAGTTAAAAAATTATGACACTGGATGCACTAGGGAGCCAGGCCCGTAATCTCCAGTTCCCAGATTCGAATTCCAACTGTGTCATGGTTGAGAGTTATCTCCGCTACATCTCCCACTCTGCTCTAAGTGTTAAAAGGGACACCGATGGGCTTGGAAAGGCCGTATCCTGCTGGATGGGAGGCAAAGCCGGGGCTCAGTGTGAAGGAGAGCCGCATTGTAATGTATGCTAAAGAACTGCAGTGGATGGCCTTGACGGGAGATTTCCATCTAACAGTTCTCCAGTGGATCACTTTTCTATATCGAACTATGGACCTCTCGAGTAATTGTGACCTGGCCATTTAGCTCGTTTTGTGCACAAAAGTGGCTCTCAAAGGTAAAAGAATCGAACCTGGATGAAGTAACAAAATGATCTTCGAATGATTTTTGAAAAAATCTTAGGACTAACATACTTTGTTTAGTAGGCAAATATCTGTCAAATGCTTAATATTTTGGTATTAATAAACATGGTAAGATTTACACGTTTTTCTAAATACTGATATTAGTAATAATTGTTGATAGGGAAGCTAGGCGTTCACCCTGACCATTGGTCAGGGACACACATGGGTTTTAGGGGCGGGGGTGGCTCAGTCGGTAGCGCGCCAGGCTCGTAATCTGTAGTTCCCAGGTTCGAGTCCCAGCTGGGTCAACGTTGAGATTTATCTCCGCAAAATTCCTCGCCCTGCCCACGGTCAGTAGGGGGCAACGATGGGCTTGGAAAGGCCGCTGTCCGTCGGATGGGACGTTAAACCGTGGCCCCGTGTGCGGAAGAGCCATACCCTGTGCACGTTAAAGAACACGCTGGATGGCCTTGACGGGAGGCTACCATCTGTCTCCCAACAGCTGTTCCAGTGGGTCCCCTCCCCCAACCTTCTCTGAGGCTTCGGGGTCCATGTGACCTGGCCATTTAGCCCATGGTGTGCAAAAAAGTGCCGCTCAGAGGTAAAACAACCCAACCCAGTGGATCCACTACCTTCGCTGAGCTCTTGGGGTCCTTGTGACCTGGCTATTTAGGTCATTGTGTGAAAAAAAGTGCAGCTCAAAGGTAAATAGTCCTGAGATGGTATGGTCAGTTTTTCCCTCATGTGTTGTCCTTCACTTTTTTTTTTTTCTAAATTTTCAATATATGTCAAAAACCACATGTTCTCACTTTGACACATAAAGCACGACTGGCTACAGGTCCTTTACCTTTTGTATTGGTATAAGTACCAATTACAAAAGAAAGTCCAGTCTTAACCAGACTTCCTATTATTGAGACATGACGAAAGAGGCTTCGAACGGTTTTATGCCCGAGCTGCAAGGTTTTGCACAAATGAGCTAAATTACTAGGTCACATGGATTGGGTTGGGTTGTTTTACCTCTGAGCGGCACTTTTTTGCACACCATGGGCTAAATGGCCAGGTCACATGGACTCCGAAGGCTCAGAGAATGTTGGGGGAGGGGACCCACTGGAACAGCTGTTGGGAGACAGATGGTAGTCTCCCGTCAAGGCCATCCAGTGTGTTCTTTAACGTGCACAGGGTATGGCTCTCCCGCACACGGGACCACGGCTTAACGTCCCATCCGACGGACGGCGGCCTTTCCAAGCCCTTCGGTGTCCCCTACTGACCGTGGGCAGGGCGGGGAATTTTGCGGAGATAAATCTCAACGCTGACCCAGCTGGGACTCGAACCTGGGAACTACAGATTACGAGCGTGGCACGCTACCGACTGAGCCACCCCTGCCCCAGGTCACTAGGACCCCGAGGGCTCAGAGAAGGTTGGGGGGCAGGGAAGGGACCTACTGTACAGCTGTTAGGAGACAGATGGTAAGTTCCTGTAAAGGCTACCCAGTGTGTTCTTTATTATGCACAGATTATAGCTCTCCCGCACACGGAGCTCAGTTTAACGTCGGGGCGCGGGTGGCTCAGTTGGTAGCGTGCCAGGCTCGTAATCTGTAGTTCCCAGGTCCGAGTCCCAGCTGGGTCAGCGTTGAGATTTATCTCCGCAAAATTCCCCGCCCTGCCCATGGTCAGTAGGGGGCATGATGGGGTTGGAAAGGCCGCCGTCCGTCGGATGGGACGTTAAGCCATGGACCCGTGTGTGGGAGAGCCATACCCTGTGCACGTTAAAGAACACGCTGGATGGCCTTGACGGGAGGCTACCATCTGTCTCCCAACAGTTGTTCCAGTGGGTCCCCTCCCCCAACCTTCTCTGAGCCTTCGGGGTCCATGTGACCTGGCCATTTAGCCCATGGTGGGCAAAAAAGCGCCGCTCAGAGGTAAAACAACCCAACCCAACAACACATGGGTTTGGGAAGGCTGCCGTCCTTTAGATGTAACTTTGAACCTGTGCATTTTAAATAACACGCTGAATGGCTTTAAAAGAGGCCACCACGCGCTGTCCAGTGGATCCACTGCGGGGGTGGCTCAGTCGGTAGCGCGCCAGGCTCGTAATCTGTAGTTCCCAGGTTCGAGTCCCAGCTGGGTAAGCGTTGAGATTTATCTCCGCAAAATTCCCCGCCCTGCCCACGGTCAGTAGGGGACACCGATGGGCTTGGAAAGGCCGCCGTCCGTCGGATGGGACGTTAAGCCGTGGCGCCGTGTGCGGGAGAGCCATACCCTGTGCACGTTAAAGAACACGCTGGATGGCTTTGACTGGAGGCTACCATCTGTCTCCCAACAGCTGTTCCAGTGGGTCCCCTCCCCCAACCTTCTCTGAGGCTTCGGGGTCCATGTGACCTGGCCATTTAGCCATGGTGTGCAAAAAACTGCCGCTCAGAGGTAAAACAACCCAACCCAGTGGATCCACTACCTTCGCTGAGCTCTTGGGGTCCTTGTGACCTGGCTATTTAGGTCATTGTGTGAAAAAAAGTGCAGCTCAAAGGTAAATAGTCCTGAGATGGTATGGTCAGTTTTTCCCTCATGTGTTGTCCTTCACTTTTTTTTTTTTTCTAAATTTTCAATATATGTCAAAAACCACATGTTCTCACTTTGACACATAAAGCACGACTGGCTACAGGTCCTTTACCTTTTGTATTGGTATAAGTACCAATTACAAAAGAAAGTCCAGTCTTAACCAGACTTCCTATTATTATTGAGACATGACGAAAGAGGCTTCGAACGGTTTTATGCCCGAGCTGCAAGGTTTTGCACAAATGAGCTAAATTACTAGGTCACAAGGTTGGGTTGGGTTGTTTTACCTCTGAGCGGCACTTTTTTGCACACCATGGGCTAAATGGCCAGGTCACATGGACTCCGAAGGCTCAGAGAATGTTGGGGGAGGGGACCCACTGGAACAGCTGTTGGGAGACAGATGGTAGTCTCCCGTCAAGGCCATCCAGCGTGTTCTTTAACGTGCACAGGGTATGGCTCTCCCGCACATGGGGCCACGGCTTAACGTCCCATCCGACGGACGGCGGCCTTTCCAAGCCCATCGGTGTCCCCTACTGACCGTGGGCAGGACGGAGAATTTTGCGGAGAAAAATCTCAACGCTGACCCAGCTGGGACTCGAACCTGGGAACTACATTTTCCGAGCGTGGCGCGCTACCGACTGAGCCGGGGCGGGGGTGGCTCAGTTGGTAGCGCGCCAGGCTCGTAATCTGTAGTTCCCAGGTTCGAGTCCCAGCTGGGTCAGCGTTGAGATTTATCTCCGCAAAATTCCCCGCCTTGCCCACGGTCAGTAGGGGACACCGATGGTCTTGGAAAGGCCGCCGTCCGTCGGATGGGACGTTAAGCCGTGGCCCCGTGTGCGGGAGAGCCATACCCTGTGCACGTTAAAGAACACGCTGGATGGCCTTGACGGGAGACTACCATCTGTCTTCCAACAGCTGTTCCAGTGTGTCCCCTCCCCCAACCTTCTCTGAGCCTTCGGGGTCCATGTGACCTGGCCATTTAGCCCATGGTGTGCAAAAAAGTGCCGCTCAGAGGTAAAACAACCCAACCCAAAGCTATGGTATATATATGTATATATGTTCTTTAAACTTCTGTGGCTCCAAATACCATCATGGCTCTCCCGCAAACGGACCACGGTTTAAAGTCCCAAGGACGGTGTCCTCTAAAACCTCATCTGTTTTTTTCTACTGACTGAGGCAACGAGGGGAATTTTTCGGATATAAATCTCAACGCTGGCCCATGTAAGGTTCGGACCTGGGAACTATAGATTACGAGCCTGATGCGCTACCGACTGAGCCATCCCAACTCCCGCGATTATGGGAAAGCCCTTGGTCGGTGTATTGGTTACGGTCCTCTGCTAACAGATGGCAGTACTGAAATGACGTATGACGTCGGAGTGCAAAGTATGATGTCGATGTGTAAAGTATGACGTAGAAACGTAACACTCCACTAACGGTTTTGAACTTATATTCTGCTTTGTCATCGTTTCTTTCACACAGGAAAAGTAATTTAAAATATGTGGCTTTTTCCAATTCATATTTCTTCGTTTTAAAATGAGTAATAATATAATAAATACCCCCTCAAGCAGCTGCTTGCCACAGAGGTCTGACAGGAGCCTGTCAGTTTATATGCCATAGTAGAAGATCTGAGAGGATGGCAGGACCTCAGCAGAAAAACAACACAAAAGTCATGCCTTACCCGGGGCTCGAACCCAGGTCCCTTAGATCAGTAGCCAAGCGCGCTAACCACTCGGCCATGGGACGGCTGTTTTAAAATGAGTATCATCACTAAATTTTCAAACTTTTTTTAACCATTATTTCATACAGATTTTTCACTCATGTCGGCCATCAAAAATGCAGTTGGGTTGGGTTGTTTTACCTCTGAGCGGCACTTTTTTGCACACCATGGGCTAAATGGCCAGGTCACATGGACCCCGAAGGCTCAGAGAAGGTTGGGGGAGGGGACCCACTGGAACAGCTGTTGGAAGACAGATGGTAGTCTCCCGTCAAGGCCATCCAGCGTGTTCTTTAACGTGCACAGGGTATGGCTCTCCCGCACACGGGGCCACGGCTTAACGTCCCATCCGACGGACAGCGGCCTTTCCAAGCCCATCGGTGTCCCCTACTGACCGTGGGCAAGGCGGGGAATTTTGCGGAGATAAATCTCAACGCTGACCCAGCTGGGACTCGAACCTGGGAACTACAGATTACGAGCCTGGCGCGCTACTGACTGAGCCACCCCCGCCCTATACCATAGCCTGGGAGTTTAAAGAACATGCTAGATAGCCTTGACGGTAGACTTCCATCTGTCTCCGAACAGCTGTCCAGTGGGTTCCCTCCCCCCAACATTCTCTGAGCCTTCGGGGTCCTTGTGACCTGGGTTGGGTTGTTTTACCTCTGAGGTGCACTTGTGACCAGGCCATTTAGCCAATTGTGTGCAAAAAAGCGTGGCTCAGAGGTAAAACAACCCAACTGTCGTCAAGGGCATGCAGAGGTTCTTTAGCGTGCTCAGAACATGACTCTCTGCACACTGATGCACGGCTTAACATCCCATTCGAGGGACGGTGACTTCCCCACTCACAGTGGTGCCTTTTTTATCACCTAAGCAAGGTGAGGGCTGTCTGAGAAGGCAGCGCCCCAAATTCGTAATCTTTATTTCAGTAGGAGCGGGAATGGCGCAGCCGGTAGCGCGCCAGGCTCGTGAACTGCAGTTTATAGGTTCGAGTTCCGCCTAGAGAGAGTTGAGATTTATTTCCGCAGAACTCCCGGTCTCGGTCAGTAGGGGACACCAATGTGCTTGGATAGGCCGCCGTCCGTCGAATGGGAGGTTAGCCGTGGATTTTGTGCAGGAGAGCTATGCACTGTGCTTGTTAAAGAACACGTTGGATGGTCTTGACGGGATGCTACCATCTGTCTGACAGCTTTCCAGTGGGCCCCTAACCTTCTCTGAGCCTTCGGAATTTTTGTGACCTGGCCATTTAACCTATTGTGTGCCAAAAAGTGCGCTCAAAGGTAAAACGATCCAACCCGAAAAACGTACATAATTAAGGCCAGAGGTGTCTCAGTCGCTAGCGCACCAGGCTCGTAATCTGCAGTTTTCAAGTTCGAGCCCCACCTGGGACAGTATTAAGATTTATCTCCACTAAACCCCCACTATTCTCTAGGTCAGAAATGGACGCCTATGTACTGTCCAGTGGGTCCTTTTCCCAAAACCTTATCTGAGCCTTTGGGGTCCTCGTGACCTAGCCATTTAGCCCATTGTGTGCGGGAGACCATACCCTGTGCTCGTTAAAGAACACTATCGAAGGCCTTGACGGGAGGCTACCTTCTACTACCTAACAACTGTCCAGTGGGTCTCCTTCCCCAACCTTCTTTGAGCCTTCGGGATCCTTGTGACCTGGCCATTTTGCCCATTGTGTGCAAAAAAGTGCTCTCAAAGGTGAAATAACCAAAACCTGTAGTTCCCAGGTTCTTCGCTTAACCCCACTTTATCCTCAGTGAGAAAAGGTACACTTATGGGCTTGGAAAAGCCTCTGTCCTTCCCATGGGACATAAAACCGTGGCCCTACATGAGCAAGAGTTGGGTTGTTTTACCTCTGAGCGGCACTTTTTTGCACACCACAAATGACCAGGTCACATGGACCCCGAATGCTCAGAGAAGGTTGGGGGAGGGGACCCACTGGAACAGCTGTGGGGAGACAGATGGTAGCCCCCCGTCAAGGCCATCCAGCGTGTTCTTTAACCGTGCACAGGGTATGTCTCTCCCGCACACGGCGCCACGGCTTAACGTCCCATCGAACGGACGGCGGCCTTTCCAAGCCCATCGGTGTCCCCTACTGACTGTGGGCAGGGCGGGGAATTTTGCGGAGATAAATCTCAACGCTGACCCAGCTGGAACTCGAACCTGGGAACTACAGATTACGAGCCTGGCGCGCTACCGACTGAGCCACCCCTGCCCCACATGAGCAAGAGAACCGCATTCTGTGCACTCAAAGAACATGCTGGACTCCTCTCCCCCAACCTTCATTGGGTCTTTGGGAGCCTTGTGACCTGGCCGCCTACCCCATTTTGTGCACAAAAGTGCCGCTCAGAGTTAAAACAACAGTAGGGTGGGGTTTATCGGAGATAAATCGGATAATTCCTCCGAACTGCAGATTACGAGTTGGCGTGCTACCGACTGATATAATCTCCGTCACAAATGTCTATTCAGCCTTAATGTTCGGGAAAGCATTTGCAACACTACGTTGTCGTTAACTTGATTAGCATACCGATACCTTCAATCTTGAAGAGAGATTAAACTTTTGTTGCAATGTGAAAAATGGGGCGGGGGTGGCCCAGTCGGTAGCGCGCCACGCTCGTAATCTGTAGTTCCCAGGTTCGAGTCCCAGCTGGGTCAGTGTTGAGATTTATCTCCGCAAAATTCCCCGCCCTGCCCACGGTCAGTAGGAGACACCGATGGGCTTGGAAAGGCCACCGTCCGTCGGTTGGGACGTTAAGCCGTGGCCCCATGTGCGGGAGAGCCATACCCTGTGCACGTTAAAGAACACGCTGGATGGCCTTGACGGGAGACTACCATCTGTCTCCCAACAGCTGTTCCAGTCGGTCCCCTCCCCCAACCTTCTCTGAGCCTTCGGGGTCCATGTGACCTGGCTATTGGTGTGCAAAAAAGTGCCGCTCAGAGGTAAAACAACCCAACCATGTGACCTGGCCATTTAGCCCATGGTGTGCAAAAAAGTGCCGCTCAGAGGTAAAACAACCCAACCTTCAACCATGAAGAGAGATTAAACTTTTGTTGCAATGTGAAAAATGCAAACCATTTAGTGTTTGATTCACGAAATTTCAGATCTCTAATTGGTCTTTTAGTATTCTTTCCCTATTTCCTTGCTACTGCGTCATCTTGAGTTTCGCGCTTCTCATGGGATCACTTGATTTACGTCATCACACTGTCATGTGTGTCACCTATGGTTCATTTTTTGTACTTAAGAAACTTCGCTGAAGTGTAACTCTCTTGGCTGTTTCATTTGTCCTTACTGTGGTTGAACAAGGTAAGCTATCATGTGTTGAACTTTTAACTTTCTTAATGCTATCAATAAGTATTCATTTGGATTAGGCAATTTTTCTGGAAAAGTATATGAAGTGGTTACTCTTGATTCATTTTCTTTTGTAACCTGTGATTGGATACGAATACTGCTTGAACTACCCTGTCGCTATCGGATGGGATATTCTCGATTTTGCTATATATCAGCGTTGAGATTTATCTTCCCCAAACTCGGGGGTGGCTCAGGCGGTAGCGCGCCAGGCTCGTAATCTGTAGTTCCCAGGTTCGAGTCCCAGCTGGGTCAGTGTTGAGATTTATCTCCGGAAAATTCCCCGCCCTGCCCCCGGTCAGTAGGGGACACCGATGAGTTTGGAAAGGCCGCCGCCCGTCGGATGGGACGTTAAGCCGTGGCCCTCGTGTGCGGGAGAGCCATACCCTGTGCACGTTAAAGAACACGCTGGATGGTCTTTACAAAAAGGTTACCATGTCTCCTAACAGCTGTCCACTGGGTTCCTTTTCACTAACCTTCTCTGAGCTTTTGGGGTCCTTGTGACCTGGCCATTTTGTCAATTTGTGTGCAAAAAATAGTGCTGCTCACAGGTACAACTAATAATAGAGGTTTTTAAATAAGATTCCAACTGCTAAGCTTTGAGTGGAAGAAAGTATGATCGTAGTTAGAACGATTGGCTAGAGTTCACGACGAGATAAAAATATTTCGAATAAGATCTGTTTGAGATTATTACGAATTATCTAATCATTAGGAATATGTTATCCTTTTAAAGATGGCATTAGCTGAGAATTCGGAATCTGGGAAGTTCGATGAAAATGGCCTGTCGACAGCATTGTCTAAAAGGGTTGGGTTGTTTTACCTCTGAGCGGCACTTTTTTGCACACTGTGGGCTAAATGACCATGTCACATGGACCCCGAAGACTCAGAGAAGGTTGGGGGAGGGGACCCACTGGAACAGCTGTTGGGAGACAGATGGTAGCCTCCCGTCAAAGCCATCCAGCGTGTTCTTTAACGTGCACAGAGTATGCTCTCCCGCACACGGGGTCACGGCTTAACGTCCCATCCGACGGACGGCGGCCTTTTCAAGCCCATCGGTGTCCCCTACTGACCGTGGGCAGGGCGGGGAATTTTTGCGGCATTGTCTAAATGGCTGTGGACTGTATTACAAAGGTAACATTTTTTACACTAAAATAAATAAATAAATACCACCTCAAGCAGCTGCTGGCCACAGAGGTCTGACAGGAGCCTGTCAGTTTATATGCCATAGTAGGTCTGAGAGGATGGCAGGACCTCAGCAGAAAAACGACACAACCATGCCTTACCCGGGGCTCGAACCCAGGTCCCTTAGATCAGTAGCCAAGCGTGCTAACCACTCGGCCACGGGACGGACTACATTACAAAAAAGTAATATGGACATTTCCATGTTCTGTGAATGAAAAGCTACATTCAAAGCTTCCTAACTTTGAAAATTTTTTACGTAAAAATGCCGCTGGAAAAAAATTGGAGACTTCGCTCAAATCTCTCTGAATCTTAATTTTCATCAATCTGAGGAATTATCAGAGTTTAATATTTAGTTATTGAAGATGAAACGTTTCACAGCAGACGACGCTGCTACTCTCTTCCAAAAACTTTCGACCACCTAAAAGTTGGGTTCGAGTCTCAGCTGGGTCGTTGAGATTTATCTTTACAAAATTCTCCGCCCTGCCTACGGTCATTATAGGGACACCGATGGGCTTGGAAAGGCCGCCGCCTTCGGATGGGATGTTAAGCCGTGGCCCTGTGTGCGGGAGAGCATACTCTGTGCACGTTGAAGAACACGCTGGATGGCCTTGACGGGAAGATTTCATGTTTCCCAACAGCTTTTCCAGTGGGTCCCCTCCGCCAACCTTCTCTGAGCTTCCGGTATCCTTTTGGGTTGTTGTTGTTTGGGTTGTTTTACCTCTGAGCGGCACTTTTTTGCACACCATGGGCTAAATTGCCAGGTCACATGGACCCCGAAGGCTCAGAGAAGGTTGGGGGCAGGGGACCCACTGGAACAGCTGTTGGGAGACAGATGGTAGCCACCCGTCAAGGCCATCCAGCGTGTTCTTTAACGTGCACAGGGTATGGCTCTCCCGTACACGGAGCCACGGCTTAACGTCCCATCCGACGGACGGCGGCGTTTCCAAGCCCATCGGTGCCCCCTATTGACTGTGGGCAGGGCGGGGAATTTTTGCGGAGATAAATCTCAACGCTGACCCAGCTGGGACTTGATCCAGGGAACTACAGAGAACGACCTGGCGCGCTACTGACTGAACCACCCCCGCCTACCGGTATCCTTTTGACCTGGTCATTTTACCCATTATTTTAAAAGTGCCACTCGGAGGTTAAACAACCCAACCCTTAAAATTGGAGAAATCTATACGCAAACTTGAAATAGTTCATTTATGTTGGTGAACTATTAATTATTTCGGTGGTTGATGAAAAAGTGATTTTTATTTGGAAACTTTCATTTTGTCGGTTTTATTTTTCATTTATTCTTTTTTTTTCTCTCCTTCATTTTATGTACTACTGATGTAATTTAGATCATATCTGTAAAACCATATATGTACATTCCCGCTGATAAGCTTCGGCTTAGTGGGATTTTTTATGTAAAATAATTATAAATAATACTTATTGAAAATAAATTTGAATTTGAAAACCGTTTGTCTTATTAGAAGTAAATTTCCACGAGTAGCAAAAGTTAGTTAAATGTTTAATCTTCCATAATTCTTTAAATGTTAAACGAATATTGCAGAAAAATAGACGTTCAGAGAGATTTGAGCGAGCTCTTCAATTTATCTGCAATAACAATTTTCCGTAAAAAAACTTATTTTCATAGAGCTTTGAATGTGGCTCTCCATTCACATAACATGATAGTGTCCAGTTACTATTTGTAATATGTATATTATATACAGTGTTATTATTTTTAAAAGATAAATAAGTTTTTTTCTTGCTCTTTAGTAAATTCTTCGTCGAGAAAATTCCTGAAGAAAAACTCCCAGGACTGTCGTGCTATATGCGAGACCGCAATTTGGGTTGGTTTATCCCTGAGCGGTATGTTTTTGTACACAATGGGCTAAATGACCAGGTCACAAGAACCCCCAAGACTGAGAAGGTTCGGGGGAGGGTTGGGTTGTTTTACCTCTGAGCGGCACTTTTTTGCACATCATGGGCTAAATTGCCAGGTCACATGGACCCCGAAGGCTCAGAGAAGGTTGGGGGGAGGGGATACACTGCAACAGCTGTTGGGAGACAGATGGTAGCCTCCCGTCAAGGCCATCCAGCGTGTTCTTTAACGTGCACAGGGTATGGCTCTCCCGCACACGGGGCCACGGCTTAACGTCCCATCCGACGGACGGCGGCCTTTCCAAGCCCATCGGTGTCCCCTACTGACCGTGGGCAGCGCGGGGAATTTTGCGGAGATAAATCTGAACGCTGACCCAGCTGGGACTCGAACCTGGGAGCTACAGATTACGAGCCTGGCGCGCTACCGACTGAGCCACCCCCGCCCCTTCGGGGGAGGGACCCTCTGAACAGCTATTAGGAGACAGATGGTAGTTTCCATCATCCAGCAGGTTCTTTAACGTGCATAGGATATTGCTCTCCCGCACACAGGATCACTGCTTAACTTCCCATTCTGCGAACTTTCTAAGGCTATCTGTGTCCCTTGTGACCTGATAAATGTTGTGGTGGGGAATTTTACGGAGAAAAATCTCAACGTTAGCACAGTTTGGACTCGAACCTGGGAACTGCAGATTACGAGCCTGTCACGCTGCCGAGTCAGCCTCCTCCCAACAAAGGGCTAAATAGCCAGGTCGCAAGGACACCAAGGGATCAGATAAGATTGGGAAGTGATGCATTGGACAGCAATGGACAGTCAGGAGACAAATAGAAGATTGATGTCAAGGCCATCCAGCGTATTGTTTAAATTGCACAAGGTATTATTCTACTACATAAGACCACGGCTTTACGTCCCACCAGACTGATTGCGGCCCGCCCTGCCCACGGTCAGTAGGGAACACCGATGGGCTTGGAAAAGGCCGCCGTCCGTCGGATGGGAAGTTAAGCCGTGGTCCCGGTTGCGGGAAGAGCCATATCCTGTTCACGTTAAAGAACACGCTGAATGGCCTTGACGGGAGGCTACCATCTGTCTCCCAACAGCTGTTCCAGTGGGTCCCCTTCCCCAACCTTCTCTGAGCCTTCGGGGTCCATGTTACCTGGCCATTTAGCCCATGGTGTGCAAAAAAAGTGCCGCTCAGAGGTAAAACAACCCAACGGATTGCGGCCTTTCTAAGCCTTTTTTTTCTGTGCCCCTTTCTTTAAAGAGGACACTGTGCGGGTTAGTGGAGATAAATCTGAACAATGGACCAAGTTGGTACTCGAACCTGGGAAGTATGGATTGCGAGCTTGGTATGTTACCGACTGGGCCAATCCCCGCTCCTGTCATGGAGGTCTGAAATAGTAGTAATACTGAGAGAAATAACTGAGAAATGAGTTCATCAGTAGGAAGCAATGAACTACTCTGGATGATAACCCAGACTCCTTTGCTCCTGGGGGCGGGGGTGGCTCAGTCGGTAGCGCGCCAGGCTCGTATTCTGTAGTTCCCAGGTTCGAGTCCCAGCTGGGTCAGCGTTGAGATTTATCTCCGCAAAACTCCCCGCCCTGCCCACGGTCAGTAGGGGACACCGATGGGCTTGGAAAGGCCGCCGTCTGTCGGATGGGACGTTAAGCCGTGGCTCCGTGTGCGGGAGAGACATACCCTGTGCACGTTAAAGAACACGCTGGATGGCTTTGATGGGAGACTACCATCTGTCTCCCAACAGCTGTTCCAGTGGGTCCCCTCCCCCAACCTTCTCTGAACCTTCGGGGTCCATGTGACCTGGCCATTTAGCCCATGGTGTGCAAAAAAGTGCCGCTCAGAGGTAATACAACCCAACCCTTTGCTCCTGAGCTAAAGAGCATCAACAATCTCTCAGAATCTTCTACTATTTTCATTAACTCCTAATATCTGTTTCTAAATACTATTCCAGATGCAGTCACCAATCTTCAAACTTCATTTTGCCAAAGACGACTGCTTTCGTCTCTTAAGAAGGATTAATTTCGTGGATGGAATTTCTAAAAGGAATTGCCGGAATGAGAGAGTCAAGAGCTTCAGTGAAATTCCTGGGCCTAAACCTTTACCGATAATAGGAAATGCATGGAGATACTTTCCTCTCGTAGGTAAGACGTGAATTCTTATAGCTATTAGTAGTCTTTTTTTTTACGATCTTTATAAAGGTGAAGCGAATTTAACTTCACATTTAACTGATGTGTTAAGAGTTTGTGATATCCGTAACACTGAGAAATTTTTTTCCCGCCTTTCCTAAAAAAAGTCTAGGGCAACATAATTGTTACATCAAGATTTGGGTCTGGTTGTTTTTTACCTCTGAGCGGCACTTTTTTGCACACAATGGACTAAATGGCCAGGTCACAAGGACCCCGAAGGCTCAGAAGGTTGGGAGGGGACCTACTGGAAGAGCTGTTGGGAGACAGATAGCAGCAAAGGCCATGTAATGTGTTCTTTAATGTGTACAGGTATGGCTCTCGCACACGGAGCCACGACTTAAAGCCCCATTCGAAGGACGGCGGCCTTTATAAGCCCAGAGGTGTCCCCTACTGACTAGGAACGGGCAGTTTTGCGAAGATAAATATCGATGCTGACCCAGCTGGGACTCTTACCTGGGAACTGCAGATTATGAGCCTGCCTGCTACTGGTTGATCCACCCTCGCCCCCAATTGGGTGGTGGGTGGGGATGGCCCAGTTGGTAGCATGCTAGGATCGTTATCAGGTTCGAGTTCTACCTGGGCCAGCTTTGAGATTTATCTCCAAAAAACCCCCACCTGCTCTCGGTCAATGGTGGACACAGATGGGTTTGGAAAGGACTCCGTCCATCGGATGGGAATGTGCTGACTGGCTCAGTTAGCATATGGTGTGTGGGGGGGAAAACTCTCTCTTGTAGATAAAACAACCCATATTGTGTGGGAAAAATCTCTCTCGTAGATAAAACAACCCATATTGTGTGGGAAAAACTCTTTCGTAGATAAAACAACCCATATTGTGTGGGAAAAACTCTTTCGTAGATAAAACAACCCATATTGTGTGGGAAAAACTCTCGTAGATAAAACAACCCATATTGTGTGTGGGGGAAAACTCTCGTAGATAAAACAACCCATATTGTGTGTGGGGGAAAACTCTCTCTTGTAAATAAAACAACCCATATTGTGTGGGAAAAACTCTTTCGTAGATAAAACAACCCGTATTGTGTGGGAAAAACTCTCGTAGATAAAACAACCCATATTGTGTGTGGGGGGAAAACTCTCTCTTGTAAATAAAACAACCCATATTGTGTGGGAAAAACTCTTTTGTAGATAAAACAACCCATATTTTGTGGGAAAAACTCTCGTAGATAAAACAACCCATATTGTGTGGGAAAAACTCTCGTAGATAAAACAACCCATATTGTGTGTGGGGGGAAAAACTCTCGTAGATAAAACAACCCATATTGTGTGTGGGGGGGGGGGAAACTCTCTCGTAGATAAAACAACCCATATTGTGTGGGGGAAAAACTCTCTCGTAGATAAAACAACCCATATTGTGTGGGAAAACAACCCAGTCAAAATCAACTTGTGCCTTGTTTGAAAGCGTAAACTGGAAATCAAGGTTCACAAAGTCGAATGTACAGTACTCGTTTATCCGTGCACTTTCTGAAAAAAAATTTTTTTTAATTTTTTATTTTACTTAATTGTATAATTAAATAAAATTTAAGTGTCTTTTGTTGTAATAATTTAATGTACAATAAGAAATTTTATATTCATTAATACATGTTGAAATTGATTATCCGAAATGATATGGAATAATCGATTTTATTGCATAAAAAATTTTTTAGTGTTTCTGCCGATCATATATAGATTTTTTAACATTCAGTTTAACGAACTTTCTCAGGGCAGTATGACATGCAAAAGCAGCATGTGACCTACCAGAAGATGTACGCGGAATACGGAAACCTGGTGAAGGAGACAATTTTCAGAGGAAAGGAGATGGTTCACGTGTTTAGTCAAAAAGACATCGCCAACATCTATGAAAACGAAGGACCGATGCCTTTACACGATTGTTATAAAGCCATAATGAATTACAGAAGATGGAGGTTTCCAGTTTACAACAGGGCTGGATTACTCCCCACGTAAGAAATTACTGCTGGACAGTTTAGTTAAAAGCTACGATCGTACTTAAGATTTTTGCATACTTTGAAAATATTACAAAAAATAACCTTCTGTTACCATAATGCTTGATATAACTTAAGTCATTTTCCTTTTTGAAAAGCCGTTTTTAATGTGTTTTTAGTTTTCGATATCACTTTTATATTTGTTCCAAAAATGTTAACTTAAATAGCTTATTAACGAATGAATTTTGGAGTTCTTGAACACGAGGTGCAACCTTTATAAATTTTTACGGAATATTTTAATACAGTATTTTATATTCCTCTTTCTACACGATACAGTTTCTAGGGTTTAATAAAAAGGCCTGATTTGGGGGGGAAAGGGGCCTTACCCCCACTTGAGAATACAAATAAGGGTAATGAGGGCAAAAAGTTCAAATTATGCATAATTAGTTCATTTTTTTTTTAAATACCTCTGCAATGGAGGAGGGGGAAGGTTATCCCTTATTTTTTCTGGCTAGATTGAGTAACTGTTCCTTCTTTTTCTATCCCAGATCCAGGCTTATTTAATCGTAGCTAAGGAACAAGTTAGCGGTGTTCAGGCATGTAACACAATGTGGTAAACATACTCGTAATCCTTCAAATTAATTGCGATACATTGCAGTAATTTTCAGGGGAAAAGTTTTTAGAACAACATTATGCATTATATGTATACAAATACCCAGCTTTCACTCTGCCTGAATGCTGTTATTCCCAGTCCATTAAAGTAGCACTACTTGAAACTGAAGGTTACTAAAATATTTTCAGGCAACCTTTGCTTTTATTCCTCCATAGACTTCCAACGAAACTAGTTGCAACTCAAGACATCGGGGATAAAATATTGGTTCCTAAAACTTGAACGTTGAAAATGATATCATTTTAATACATGAATGTTGAGACTCCAAGTAGAACATTTAAAAGTATCTATAATAAGAGGCTAACACCGGTTTTGTTTATGGTTTGCAGCAACGGCGAAGAATGGCTAATATTCAGAAGATTATTTAATGATGTTTTGCTTTCCCCTGAGAACGCCGAATCTTGCTCCTCGGCGTTTGAGGATGTCATCGATGACTTGATGTTCCTCCTCGAAAGAAGTTTCTTGTTCGAAAAGGATCTCCAGCCTGATTTATTCAAGTGGGCATTGGAAAGTGAGTTTTTAGTTGTCAAAAGGTTAATGAAATTTTTGTTTTTGATAAATGTTTAATTCCTTTTAATTAAAAAATGGGGGCGGGGGTGGCTCAGTCGGTAGCGCGCCAGGCTCTTAATCTGTAGTTCCCAGGTTCGAGTCCCAGCTGGGTCAGCGTTGAGATTTATCTCCGCAAAATTCCCCGCCCTGCCCACGGTCAGTAGGGGATACCGATGAGCTTGGAAAGGTCGCCGTCCGTCGGATGGGACGTTAAGCCGTGGCTCCGTGTGCGGAAGAGCCATACCCTGTGCACGTTAAAGAACACGCTGGATGGCCTTGACGGGAGGCTACCATCTGTCTCCCAACAGATGTTCCAGTGGGTCCCCAACCTTCTCTGAGCCTTCGGGGTCAATGTGACCTGGCCATTTAGCCCATGGTGTGCAAAAAAAGTGCCGCTCAGAGGTAAAATAACCCAACCCTTTTAATCAATGATTAGTTGCCACAAGGCTTGTAACCAAAGTGGAGTGAAATACTTTTTCAAGATTTGAAAAAAAAATGCTATGAATTTTAAAATTTTTTGCGATATTTGCTAACTCTTATTTATAAAAAAGACTAATCTTTGGCTTGGACTTCTTTTTAAACGAAAAATAAGGATTTGAATATTTTTTTGTGGAAAATTTCATTAATGTGATTTTTGAAGTAACTAGACAGGCAAAGACGGGACAGAACTTAGCCAGTAGCGCTTTGGGCTCGTAATCTGCAGTTCCTAAGTTCGAGTCCTATTTACGTTAGTGCCGAGATTTTTCTCCACTAAACTCCCACAATGCTTGTCAGAGACACAGGTGGGCTTGGTAAAGGCGGCCTTTTGGCGGATGGGACGTAAAGTCGTGGTTCCGTGTGCAGGGAAGTCATTCTGTGCACGCCGGATGGCTTTGACGGGAGGCTCCCCATCTATCTCCTAATGGCTGTGCAGCGAATCCTTCTGCAACTTTCTCTGAGCCCTTGGTGGTCCTTGTAAGTTGGATATTTAGCCCATTGTATGCAAAAAAGCGTTCAGAAGTCAAAAACTCCAAATAAGTCCCGTGACCGAGTGGTTAGCGCGCTTGGCTACTGATCTGGGTTCGAGCCCCGGGTAAGGCATGGATGTTCGTGTTGTTTTCTGCTGAGGTCCTGCCATCCTCTCAGATCTTCTACTGTGGCATATAAACCGACAGGCTCCTGTCGGACCTCTGTGGCAAGCAGCTGCTTGAGGGGTATTTTTTTATTTATAATTATGAGAGTAAGTAGGCTTTTAATGTCTATAAAAATAGCAGCAGGTTAGTTTACAAATGACATTCCACTGGCAAATTCAAAGTATTAAGTGTTTGGAGTAATTAAGGGATTTTTAATTAAGAGTTTGCAAAACGAATCTTATAAACGAAAATTTGATGTTTCGTATTTTATAAATTTTTTTTTTTTAGTAATTTCGGATTTCTTTTTTAGATTTCGGTGTTGTGGCTCTGGATCGGAGGCTTGGATGTCTAGCTCATGGCGGGATATTTGGTTTAGCTCGTGATGACAACAAAGAAGTCAACAATTTAGTCAAGAAAGCGAACGATGTTCACGAAGGACTCTATCAAGTCGAGACTGGCTTTCCTTTATGGCAGTACTTTAAAACTCCTGGCTACAGGAAACTGGTTTCTGCTCAGGATTACGTTGCAGCGTAAGTAATCGGAGAAATGTATTTTAAATGGCTGGGAATCTTTTTTACATGGTGGGGCGGGGGTGGCTCAGTCGGTAGCGCGCCAGGCTCGTAATCTGTAGTTCCCAGGTTCGAGTGCCAGCTGGGTCAGCGTTGAGATTTATCGCCGCAAAATTTCCCCGCCTTGCCCACGGTCAGTAGGGGACACCGATGGGCTTGAGAAGGCCGCCGTCCGTCGGATGGGACGTTAAGCCGTGACCCCGTGTGAGGGAGATCCATACCCTGTGCACGTTAAAGAACACGCTGGATGGCCTTGACGGGAGGCTACCTTCTGTCTCCCAATAGCTGTTCCAGTGGGTCCCCTCCCCCAACCTTCTCTGAGCCTTCGGGGTCCATGTGACCTGGCCATTTAGCCCATGGTGTGCAAAAAAGTGCCGCTCAGAGGTAAAACAACCCAACTCTTATAAAATTCAAGAAACAAAAGTTTAAAGTTGGGCAAAATGATAAACATTTAATTATAACTTAAACTGCTTAGAGGGAATTCCAAAAGTTTCAACATTTGAGAAATCATTGCAGATACTACAAGGAAACTAGCCATAAGTGTGCTAATAGTATTTAATCTTTCTCCTCCTCAAGCAGCCATGAGCTAGATGACCAACCAAACCGTGCAATTTAGTTCTCCAAGCATATCTGTCCTGAGCTACATATCTTCACTGCACACCAATTCTAACAAGTTTCTGTTTGACATTGTCTGCTCACCGCATCTATGTTCTCCCTTCTTTCTGAGGCCTTTAGGCACACTGTTCATAACTCTATTGGTTAATTATAATTATCCATACGGGCAACATGACCAAACCAATGATCTCTCTGCACAACATACTGCTCAAATGCGGTTGCAGACTCTTTTGCCTAACCTCATCGTTACTTACAATACTAGTATTTATACTGTCTTTGAAGCAACTTATATGTAACAATTGGAATCTTGATTTTAAAGCAGAACCCGAATAGTTTAATTTCATCAAAGGTGAAAAAATGAAGATTGTTTAGGGGACAAAATGGGAATACCCTCCCTGTTATGAATGCCAAATGAGGAAATCACCTTTGGAGTCGTAGCGCAAAAGCAGTTATGGGTATATCAAACTAATACAATAAAATCCAAGAGCTCCTATTACAGGATCGTATCGAAAGTAATCCAGATAGTATTGGAGTAGTGATCATTCAAATTCTTATTTTTCAAGAAGCATTCAACGACCTGAAATACGGTTTAATAACTTTGAGTTTCTATATCAAGCTCTATTTTGGGGAGGAGATTATGGTCGAGAGCATTATTAATCGTGCCCAGCCCTAATCCGTTATTGCCCACAACAGCATTCGCGGGATGAAAGAAAACTAGTTACTGAATAATAACTAAAGCCCTTTGTCTTGACAAGATTAAGTTTAATGAATTAAGCTCGCGTTAAACCTACGGCTAAGTACAAAAGAATTTGTAGCTCGTAAAATGATCTACATACTGATTCTGATCTTCGCAATTTCATGTTTTTTTTTTTTGCCTGTGCATGGTGTGTGCACTCTGGTGCAGGGAGGTCAATGGGTTCCCATTGTTTAAAAATAATAAATGAATCTTTTCTCATAATCCCATGGGCGAGTGGTTAGCAACCTCCTCTCAGACCTTCTACTATGGCATATAAACTGACAGGCTCCTGTCAGACCTCTGTGGCAAGCAGCTGCTTGAGGGGGTATTTATTTTTATTATTACAGAACGATTTGCAGTTGTCCCGCAAAGCTAAATAGCTTGTCTGCAAGAAATATAACGGTTACAATATTTATTTAGATTAAACAATATTGGGGTAAAAAAACTTCGAAAAGAATGAGACCTATCCAGGCAGCAATGGTGGACAAGTTTTAGATGAAGACTTATTTTTATGAACACATTTGGTCAGCCTCTGGGGCTTTCGCCACTAGTCCCCACCCTGCTGCTGCTGAGAAATGGGACACTGATGGGCTTGGAATGCCGCCGTCCGTCGGATGGGACGTAAAGCCACGGTCCCATGTGCAGGAGAACCACACTCTGTTGAACACATTAGATGGTAGCTTCCACTCAGGGCCACTTATCTCCTAGCAGTTGTCCAATGGGTCACCTACACGAACATTCTGAGATATCGGGGTCATTCGGTAGCGCTCGCCAGACTCGTAGAGTTAGTCCCACGTAGGTCATCGTTGAGATTTAGCTCCCCAGAATTCCCCATCCTGCCCTCGAGCAGTAAGAGACGCCGATGGGCTTGAAAGTCCGTCGGATGTGACCCTTATGCGGGAGAGCATACCCTGTGCACGCTAAAGAATAAGCTGGACGGCATTGACGGGAGGCTGCCATCTCTCCCAACAGCTGTCTCCAGTGGGTCCATTCTGAGTCTTGGGGGGGGGGGGGAGGCTTGTGACCTGGTCATTTAGCTCATTGTGTGTTCAAGTGCCGCTCAGAGGTAAAAAACGTAACTTAGGCGAAATCTTTAAATTGCATCACTTTCTTGTATAAAATCCATGTTAAAATGTCGGAGGTTATAGCTTAATAATTTTCTAAAAGTAATTGTAATAATAAAGCTTGTTAAGAATTAACATATCGGTTCGTCTGAAAGCCTTTCATCTGAAAGGTAACATTTAAAGAAACCGACTTTCTTTCAGAAAGTTGTCAAACTATTGATTTGTACTATGAAATTCCAAACTGATGGAGTAATGGAAAGCTAATCCTTTACAGAGTGGTTAACAAATATATGGAAGGCGCTGTGGAAATGTTGAAGTACAATAAGGATGACTCGACAGTGTTAGCTAAGATGTTGGCTGTTCCAGGAGCTGAGAAGAATCAAGTTTTCACTATGATTATGGACATGTTCCTAGCTGGAATAAACACGGTAAGGTATTTTCCTAAGTATACCTATTAAGTGCTGACACACTTAATTATATTTAATAACTTCCCTTGTGTAACTATTTCTGTTTTTAAACTGCAAAATTGCTCTGTTGAATAGTAGGTGCTGCTGTTTGTGATGCATTTTCCCCTCCGAAGGATTATACTACAGAAATGATGTACAAACGTACCGTGGCAAAATAAGTCGATTGCAAAATTCTAAAAAATGATGTTCAGCTAAAAATAAGCAGCTGCTTGAGGGAATTTTGTCTGAGAGGATGGCGGGACTTCAGCAGAAAAACAGCACACACATCCATGCCTTACACGTGACTCGAACCCAGGTCCCTTAGATCAGTAGCCAAGCGCGCTAACCACTCGGCCACGGGACGACTAAAAATACTCGCTCAAGCAGCTGCTTGCCATAGAGGTCTGACAGGAGTCTGTCAGTTTATATGCCATAGGTCTGAGAGGATGGCAGGACTTCAGCAGAAAAGCGACACATACATCCATGCCTTACCCGTGACTCGAATTCGGGTCCCTTAAATTAGTAGCCAAGCGCGCTAACCACTCGGAGCCCGCATTTTGCTCGGATGGTTGAGATAAATGATTTTTACTCGCTAATTCGACGTGCAGCCTGATTTGAAAGACTTCTAAAAGAAGTTACTAATAAATATCTTAATACTAATAAGAATCGCTTTTATATATTTTTAAGAGATGCATTAAGCGGCTTCGTATATTTTTTATAAGTTATTTAATAAATAACTTGGCATCAATTTCTAAAATTTGTCTTCATATAACTTTAGAGTGTGAAGACATTGAATAAAATTTTCGTATTAACCTTATTAATTTCTCGTTTTAATGAAAAACTTCGACGATAAAAAGATTTGTTTATTAGAGAAAATTTTCGAAAACTTGGTTCGAATTCTTCAATTATAAGAATCTATTTTTCATATGACAATATTCTTAACGATTTAAATTTTTGGGACTGTTTCAGAGTGCCTATACAATGGGATTTGCTCTGTACAACCTGGCTCGTAATCATCCAGTTCAGAAGAAACTGCGCGAGGAGCTGATGATTCATCTTCCTGAAAAGACTTCAAGGCTAAACGGAAAGGAGATGCAGATTCCTTATTTGCGGGGCGTTTTGAACGAATCGCTAAGGCAAGTTAGATTTTTATTTTCTTCTCGGTTTTAATTTTAGCAACTTGTATCCCCCTCTTTAGGGGCGGGGGCGGCTCAGTCGGTAGCGCGCCAGGCTCGTAATCTGTAGTTCCTAGGTTCGAGTCCCAGCTGGGTCAGCGTTGAGATTTATCTCCGCAAAATTCCCCGCCCTGCCCACGGTCAGTAGGGGACACCGATGGGCTTGGAAACGCCGTCGTCCGTCAGATGAGACATTAAGCCGCTGCCCCGTATGTGGGAGAGCAATACCCTGTGCACGTTAAAGAACACGCTGGATGGCCTTGACGGGAGGATACTATCTGTCTTCCAACAGCTGTTTCAGTGGGTCCCCTCCCCCAACCTTCTGAGCCTTCGGGGTTCATGTGACCTGGCCATTTAGCCCATTGTGTGCAAAAAAAGTGCCGCTCAGAGGTAACACAACCCAAAATTTCCCTCTTTAGTGCTAAGTGAGAATATAATTGCTTGAAAATGGCAAACTGTAGGTCTACGTTAGTAAAATCGTAAGTTTAAGGTAATTGGCCAATGAGACTTTTCTGGCATTAAATGGGAATTAGTTTCATATTTATAAATATATCGGACAGTTTTGTTCCACAATTTTTCGCTCTTCACAGGCAGCTTTTTTATTCTGTTATCAGTATCTTAACGTATTAGAATACAAATACGACAAAATTAGGTTTGTTTCGTAATTTACGTACTTTTTAATATAACTAAAAATTCACCACCCTCCACAAATAGGGAGTTTGTGGAATTTTTGGAGTTTTAACAGCTTGTTTCCAAGTGTTCTTGAATTGTATTCTTTATCTCTATAATGAGATCTGCCAATCATCACTGCAATAACTGTTACGATCTGGTAGAAGAGACTGAACATATTTTTGTGGTTTTTTGGCTCTATAATTTCGTGATGAACATCGCAGAAAGTTTGGTAAGAAAATTAAATCGTCAGAAGGGCAAAAGATGTAGGGGAAAAAAGATTTTACTTGTTCTCAAAGGGACTAAGTTGAAGAGCTCATTTGGTAACACTACAGGCTCGTAATCGAATTCCTAGATTCGAGTCTCAAATGTCCCAACGTTAACTTTTACACCTGCTGGCCCCCATGTTGCCCTCGATCAGAAAGGAGACATCGATGGGCTTGAAAAGGAAGTTGGTCCGATGGGACTTAAGTCCATGGCCCTTGTTCTGGAGAGGGGCGGGGGTGGCTCAGTCGGTAGCGCGCCAGGCTCGTAATCTGTAGTTCCCAGGTTCGAGTCCCAGCTGGGTCAGCGTAGAGATTTAGCTCCGCATAACTCCCCGCCCTGCCCACGGTCAGTAGGGGACACCGATGGGCTTGGAAAGGCCGCCGTCCGTCGGATGGGACGTTAAGCCGTGGTTCCGTGTGCGGGAGAGCCATACCCTGTGCACGTTAAAGAACACGCTGGATGGCCTTGACGGGAGGCTACCATCTGTCTCCCAACAGCTGTTCCAGTGGGTCCCCTCCCCAACCTTCTCTGAGCCTTCGGGGTCCATGTGACCTGGCCATTTAGCCCATGGTGTGCAAAAGTGCCGCTCAGAGGTACAACAACCCATGGCCCTTGTTCTGGAGAGCCATACGTTGAGCACGTTAAAGAAGGGTTATGACAGGTGGTTTCAATCAGTTTCTTAAGAGCTGTCCAGTGGGTCGCCTTTTTTGGCCCACCGGACAGCTCTTAAGAAATTGGAGCTGTCCAGTGGGTCGCCTTTGAAGAAAATTAGACTTTACCTTTTTTCTAAAATTTTTTTTCGTATTTTATAGTGTCCAGTATCAATGTACCGAGAATATACCTTTTGGGTAATTTATGTATTGACCATACTAATCTATAGATATTATCATGGATACGCTTGGTGGCTTAACTGCCCTTGGGACATTATTTTGAAATTTTTAAATGATTTAGTATTATAAAATCATTTGTGTGTTTTAAAGACCCTTTAAGTATTTTTTGACTTAATTTCAGGCTTAACCCAGTATCGATTGGACGTCGAAGAGTATTGACATCTGATATAGTTCTCTCTGGTTATAATGTTCCAGCAGGGGTGAGTAATACGCAAACTTAGTTATTGCTAATTTCTGTTACTCGATGATTATCGCCGCCCTGCCCACGGTCAGTAGGGGACACCGATGGGCTTGGAAAGGCCACAGTCCGTCGGATGGGACGTTAAGCCGTGGCCTCGTGTGCGGGAAAGCAGTACCCTGTGCACGTTAAGAACACGCTGGATGGCCTTGACGGAAAGCTACCATCTGTATCCCAACAGCTTTTCAAGCTAGTCCCCTTCCCCAACCTTCTCAGTCTTCGAGGTCCTTGTGACCTGGCCATTTAGACTATGGTGTGCAAGAAAGTGCAGCTCAGAGGTAAAACAACCCAACCCGATGATTATCGGGGCTGGATTGTTTTGCCTCCGAACGTCACTTGGGTTTGCACAGCAGCGGTATAGCATCAAGGAAAGCTGGGACTTTTCTTTCCCAAAGAAAAGTGGACTTAATTTGATAACATTAAGAATAATAAATTTTGATGAAAAAAACAAATTTCCTCAACTGTAACAAATATTTTCCGTGCTATTATTGAATATTATATCTTAAATATGGGACTCCTGAATACATGCCAGGCATTCTAAACACTAAACTAGCAACGTCATACTGACGATAACGCTTTTTTTTTTCAGGTTACTATTCTTGTGTAACAAATTATGTATATTCTTCTCTTGTGTAACAAATTATGTATATTCTTCAGCTTGAATTGTATTCTTTATCTCTATAATGAGATCTGCCAATCATCACTGCAATAACTGTTACGATCTGGTAGAAGAGACTGAACACATTTTTCTAAAATATTTAAAAAAATTTATGTCTAATGAAACACTTCAGGCTTGTAAACGTTTTGCGTAGCTCCAACTATTCACTCCAACCAGCTGGATCCCATTGATATTGACTGAAAATTGAAACATGTTAACAATACATAGTAAATACAGATTACCTGTAGAAATAGGGGCGGGGGTGGCTCAGTCGGTAGCGCGCCAGGCTCGTAATCTGTAGTTCCCAGGTTCGAGTCCCAGCTGGGTCAGCGTTGAGATTTATCTCCGCAAAATTTCCCCGCCCTGCCCACGGTCAGGAGGGGACACCGATGGGCTTGGAAAGGCCGCCGTCCGTCGGATGGGACGTTAAGCCGTGGCCCCGTATATGCGGGAGAGCCATACCTTGTGCACGTTAAAGAACACGCTGGATGGCCTTGACGGGAGGCTACCATCTGTCTCCCAACAGCTGTTCCAGTGGGTCCCCTCCCCCAACCTTCTCTGAGCCTTCGGGGTCCTTGTGGCCTGGCCATTTAGCCCATGGTGTGCAAAAAAGTGCCGCTCAGAGGTAAAACAATCCAATCCTGTAGAAATAGTTTAAGTGCTCTGGCATGAATCTGGAGAGTTGCGGGTTCGATTCCCGCCGTGTCTGCGATAAATTTTTTCGGAAATATTAACTAATGTTAACAATAATCGGAAGGCCTTTTTTGTAAATTTTTCACTGTTATTTAGTGTAGGGTTCTTCAGACCCTTAGTGTTTTAAACTATTATTTACCTTATTGTATAGTTATCTACAAATTTTTGTTGTAGATATGACTTATTCGGCGTAAGTCTCTAAACAACTAAAGCAAAAATGGCGGGGTTAGGGAGTTGGCAGTCTAAAGAACACACTGGATGGCCTTGACCGGAGACTTCCATCTGTCTCCTAATATCCGTCCAGTGTCTCCTAGCTTCCTCTGAGCCATTGGTGTCATGTGGCCTGGTGGTGGTGGTGGGGGGGGGGGGGGGGCTCAGTCGGTAGCGTGCTAGGCTCGTAATAGGCATTTCTCAGGTTTGAGTCCCACCTGGACCAGCATTGAGATTTATCTCCCGTAAAACTCCCCGTAGGGGACACGGATGGTCTTGGAAAGGCCGCAGTCAGTTCGATGAGACATTAACCTGTGGCCTCGTGTGCGGAACAGCCATACCCTGCGTACGTTAAAAAATGCTATATGGCTTTGACTGGAGGTTTCCATCTGTGTCGTAACAGCTGTCTGCCGAGCCCACTTTCAACTTCTGAGCCCTTGTATCCTGGGCACTTAAATTCTGTGCAAACTCTCTCCCCTTGGTACAAAAACAAACCAATCTTGTTACCTGACCACGTAAGTCCGTTGTGCGCAAAAGAAAAATACAGCCCAGGGGTAAACCAACAAAAACCCATCACGATGGCGGATGTTAACCCATTATTTCACGTTTCCAATAAATGACTAGTATTATAAATTAAGGAAATTAGACAAATACATATGTAGTTACGATCTTTGAAGTATTTTATTAATGTTTTTTCAGACTTTAGTTCTTCTGCAGCACCAAGTGGCATCACGTTTTCATGAGAACTTTTCCTATCGAAATGCTTTTCTTCCTGATCGCTGGATCGAGAGTTCAGAATATTACGAAAACTATGACGAAACGAAGCCGTACTTACACGCTCCTTTTGGAGCCGGTGCAAGAATGTGTATAGGCAAGGAATTTGCTGAAAGGCAAATGCTTTTGTTACTGGCAAAAGTAAGTAACTCTTGCTGATTTTTATTTTACAAATCTAGGATTTATACATTTTGTGCAAACTTTGTTTTGAATAAAATAGTCTAATTCTGAACTCTGAATTTTTTTTTCAATGTTTTAAAAAAAGATCTTAACGAAATCTATTTGTACAACCATCAGTGTCTTACCCAGAAACTTCTAATGAGGGGGTTTGACGTGTAGTGTCTGATTTACAGGAACTTGGAAAATGTTTTTTAAGCTGGTCACCGCAAAACACCCCCCACCCCTGCCCACGGTCAGTAGGGGACAGCGATGGACTTGTAAAGACCGCCGTCCGTCGGATGGGACGTTAAGCGGTTTTTCCGTGTGCAGGAATCTCCCTGTGCACTGGATGGCCATGATGGGAGGCTACCATCTGTCTCCCAACAACTGTTCCAGTGGGTCTCCTCCAACCTTCTCTGAGCCTTCGAGGTCCTTGTGACCTGGCCATTTAGTCCATTGTGTGCAAAAAAAGTGCCGCTCAGAGGTAAAAACCAAACCAATCAAGCCGGTCACAAAGACCCCAAGAACTCGGAGAAGGTTAGGGGACCCACGGAAACAGCAGGAGACTGTAGCTTGCCGTCAAAGCCATGTATTTCACGTACAGTGTATAGTTCTACACAGGAGACTCTACATCCCGTGAAATGGATGGCGGCTTGTCGAAGCTCATCAGTCTTTTTCTCTCAGAGGACTGTGTGTGTGTGGTTATGGGAAATCTCGACGTTGGCACACAACCTGTGGGAAATTCGGATTACGAGCCTGGAGCGCTATCGACTGTGCCAACCTCCAACACAGGGTGTTATAAATTCCAGAACACCTTGGATACGCCACCGACAGTATTCATTTAGTGTTTGCAAAGTTATAAATAGCAATACGATTTTTATCGTAACTTGAATGTTAAAGAAAATTTTTTGGAAGATTATTTTGCGCAGCTGTGCTTTGACCGATCCACGAATAGTTTCTGTGATCGCTGGTCAGTGAACCAGATCGCAGAAAAAAAGCTTCCGTAAGTAGTCTTATTCGCGAATGGCGAGGACTTGCTTTCTGTTAAATTCGTTCACCTCTGGGAATGTTTCTTTCGCCTACTTGGAAGCAAAATAACATCAGACGATGGGAGTAAAACGAATCTAGACTGGAATAAATGGGTGAGAGAATAATTCGAAACCTGATATCCGATGTGGTCTTCGACGTCAATAAAGGTCAAACATCGATCTACATCTGCTAGGAATGGGAATCTAGGAAATAGTCGCAAAATTTCTGATTTAGTCCTTTGTGGTCAAATTTCGATCTACCTGTATTTGATGGGGCGGGGGTGGCTCAGTCGGTAGCGCGCCAGGCTCGTAATCTGTAGTTCCCAGGTTCGAGTCCCAGCTGGGTCAGCGTTGAGATTTATCTCCGCAAAATTCCCCCCCTTGCCCACGGTCAGTAGGGGACACCGATGGGCTTGGAAAGCCGCCGTTCGTCGGATGGGACGTTATGCCGTAGCCCCGTGTGTGGGAGAGCCATACCTTGTGCACGTTAAAGAACACGCTGGATGGCCTTGACGGGAGGCTACCATCTGTCTCCCAACAGCTGTTCCAGTGGATCCCCTCCCCCAACCTTCTCTGAGCCTTTGGGGTCAATATGACCTGGCCATTTAGCCCACGGTGTGCAAAAAAGTGCCGCTCAGAGGTAAAACAACCCAACTCGGAACCCTAATGCAGGAAACTTCATGGAATTCCGAATTCGAAAGGTTCCTTGAGGTCGGAGGTCAAACTTCCATCTATGGGTGCTAAGAACCTGAAAATTAATGCTTAGCGGTATTGCCATTCTTACGTCTTGGAAGCTTTATTAAATTTCTCTTCTTACAAGTCACTCGAGATATGATTGCAAATCTATTTAGGTGTGTTAGAAAGGAGATAATTATATAAAGGGATATTTCAAGCCTTAGAAACTTTAACAAAATATTAGATCCAGTGTGGCGTTAAAGGTCAAATAGGGGTCATGGTGACGAATTGAGGAATCGAGATTATATAGACGAAAAATAATCTAAAATTTACCTAATGTACGTTTTCAACAAGATTTTCAATATCTTGTTTATATCTTATGTTATATTTTTTTCTCTTTATGGCATTTGAATTTAGACTTTGAAAACCATTTAGACTTTAATCAAATATTTTTACGTATCTTGTTTAACGCGATATTATTCAAGATGATAGTGTACTATTAATAAATAAAATTAAGATTCGATATTTGAAAGGAAGTTAGTTTTCAGTTTATTATTATTTGTATACACTCCCAGCCGTCCCTTGGCCGAGTGGTTAGCACGCTTGACTACTGATCTAAGGGACCTGGTTCGAGCCCCGGATTAGGCATGGATGTGTGTGTCGTTTTTCTGCTGAGGTCCTGCCATCCTCTCCGATCTCCTACTATGGCATATAAACTGACAGGCTCCTGTCAGACCTCTGTGGCAAGCAGCTGCTTGAGGGGGTATTTATTATTATTTATTATACACTCCCCCTGAAGTGTAAAAATTTCCATTTGAGATCCTTAATCATTTTTTGTTTAATTTTTTCAGGTAGTAAGAAACTTCAAGATTGAATATTACTCTAAGGCCTATGGAGATATAGAATCGTGCTCTCGGCTGATTAATGTGCCAAGCAAACTATTGAGACTCAGCTTCTTTCCAACATCCTACTGAAGAACAAGAATATAAAAGAAGGAAGTTGTGTGTTATCAAAAGATGAAAGCGATAAAATTTGCAATTAAAATTGCAAACTAGTTTTAAAATTTTTTTCTGAATTTACTTGTTTACTAATTATATTTAATGGAGTGTTATGCTAATTTACATCTTCAAATCTGAATTTAAAAATAAAGGAATTTGTTTAGAGTTGAAGAAATGAACGTGCATCAAATGCAAACTGAAAGAATTTGTTGCTTGGTTACTAACTTATATTAACTGCAATAAAATTGTTTTACCCAATAATTATTCTTTTTAGGGTATTCTGTTGCATAAATTCTCGCAATTATTTAGAAATTGTGGATTTGTCAAAAGAAAATTGTAGTAGTTTAAGACGTAATAAAGAAGACTCAAATGATCTTTCATTCACTGCATAATTTTGTGATTGGATTGTTTTACCTCTGAGCGGCACTTTTTTGCACACCATGGGCTAAATGGCCAGGTCACATGGACCCCGAAGGCTCAGAAGGTTGGGGGAGGGGACCCACCGGAGCAGCTGTTGGGAGACAGATGGTAGCCTCCCGTCAAGGCCATCCAGCGTGTTCTTTAACGTTGGGTTGTTTTACTTCTGAGCGGCACTTTTTTGCACACCATGGGCTAAATGGCCAGGTCACATGGACCCCGAAGGCTCAGAAGGTTGGGGGAGGGGACCCACCGGAGCAGCTGTTGGGAGACAGATGGTAGCCTCCCGTCAAGGCCATCCAGCGTGTTCTCTAACGTGCACAGGGTATGGCTCTCCTGCACACGGGGCCACGGCTTAACGTCCCATCCAACGGACGGCGGCCTTTCCAAGCCCATCGGTGTCCCCTACTAACCGTGGGCAGGGCGGGGAATTTTTCGGAAATAAATCTCAACGCTGACCCAGCTGGGACTCGAACCTGGGAACTGCAGATTACGAGCCTGGCACGCTACCGACTGAGCAACTCCCGCCCCCATTGTGATTAAAGGGATTAACCCTCTTAGCGTAAGGAAAACCTACTCGGAAATGACACAATAAATTTTGTGGAACCGTGACAAAGTTTTTGCATGTAAGGCCAACGGAAAAGCCATGTTTACAAAATCAATCTCGAAAAATAATTTTTTTTTTTTTGGTGGAGGGAAAGACTGAAAATTTCGACTAATATTTTTACCTCTTGAATCTAGATTTTATTTTACCACTGGGGAACATTTTTTTGCGCACAATGGGCTAAATGTTCCGAGCCCACGTGACCTGAAGTTTGGACGAGGATCCACTTGACAGGAGGTAGTTTTCCTTCGAGGCCATCCACTGTGTTCTGTTGATGTTCACTGGTTACGACTCTTGATTTCTTTTTCAAGTACGGTTCAACATAGCGTTGTTGCTCTTGTGCCATAAAACCCAACCAACATAGAAAAATCAGTCTGATCGTAGATTAAGCCCAATGGCGTTGCTTTACTGAAGACAGGATGGGAGTTGGCAGAAAATGAGAATTGAAGATTACAAGCCAGGTACGCTAGATTGTCTCTAAATCTGGGTTGGGTTGTTTTACCTCTGAGCGGCACTTTTTTGCACACCACGGGCTAAAGGGCCAGGTCACATGGACCCCGAAGGCTCGGAGAAGGTTGGGGGAGGGGACCCACTGGAACAGCTGTTGGGAGACAGATGGTAGCCTCCCGTCAAGGCCATCCAGCGTGTTCTTTAACGTGCACAGGGTATGGCTCTCCCGCACACGGGGCCACGGCTTTACGTCCCATCCGACTGACGGCGGCCTTTCCAAGCCCATCGGTGTCTCCTACTGACCGTGGGCAGGGCGGGGAATTTTTGCGGAGATAAATCTCAACGCTGACCCAGCTGGGACTCGAACCTGGGAACTACAGATTACGAGCCTGGAGCGCTACCGTCTGAGCTACCCTCATCCCCTCTAAATCTGGAATATAAGCATTATTCTCTAGTACTTAAAGAATTAAGAAAGCTAAATGGTTTAACCTCAAAAATTGGTAGTAATAAGAACTTAGGTCTAAAACTATTAGAAGTTTCAAAACTTGAATCAACAGTGTCAAGTTATCTCCCTAATGAAATTTTGACTTATTTCTATGACGTGAATCGATATTTTTATATACATTTTGTTGAAACTTAAACACCTAAATCAACCAAACTTGTTATTTTTTTTGCACATAATGGGTTAAATTTCCAGGTCGCAACGCTCTGAGCAGACTGGGTAGCTGTTACGCGACAGATGGTAGTCTCCCATCAAGGCTATCCAGCGTGTTCTTTAACGTGCACATTGTAGGGCTCTTCTGCACACAAGCCTATGGTTTAAAATCCCATCCGGCGGACGGCAGCTTTTTTCGAGCTTATAGATATCCCCCCCTCCCACTTTCTCATCAAGAATAGGATAGGGATTAGGAGAGAGAAATCTCCACAAAGTTGTGACTCGAACCTGGGAACTGCAGATTAAGAGTCTGGAGCGCCATTCACTGATCCAACACTCGTCCCAATGGTCAGGGCTCAGCTAAACGCATAACTATAGGACAGTGCTGAATTTCTTTACCTGAGGTTTGTAGTTTAGTTTCCCAACTGTATCGAAATAAATCTTTTCTCGATGTAAAGAAAAAAAAGTAAGTTTAGAAACTTCTGTCCATCGAGGTGGGACTTAAACCGTAGAAATAGAACTCGATGGGTAAATCTGCTACTCCCATTAGGGTTCGATGTTTTACCTCTGAGTGGCACTTTTTTGCACACCATGGGCTAAATGGCTAGGTCACAAGAAGGTTGGGAGAGGTGACCCACTGGAACAGCTGTTGGGAGACGGATGGTAGCCTCACGTCAAGGCCATCCAGTGTGTTCTTTAACGTGCACAGGGCTTGGCTCTCCCGCACACGAGGCCACGGAAGCCCATCGGTGTTCCCTACTGACCGTGGGCAGGGCGGGGAGTTCTGCAGAGATAAATCTCAACGCTGACCCAGCTGGGACTCGAACCTGGGAACTAGATCACGAGCCTGACGCGCTACCGACTGAGCTACCCCCGCCCCAAACAATTTAGAAGTTTACGTAATTATCATTTCTTTAAATGGTTCAAAACAATACTAAGTTTTTAAGAATTTAAACAAATTAAATTTTATGTTTATGATAAAATTCTTATGACTCGTTACTATTGTGAAATATTCTAGCTTCCGTAACTAGGTGCATATTTAACCGATATTGCTGAAAATCTGGATATAAGTAGATTCGATTATAATCTTTATATTCAGTCCCCTATTTCCCTTAAATACATATGTTAGAAGTTAGTTTCTAAGTTAGATTCTCATTGACATACGATGGAAATAATTTTGGTAGGGCAAAGTGATAGCAAAATGACGTATGCAGAAAAAAGTCAGTTTGTTCATTTGAGAAGTATGGGTTAAGGAAGACCTGTTCCTCCTCTCCCTCTCGAGCAGATAGATTTGGCAGGCAACTTACACATTGACAATGTGTTGAAATCTGTAACACTACGTCGTATGTCAGACAACTCCAAAATTTGACAATTAAGTGGAATTGAGTATAGGTAAAGAAACGGTCCGAGTGCCTTTACAGTTATTCTCCATTCTGGTCTCTGGCATTGAATTCTTGTGGGTCTCCGCATTCGGTTCCTGTGTAGCAAAATTGTCATTGGACTCTTATATATTCCTTCTTTCTATATTAGCTCACTTGATTAGCTGAGAGGGGCGTGGGTGGCTCAGTCGGTAGCGCGCCAGGCTCGTAATCTGTAGTTCCCAGGTTCGAGTTCCAGCTGGGTCAGCGTTGAGATTTATCTCCGCAAAATTCCCCGTCCTGCCCACGGTCAGTAGGGGACACCGATGGGCTCGGAAAGGCAGTCGTCCGTCGGATGGGACGTTAGGTCGTGGCTCCGTGTGCGGAAGAGCCATACCCTGTGCACGTTAAAGAACCCGCTGGATGGCCTTGACGGGAAGCTACCATCTGTCTCCCAACAGCTGTTCCAGTGGGTCCCCTCCTCCAACCTTCTCTGAGCCTTCGGGGTCCATGTGACCTGGCCATTTAGCCCATGGTGTGCAAAAAAGTGCCGCTCAGAAGTAAAACAGCCCAACCCAAAATATTAGCTGAGAGATGGGATCTCAGATGTCATCTGGGCTCCGTAGTCTAGGAGGATTCGACGTGACCAGTCACGTTTGATAATGCAGCAAAATCCATAATTTTCAGCGACTTCCTGAGATACCATAAGCACAACCATGAATTAAGCTAATAGAACTAATTAAACGTGCAAAGAACAATGCATATCATTGGGATAAATCTATACCTTGCTTAGTTTTCGCATGGCTTTATCTCTGAGCGGCACTGCTTTTGCACATAGTGAGCACCTCTATAAGTCACAAGGACTTCAAAAGCTCAGAGTGGGTTAAGAAAGGGGATCCACTGGGCAACTGTTAGAGTTGAATTTGGTTAGTCTCTAAGCGGCACTTCTTTGCACACAGTAGGCTAAATGGCCAGGTCACAAGGGCCCTAAGCGCTCAGGGAAGGTTGGGGAAGGAGATCCATTGGACTGCTATTAGGAGAGAGATGGAAGCCTCCCGTCAAAGTAATCCAGCATGTTCTGCAGTGTGCACAGAATATGGCTCTCATGCACACAGAATCACGGCTTAAACGACCTCTCCGACGGACAGTGGCTTTTCCGTTCTCAGGGGCGGGATTGGTTCAGTAGGGTAGCGTGCCAAACTCCTAATCTGCAGTACCCAGGTTGGAGTCCCATCTAGGTCAGCGTTGAGATTTATCTCCGCAACCTCTTACCCCTGCCGTCATCTGTCAGTAGGGGATATCGAAGTGCTTGGAAAGGCCGCCGTCCATCGGACAGGAAGTTTAGCCGTGGTTCCGTGTGAGGGAAAGTCGTATCCTCTGAACGTTAAAGAACATACTGGATGGACTGGACAGGAAGCTACAATCTCTCTCCTAACAGCTATCCAGTGGATCCTCTCCCCTCCCCATCTTTCTCTGAGCCTGCGGGGTCCTTGTGACCGAGCCATTAAATCCATTGTATGCAAAATGGTTCCGCTCAGATTTAAAACAACCCAACTCTGTTCTCTTCGTGGCAGGGTAGGTGTTAGCGAAATGAAACCTCAAAGCTGGCAGAGTTAGGACTCTAACCTGCGAACTGCATACGAGCCTGTCGCGTTACCCACTGAATCAACTCTCATCTCAGACAACTGTTAAGAGACAGAAGGATGAGTCACATTAAGGTCATCCAGTGTGCTACAGAGTACGGCTCTTCTGAAAAAAGAGACCTGTTGACTAACCTGTTGGCTTAGGATCCCGTCTGATGGGCGGAAACCTTTGCCATCTCATCTTTTATCACCAAGAGCAGAACGGAGCTTAGAGGAGAAGATATCAAGGCAGGCATAATGGAGACTCATGCTTAGGAACATCATTTTACTAGTCTTGCTTAGGAATTGGGGGGGGGGGGGGCTCAGTCGGTAGCGCGCCAGGCTCGTAATCTGTAGTTGCCAGGTTCGAGTCCCAGCTATGTCAGCATTGAGATTTATCTCCGAAAAATTCCCCGCCCTGCCCACGGTCAGTAGGGGACACCGATGGGCTTGGAAAGGCCTCCGTCCGTCGGATGGGACGTTAAGCTGTGGCCCCGTGTGTAGGAGAGCCATACCCTGTGCACGTTAAAGAACACGCTGGATAGCCTTGAAGGGAGGCTACCATCTGTCTCCCATCAGCTGTTCCAGTGGGTCCCCTCCCCTAACCTTCTCTGAGCCTTCCGGTTCCATGTGACCTGGCCATTTAGCCCATGGTGTGCAAAAAAGTGCCGCTCAGAGGTAAAACAACCCAACCCAAATTAAGAATTGAAAGTATTTAAGTTAAACATGATCTAACACAAATGAATTGGGACCTTCAATATAAAACATAAATTGAATTAAAACATTCATAATAAAATATTAATAACAACAGGAAAAACATTCAAAATATTCCGGTTTTTATGGGTTGATAGAAAAGTAAGGGGGAAAAAACATGAACCACGCTTTTGCCATTGTTAAGAAATGTGCAGAGAACTTTTAAACATCCTAAAAGACATCGCATCTGTAGTTCTGGCATACAATGACTTTAGGTACCTAGATTTAGTACACATAAGTGGCAACAGATATTACACAATGTTAATTCAAGATGTGTGTATTCGTTCCATCATACTGTATGAATTCATAAATGGAATCTGTGTACAAGAACGGTTACGTAAATTGCTCAAGGCTTATGGTTACCAGTTTCTGGTGCTATGACAAGTTGCAGTCGGATGACTTTCGGCTGGGAAACGAACCATGAAGCGGTTGGCCAATGGCGTTGAACGATGGACCGTTTAAAGGCACTGCTGAAGGAAAATCCACGTTGGACATCCAGGGGGAATTGAAACGTACTGAATACCAGTCAGTTCTTTGTTTTCAAAATTGGATACCTGGATCCCACATCAGTTTTCACAACAGAACATGGCTGCCTCGCTATACTGCGGGGCGGGGGTGGCTCAGTCGGTAGAACGCCAGGCTCGTAATCTGTAGTTCCCAGGTTCGAGTCCCAGCTGGGTCAGCGTTGAGATTTATCTCCGCAAAATTCCCCGCCCTGCCCACGGTCAGTAGGGGACACCGATGGGCTTGGAAAGGCCGCCGTCCGTCGGATGGGACGTTAAGCCGTGGCCCCCTGAGTGCCGCTCAGAGGTAAAACAACCCAACCCAACCCTGGATCCCACATCAGTTGTCACAACAGAACATGGCTGCCTCGCTATAATGCATGTGACCATTACTTGCTCGGCAAAAGCCCGATGGTTTTCTTCACAGAATGATTACAGGGGATGAAAAGTGGATCATTTATGATAATGTTGTGTATAAAAGATCACGGTGTTAAGCAGGAAAATCGTCCCAAGAAGTATTTACGAGAAAACCGGAACTGCATTCTCATAAGTTGATGCTCTGTTGTTGATGGGACGGCAGGGGTATCATTCACTATGCGTTTTTGCACTATGTGCTTTGAAGTGGAGCATTGAAGGCCAAATGATTAGCGTTGGTAAACAGAAAAGGTGTGTTCCGCCAGGACAACGCAAGGCACACGTTGCATTATGGACACAGCAGAAGCCTGCGGCAATTGGACTGGGAAATAATGATGCATCCCCCCATATTTGCTGGATCTGATTCCCTTAGATTTCCATCTGTTTCGATCCCTGAGTTGGGTTGGGTTGTTTTACCTCTGAGCGGCACTTTTTTGCACACCATGGGCTAAATGGCCAGGTCACAAGGACCCCGAAGGCTCAGGAGAAGGATTGGGGGAGGGGACCCACTGGAACAGCTGTTGGGAGACAGATGGTAGCCTCCCGTCAAGGCCATCCAGCGTGTTCTTTAACGTGCACAGGGTATGGCTCTCCCGCACACGGGGCAACGGCTTAACGTCCCATCCGACGGCGGCGGCCTTTCCAAGTCCCATCGGTGTCCCCTACTGACCGTGGGCAGGGAATTTTGCTAAGTCTCAACGCTGACCCAGCTTGGACTCGAACCTGAGAACTACAGATTACGAGCCTGGCGCGCTACCGACTGAGCCACTACCGCCCCTCCGATTCCTGAACATTTACATTTCAGATAAGATTTTTCGGAATGACGACGAGGTGAAAGAGCATTGCCGAGTTCGTTGTCAAGAAGGACAAGAGTTCTACAGGAATGGCATCTTCATATTTGTACGTCGTTGGAACATGGCCATATCTACTAATGGTAATTACGTTCTTGATTAAATAACACGTTGATTAATCATGGGAACGATTATTCTTCTATGCCTCGTGTTTTCCACTACTTTTGCATCTATCCTATATAAAAAACATAAAAACATATTGACGGTTGGGTTATTTTTGAAAGACACCTTTTGTGCACACAATGAACTAAATGGCCAGGTCATAAGGACCCCAAAGGCTCAGAGAAGGTTGGGGAAATGGATTTACCGAACAGCCTCCCGTCAAGACCATCCGCTATGTTCTTTAACGTGCACAGGATGTAGCTCTCTTTCACACGAGACCGCGACTTAAGATTTCATCTGATAGACTGCTGTATTTCGGGGCGGGGTAGCTCAGTCGGTAGCGCGCCAGGCTCGTAATCTGTAGTTCCCAGGTTCGAGTCCCAGCTGGGTCAGCGTTGAGATTTATCTCCGCAAAATTCCCCGCCCTGCCCACGGTCAGCAGGGGACACCGATGGGCTTGGAAAGGCCGCCGTCCATCGGATGGGACGTTAAGCCGTGGCCCCGTGTGCGGGAGAGCCATACCCTGTGCACGTTAAAGAACACTGGATGGCCTTGACAGGAGGCTACCATCTGTCTCCCAACAGCTGTTCCAGTGGGTCCCCTCGCCCAACCTTCTCTGAGCCTTCGAGGTCCATGTGACCTGGCCATTTAGTCCATGGTGTGCAAAAAAGTGCCGCTCAGAGGTAAAACAACCCAACCCAACTGCTGTATTTCCAAGTTCAAAGCCGTCGCCTTTCTCATTGAGGGCAGGGTGGGGGTCAGCGGAGATAAACTTAACTCTGCTACATTTGGGACTAGAACCTGGAAAATGCATATTACAAGCCTGGCACGCTAACGGCTGAGCCCCGATAGTTGGGACTCGAAGCTGGGAACTTCAAATTATGAGCCATCCCCTCTACAATTTTAAGCTATCGAGAAGAAATAAATAAATAATGACTGATGTTAATGTCATATGTATGAAGTATTATGTAAACAATATTGTAACTAAATAACAAAACATAACAGCCTTTAGTTTGAGTATAAGGTTAACGAAATTACTGTGTAAAAAAGAAAAAACGGAAATAATACATTTTTGGTTCGTTCCGGTTGAATCTAGTGACGCAGTTGACTCCTAAAGTTGTTAATGTTTTACCTCTGAGCACTTTTTTGCACATCATGGGTGTAAATGGCCAGGTCATAAGGACCCCGAAGGCTCAGAGAAGGTTGAGGGAGGGGACTCACTGGAACAGCTGTTGGGAGACAGATGGTAGCCTCTCGTCAAGGCCATCTAGCGTGTTCTTTAACGTGCAAGGGTATGGCTCTCCCGCACACGGGCCATGGCTTAACGTCACATCCGTTGGACGGCGGCCTTTCCAAGCCCATCGGTGTCCCCTACTGACTGTGGGCAGAGCGGGGAGTTTTGCGGAGATAAGTCTAAACGCTGACCCAGCTGGGACTCGAACCTGGGAACTGCAGATTACGAGCCTGGCGCGATACCGACTGGCGCGCACCCCCGCCCCAAATAATGACTGATGTTAATGTTATATGTATTTAGTATTATGCAAACAATATTGTAATTAAATAACAAAACATAACAGGCTTTAGTTTGAGTATAAGGTTAACGAAATTGTTACGTAAAAAAAAAGAAAAAACGGAAATAACACGTTTTTGATTCGTTCCGGTTGACTCTAGTGACGCACTTCACTCTTAAAGGTGTTTTAGGAACTGCTGTATTAATGTAAAGAAGGAGAAATAATATTAAATATATAATCAAAAGAAATGAAAATGAAACACTAATCAACAGTGACTTCAAACGCATTCCGCGTCATATAAGTTTTCAACTCAAATATTGGAATTTCAACACTAAACACTAAGAACAGAGGGGCGGGGGGTGGCTCAGTCGGTAGCTCGCCAGGCTCGTAATCTGTAGTTCCCAGGTTCGAGTCCCAGCTGGGTCAGCGTTGAGATTTATCTCCGCAAAATTCCCCACCCTGCCCGCGGTCAGTAGGGGACACCGATGGGCTCGGAAAGGACGCGGTCCGTCGGATGGGACGTTAAGCCGTGGCCCTGTGTGCGGGAGAGCCATACCCTGTGCACGTTAAAGAACACGCTGGATGGCCTTGACGGGAGGCTACCATCTGTCTCCCACCAGCTGTTCCAGTGGGTCCCCTCCCCAACCTTCTCTAAGTCTTCGGGGTCCATGTGACCTGGCCATTTAGCCCATGGTGTGCAAAAAAGTGCCGCTCAGAGGTAAAACAACCCAACCCACTAAGAACAGAATGATTCTTGAGAAGAAATGGAATTCTTTTCCTCATACCACGAATGCCTCATTTGCAAATCCTGCATCACTTGTGAGGTCACTATGCTACGTCATCTGAGGAGCAATTGCTGGATTTAAAACCTTTCGCGATGCAATTTGCGGTGGCCTTTTCTTTGTGACAGTGGAAGAGGAGGTATGTTCTAGTGGTTTGTTTTCCTTTTTATCTGTAATGCGAAGCAGATACTTTAACTTATATTGGATAAACTATAAGAAGGTTATGTTAATGCTATCGTGAATCTGTAATTAAGATTAAACGCGTAAAAATCTGTAAAGGTTTCGTAAGCGAGACTGAAGAGCACTTTTTTTACTAGACACATTTGGAAACATTTCTCGCGGCGTTCAGAATTTTTTTTTTTAAAGTTTGATCGATTATTCTCAAATTTTAAGGTAGAAATTTTGTCTTTGGGGGTTTTGCTAAATTTAACCTAGCTTTAAGTAAAGGTATTATTTGCGAGCTACTCTCAATTGCGAGGAGTGTTTAAGAAAACTGAAGTACAACAGGCACGATACTTCTAGTTCCGATGATTAAAAAAAAAAAGATCATTGGAGATCACTAGCGTGTACAGAATTATTTAAAGGGTACCCTTTAGAGTCTCTTATAATGTACTTTAGTCTCTAGTATTTGACACTACCGTAGAAGATACAGGTTGCGTTGTGTTGTTTTACCTCTGAGCGGCACTATTTTGCACACCATGGGCTAAATGGCCAGGTCACATGGACCCCGAAGGCTCTGAGAAGGTTGGGGGGAGGGGACCCACTGGAACAGCTGTTGGGAGACAGATGTAGCCTCCCGTCAAGGCCATCCAGCGTGTTCTTTAACGTGCACAGGGTATGGCTCTCCCGCACACGGAGCCACGGCTTAACGTCCCATCCGACGGACGGCGGCCTTTCCAAGCCCATCTGTGTCCCCTACTGATCGTGGGCATAGCGGGGAATTTTGCGGAGAAAAATCTCGACGCTGACCGAGCTGGGACTCGAACCTGGGAACTACAGATTACGAGCCTGACGCGCTACCGACTGAGCCATCCCCGCCCCGAAGATCAGGTAATGAATGAGAAAACCCAGATGCTCCGCAATTCAAGCCTGTACTACATCTATCGAGAGATGCACAGTTTACCACTATCCACCGTCGGGGCTGAACAGTACTATAGAAATAGTCCAGAACTCTCCAAAACCTAACTATAATCTTCGTCCTGGATCGCCACAAACAAGGATATTGAGAATCCAAGTTGACGCCTTAGAAGATTCAGCGGGAGTTTACGAGCATGTCGCGCTACCGAATAAGCAATCTGCATTACCAAGGTTTGAGATTTATTTCTGCTAACCGCCTTTCTGCCATTGGTGATAAAGGGTGACACCCATGGGGTTGAAAAGGTCGTAGTCGGTTGAATGAGAAGTAAACAGTGGTCCTCTGTGCACGGTTTTTATTTAAACAGTTGAATGGCCAGTCTTTGACTGCAGGTTCCATCTGTCTCCTAACTGCTGTCTAATCGATTCCATTCCCTCGACCTTCTTGATGTTCCTTGTTACGTGACAATTTAGTCGATCGTAAGCATGTATCCATAAAAGCTCCGCTTAGGGATAAAACCGCTACTTCCCCCCTTCTGGGGCGGGAGTGGTTCAGTCGGTAGCGCGCCAGGCTCGTAATCTGTAGTTCCCAGGTTCGAGTCCCAGCTGGGTCAGCGTTGAGATTTATCTCCGCAAAATTCCCCGCCCTGCCCACGGTCAGTAGGGGACACCGATGGGCTTGGAAAGGCCGCCGTCCGCCGGATGGGACGTTAAGCCGTGGTCCCGTGTACGGGAGAGCCATACCCTGTGCACGTTAAAGAACACGCTGGATGGCCTTGACGGGAGGCTACCATCTGTCTCCCAACAGCTGTTCCAGTGGGTCCCCTCCCCCAACCTTCTGAGCCATCGGGGTCCATGTGACCTGGCCATTTAGCCCATGGTGTGCAAAAAAGTGCCGCTCAGAGGTAAAACAACCCAACCCAACTTCCCCCTTCTAATAAATAAAATAATAAATACCCCCTCAAGCAGCTGCTTGCCACAGAGGTCTGACAGGAGCCTGTCAGTTTATATGCCATAGTAGAAGATCCGAAAGGATGGCAGGACCTCAGCAGAAAGACAACACGGACATCCATGCCTTACCCGGGGCTCGAACCCAGGTCCCTTAGATCAGTAGTCAAGCGCGCTAACCACTCGGAACAAAAGTATATAAAATCGGATATACAATGTATATAGGTATAATTTTTAAGTTTCTACTCTCATTAAGACTTGGATTAAAATCCTTTTTTTTTTACACAGCAATTTCATTAACTTTGCATTCAAGCTAAAGGCTCTTATGTTTTATTTAGTTACAATATTGTGGAGAGTTCTAAATCTCCCTTCAGCCACTAAACTATATAGTTAGCTTTTGCCGAATTATTTTCAAATTTCAGGATGGTTTTTTTTTCCTTCTGTAAGACCTTTTTTCATGTTTTCGTCTCGCACCTATTCTTGAATCCGTAGTGGGCAATTAATCCTCAAACACTTCCTCAGTTTCGTGATATCCGACTTTTAATTTATTCTGACTATCAAATAAACTGTTTATTTATTTAGCATATTGAATCTAGCTCATCTCTATCCCTCCGCTTCGAGATACAACGATCTAGAAAATTGCAACCTTAGAAGTTCGAATCTTAATGTATCGATTATGTGTAAATGGGGCGGAGTTTGGTTGTTTTACCTCTGATCGGCATTATTTTGCACACAACTGCCAAGGGGCGGGGGTGGCTCAGTCGGTAGCGCGCCAGGCTCGTAATCTGTAGTTCCCAGGTTCGAGTCCCAGCTGGGTCAGCGTTGATATTTATCTCCGCAAAATTTCCCGCCCTGCCCGCGGTTAGTAGGGGACACCGATGGGCTTGGAAAGGCCGCCGTCCGTCGGATGGGACGTTAAGCCGTGGTCCCGAGTGCGGGAGAGCCATACCCTGTGCACGTTAAAGAACACGCTGGATGGCCTTGACGGGAGGCTACCATCTGTCTCCCAACAGCTGTTCCAGTGGGTCCCCTCCCCCAACCTTCTCTGAGCCTTCGGGGTCCATGTGACCTGGCCATTTAGCCCATGGTGTGCAAAAAAGTGCCGCTCAGAGGTAAAACAACACAATCCAACAACACACAACTGGCAAAATGGCCAGGTCACATGACTCTGATTGCTCGGAAAGTTGGGTGAGCGGACCCACTGGAAAATGGTAGCCTTCTGTCAAGATCATCCATCATGTTCTCTAATATGCACAGGGTATGCCTCTCCCGCACACGGACCTCTGTTTAACGTCCCATACGATGAATGGCGACCTTTCCAACTGCATTGGTATCCCCTACTGACCGTGGACAAGGGAGTTTTGGAGAGATAAATATCAACGCTGGGGCAATGGGAAGTGGGTTGGTGTAGTCCAGTTTTTTTCCCGAAACTTTTTGATCTCGATCCAAATAGGAAATAAATTTTACATCGCGACCCAGACTCTAATATTTTTTATATCATTGAAAGCTAATGCCGGTCGCGACAGAAAGTTGTTTCAACTTAATATGGTAGCCTCGTCTTCCGACGTTTCTGGGTTCGAGTACCAACTGGGCTTTCATTGAAAACTTCCTCCGCTAATCAATCAATCCCTCTGAGAAATAAAACGCAAATGGGCTTTGAAGTGCTGACTGATTCTGCTGGGACGTTAGGCAGAATGAAGCAAATGTATTCCTGTTCACGTTAAAGAACATGCTGGATGCCTTGACTGTTCTTTGTGACGGGGCAATTTAGCCCATTGTGGGCAAGAAAGTGTTGCTCAGGAGCAAAACAACAAAACTTGAGCATGCACAAAGTATACTTTGTGTGTACAAAATTGTTGCTTGGAGATGGAACCACTTTCTCGTTCATTAAACAAATCGTCGACCCGACAGTTGACTCGCAAATATTCGCTCTAACCCTGCGGTAGTCTCGAGGCATAATTTCCACTATAAAGTTATAGTGGACATTGCTCATCTGTATGGGGGCGGGGGTGGATCAGTCGATAGCGCGCCAGGCTCGTAATCTGTAGTTCCCAGGTTCGAGTCCCAGCTGGGTCAGCGTTGAGATTTATCTCCGAAAAAATTCTCCGCCCTGCCCACGGTCAATAGGGGACACCGATGGGCTTGGAAAGGCCGCCGTCCGTCGGATGGCACGTTAAGCTTTGGCCCCGTGTGCGGGAGAGCCATACCCTGTGCACGTTAAAGAACACGCTGGATGGCCTTGACGGGAGACTACCATCTGTCTCCCAACAGCTGTTCCAGTGGGTCCCCTCCCCCAACCTTCTCTGAGCCTTCGGGGTCCATGTGACCTGGCCATTTAGCCCATGGTGTGCAAAAAAAGTGCCGCTCAGAGGTAAAACAACCCAACCCAACCCATGATGTGCAAAAAATTGCCGCTCAGAGGTAAAACAACCCAACTCATCTGTATAATCTGTTGCCTAGTACAATAAAACACTGTTAGTCGAGCATCTTGCTGAGAAAGGCTTATCAGGGTGTCATTTTTTTTTTCTGCTTCCAAACACTAAAGTGTTAGGTTTGTACTAGTTGCACATGCAAACAATATGCAGTTTGGGATCTTTTCTCAAGAAATTTCTATAGTATTGGTGAATGCAATAAAATGCTCATTTTTCGTAAATAAGCTACTTGAAATTACTGTTCTTGCAATTATTGTAAGAAGTCAGATGAGAGAGTGGGGGGGGGGGGACGATGTCCTGGGCCGATTTCTAAATTATGAATCGGCACCACTCGGATGTCAATGTTGCTGGGGCTATTGGGATTTTACTATATTGATAAAATAGCTAGTTATGAATGTCCGATTCATTTATATTGCTTATGGTTTAATATCATCCTTCACCAATCTTCTCAGCCACTGGAGCCACCCATTATGTGCAGATATAAAAGTTCCCTTTTAGTGGTTAAACATCCTTGGGTAAGGAGGGACACCGAAATGCTTAGCAAAGTAGCCATCCGATGGATGGGACGTTAAGCTGCGACTCATTGTGAAAGTCTAATGTCCAACTTTCACAAGGTATGAACCTATCTTTCTTCCTCAATCTATCTCCAAGTACAGTGGTCCTCCTTCCCACAAGTCTTGGAGCCGCTGGGATCTTGGTAACCTCGTTATTTAGCCCCTTGTGTGCACGATAATGCCGCTCAGAGATCGTGAGTCGGTCAGTACCTGTATCTTCTGTGAAAAAATAAGTTTGCCTTCTCATTACAGATGCAGTCCGTAAGCTTCAGATTTCTTTCCCTAAAAGGAAATTACTCCAACATCGTACGACCTTGTATTGAGTTATTAAATGGAAATTCCAAGAGAGATTATGTTGGAATTCCAGCATGGAGTTATGATGACATTCCCGGACCGATGTCGCTGCCCATTATAGGGAACTTATGGAGATACCTTCCAATCGTTGGTAAGATTTAATCACCTTTTCTTTTATTGCAGTAGTTATAGAATTGTGTAGTAAGGAAAACTTGTCCACATGCTAAACATTATGAATTATGCTACAAGATTGAAAATTGACAAAATTAAACTTGTATTGACTTATAACTGACCGAAGTTAGTGATAGTTTAGTAGTTTAGAACACTGGCATGAATCTGGATTTCCCAGAAAACCACTTAAAACTGAATTTTCCTTGATGCCAAAGTTCTTGATCTGTTTAGAGCTCTTAGTAGATACAAATAGAGAATCATTTTCAATCGTCCTCTTGAGTAATTTACTACTTGCAACAAAAGGATGATTACTTCACTAAATTATTTACATGGAGCAACATTTCGGCTTTCTCTTATAGATACCGGCCAATTGAAAAGTTTTTTTTTCTATTGATGTATTTTGTCTTCAGTCTTGAACAGACTGAAGCTTATATAAAACCATGTTGTGTCAAGGCAACAATCCTTCCTCCAATCGATGTGCCATGAAAAAGCTTCGGATCTGCTGCGAAATTTGCTTACGCACAGCCGGTAGTACGCTTAATCTGCAGTTCCCAGGTTAGTCCTGTTAGCGTAGAGATTTAGCGAAGATGTAGATTTATCCTCTTTAAGAAAAGACACTGATGGTCTTAGATGGCCTTTCTTCGGATGGGACGTTGAGGTTCAGTGTGCAGGAGAACTAACCTGTGCACGTTAAGGAAACGTGTGGCCTCCCATGAAGGCCATTGCCTGACAGAGGTTCAGTGGATAATCTTTCCCAACCTTCAGAGTCCTTTAGCTCATTGTTGGCTGGGGCAGGGTGGCTTAGTTGGTAGCGCGTGAGGCTCGTAATCTGCAGTTCCCAGGTGGGACAGCATTGTGATTTCTCCGCAAAATTCCCCGCCCTGCCCACGGTCAGTAGGGACGGTCAGCCGTCCGTCGGATGGGACATTAAGCCGTGGCTCCGTGTGCGTGAGTCTTACCCTGTGCACGTTAAAGAACACGACTGAAAGTTGAAAAACGCTGGCTTAATGTGGTAGCCTCGTATTCTGACGTTTCTGGATTCGAGTAGCAACTGGGATTGCATTTAAACTTCCTCGGCTAATCAATGCTCTGCCCTCTGAGAAATAAAACGCAGATGGGCTTTGAAGTGCTGCCTGAGTCTGCTGTGACGTTAAGCAGAGTGCAGTAAAGGTATACCCTGTTCACGTTAAAGAACATGCTGGATGCCTTGACGGTTCCTTGTGACGTGGCCATTTAGCCATTGTGACGGGAGGCTACCATCTGTCTACCAACAGCTGTTCCATTGGGTTCCCTTCCCACCTTCTCTGAGCCTTCGGGGTCCATGCGACCTGGCCATTTAGCCCATGGTGTGCAAAAAAGTGGCGCTCAGAGGTAAAACAACCCAACCCTTGTTGGCTGACCACTGGGTCATAGACTCTGGTTTTCGACCCGAAAATATTTGGCAAGAGCTTGACAGTCAGTATACATAGGTGTACTAAATGTGTATAAAATGACACTAGTTTTTGCTTTAATCGTGGAATTTCTACTCTAAAATTGTATCTGCTTTAAAAATACTCTAGTTCTGCAAAACTTTAATTTAAAAAACGTTAAATTTATAGATGAGATTGTATGAATTTTTGTTTCAGGACAGTACGACATTCAAAGGCAACATCTTATCTACCGGAAGATGTACGAGAGGTATGGAGGCCTGGTGAAGGAGAAAGTCTTGGGAAGAGAGACTGTGCACGTTTTTAACCAGGAGGATATCGTTCAGGTTTATGAAGCTGAAGGTCCAATTCCTCTGTGCCCAAGCCATCAAGCCATATTGCAGTATCGCAGGGACAGGCCTCACATTTATCACACTGCTGGACTCCTCCCAGGGTAAGGCTTCCTGGCACATATAAATGCCATTCCTAAAAATTTCGGACTAGGGTTGTGCTACAGCTGGGTATGCTGTCTAGTTTGCAGAGACTAACCTGAGATATATTTACAGAATACATTAATTCTACTTCATTCTTGTTTACAATCTTTTTCCTTCATATTTAGATAATGCCCTCGTTTAATCTTGGGATTCTTAACTGTTAGTCTAAATGAGACTTGATTCGGCTTTTGATGTTTAGGGAAAGGGTCTGATTATCATTTAGTAATAGAGAGATAACAATCTGTTAGAAACTTGCTAAGTTACATTCTAAAAATGCTTTAAGTATTGAATAGTTTTGGGAGATTGATTACAGATCAGTCTCTCATCGGGGGCGTTATAAGAGAAATGAAAACATTGTAAACTAAAGTTGCTCATTTTTTTTTTAGTTAAACTAGAAGTTTAAATTTAATGCCTGCTAAAGACCGCACGTCCCGAGTTATTGAGCTTAGCAGGATTGGTTGCTATGGTTTGCGTTGCTATTGTACGTAAGGTTACCAGATGCCAGTGTTCTAAAATGACCGAAAAAGTATAAATGGAGGATAAAGGAGGAGGCGACGTGCTTTCATTTTGTGGAATAAGTTTTTCCTGCCAAGTTTTTTCAGGTACCGACTAAGTTTAGTCAGAAAAAATATAATTCTAATTATTCAATACATTTTAAAATATGAGGTGCCGCTTTTTATTCTTGATGAGGCCAAATAACACTTGATTTAAGTGACAGTGATTAGTAACTATCTGCTGTTGCAGGAGGAAAACTTGATTAGTTTGTTAACTGTAACTTTGGTAGTTGTCAGCAGATTTTGGTCTTGCTAAGGGAAGCTCTTCTATGAGAAGACTTGTATAAACTAAGCAATTCCTTCGCAGTCTTTTATTTTGCAAATAAAAAATAAAACTGCGGTCAACTTCCATAGCTCTAACTATCGGTGGACGGAATCGAAGTTTTATGCAATTTTGTAAAGCATGTACTTTCTTAATTTGGAATGTAAAATTGCACATATTGAGATAACAGAAAATAGTCTCTTTTACGATAGAAGTAACTTAGTGTTCACGCTTTGCATTTATAGTAAATTATTTCACGGTAAGAGTTTATAATATTCTTATGGATTCAAGAAATTTAGAAAAAGAAAAATAGAAGAAATGCCTTAATTTTAACTTAAAGCATGTAAAGAGTTTATAGAAAAAGGAATTTTTTTCAAAATTTCGGGAGGAACGTATGATAACCCTAATTGTACGAGGGTTTGCCGTTTATTAAGCACTTTTTTTGTCTTAATGGAAAAACATGCGATTTGATCAATGTAAGTTTCTTGTGTCTGCGACTTTGAAGTGTTAATTAAGATTCCAAGGGCTTCACCGATTAATTACCATGCGTGTATAATATAGCCAACTTAAAGGTCGAATTTATCTGCGTCCACATTTTGATTGTACAATCGATTTGCGAAGTGGGAAATACAACGAAATTTGAATCAAGTCTTTAATCGAAAGATTTTGCATAAGGTTGACTTCTCGGTTTCTTTCAAATACTCAAGTTTATTCTAATGCAGCTTCTGAACGTTATCGTTGGTATTTCGGTGGACTTTTTTCTAAAAGATTCTCAACTGCAATTGTTGTGGTTGGACGAAAATAAGCCTATGTATAGGAGGGATCATTTGAGGATACTACAGCAAAAGGATTTCACCAGCTCCAAGAACTAAAATTTGGGGACCACATGTCCCCGACGAATGTCTCCAGGAAGTGTCCCGAAATTCGGTTTCAATAATTTTTTAAACTTTTAGTGTTTCTAAAAGTTTAAAAAACTTTTAGTGTTTCTAGCCGTCCCATGGCCGAGTGATTAGCGCGCTTGGCTACTGATAAGGAACCTGGGTTCGAGTCCCGGGTAAGGCATGGATGTGTTGTTTTTCTGCTGAGGTCCTGCCATCCTCTCAGATCTTCTACTATGGCATATAAACTGACAGGCTTCTGTCAGACCTCTGTAGCAAGCAGCTGCTTGAGGGGGGTATTTATTATTTTTATTTTAGTGTTTCTAACACTCGCACTAAAAAGAATAAAAAGATCTTAAATTTCTTTCGAAGACATTAAATTCGTAAAAAAAATTGTTCTTCCCACAGGAATGGCGAAGAATGGCTTCGCTTAAGGAACTTGTTTCAGGATATCTTGCTTGCACCAGGGGTGGTAGGACCGTTATTTGGTGGATTTGAGGATATCGTGGAAGACTTTATGGAGAATGCAAGCAAATATCCCCGCGTAATGCAGAAGGATTTGCTACCATACCTTTTGAAGTGGTCATTAGAAAGTAAGTTTTTGAAATTGTTCCATTACTTGTCTTAGTACGTTGTCCTGAATATTCTACTATGCTATTTTACTGTTAATTCCATACTAAAACAATGCCTCCCCCCGTATTTAGGCACTTAATTAGTGCTAGTGTGAAATTAAGCTGTACGTGACTTTTTTTTTTCTACTTGAGGAAATTTTAAATAAGTTTAAACCCTTTGTTTTAAGCTTTTATTTATAGAACATTTTAATTTCGTCAAAGGCCTGGATTAGAAGAAAACAATGGAAACAAAAAATCGAAAACAATGCAAATTCTCTTGACAAATTTTTCAGTTCTCGTTTCTTACCCTCCCTCGGTTTTCCTACATCCGGGCATTTATATTTCTCAGAGTAGAAAAAAGATGGACAGCTTTAATTTCTTCCCTCAGTTTACCAGGTCTTTAAAACGAAAATCCGCAAAATTCCCCGCCCTTCCCACAATCAGTAGGGGACACCGATGGGCTTGGAAAGGCCGCCGTCCGTCGGATGGGAGGTTAAGCCGTGACCCCGTGTGCGGGAGAGCCATACCCTGTGCACGTTAAAGAACACGCTGGATGGCCTTGACGGGAGGCTACCATCTGTCTCCCAACAGCTGTTCCAGTGGGTCCCCTCCCCCAACCTTCTCTGAGCCTTCGGGGTCCATGTGACCAGGCCATTTAGCCCATGGTGTGCAAACAAGTGCCGCTCAGAGGTAAAACAACCCAACTTTAAAACGCAAAAGTTTAATTCTTTTGCATCTTACTAGCACTCTGAAAAGGACATGGCCGAGCCCAGATTCGACCCTGGTTAGAGCAAAGCATGTGCTAAGTACGAGAATTATTTAACTTTTTTCACTCTGACAAAGTGGACCACATGTGGGTTTCGGAAGGAAAGTTTTCAAGGGTTCGTTGGGGGCAAAGGAAGTTGAGCCTTGTGCAAGTGAACCGAGCTGTGCACATTCAAGAAAGCCTTATCGGGAGGTTGCAATCACTCTTAACAGCTGTCCAGCGATTCTTCCCGCCTTCTCATTTTTGGATCCACGTAACCTGGCAATTTAGCCCATTGTGTGCAAAAAAAGTCTGAGGTAAAATAACCAGATTTTACAAACTAGTCTCTTTTTAAGACTTATTCTTAGTGTTCTTGGTGATTTTTGTTTTCAGAAAGCTTGCAGAGCATTTCCGTTGTGCTCGAAACAACGTTGAGAAAAGCTAGGATAGCTTTAATACAAAGAATTAACTTGTAACATGCGCAATTTTTCCGTCGTAGCATTATAGTTCAATTATTTGCAAGGGTCTCAAAATATTTGGGGGCGGAGGTGGCTCAGTCGGTAGCGCGTCAGGCTCGTAATCTGTATTTCCCAGGTTCGAGTCCCAGCTGGGTCAGCGTTGAGATTTATCTCCGCAAAATTCCCCGCCCTGCCCACGGTCAGTAGGGGACACCGATGGGCTTGGAAAGGCCGCCGTCCGTCGGATGGGACGTTAAGCCGTGGCCCCGTGTGCAGGAGCCATACTTTGTGCACGTTAAAGAACACGCTGGATGGCCTTGACGGGAGGCTACCATCTGTCTCCCAACAGCTGTTCCAGTGGGTCCCCTCCAACAACCTTCTCTGAGCCTTCGGGGTCGATGTGACCTGGCCATTTAGCCCATGGTGTGCAAAAAAGTGCCGCTCAGAGGTAAAACAGCTCAACAACTCAAAATATTTCAAAGTTCGTTTTTTAAAACTCTTTAATGGATAAAGCTCAAGAGTTCCTCAAACGGTGCAAAATTTAAGGGCCCTATTATTGTAGTTCAAATTATCTCGACAATTATGAAAGCAATTCAGACTGCATTTTTTTTTTTGGGGGGGGGGGTCGTCAGTATAGCGAAGTTCTCGTAAGCGGCGGCTTATCGGGTTGGGTTTTTCACCTAAGCAGCATCTTGTTTTTCACACAATGCTCTAAATATCGAGGGTTCAAGAGTCCAGAGGTCTCAGAAGGTGAGACTGATGGTAAACTCCCGTCAAGGCAATCAAGCGTGTTATTCAAAGTGCACAAGGTATGGCTCTCGCGCACTCTGGCCACTATGTACCATCCAGCAGACTGACTTTCCAAGCCCATTGGTGTCCCCTACTGACCGACAGCAGGATGGGAGTTGTTGAGAGAAATGTTAAAGCTGGGACTCGAACCTGGGAACTGCGGATTGCGAGCCTGGGGTGCTAACAAAAATGGGCAACCCTCTTATCCGTAAATACGCCCATGTTAAAACTAGAAATGAAAGCGTCGACTGCAGATTTTTTTTTAGTTTAAAATCACTTGCTAGTTTCGAGATCTAGCAGTATTATACAAGAGATGACTTTAAAGTGTTTTTTTTTCCCCCAACCAATGAAAGTAAAAAGAAATTTCTTTCGAAGACATTAAATTCGTTAAAAAAATTTCCCTTCCCACAGGGAACAATCAATGTCCTTTTCAGAGTGCTAGTAAGATGCAAAAGAACTACTTTTGCGTTTTAAAGACCTGCGAAACTGAGGGAAGAAATTAAAGCTGTCCATCTTTTTTCTACTCGGAGAAATATAAATGCCCGGATGTAGGAAAACCGAGGGAGGGTAAGAAACGAGAAGAACTGAAAAATTTGTCGAGAGACTTTTTGCATTTCGTTCACTGGTTTTTCCTTAAGAGTTTAAAGTGTTTTTCACCGATTTTTTTCTTAAGAGTTTAAAGTGTTTTTTTTCCCTAACAAGTGAAGAATCTTTGCACCATCGATGTTTCCCAAAGGGAGTCTTAGAAACTTGTAAGGGCGTTTTCTTGAAGTTTTTCGGTGGAAATTAAATAGAATACCGACCATTTCTTACGTAAGTTTTATGAAATGTTAACTAAAAATACGTCGAAAGTTTGGCGTGTAACTTATGGCCATTGATTTTTATTACATTACACTCATCTGGGACTTCGGTGAGCTAGCACCTCCTCCCCACATATGGTTTTGTCTTAGCTACATACATTTTTGTACAGTAAAAAAGATTTCAGCTTCCCCCGTTAACGTTTCACAAGGACTGCTGTTCCCCCAGAAACTTCAAAACTTCTGGTTCCTAGCTGTCGTGATTCCTCGATCTGTTCCCCAACAAGGGTAGAACTGAAACCGATCGCTGAAGTACCTGTGGAACCACAGGGAAACCGACAATTTCTGCCGAAGATGACGTCACACGTGTTCGCCCGGTTGATAGTTCGCTCGCCCGGAATTACCGCTATTCTATAATATGATTAACCTTACGAAATTTAAGAGTCCAAATACTCTTTAAAAGAAATATTTATCTCCATATAAACGAATTAGGGATCATAATGTTTCCTGCATATAAAGTGAATATGGTCTCCAAGTTTCAATAACACTTGGTAAAAGACCTTCTTCCCAAAAAAAGGGGGCGGGGGTGGCTTAGTCGGTAGCGCGCCAGGCTCGTAATCTGTAGTTCCCAGGTTCGAGTCCCAGCTGGTTCAGCGTTGAGATTTATCTCCGCAAAATTCCCCGCCCTGCCCACGGTCAGTAGGGGACACCGATGGACTTGGAAAGGCCGCCGTCCGTCGGATGGGACGTTAAGCCGTGGCCCCGTGTGTAGGAGAGCCATACCCTGTGCACGTTAAAGAACACGCTGGATGGCCTTGACGGGAGGCTACCATCTGTCTCCCAACAGCTGTTCCAGTGGGTCCCCTCCCCCAACCTTCTTTGAGCCTTCGGGGTCCATGTGACCTGGCCATTGTGTGCAAAAAAGTGCCGCTCAGAGGTAAAACAACCCAACCCTGCATATAAAGTGAATATGGTCTCCAAGTTTCAATAACCCTTGGTAAAAGACGTTCTGCCCAAAAAATATGAACACTCTATGCTGAAGTAACTTGACTTAAGTTCACCAGTTTGATTTCAACTGTTAGGAAGAAATGTCAGTTTCAAAACTGTACCGAAAACTTCGTACTTAAAACTGCTATTTGTATAGGATTTATTTACAGTAATTTAAAACCAACAATAGGTGCTAAACTAAATAGTAGGGGGGAAGCTTATATTTAACATAGTATTGTGGTAACAGTTGAATTGTTTTTTTTACTGTTCGGTTTCCTACTTGAGCATTGATCTTGCACTTTTCTTTTCAGGCTTCGTGCTAATGATCTTCAATCGACGACTGGGATGTTTCTCGGCGGACAAGAACGAAGAAACCACTGAAATGGTGAAGAGAACTCTGGACATGCGTAATTCAATGTTTCTCTCAGAATATTGCTTCCCTTTGTTCCAATCCATCCAAACTCCCACCTACAGAAAACTAGTCGTTTCTCAAGATTATTTAGAACGGTAAGCAAAAACTCGAAACCCTAAAGGAAAAAAATATTCAAACTTAGTAAAAGCTTAGAATCTCAATTTAGAGAATGAATAGGTGGCTTGGAGAGAAAAATATCTTGGATTTTTTTTTAAATGGATATCTTGTAAACTTGTACTTTATTAATCACTGTAAGTCGCATAATTGCATATCCAGCACAAGTAAAGATTTGTGTGCTTGATATTGCCATTAAACTATCCATTGGCAACCTTCATTAAATAACATATATTTATAGTGCTACATTCTGGGGGGCGGGGTGGCTCAGTCGGTAGCGCGCCAGGCTCGTAATCTGTAGTTCCCAGGTTCGAGTCCCAGCTGGGTCAGCGTTGAGATTTATCTCCGCAAAATTTCCCCGCCCTGTCCACGGTCGGTAGGGGACACCGATGGGCTTGGAAAGGCCGCTGTCCGTCGGATGGGACGTTAAGCCGTGGCCCCGTGTGCGGGAGAGCCATACCCTGCACGTTAAAGAACACGCTGGATGGCCTTGACGGGAGGCTACCATCTGTCTCCCAACAGCTGTTCCAGTGGGTCCCTTCCCCCAACCTTCTCTGAGCCTTCGGGGTCCTTGTGACCTGGCCATTTAGCCCATGGTGTGCAAAAAAGTGCCGCTCAGAGGTAAAACAACCCAAGCTACATTCTGGATGTGTGCGATTCTGGAAAGGTAGTACTAGATTCTGGAAAGATTTATCTTGGCAAATTGGTGTCGCAAGCAGTTAATGCAATCTGATATTGATTCATTAGTGAGAATTTTCGCAAATGAGGCAGAGGTAGGATCGTTATGTGTAGTGTTTTGGCATGACTCTCATCTGGGCCAGCTTTGCAGATTTTTCTGCAGAAATCCCCCCTTTGCCCTCGGTCAGAAAGAGGACACCGATGGGCTTGGGAAGGCAGTCATCCATCGATGAGAAGTCGGGCCGTGGCGCAGTGTGCTTGAATCTTATCCTGTGCACGTTGAAGGACATTAGATGGCCATCACGTAGGATTCCATCGGTTGAACAGCTGTGGATTGGATAACTTTTTTAACCTTAGGGCGCATGTAAATCTTTGCACACAATGCACTGAGTGCTGCTCGTTTGTTTATAATAAGTCTTAGTTTTTTTTTTTTAGAAGTTTCTTTAGAAATTCAATCGCATTATTTCCGGTAGTAACGTTGAGAATTCGTACACTTCATTGTTTTATCTAAATTACCCTATATGTTGGTTCTACTTGGTCTAGTGATTAACGTACCTGACTACTAAGCCAGCGGATGTCCTTGTACGAGAAGCCTGGATAAATCTGATAGAGCTTCTACATTATATCCACTTAAGACATATATTTTTAGGATTATTTAACGACGAAACTGTTATTGTTCTGTTGCAGTTGGTAGAAATAACCACGGTGAAGAGCAGCCTATAGTGGGAAGACTTCTGAATTGATATGCCTGTCTCGCGTGTAGGTAACGAGGTTAAATGTAAATACAGCATCTAGCAGAACGGTGCCTGAAACGCGGCAAGTTTTGATGAATAGTTTGATAGTGGAATTAACGGACTTTTATTAAACTCTTTTCGCAGTAACGAATACAAACTAGATTTCGCGCCATTTGTACTCTTTTGGGAGGTTATATTATAAACGTAGGTTATTCCTGAAACATTTCGTAATTAACGTCATTAAAGGGCAATATCGCTGCAAGTGTTGCATTAGACATACCGTCGTCATTTGGATGCAACGTTAAGTAGTAGATTCCTAGTGAGTTGACGAGTACAGATTAACCTCCCATCAAGGCCATCTAGAGATTTGTATCCCCAACAGTTGAGTGTATTAGTTTCCCTAACTTTTGAGATTTTCGTCTTTGTGATTTAGCCAATTGACTCATTGTTGGCAAAAATGCCGCTCAGAGGTTAAAAAAATGCCGCCCAAAGCTATGGAAATGCATATTTAGGATATCGAATTGGTAGTGTTATTCTGGGTATCAAAAAATCAGTCTGCTTTTTTTTTTTTGACATTGCTTAATGTAATGAGTGCATTTCGTTAGGTGTTTGAGGCCTTAAACTTTTTTTGCAACGTTGTTTTCCAAAAATAATTTCTTTTAGAAACCTCTTTTCCGGGGGGGGGGAGGGCTAACGATGTTGAGTAAGTTTTGAAATTACCTTTACTAATGCAGACAAAAGTTAATAATGTTAAGAAAAGCGAAAATATTTTCTTATTTCAGTAGTCGTAAACTAAATTCCACTCTTAATCGAGAAAATCTTTAACTTTCAGATACAACAAGACACTTTTTCCTGTTTCTTGAAGATAAAAACTTTGCTACTAGGAATCGATTTGTGACACGAGTTCATTAGGGAAGTATCTTTTAAAGAATAAACTTAAACAGTAGGCAGCTGCAAGAAACCCAACTCTGTATTTTAGGTTTTTTACGTGGAAAGACTGATCTTTGCTGAATAATTTTGCCTATTTGAAAAACTGAGTAAATGGTATTAAAAAGGGATGCCCATGCACAAATTGACTTCGAAACTGCAGTTTTAAAAGATCCCTATGACCTGCCAGTTTACTTCTCAGAAAAATACCTTTTTATAAGAGTGAAAAGTAAAGAATTCTTTTATAGCAGCATTGGACGACAAAGCTGCAAATGAGTTTACTTTTTAGAAGATTGTAATTAAAAACGAACTAACCTCAGCATAATCGAATAACGTCAAATGACCGCAAGATTAGTTAACTGAATTTGAAAGGCATTTTCGTTTCAGGTTGATAAAAAGATTCATGCAAGAAGCAACAGATTCATCTGGACGATGTAAAGAAGAATCTATATTTGCCAAAATGTTGGCTGTTCCAGGAGCTACTAAAAACGACGTCTTCGTTGCGATTTTAGACATGTTTCTGGCTGGAGTAGATGCGGTAAGTTTTTTTTAAGTACTGAAAGAAGACTCTTAACTACTGTAGACACGAAAAAAAACTGTTTTTTTTGTTACTATTGATTGTAAGGGAGGAATGGAGAACTGTTCTGCAAATTTCTTGTAGGTTTTTAGCTATTATATGTAGTGTAGGTCGAAATCCATTTCAGATAATGGATCATCTGAACAACCATACCTTAACATTAAATCGCTTAATTACAAGGGCACCGAATTGTTGGTAAACGGTAATCAGATAAAAAAAATCGTGCATAATATTAAATAAGATGAAAACTATATACTCGGTCTCTAAGGAAAGACTTTAAATCTTTCCCAAAATCCGATGCAAGAATTGAATTTGCTAGATATTCATCTGAAGCAAAAAAAAACTCGGGTGGAAAAAATTAGTCTCAGGTAGAAGTTTTCTTCGCAGATTCTAAAAGCGATATACCTTTGGGGGAAATACTCTGATCCGAGGAAAGGATGGTGCAGATTAGAGATCTGTTTTTGAGATTATTCTTCCTCACTAGTTGGGGGCAGGGATGGCTCGGTCAGTATCGCGCCTGGCTCGTAATCTGCAGTTCCCAGGTTAGAGTTCCAGCTTTGAGATTTATCCCCGCCCTGCCCACGATCAGTAGGGATCACCGATGAGCTTGGAAAGGCAACCAGTGATCGTGGGCAGGGAAGGTAATCAGTCGGATGAAACGTTAACCGCGGTCCTGTGTCGGAGAGCTATACCCTGTGAACATTAAAGAACGCGCTGAATGGACTTGACAGGAGGCTATCATCTGTCTCCCAGTGGGTCTCCTCCCCAAACTTCCAGGTCCTTCTGGCCGTTTAGCCCATTGTGTGCAAAAAAGTGCGCTCAGAGGTAAAACCCAAACCCACTAATTGCCTAGGATTCCATCACCATACTCTGAAGGGTCGCATGAATACTTGAAATCTTCGAAGAGTAATTCTTGCCCTTATTTCTAGTAACATAATAAAATATCGTATCACTGATATAGAACTTAATTACAAGACTGTCTCTCCTGTAAAATTGGGAACGGGGTGGCTCAGTCGGTAGCGCGCCAGGCTCGTAATCTGTAGTTCCCAGGTTCGAGTCCCAGCTGGGTCAGCGTTGAGATTTATCTCCGCAAAATTCCTCTCCCTGCCCACGGTCAGTAGGGGACACAGATGGGGCTTTGAAAGACCGCCGTCCGTCGAATGGTATGTTAAGCCGTGACCCATGTGGGGAGAACCATACCCTGCGCACGTTAAAGAACATGCTGGATGGCCTTGACGGGAGGCTACCATCTGTCTCCCAACAGCTGTTCCAGTGGGTCCCCTCCCCCAACCTGAGCCTTCGGGGTCCATGTGACCTGGCCATTTAGCCCATGGTGTGCAAAAAAGTGTCGCTCAGAGGTAAAACAACCCAACCTGTAAAATTGAAGACTTACAGGGCCAAATCTAAGGTCCATGAGGAGTGTATGGTCTCTTTTGAAAATACTACTAAGCGTAATGGAAGCAAAAAGTTGAATTTTGCTCATATTTCACGCGTTTTTAGAGAAAATTTTAGACCTTTTTTAAAACTGAGGGGAAATGGTCTCTTGGAGGAAGGGTCTTTCTTTTATTTCGGCCCGATTGTCACTTGGGTTTCCCTTTTATATTCCTAGACCCGGGGTTGTACAAGTGAAATGGTGTACGAAGTTGAAAATATTGCATTGATCTAAGCTTAAGATGAGCTCGTTAACATTCAGCAGTAGTGTTGCAGAATACTTTAGAAAAAAACTACTAAGTCTTTTCTAACTAAACTTGCATTTCATACATATATATATGAATTTAAGATATGAAGACTCTAGAAAAAAATGTTAGGCGAAATATATCGAAGGTTTCGTACAAACGGAAACTAGCATATGTGAATTTATCGTGGACGATTATTTTAACTGAGAAATCTTGTAATTATATCTCGTGCAAATTTTCGAAAAATCGAAGGTTTTTTTATACCTTTTTCAAACTAAAGGTAGTTCCGAAATAGACTTACTGCTTGTTTTGTAACAAATCTAATTTTTTCCTTTAGACCGCCTATGCAGCAGCATTTGCTTTTTACAATCTGGCCTGCCACATTGTAGTGCAAGATTTATTATTCGAAGATCTGCTGAAACTTCTTCCCGAAAATTCTTCCAGATTAGAGGACAGACAGTGGCGCTTTCCTTATTTGGAAAGTGTTCTAAACGAGACTTTGAGGTGAGTCCCAAATTATCGAATTTGTTAACTTAGCAATTTTTCAAAATATTGACTTGGGTTTTTATATACACATAATGCTGTGGGATTCAGACTGAGGTAGAACTAGACTATTTTAGCCTCTTTTAGCTTTATTTTAGCCCCTCTGCTGATCCACACTTTTCCCTCAATCGAAAAGGACACGAATGGCCTAAGAAAGCCAGGCATCCGTCGGATTGATGTTAATCCTTGGTCCCTTGTGCAAGAGAACTATATCCATTATACGTCAAAACGCGCTATATGGACTTAACGGGGGCGGCGGATGCAATCCTAATATCTATTCAGTGTCATTCCGAACTTTTCTGAGCCCTTGGGGATCCTTGTGACCTGCTCATTTAGCCTATTGTGGACAAAAATGCGCCGCTCAGAGGTAAAACAACCCTTGCCTATCTGGGAAACTGGATTCTCGCATAAAGTGTCTATCTAGAAAATATCAAATAATTGAACCATGTGACAAGAGTAATTAGTAGCCTCTCGATATTTCATAAAGTTCATATATCTGACTTGCTTTAGTTTTCAGTTCAAGAAATTCTGACAGATATTTATTTCAAGATCTCGGATGAATAATAAGTCGTTAGGTAATAGCTCATGCAATCTGTTCCTGACCATGCTAATCTTTGTTCGCACACAATAAAATGTTTAGATGGTAAACATTGTGTTTACAACTGATCGACAAAAGGTAAAAAAAGGATTAGTATAAATTTGCTTTAAAAGTGGCCTTTTTTTTGTTAAGCTTTTTAATACTCCTAACTTAAATATCGCTTGTAAAAAAAAAAAAAAAAAAAAAAAAAAAAAAAAAATTGTCCTGAATATATGTATGAATGTCAATATGTAACTGTATTATCATAAGAAACGGTAACTGCATATATTTAACATCTTTCTGATAAACTACATCAAGCTTCGCGAGGATTTTATTAACATTATTCTATTCTGTATTTGTAAGCAGTACGAAAGCTTGACCGTAAAAGCAAATGCCAGAGCTTGCTATGATAACAATTTCCTTTGTACATGTAAAGCAGTTTATTATTCAAAATCTTTTGAACCAATGCTTTCCAAACTCTGTGACGAGACTGGAAACTGCTTGAGATCCGCTGGCAGCGCATGCATCTTCAGCTTTTGGCAGAGTGTAGCATCGAGAAACAAGTATATGCATATGATGCTTTCCTCACTCTGCACATCATCTGAAGTATTGGAAAGTACGAAATGGCGCTTTGCCATATCAATGCTATGCTTCTGAAAGCATAGTTGTTTCCTGACAGCTCGTTGCGAACCCGGCGACTGATGGTCTCGACTGATGGTTCTGAAAGTGGTCCGAAGACTGGTGAACCCGTCCACCAGTCTTCGGACCACTTTCAGAAGCACTGTTTTAAACACTGCATCGTTCCAAGGAGCTTAAACTATCAATATTGGTAAAGAATTGATCCAATTTGTTCTTGCTTTTCGTGGGAGAGGGTTGATGGTTGGGAAGGCTGCAGTGCCTTGACTAGTCTGCTGATGCATTCCCCCCTTCACAAGATCATGAAGATTTCAAGTAGATGTTTAGAATGAATTTAATGCAGTTATCGTAATCAAAACATTCGTCGCTTTATTATGGCAAATGTCTTAAGATTTTTGGATCTTTCGGCCCCTCGGAGTTGAATGTAAATTTTTAACCTTTTCGCAGCTTTTAAAGCTTAAAAGCAGTATATTTGGTAAGGGTCAGACACAATCTAGTTTCTCTAAATTTATCATTTCTCTAATAATTCCTAACCATTTACTCGAATAATAGTTGGGATACAATAATAGTTCATCCGAGATTTTGATTAGATTTTAAGTTGCTACTTATAAAGTTTTTAATGAATGAATTTAAAAATTTAATGAATGAATTTAAAAATTTTAACGAAAAATATTTTCAGGCTTTTCCCAATTTCTGTTGGTGTTGGAAGAGTTTTGACAAAAGATTTGATCTTGTCCAAATATAGGGTTAAAGCTGGGGTAAGTAATGCCTGAACCAAAACTAAGGTTTTTTCTGCATTTGTACAGAAATTATGGATGCTAAATTAGAACGTCCATATTTTTTGTAATTTTAAAAAAATTACATGGCGCAATTTTTAAATTGTCGATATTAGTTATTACCTTTGTACATCAATTATAACAAAAAAAAAACATTGTTCGGAAGTTTAAAAATTAATTTTGTTGTGAATTTAAAGGAAAGTGTTATTCTGGGCGACTCTGTTCATTGATGGAGATTTTTGATTATTTCTGCCATATCATTAGAGGGCGAAGGTTGACTGAGGCTGTAGAGCGCTAGGCTTGTAATCTTCAGTCCTTGGTTGGTTCCAGCCCTGAGATTTACATATGCTAAGAACTACCCTAAGCGACAAAGATGGAAGTAGACTTAATCGCCGTTCGTCGGATGAGACGTATACGCCGAGGCCCTGTGTGCAGGACAGCCATACCTTATGTTATAAAACACTCAATAGCCTTGACGAGAGGCTATTCTAACAGCTGTCCAGTGGGCCCGCCCTCAATCTTCTCTGCTCCCTCAGGGTCCTTCTGATCTTTTATATTTAGCCCATCACGTACAAAAAAGTAAATCTTCCAAACTCTGAACCTTGTCCTAGTGACCTAGCCTTTTACACCACTTATGTTCAAAATTAAACTCCGTAAAACAAACTACGCCAGCTAGAACTTGTTTAGTTGAACAGAATCCATTACTCTCCATTATTCACTAGTTAAACTAAATAGACTAAGCTCTTGCTGGCGTAAGTTTAGCAATAGGTTTTCTTAGTTTCCGTCCCAAACAGGAATTTTAAAAACTTCCATTGTGAACGAATGATTATTCCAAGAAAGAGAAAATTACGTCCATATTTTCGGTATATATTTTTAGCAACATTTACCTTTTTGATACTTGTGTAAAGTGGATTTACTCCCATAATGGGAAAAATTACAGCAGTCTATTTTTAGTCGTTGATGCAATCTATTTCTACAGAGGTCTGGTGAAGGCAGTTGCCCAGGGGCCCTACGATTGTAGAGGTCCCATGCTGCCATATTGCTCACAAGAGATTTCTTGGCAAAGTATATAAATTACTCTACCTCATGTTAACATTGATTTTGTTAAAAGTAACCAATAAATCTATAGGCTTAATTTTATTGAGCGTTTACATTTTTATTTCCGTAGGTGGGGGGGGGGGCAGTGTATTGCTTTTCCCAGGGGCCCCACAATACTGTTAAGACTGCACTGGTTAAGAGCCAGTAATTAGAATACGTTTTGGAGATCTACGAGGTACGGATCTTTCTGGAATATTTTTCTGAGGTATGAAATAAGACTTGTCTTATCCAGAGGATCTGTAGGGATTCGGTAGCCCACAAGGATAATAATGCGAAATTCCAAGAGTCTTCCCACCTGGGACAGTGTTCAGATTTATTTGAGCAAAACTCTCTGTTAGTAGGGACACTTATGGACTTGGAAAGGCCGCCGTATGTCAGGATGGGACGTTAAGCCGTGGTCCCGTATGCTGGAGAACCACACTCTGTGCACGTTAAAGATACTCTGGATGGACTTGACGGGAGGCTACAGTCGAACAGCTGTCTAGTGTCCCCCTCCCCAACTTGAGCTTTCGGAGGCGGGGGGGGGGAGAGGTCTTTGTGACCTGGACATTTAGCCCATAGTGCGCAAAAGAAGTGCCGCTCAAAGGCAAAAAGAACCTTATCCAGTAATCGCACAGAGGTCCCTTTGATTCTCTGACATAGATCTTGAACCACCTGGCCACGGGACGAAAGATACACGGTTGGTTTGTTTATTCAGTTTTTTAACTAGTATATTGTTAATAAACTTGTCTCTAAATATTTCTTTCAGAGCAAGGTGATGCTTCAGCATCAAGTGGCCTCGCGTCATCGAGGGAATTTCGCGTTTCCAAATGCTTTCATTCCCACCCGATGGATTGAGGGATCTGGACTTTACGAAGAACCTAAACCACAGGTATTCAGACCTTTCGGTGATGGACCAAGAATGTGTCTGGGAAAAGAATTTGCCGAAACTCTATTGCTTATGTTTGTGGCAAAGGTAAAGAGATTTCAAATATTACTATATTCTAAACTTTTTGATATTTTTCGTAGATTGGTGTAGAAAGTCCGCGGTCCATAGAATGTGACGTTAAGCCGTGGATAGGAAAGTCATGATGAGACTATGGTTAACACGTTGGCTTACCTGCAAAGCTGCACTTCGTAGCTGTCCAGTAGGTACAGTAGCTCAAAAAAGTATCCGATCACATGACACGAAGGTTGCCAGATCACTAATTTCTAAAAAAATCGTTGCCAGATATTTTTTCTGAATTTTGCAATCAACCGTAGTGTTCGGATACTTTTTTGAGCGACAGTACTCTTCTAGATCGGAAATATCTTATGTGGCAATTGACTCCAATGTGTGAAGAAAAGTAATCTCAAAGTTAACAATTTGGGTATACAAAGGTACACCCAAATTGTACCTTTCTATACCTAAAGTATAGTATCTTAAGGAAATAAATTTAGTTGGAATATTATGTAACTGATAGGGAATAGAGTTGGGGCGTTCGATAGAATCCCAGTCTATCTGCAGTTCACAAGTTCGAATAGGAACTGTGCCAGCGTTGAGATTTATCTCCTCTAATCACTGTCCTGCGTGAGGTAGGCCACAGTGACCTCTTGCTCATTGGAGCCAACCCTGTGCACGATTGAGAACATACTAAACCACTTTTCACTGGAGGCTTGCGTCTGTCTCCTAACAACTGTCAATCCTTTGTGTAAAAAGGATTCTTATCTAGTCATTTAGCCAATTGTTTCCGCTCCAATGGTAGAACGGGATGGCTCAGTCGATTGGAAGTTAGATTAGTGGCCTAAGGTTCCCAGGTTATCCAGCTAGGTTAGTGTTGAGGGGTGGCACTGTTGATTTCTCCACAACTCTCTGCCGTGACCTAGATTATTGGAAAATACATATTGACTTGGAAAGGCAGCCGTCCGTCGGATGGACTTTAGACAGTGCTTCTGTGTGCGGGAGAAATTTACTGTTTCAGATCCTTTCCGACTCGGCCAAATGTGATGTCCTCCATTTTGCAATCTAGGGAGACCGAGATAAATGTGGTGTCCTCCCTTTTTTCCCCATCTAGGGAGACTGAGCCAAATGTGATGACCTCCCTTTTGCGATCTAGTCGAGACTGAGCCAAATGTGATGTCCTCCCTATTCGGAATGCGATGGGACAGGGCCGAATGTCGGGGCAGCTGGAGGACGATGCGATTAGTACTTAAGTTTAACCCTCACTTTGGTGAAAAGATAAGTTCGTGGGTTTTTACGCCCGTAGAGGCTGTCCCCTCCCAACTTTCATTTAACCTGTGGTGTCACTGTGACCTTGCGCAAAGAAGTGCCTTTCGGAGGTAAAGCAATCGAAATTTTCACTTTACACGAACTTTATAAATTGTTTCTCAAATTTCTTTTCAGATGATGAGGAGATTCGAAGTCTTTTACCACTTCGGAGAATGCGGGCCAATTGACATTCGTACTCGAATTATCAACATGCCGGACAAGCCTGTGCAACTTCTGTTTGGGAAGAGATACATTGACATCCAATCGCTGATTTTGGATAAACCTACGAGGTTAACTAAACCTGACCATATATAAACTGTAACTGTGCAAAAGAAAGTTCAAGTAGACGATGATCATTGAAACTGTATACTCTTGTTTTACTTTAAATTTCTTGATTAAATTTATTGTAAGTTAAACTAGTTTTATACTAATCTTAACTATGTTTTAGAGTATTCTGCAATTTTTTTGATATTGCTATTGTACTTGTATTAAGAAACTAAAATTAAATTTCGTCTGTAAAAGAAAAGACTTTGTTCGCATTAAAGATAAATACTGGACGTTGAATCTTGTTTGGTCTAATAATTCTGCCATAACCTTGTAATAAGTCTGTTTATGAAAACTAGCGATTTAGCGGTGTACAAAGCAATTAACCGAATAATTTCTTAGTGTTTTATGCATTTAGTAATATCCAACGCTTAATCCAAAATTTCCACCATATTACCCCTAAGTTGGGTGTTTAGCGCGATCTGCTCGCAATGCACAGTTCAAAGATAATCTCGACACGGTCTCAACTGTGCCAGTCAGGTGCTCTTCTAGGAAAGGTATTCCTACAAGCTTCGAAAAGTAACTGTCCACATACTGGAATCTTAAACCGTGGCATCGTATTTAGAACTACACCCTGTGCATATTAGGCTGGATGACTTACGAGCATCTAACAACTGTCCATTGGGTCCCCTTCCCCCAACACAGAACTTCGGGGTCCTTGTGACCTGACATTTAGCATAATCACAAAAATCGGGGGTAAAACAATCAAACCTAACGCTACAAGGTCAGTTAATATTAACTCTTTCGATTCAGTGTCCGAATCTGGAACAGAGAAAAAGCGGTCTAGCATTGGACTCCAAAGAGTTCAATTTATCAGTTCTTCTGTACTTTACAATTTGCTGATGACCACTAGTAATCGTTGTCAAAGATTACACTCTCTCCTTGAGATGCCCGTTGTCTATCTTTTGGTAACAAATGGGTGAAATGTGAATGCAGTGGAATTACTTTTACCAAAAGTCTAGAAAAGGACTCCCTTTAGTAATTCCAGTTTCTGGGGAAAACGGCTCAAATGGCTGTTCCTTCCATTCGAGGTGTTTCTACGATTCAACCTGAAACTTTGTTTAAGAAATAGCTACCATAAACTCTATTAACGCCAACAAGATGATGGTGAAGTTAATGGGCCAAGGTGCAAATATTGTCTCGATGTAGCAATTTAAAACTAATATTTGACTGGTTTTGACGTAATGACACTAGTAAGTTTATGACGGACCCACACTGTTAAAAAATTGCAGGGAATCTCGACTGTTACACCTGATCTCGGCATCTTGTAAGGAATAGGAACTACGCTGTTGCTGCCATCTGTTGGAACAAATCTTCAAATAAAAATTGAGCTGTTTTGACTATTGAAATCTACAATTGCTTCTGTAGGATAATAAATGCAGAAAGGTCCAGAGTCGTACTTCGTCATTCTGGAGCTCGTCGCTAAGACTTGAGCCTTAGAAATCTGCAGTAGAATCTTTCTGTATATCTACTTTAGTGTCTAATGATAGTCGGAGCATATATGGAGAAGTTGCTATTCCTGGGATAAAATTCCCCGCCCTGCCCACGGTCAGTAGGGGACACCGATGGGCTTGGAAAGGCCGCCGTCCGTCGGATGGGACGTTAAGCCGTGGCCCCGTGTGCGGGAGAGCCATACCCTGTGCACGTTAAAGAACACGCTGGATTGCCTTAACGGGAGGCTACCATCTGTCTCCCAACAGCCGTTCCAGTGGGTCTCCTCCCCCAACCTTCTGAGCCTTCGGGGTCCATGTGACCTGGCCATTTAGCCCATGGTGTGCAAAAAAGTGCCGCTCAGAGGTAAAACAACCCAACCCTGGGATAAAAAATCTTCACCGTCTGAAGAGTGATAATCTCTTTCAATGTAGAAGCTGTATACTCTCAACTCAAGTGCTTGAAAGGCCTCGAGATCTCAAATTTCACACATTCAAAACTTTGAGTGGCGAACATTTACTTAATCCTGGAGCATTTTAGGTTTAGTTTTTTACATAATTCTTAAGAATTTGATATACTGAGGTCCAACCAGACTGCAATTTTGTTCTCCATAAATGTCTTTCAGGAGCTACAGTTGCTGCATGTGACCACTGTAGGCCAATTCTAACAAGTCCATTTTTTGAGACTGTCCACACATCGTGTTTTAGTTCTCGCACATTTCCTGAGGGCTTGAAGTATAGTTTACAACTAACCTGTAGTTGTATAGGCGGGCAATATTGCCAAACTAGCATATTTGACTTTTAGACCATCTAAAAAAAAAAATGGTTACCTGGAATAGTCCTCACAAAAACGGAATTTCAGATGGAGCTAAAGAAATTGGTTGTGGGATTTCTTTCAAATAGATCATATTTTCTGCAGGACTGAGTACATATTATATACGAAAGAGTTTAGAAACGCTTGGAAAATGGGCTTTTTTGCCTCCGAGCTGACGTTTTATGCACACAATGGGCTAAATGATCAAGTCCACGGCTTAACGTCCCATCCGCCGTCCGTCGGATGGGACGTTAAGCCGTGGCCCCGTGTGCGGGATAGCCATACCCTGTGCACGTTAAAGAACACGCTGGATGGCCTTGACGGGAGGCTACCATCTGTCTCCCAACAGGTGTTCCAGTGGGTTCCCTCCCCCAACCTCTGAGCCTTCGGGATCCATGTGACCTGGCCATTTAGCTCATGGTGTGCAAAAATGTGCCGCTCAGAGGTAAAACAACCCAAAACAACACTGATACGACCATCGGGTTTTTCGTATAAGATTCATTCTTCAGGAGGCATTAGGATCCTGAGGAATAATCTAGCACTTGAAGCGTGAGAGGAGGGAATTGCAGATGCTCAGCTGTGGCACTTTGTTATTTCAGTAAGAGCATTAGGGACCCATTTGTCCAACTTTCTGACCTCTTCCGGCTGGTGTGGTTGGTTTCACATGGTCTAGGCTGTCAATCCTCATAACTATGACATCCCTTCGTATGTTTGACAAGGGTCTGCTTCGAGAATCGTCATATAATTGGGTTGTTTTACCTCTGAGCGACACTTTTTGCACACCATGGGCTAAATGGCCAGGTCACACGGACCCCGAAGGCTCAGAGAAGGTTGGGGGAGGAAACCCACTGGAACAGTTGTTGGGAGACAGATGGTAGCCTCCCGTCAAGGCCATCCAGTGTGTTATTTAACGTGCACAGGGTATGGCTCTCCCACACACGCGGACACGGTTTAACGTCCCATCCGACGGACGGCGAGATAAAACACAACATCAACGACGAGATAAAAAACATCATTTCGCAGTAAATGTGTGGGCAGGTTTGGTCGACAACTGCTTAGTCGGACCATACCTTTTACCATCCCGCATGACCTCCGCGAAGTATCTGATCTTTCTGAAACAGGTTCTACCAGGCTTACTTGCCCATGTTCCAGCAAATGTGAGACGCAACATGTGGTTTCAACATGATGGGGCGCCTCCCCATTATGGAAGGTGTGTTTGTGCGCATTTGAATGTGTCTTTTGGGCAACGATGGATTGGGCGTGCGGGACCAGTTGCCTGTTCCCCCGCTCACCTGATTTAACGAGCGTTGATTTCTTTCTGTGTGTGTGGGGGGGGGGAGCCTCAAAGTTACCGTGTATGAATCGCCTGTGGAGTCTGACACGGATCTCGTGTCAAGGCTCGTCTGCGCTGCTGCTACTATCGAAGAAACTCCAGGTGTGTCAGACCGTGTCCGGCAATCAATGCTCGGTCGGTGTCATCGCGTCTCATGGTGGAAACTTCGAGCACCTGCTGTAACATTATGAAATGTATCATCTAATGCGCCATTTGCAATAATTATGTCCAATAAATGGTTTCCCATTAATCACTGTCTTGTGTCCTTTCAAATCTTGTACCTCTGCTACCACTTTCCCATGACGTTTCCGGTTATGGGTTCCTATGCAATTCTCATTCCTTTAGATGTTATCTACCTCCCCTAAAAGTTTGTACCTATATTTTTGAGACACCCTGTATATATATATATATATACAGAAGAAAGTTTGTTTGTATGTTTGTGTGTGTCTGTCCTCTTATGCACTCAGTCCCCAAAAGAGCTAGAGGCACCAAACTTTGCATGAATGCTATAAATGTTTCCTTCACCAAGGGCAGTAATTGAAATGGAATGGGACGTGATAGGACTGCTTTCCACCAGTTGTCCCACTAGTCCGAAGAAGAAGGGGGCGGGGGTGGCTCAGTCGGTAGCGCGCCAGGCGCGTAATCTGTAGTTCCCAGGTTCGAGTCCTAACTGAGTCAGCGTTGAGATTTATCTCCGCAAAATTCCCCGCCCTGCCCACGGTCAGTAGGGTACACCAATGGGCTTGGAAAGGCCGCCGTCCGTCGGATGGGACGTTAAACCGTGGTCCCGTGTGCAGGAGAGCCATACCCTGTGCACGTTAAAGAACACGCTGGATGGCCTTGACGAGAGGCTACCATCTGTCTCCCAACAGGTGTTCCAGTGGGTCCCCTCCCCCATCCTTCTCTGAGCCTTCGGGGTCCATGTGACCTGGCCATTTAGCCCATGGTGTGCAAAAAAGTGCGGCTCAGAGGTAAAACAACCCACCAACCCAACCCACTAGTCCGAAGAAGAAGGGGGCGGGAGTGGCTCAGTCGGTAGCGCGCCAGGCTCGTAATCTGAGCGGCACTTTTTTGCACACCATGGGCTAAATGGCCAGGTCACATGGACCCCGAAGGCTCAGAGAAGGTTGGGGAGGGGACCCACTGGAACAGCTGTTGGGAGACAGATGGTAGCCTCTCGTCAAGGCCATCCAGCGTGTTCTTTAACGTGCACAGGGTATGGCTCTCCCGCACACGGGCCACGGCTTAAAGTCCCATCCGACGGACGGCGGCCTTTCCAAACCCATCGGTGTCCCCTACTGACCGTGGGCAGGGCGGGGAATTTTGCGGAGATAAATCTCAACGCTGACCCACCTGGGAACTATAGATTACGAGCCTGGCGCGCTACCGACTGAGCCACCCCCGCCCCAAGACAGACAGAATCGAGCACATTCCCATTTGGCAGAAGGTACGGCACGTCTGACTCACAGCTAAGCATGGGTATGATAACCCGCGGATCTGTGATTTCACCCACGATCACGGGTGAAGATTAATTGATTGGCATAATTAATTAACAGAGACGTTAAATGGAAATTCGGGAATTGACCACCACTCGTCCCCGACAACCAGGTGTAACATAAATCGTTCTAGTTAAGTCTTCGCTTCTTCAGGGAAGGGGCAGTAATGAAGAAATTCTATCAAGACAAAGGTGTGTATGACGACGGGGCGGGGGTGGCTCAGTCGGTAGCGCGCCAGGCTCGAAATCTGTAGTTCCCAGGTTCGAGTCCCAGCTGGGTCAGCGTTGAGATTTATCTCCGCAAAATTCCCCGCTGTGCCCACGATCAGTAGGGGACACCGATGGGCTTGGAAAGGCCGCCGTCCTTCGGATGGGACGTTAAGCCGTGGCCAAGTGTGCGGGAGAGCCATAACCTGTGCACTTTAAAGAATACGCTGGATGGCTTTGACGGGAAGCTACCATCTGTCTTCCAACAGCTGTTCCAGTGGGTCCCCTCCCCCAACCTTCTTTGAGCCTTCGGGGTCCTTGTGACCTGGCCATTTAGCCCATGGTGTGCAAAAAAGTGTCGCTCATAGGTAAAACAACCCAACCCAACTATATGACGATTCTGAGTATAAATATCAACGGGATATTTTATAATGTCTGCAATATAGTATGTGTCGTTTTTCTACTGAGGTCCTGCCATCCTCTCAGACCTACTATGGCATATAAACTGACAGGCTCCTGTCAGACCTTTGTGGCAAGCAGTTGCTTGAGGGGTTATTTATTTATTTGTTTTTATAATATATCCCATAGAGATTTAAACTTCATATCCCATAAACATTTAAAATGCGATCTAAAATGATTTGATTAAACTATTTTCTTTTATTGTTTGTTTAAATTAAAGCAGTGTTTTCCAAAAGAGCGTTTTCCAAATTTATCTATTTCTAGTTCTCAGTAAATTATGCATATTTTCCGTTGACAAAAAACGCTCAACCTAAAGAGAAGAATATTCTGCAGTTTATTTTGTTTTCCTTTTTTTGTTATTTTGTTTTACTTTTAACAAAGTAAACAACTCTAGCATTTCATCGTTTGCTTGCGTGAGTTGTGTTCAAGGCAGGCCCTGATTACCGACTAGGGACCCTTATTCTTAGGAGTCCCCGAACTCTATAGATCATTTTTACTTCTTGAATACGTCTGCTCCGAAGATGAAAAGAAACTTTTATACTGCAAACACCATCATTTTTAAAACAATTATTTATGATTTGCTGGATGCTGTAGAGGCGACTGTATAGAGTAGAATCCGTATCTTGAGAAATCAACAAGTGCAACGCTTTATCGAAACGTCACTGCGAAAGTCTTAGAAACATATTTGTTGGAGTGCCATCTACTATATATTTTAAAGAGTTTCACGTCTTCCCTAAAAGAGGGATTTGGGTTGGGTTGTTTTACCTCTGAGCGGCACTTTTTTGCACACCATGGGCTAAATGGCCAGGTCACATGGACCCCGAAGGCTCAGAGAAGGTTGGGTTGGGGGAGGGGACCCACTGGAACAGCTGTTGGGAGACAGATGGTAGCCTCCCGTCAAGGCCATCCAGCGTGTTCGTTAACGTGCACAGGGTATGTCTCTCCCGCACACGGGGCCACGGCTTAACGTCCCATCCGACGGACGGCGGCCTTTCCAAGCCCATCGGTGTCCCCTACTAATCGTGGGCACAGCGGGGAATTTTGCGGAGATAAATCTCAACGCTGACCCAGCTGGGACTCGAACCTGGAAATTACAGATTACGAGCCTGGCGCGCTACCGACTGAGCCGCCCCCGCTCCTCTGTCCTGGGGAGTGCCATTTACTATATACTTTGGAGAATTTTACCCCTACCGTAAAAAAGGAGAAAAATAATTTTACCGAGGAGGCAGGATTCGGTTGGAATGAGTTTTATGTCAAATTGAAGCTTGCGAAGTGGGAAGTGACATATTCCCTTTGAAAAGGGGAAATTTTGCGGAGATACACTTTAGGGAGTTTCACATCCAAGCAACACGGGGAATATAGTTAATATCCTATACTGAAAGACAAGTGTTGGAAACACACCAATCAGAATAAATTCAGCATCAATATGTAATGTAAGGTACAAAGATATATAGAATAAGAGAATGATTAAGGTTAAACGCCACTCTATATACAGCAATTCTTCCATAACTACGTTTAAAACAGAATAGACTGGGATGTTTTACCTCTTAGCGGCACTTTTTTGCCCACAATTGGCTAAATGACCAGGTCACAAAGACCCGAAGACTCAGAGAAGGTTGGAACCCACTGGACAGCTGTTAGGTGACCTCCCGTCAAGGCCATCCAGTGTGTTCTTTAACGTGCACAGGGTATGGCTCTCCCGCACACGGCTTTACGTCCCATCCGATGGGCGGCGGCCTTTTCAAGCCCATCGGTATCCCTTATTGACCGAGGGCAGGGCGAGAAGTTTTGCGAGATAATTCTCAACGCTGACCTAGCTGGGATTCGAACCTGGGAACTACAGATTATGAGACCGGCACACTACCGACTGAGTCAACCTCCGCTCTTAAGACAGTGTAGAATCGATGATAAAGGTTAACAGGTAACTTGAATCAACTGGATCAACAGCTTTTTGCACTTCCTTTCTAATACTTTTCCCTGCTTTAGGGTGGTTTGCGCCCAGAAAATGCCTCTCCACATATTTCTCCCGAAAATCTTTATTTTTCTCATCTCTTCTATCATATTATCCCCAAAGTTTATTTGGGCTGGGGTGGCTCAGTCGGTAGCTCGCCAGGGCTCATAATTTGCAGTTCCCAGGTTCTAGTCCCAGCTGCGCCAGCGTTGAGATTTATCTTCGCAAAATTCTCCGCCCTGCCCACGATCAGTAGGGGACACCGATTGGCTTGGAAAGGCCGCCGTCCGTTGTATGGGACGTTAAACCGTGTCCGCGTGTGTGGGAGAGCCATACCCTGTGCACGTTAAAGAACACGCTGGATGGCCTTGACTGGAGGCTACCATCTGTCTCCCAACAACTGTTCCAGTGGGTCCCCTCCCCCAACCTTCTCTGAGTCTTCAGGGTCCTTGTGACCTGGTCATTTAGCCCATGGTACGCATAAAAGTGCCGCTCAGAGATAAAACAACCCCTCCCAACTTCTGAGAAGCACTTTTTTTTGCGTAAAATGGGCTAAATGGCCAGGTCATAAGGACCCGGAAGACTGAAAGAAGGTTGGGGGAGGGGACCCACTGGAATAGCTGTTGGGAGACAGATGGTATCTTCCCGTCAAGGCCATCCAGCGTGTTCTTTAACGTGCACAGGGTATGGCTCTCCCGCACACGGGGCCACCGCTTAACTTCCGTTGCGATCGATGGGGGTCTTTCCAAGCCCATCGGTGTTCCCTACTGAGTGAGGGCAGGGTGGGGAATTTTACGGACGTAATTCCCAACTATGGCCAAGGTAGAATTCGAATCAGAGAATTGCAGATTGCGAGTCTGGCGCGCTACGGACTGAACCAACCCCCAGCCCTTCTCAACGCAGGAACTCGAGCTTGGGAATGTCAAATTACGAGCTTGACACACTATTCGCTGCATCAACCTGTTCTCCAAAATGAAGGTATCATTGTGATTAATCTTGCTTTAGGTGGCATATAAACTGACAGGCTCCTGTCAGACCTCTGTGGCAAGCAGCTGCTTGAGGGGGTATTGATTTATTTGTGCCGATGGGCTTGGAAATGCCGCCGTCCGTCGGATGGGACGTTAAGCCGTGGCCCCGTGTGCGGGTTGTTGGGTTGGGTTGTTTTACCTCTGAGCGGCACTTTTTTGCACACCATGGGCTAAATGGCCAGGTCACATGGACCCCGAAGGCTCAGAGAAGTTTGGGGCAGGGGACCCACTGGAACAGCTGTTGGGAGACAGATGGTAGCCTCCCGTCAAGGCCATCCAGCGTGTTCTTTAACGTGCACAGGGTATGGCTCTCCCGCACACGGGGCCACGGCTTAACGTCCCATCCGACGGAAGGCGGCCTTTCCAAGCCCATCGGTGTCCCCTACTGACCGTGGGCAGGGCGGGGAATTTTGCGGAGATAAATCTCAACGCTGACCCAGCTGGGACTCGAACCTGGGAACTACAGATTACGAGCCTGGCGCGCTACCGACTAAGCCCCCCCCCCGTGTGCGGGAGAACCATACCCTGTGCACATTAAAGAACACGCTGGATGGCCTTGACGGGAGGCTACCATCTGTCTCCCAACAGCTGTTCCAGTGGGTCCCCTCCCCCAACCTTCTCTGAGCTTTCGGGGTCCATGTGACCTGGCCATTTAGCCCATGGTGTGCAAAAATAGTGCCGCTCATAGGTAAAACAACCCAACCCAAGCTGTGATTGCAGTTGCAAAAAATGTGTTTTCGAATTCCCGAAATGAAAAAAAAAACTTATGGAGAAGCACTCAAAAGCATTTTTCTGAATCGAATTCTGATTCTTACGCGTGAGTCTTCATTTGCCTATTTGAAGTTCTACCACGTGCGCATGGCATGTTGACAGCAGGAGTCTGATTTGCCTATTTGTCTGTGACTTGGGTCCTTCAGTCAAAGCGGTCTATTTAAAAGGGCAATCCAGAAGGTGAGCTCTTGTACTTGCTCGGTTGTACTGGTATTGAAGGTAAGCTATGTTATGATATTTAATGCAGCGGGGGGTTCCCTCCCTCCCTCCCTCGCTCGCTCGCAGGGTGGGGATAGTTTTTTTTTAATCTTAAAGTTCCTGAAGAGCTAGTCTATATTATACTCTGTAGAAAATGTGAATATAAGAAAAACGTCGGGATAAATAAGTTTCCGTTCTTTATAGAACGGAGAAGTAAATCTTTATATCCAACTTTGTCCAAAATTATATACAATTTTGAAGTAAATTGCTATGATTACTGATGAGCTGTAATCAACTTGTCTGCAAATTAATTTGATATCGTTCTTATGTTTCAATTTTCTTATTAAATTATTGGCAACACTTCACTCCCTGTTAACTCTGTAGATAAAGCATCAGGCTTGTAATCTGCAGTTCTCGGGTTAGTCCCACTGCAGATATCGACTTCTAAGCTAACCTTCTCTTGCAAAGTATTCAAAAACTGTCGCTTATGCGAGTGGGTGACGAATCTCTGCGCATGTTAGACTTCCATGGTATTAGTTAATAAAATTCTCGAACTTATTTAATTCTAGTGTTTTATGTTAGTTTAACTGATGCTCATTTTCCTGAGTTACGACATTAGCGTATATATTAGCTAAAAGTACCAAATATATACTAAACTGCATTGTTTAAGCCAGTGGTTCTCACCCTCTTGTGAAGGCAAGATCTTTGGCTTGATTTGAGAGTTCTAAAGATCCGGGCGTCGTTACGAGGATAAAGAACTGCTGGAAAACTCCTGCAGACATTAATTTCTCGACACCTCTCCCCCAAGAAGGGGAAGAGGGATCTCAATTCAGTGCCGATGTTATTCTTAAACATGACTTCGACAGAACTGCAAATGCCATTGTTCGTAACTATCATTCCGATCATTATTTCTGAAATGATACAACAGAGGATTAGTTTCTAATAATGTAACTCGATTTTTATTGATATGAGTAACGCAGATTCTGCATGAGAATCGTTACTTTTCAAACTTTCTGGTGGTAATATTACGAACTCCTATTTCTTGTTCCCAGGTTCGAGTCCCAGCTGGGTCAGCGTTCAGATTTATCTCCGCAAAACTCCCTGCCCACGGTCAGTAGGGGACAGATGGGCTTGGAAAGGCCGCCGTCCATCGGATGGGACGTTAAGCCGTGGTCCCATGTGCGGGAGAGCCATACCCTGTGCACGTTAAAGAACAAGCTGATGGCCTTGACGGGAGGCTACCAGCTGTCTCCCAACAGCTGTTCCAGTAGGTCCCCTCCCCCAACCTTCTCTGAGCCTTCGGGTCCATGTGACCTGGCCATTTAGCCCATGGTGTACAAAAAAGTGCCACTCGGAGGTAAAACAACCCAAACCTGTTGTCAAAGAAGGATTATTAGTACCGCTGGATGAAAGTGTTAAAGTTCGCAATGAGCGGAAGAAAGCATAAGTTTCATTGATTGGGGAAATGAAATATGCTTAATATAAGAATTCCAATTTATTATAGGTCTTATTTCAGTGGAGGCAGTGCCTATAACGTGCCAGGCTAAGCGTTGTGCAAATACTTAGCTTCCTGGTTGGTCCCAACTGCAACGTCGAGACTTCGCTAAACCCAATACTAGGTGAGAAAAAATTTGCGGTGGGCTCGAATATTCCGTCCGTCGGTGGAACGTTAAGCCGTGGCACATTGTGTCCTACTTGTGCATGTTGAACACTGGGGATGGTGTTTTGGAAGGTTCCAACAGCTGTCTAGTGGATCCGAACATTCTGGATGTTTCTGCCCTGGCATATTTAACCGATTATGCGTGGGTAGAGGGTGAGGATTGCTGGTAAAATCAAACTCCCATGTTATGGTTCTACGTCACCATTGGGTTTCTTTACCAAATATGGTAATCCCGTCCCAATTCGGACATCTAGTTTCTTTGAGGTTTTGAATAGATTCCCATTTCGTAAAGAACTTTCAGCTATGTTCGCAACTGTATATTGATACGCTTGAAGATTACTTTTAAGCGAAAAGGAATCCATTAGTTTATAAATACCTTCTCTTAAATAACAAGTCAACTTTGGGTTTCTGAAACTGTAACCAGGAACTCGTCGGATATAATTTAAATTCTGGTACAGTTAAAAAGAGCATAGCACTGTCTCAAATTTTAAAAATTGATAACTTCATTTCTCATTTCAGATGCAAACTATGTGGAAATCGACAGCCTTGAGGAGCAATGTCGGCGCCATACGATCAATGGCCTTGACTAGCAAACCGGACAATTCCAAAAATACCTATAAATGGGAAGACGTCAAGCCTTTCGAATCTATTCCAGGTCCTAAACCTCTTCCTATAATAGGAAACCTGTGGAGATACTTGCCATTCATAGGTAAGCCTAAATAATTTTTTTCTGGGTTAAGTAACAAAACAATTAACAAAATTTAAAAAAATTTTAATTGGCTTCAAACCAAAGAATTGGGTATCTAATTGGGTCTGCCCAGTAGTGCCAAAATCTAAATGGAACCCTATGACATGAATATCTAATGTCAGCCGATCTGATGGTTTAAAAAATGCATATTTCGAAAAAGATAACTCGAGAAAATGAGGTGGTCTCTAATACGAAATAATAGCTGAAAAGTTGATTTTTAAAGTAATTTTTTATAAACATGAATAGAGAATTCTGAATGCAGCGGGTGTAGACTAGACTCTATATAACTGCTCCATAAGCATTCCATTCTTCGTAAATACGAAGAATATAAATACGAGGAAATATAAATATTAAAACAAGATCCTCAATTTTCTGCAACTTTGCAGATAATTCTACGAAAGTCCTTCCCAGTTTTGTTTTAAGCCAGTGATTAGTAACTTAATGTGCCCTGAAATAAACTATTCGGCTGACGATAGCTGGTAATCTTGCTCCAAGCGAGAGCAGTAGCGTGCACTGTAGTCTATATTGTCATAAAGACTTTGCACGTTAGTTTCTGGAACCTCTAAAACTCTGCTGCGAAATAGGAATTGTAAATAAGTTGGCTAACTGATAACAAATCTTCCATGGTAACCGCGTAACTTTAAGCATCTGCATATAACTTTTCTGGTTTGAAATAATGTTTAAGTGTAAATCTGTATTAGACTAATAGTTAAAGATTTCGCAAGTTATTTTTTCTGGTATTTCGTAAATACTACCGAATAAGTCTACTTTTGCTCTTTTTAAATGTGGTTATCCGCGATTATTGTAAGACTCTGAATTACTCAGAAATAGCGACGTTCAATGGAATTGCAATGACTTTTTGCATATTCCTTTTCTATGCGACAAGAGTAGTTTTTGATATGCTGAATTGTCAGCAAAATATTGCATCTTCCATAGTCTCCTTTAAATTTGTGGTTTTGACACTTTTAAAGTGGATATTATTAAAATGAAAAACCGCTTAGTAAAACTGTTCGTATTAACCATCAATGAAATGATATCCAGACAGATTGCATCAGTTTTCCGCCCCAAGTGAAATTTGTCACTTCATCGGACATAACTCTCTATCCGTTTTTTAATTGTGGGTATAAGCGCCAGAACTCGATTTAAGGGTCCTCTGTTGCCAGAGGAACTTTTTCGGGCAGCTTTTAAGGCTGTTTCTGCCCCGAGATAACCGTGGGTTGGCGTGGTCATCAGTCTGCCTCGTATTCTACGGTTGGTCCCTCGTATTCTACAGTAGGTCCTAAAAGCATTCCGATTTTTCTCCTCACTTTATCCTGCCTTCGTTTAGACCCCCTTCCCCGAGAGGGAACCACCTTGTGGTGGAGGGGCTGAGGGCCCGTATGAAGTTGAGGGCTCCGCTGATTGGAATTGGGAGTATCTGGTCCGACGGAGATCCGATGGAACTGCTGGCCCTCTGAAGTTGAGGGCCCTGCTGACTGGAGGGAGAGGAGCCTCCTAGGTTGGACGGGGCCTGGTAAGGTCTGACTAAGAGTTCCCACCACGGGAGTCGAGGCAACTTAGATCTACATAACTTTGTGGCTAACTGGGGCGCAGATTAAATTTAGGTTTTGACCGATGGATTAACGTTACCTATGGCGAAAAGTACTATCGAAGTAATCGTGGAGCGAGCTGCATCTATGTGGTGTCTTGCTCTCGACGTAGGTAGTGGAGATTATGGCATTATCCCTATAGATGTAGTGCTGTCCATGTTTAGCGGAGCACCTGGGTTTTGTCTTTATTACTAATTTCCTGCCTTCGTTTAGAAAGACTTCGATGGGCTTGGAAAGGCCTCCGTCCATTTGAATGGATGTAAAGTCTCCATGTGCAGATGCCATATCCTGTGTGCGTTAAAGTTAAATAGCTTTGACAACAGGCTACCATCTAACTAGAGGGCCTGCCTAAGGTTTCGGGGTCCTAGGAGCTCTGTTCTTACGGGAACCCCAGAAGGCTCGATGTTAATTAAAATTTGAGAGGTAATTTTATAGATCGCCCTACGATTTTTATTTTTTACACTATAGTGAATTATTCTAAATTGGTCTGAACAGAATTTAGTTTTATTTTTAGCTTTAAACTATATAAATACCCCTTCAAGCAGCTGCTTGCCACAGAGGTCTGACAGGAGCCTGTCAGTTTATATGCCATAGATCTGAGAGGATGGCAGAACCTCTGAAGAAAAACCACACACACACACACACACTTTAGATCAGTAGCCAAGCGTGCTAACCACTCGTCCACAGCGCGGCGGACCGATCCAAAATATTCCTATAAGACGCTGATGAAAAATACATTATGTATAATTTGGTGCCCCTAGGGATATAGTCTCTCGACAGGCAGTCTGTAACTAGAGCCTGGCCCAGTGGATACCTTGTACCGTTACGTTCTAGCACTTGGGTTTGTAACTTCGCAATTCGGCCATTAACCACTAGTCGCAAAAAAGCGCAGGTTAGAGGTAACAACTAAACACCACTCTGACAAAAGTAGATTCTATACGACAGGTGATTAATTTCTGGGATATCTCCACCATTCTGCAATATCTGCAATAAGTTTGGTTTTTAAGATTTGCTGATAAGCATTTTATTATAGGAAATTAATCTATGAGCAGAAATCTAGTCGTCTTACTATAATGTCAAGAAGACTTTGCACGATTCTTTCTTTCGCAGGTGAATACAAATTAAACAGACTCTTCGAAACTTACAACCTGATGTTTAAGCAATACGGTGGCCTGGTGAGAGAAGTTGTTTTCAAGAACAGGGTCATATTGCATGTGTTTAATAGGGATGACATCGTTACTGTGTATGAAAGCGATGGTCGGATGCCACTGCGAAAGAGTCACCGAGCAATACTAAAGTACAGAAGAGAGCGGCCCGATATCTACAAATGTGCTGGATTATTTCCCACGTAAGTAAAAGTTTCACTTTGTCTGTAGGCTAAACTTTATTTTTGAGATCACACTAAAATAACTATTGGAGTGGGGTTCTTAACGTGGGGTGCGCATACCCCTTGGGGGTAAGCGGTAAAATATTTTGGGGTACGCCGTGAGACCTCAATAGCCGCTAGATCTAGTAAGTCTAAGTTGGATTATTATACTATAACTATAGTTTTATCTATACAAGGGGTACGCCAGTTATACATTTCCAGGGGGTACGTGAAGCATAAACGGTTGAGAACCACTGTATTAGAGGTATTGACTAATATCACATTAGCAGTTATGAATCGTTACTTACGCCCTCGAACGGCAGAAAAGTTAAACTGTAAAACTTCCAATAGTGAAGGCTACGAATTAATGCGAAGGTGAGGTTTGAATTTACATCGGTCCCCTGGGGCGGGGGTGGCTCAGTCGGTAGCGCGCCAGGCTCGTAATCTGTAGTTCCCAGGTTCGAGTCCCAGCTGGGTCAGCGTTGAGATTTATCTCCGCAAAATTCTCCGCCCTGCCCACGGTCAGTAGGGACACCGATGGTCTTGGAAAGGCCGCCGTCCGTCGGATGGGACGTTAAGCCTTCTCCCCGTGTGCGGGAGAGCCATACCCTGTGCACGTTGAAGAACACGCTGGATGGCCTTGACGGGAGGCTACCATCTGTCTCCCAACAGCTGTTCCAGTGGGTCCCCTCCCAACCTTCTCTGAGCCTTCGGGGTCCATGTGACCTGGCCATTTAGCCCATGGTGTGCAAAAAAGTGCCGCTCAGAGGTAAAACAACCCAACATCGGTCCCCCATTTTAAAGGCGAAATGAAACTAAGATTTCAAAAATTATTTGTATTGGTGCTAACGAAATGGCAATTTTTCAGTCGTAAAAAGCTCTAATTTGCGTTGTTTATAGGGCACTACATATGGGTAGGAGAAACTCTTACTAAGATTGAAAGTGTTTTTAATGGTAAATTTCGGTGGTAGTGTACATTTTACCACTTTACTAGGGTACAAGAAATATTTCGAATTTAAAGACTATTCGAGTACTCTCTGCAATTAGTGCGAATTAACGTTCAAAGATCATTCGTTTCTAAAAATTCGTTCTTAAAATCATTCGCTAGATTTGATAGGCGTCCTAGTTTATAGCTGTAAAAAATCGCAAAGCAGACTCTTCTGTATTTTAAGAGTTTAAAGAATTGAACCTCTTTCAGACAAGTGTAATAGCTATACTTTGAGAATTCCTAAGCGGTAACTTAAGAGGTCAAAACTATGGAGTGTAACGATTATGCAGGGAAGCATTCTTTTTCTGTTAAGAGAATTTTTTAGAGTGTAATGGCATGGAAATATCTGGCTCTAAGGGACAATCCTTTCGAAGTTTGTTTGACATATTTCAACCGGGACACTTAATATTGGTTTTTAACTAGATACTTGCAGCTCTGCCAAATCCGACCGAGAAAACGGGTGGATTTAATGGTTAGCGCGCCAGTCTCTTAATCTGCAGTTCCTAGATTAGTCTCCACCTGCGCCAGCGTTTTTCCCCAGAAGTTCAATGCCTTCTGTCGGTACAGATGGGATTAGAAAAGTCTCCGGCCATTAGTTGACGCAATCCGTATCTCCGTGTGCTGGATAACCATACCCTGTGCACATTAAAGAACACGCTGGATGGAATACCATCGGCTATCCAATGGCTCGCCAATTTGTCTAAACCGCCGGGGCTCCTTTAGACCTGGCAGATTAGCTGCAAAAATGCAGCTCCTCAGAGGGAAAAACTACCTTGAAACCAAATTGCACTTTATCATTGGGAATATCTGGTACGAATGTGCTTATTCTTGAGCACTACTACCCAAATTTCTAGCCAAATATATTGCTTACGCTAATTGCTGGAAAATTGTCTTCAAGGTTTCGCTCCCTGTAAATTTGACAACTTTCTGAATATTAATTCCCATATTAATATCGTAAGAAGGCGGATCATTTTGTGAACTGCAGTTACCAACAATTCTTTCGTTAGAGTACGTTATTAAGTGTGAACAAGACAGCAGTGGTGTTGTGGAAAAGTTATCTGCTTTTTGTCATTACAGGAATGGCGAAGAGTGGCGGACTTTCAGGAAGAAGTTCAATAAAGTGGTCGTGACCATGGAGAACGTGCAGTCTGCTGCTGCTTCAATTGAAGACGTAGCCGACGAATTTATTAATAAAATTCCATTGATCTGCGACGAGAAAGGGGAAGTGGACATCCAGCCAGAGCTTTTCAAGTGGGCTCTAGAAAGTAAGGTTTTTAATTTTGGCTCTAAAATCTTAGTGCTATATGAAAATCTATAACATCCAAAAATTATATAGAATGCGTCTTCAAATAAAATGAATGCAAAAAATAACTAGAAATTTGAGCTAATGGAGGGAATGCAAATGGCAATATTCTACTCGTATAACCAGGGTGGCTCTGCCAGTAGTGCGCCAGGCTAGTAATCGGCAGTTGCCAGGTTAGTCCACCTGGGCGACATTGATGTATTCTCAACTCTCGCACCGATGGGCTTGGAAAGGCCGCCGTCCGTCGGGTGGGACGTTAAGCCGTGGCCCCGTGTGCGGGAAAGCCATACCCTGTGCACGTTAAAGAACACGCTGGATGGCCTTGACGGGAGGCTACCATCTGTCTCCCAACAGCTGTTCCAGTGGGTCCCCTCCCAACCTTCTGAGCCTTCGGGGTCCATGTGATCTGGCCATTTAGCCCATGGTGTGCAAAAAGTGCAGCTCAGAGGTAAAACCCAACCTAAACTCTCGGCCCTCTGTCAGTCGGACTGATAGGCTTGGAAAGATCAGGTCTGATATGTTAAACTGTGTGTGGGTCATACCCTGTGCACGTTAAAGAACGTCAGATGAGTCTCGCGTCAAGGCCATCTTCCAACCGCTGTTCCAGTGGGTCCCTTTCCAAACCTTCCGAGGCTACGTGGTCCTTGTGAGATGATCATTTAGCCCATTGTGCAGGAGAACTGCTCAGGGGTAAAATATTACAACCAGTGTAGTCGAGCCAGGGCAATGCCCCGATACTTTGCTGCATTCGTTTCTTGAAAATCTCTAAATCGTACCCGAAATTAGGTTCAGAAATACCTCAAATATGTAGTTTCAGTTCTGAAATACTTTATTCGGAAAATGAGCATTGGTAGTTACTCCTTTGCTTCATGGAAGCAAAAGTTGCATTTTTCCACCTCTTTGGGGAATTATATTTTTGCCATTGTATAATAATGGGCGATATCTAAGTTAATAAAATTTAACTTAAATTTTAATACTCAATTGTATAAAGATTAAAGTAATATACAAAAAATTAAAACGTTGATTCAAGTAATGCTATAAATTCAAAAAGAAACCTTAAACTGCTTTCGTCATTAAATATCAAGTGCTCGGGTATCTCGAATAATTTCTGTAGCTATCTTGGTGCCGAAGTTTTACCCTGATTATCCTTGATAATCATGAACGTTCTACGGAGTAGTTTAAGAAATTAAGTGACTATAAAATCTTGAGGTACTGGCTGGAGAAGCAATGTAGCGTTGGAGGGGAGGAATGAACTCTAATATTTTCGATTTGGCGAGTGACCCGAAGTCATCAAATGAACTTGGAAAGGAATTTCTCAAATATGCCTTCCGTTCTGTTGGAAAACATTGACACTCGTCAAGTTATCAAATCCTTATTCAAAAGATTTCAAAATATATATACTGTAGACCAGGGGTGGGCAGTGTAGTTTTAGTATCTACACTGCGCATGCGTATTAACGTGGCCGTCCTAGTGGAAAATACGAGACTAATCTTCGGTCACGCACGGGAAGGAAATCTCTGTTCAAGGCGGATTTTTGACTGTCTTGGCGGGCCACAAAAAACTCTTAGCGGGCCGCTATTTGCCCACCCATGATGTAGACGGTCGTCTTCTCGACCTGACTGGGTTGTTTTTCAACCGACTGTGTGCAGAAGGGTACCTATATCTTGTCAGGATGTTGATACTACCTAGGTGGCCGATGAACACAACTATGGATATGTATACTTAACTTTTACACCCTTTTATAAATGTATGACTGCCCACCTGGTACAGTCGCAACGCTCAGCACAGGGTATAAGGAGCCTCGATGATACCACACAGTCTTGTCGACACCAGTCAGTTCTCCGAAACTGTTCGGTTTGAAAGAACAGACTGGTGAGGTCACGTGATGTTTGGGAACGTTGGGGTGTCCAATGGGACATGGACACAGTCGCTGTGCCATGTCTAATCTTTCTCCCACATAAGGAGGCTTCAACCAAGTGAGTCTCTTCTTCACACAGTTCCCCAAACTGGATCAGGTGCTGTTGCTAGCAGAAAGGGCCCTGCTGCCAAAATAAGCGATTCTGGTTCTCCCTTCACCCAGCTGACTGTCCCTACATATACTTAACTGCGATTTAAAGTAACCTGTAGATAGTATGCAATGTTGAATTTTGATGCATGCCACCATTAGTATCCGCATTTTTCGAATTTCCCAAATGCTCGAATACAGCCCTCTAATGTATTGAATAGCAAGTTCGTTACCTATCTAACTAGAAGACTAGCTTTTTATCTTCGGAAAGCGTTTCTATATGTAAATACCTTGAAACTAAATTGGTTCATAGGGGGCTGGAGTTGGCTCAGTCGGTAGCTAGGCAGGCCCTATAATTCAAAGGTTAAGCTCCCAGCCATGCCAAATTTCTCTAACTTCCGATCTGCTCTGATGAGAAAGGGGCACGATGCTTGAAACGACCAATGTTATCAAAATACTTTCAGAGTTAAAGAAGGTGCTGGATAGCCTTGACAGGAGGCTTCCATTTGGGAATAAACTTCTTGTTATCATTCTCCAAACGTCTGAGCACTTATGATCCTTGTGACGCTCGGAGGTATAAACAACCAACCCGTCTTTGGAATTTTACACTAACGGATAATTGAGAAATGCCAATACTAAAGTTTTAATTCTGGTATTGTTTAAAAAGAATAGTGTAGTGTTTTCAAAACAAACCTAGTGAATCCGAAACAAAAAATCAAATTTAAAGCATGAATAGTTAGTAATATTTGCCAACTTTGCATTTTCCCACCATTGGAGGATAAATTGAAGATTCTGAAATTGCGAACAGAAACTTGTTAAACACTATCCAAAAATAAATTGACAAAACATGGCAAAATCTTAATTTAAATGATAGGGGCTGGAGTAGTGCAGATCGCTAACTAATTTCTTTACTCTGGACTAAAACATTTCAGGTATCGGCGCAATAGCTCTGGAAAGGCGATTTGGATGCCTACAGTTGAAAGGAAATAAAGAAGCGGAGAAATTGGTGAATGCAGCAGCGACCGTCCATGATGCAATTTTCCGTACAGAGAATGCAGTACCGCTCTGGATGTATATTCCAACTCCTACTTACATGAAAATAGTTCGTAATGAAGGCTTTTTTGAAGAGTAAGTAAACTGTTAAATATGACTACTTTTTGTAATATTTTAAATCTTGAATGCACTCTTTACATAATTTTTGTGCAGGCATAAAACTACTCCTCCTCCTCAAGCAGCCATGGGCTACGGAGGTCCAATCAGACCGTGCAATTTAGTTCTCCAAGGAAGTCTGTCCTGAGCTACATCTGCTGCATCTGGCCACTGCACACCAATTCTAACAAGATCCTGTTTGACATTGTCTGCCCACCGCATCCTAGGTCTCCCCTTCTTTCTGAGGCCTTTAGGCACACTGTTCATAACCCTATTCGCCAATCTATAATTATCCATACGGGCAACTTGGCCAAACCAGCGGAGTCTCTCTCTGCACAATATGCTGCTTAAAGGAGGTTGCAAACTCCTTTGCCTAATCTCATCATTAGTTACAAAGTTGATCCACCTAATGCCCAAGATACTGCGTAAGCATCTGGAATCAAAAGCATCTAGTTTTCTGTTAGGAAATATAGCGGGAATGTATGTCTTCATTAAATTAGAAATGCTAAATTAACTTGTATTTGAGGCCTCAAGTTCTTGATTGAAGGCCTATTTAGTATCGCATATTTTTACACTAAGTTTTGTCATATGCAGTTAAGTGTTTTCTAAATCTTGACTCGCGGATTAGACGTGAAAACTAGATTACCAAAAATTAAACTGGCTGATGTAGAAGAGTTAAAAACACCAATTAATATGGAACTTTATTAATGGAGAAAAGTCTTAACTCTCTCGCTAATGAAGCGGAAGATGGGCACAATCATTACGTGTCGTACGCTGAAACTGAAGGGCTAGAGGGTTGACAACTTTGCTACTTTGAAATGTAAGCCCTCAAGTAGAAGTAAGTTATGTAGCTTCTATCAAACCATTTTCTTCCTTACAAATTCTAAAAGAATAGATTAGAATAAGATGTAGCATATTTATTTAATAATCCCGGATGTAGAAAAAGTTAGAGGAAACTCTATCGAGCAGAAAAGTATTAAGGCCGGCATCAAGAGATTATTTTCATTGTAGTGCTAAACCCTGTTGTAGGCCGATTCAGTTGGTAAGGGCTCGTGTTTTAAATCTTATACTTTGCTCACCTATTAGTGTAGCACAGCATTGTTAGAATGAAGTCTGGACAGAAAATAAAATTAGTCGGGGCTAATTTTAGATTAGTTTGGGGTGGTTCTTCATGGCCAAGTCATTCGCTGATCAGGGTGACAGCTGAATTGTCAATATTTGCCTTTTCAGGAATTAACTCTTTTGTTTTTAAACAGAATTGAGGATTTAATCCTTCAGAGCCAGACTTGAATTATTTCAAAATGCATTAGTCTGAGCTTCGGTGTATCTTTGCAAGAAGTCCTATATGAAAAGGATTAGTCAGGTGGTCTTGGTATTGAAAGAAAATCAAATAGCATGTTTTCGGTACTCTTTAGTCAACTGGCCACGAACACGCCAGTAGACTTGATCTTCAGGAAAATTCTAATTGCTGCTTTGAGAGGATAATTCGGTGTACCTTAGTAGTCACTTGGCAAACTATTTTTCATACTGGTGCCTAGATTGTGGGAAATTGTGTGCGGGGAGGAGCTTCAGCCAGTCTGCAGTTATTTCATCAGGTCTATCTGGTAATTGATGTTTGCGTGCTATTTAGGGCTACACAACGCAATACCATTAACTATTTCATTCCCCACCAAACATTAAAATCCCAACCTCTAGGCGAGTCTTGCACTCGAACTAAGATCTCTGACGCTAATATTCGTTATCATGTAAATGGCATCTACTATAAAAAGTTCCATTGTATGAAAACTTGATTTATATCTCGTAGTAGTTCCCCCCCCCCCAAAAAAAAAACCAAGTGGTCACTGCAAAAGAATATTAGTCACTTGGAAGAGATTGCTGGATAGCTGATGGATTAATTCAGTTAACCTAATATGGAAAGAGGACCAGTTTCATTGAAAATTGGCCACTCCTAATATCCATAGACTAGCAATCCATCCTTTCTCTAATAATTCAGTCTAAAATCTCTTAATTCAGAAAAGACTAAAGCCTGGGAATATAAATGACTAGTGAGGATCCAGTCAAACAACTAAACAAACTAATGCAATGATTCTAAACTACGCCATTATCTTGATACAAAAGAAGTCTTAACGTTTACGACTTAAGAGAAAACTATTCTATTTTTTAATGTACAGATTAATATACATAGATTCATTTCAGAGTGGTGAAGAGGCATATGAATGAGGCCATGGACATCATCAAACGAGACAACTTGAATTCTACAGTTTTGGCGCGGCTGATGTCTGTTGATACTCCAGACTACAAAGACGTTTTCACTATGGTATTGGATATGTTTATTGCTGGAATCGATAGCGTAAGTAATTGCTTTGTTAAACTCAATATTTCAAAACATAGTTTGAGCTGTTTAACTTATTAGTGTTCTCTTAACAAAATTATGAAGGTATAAGTTTTTTAATCGAATGCCTTCTGTTTCGTGAAAAATATTTCCTATAGCTGCTCTAAAAATAACTGGAAACTAAATTTTCCAATCATTTGAATAGGCTACCTATTTAAAGGTAGTGTAAGGCGCCTGAACAGGTAATTCAAACAAGCTGGTTCTAGTGTTTTGAAACTGTCTTTTGGAGAATATCGGTAAAACAAATCGTTAAAGCAAAAATATTTCGGTACTTTAGGTCTAAAAAAATTAAGCGTAGTTCTTAAAGGAGCGCAGGTTTAAAAAATAGTCTGCATTTCTTATTGTATCTTATACACTATGCACAAAGCTATTAATTTGAAAGTTAGGACTGTTTTATCCGAAGTTTTTAACGAGACTATTTCGATAATATCTGGATATCTCTAATGTTTTGTACGTGTTCTCAAGATTTTAAAATAGGAATGTTGCTCATTTGTAGTCATTCGTAGCACAAGATGCAGTCCCCCCCATAAGTTCAAGGAAGCGAGAGTACTAAATGGCTTGATGGTATCGTAGTCAACCTGCCTTCTCTTGTGACTGGAGGATTTAGAGCCAGTCGCCGAGAGGCGCGACGGGGAGATGCAGAAATCGTGTGGAAATTGCAAAGTCTTATTCGTTTAGTGTGTAAACGTTGCATATTCCTCAACCCTAAAGGAGCAGGTCATCGGCTTTGGATGAGCAAAGTTGTGTAATCTATTACTCTCTTAGAGTAGATAGTAGGGATTAAGATCTCTTTTCAAGATCTAAAGATTTCTGTACGGGAAAAGATTTCCATCTCGTATGACTAAGGTATTTCCACCTCATTCATATTTCTAAATTAAACTATTTTGTTAATATCTATTGGATTTCTAGTACCATAAGAGGTTGGAGTTTAAGCTATCGAAAATAACTTCATTTTAAGGTCTATGAATAATTCATTCTCTTAATCTAGTCTTCCCAAATTAAGCTGTCTTTCAATAGACATCGCAATATAACAAAGCGGTGATCTTCCAGACTTCAAAGGATTGAAGTTTAACCATGAAGTTATATTAAACTTGTTAACATCTAGTTAGGTGACAAATCTAGTTTTGTCCATCGATATCTGATGTTAACATGCAAAGTAAGCTACTGTTTGCATTAAACTGTATTGTGCGTAGAGATTGCAATAGCTCGGCTACGTAGCCCGTATTCATAACTAGATTCGGGAATAGAATTAACAGTAACTTAGCCTGTATATTACCTAGGAAAGGGTGACCCTAGAATGCGGGGGTGGCTCAGTCGGTAGCGCGCCAGGCTCGTAATCTGTAGTTCCCAGGTTCGAGTCCCAGCTGGGTCAGCGTTGAGATTTATCTCCGCAAAATTCCCCGCCCTGCCCACGGTCAGTAGGGGACACCGATGGGCTTGGAATTCGATGGGCTTGGAAAGGCCACCGTCCGTCGGATGGGACGTTAAGCCGTGAGCGGGAGAGCCATACCCTGTGCACGTTAAAACACGCTGGATGGCCTTGACGGGAGGTTACCATCTGTCTCCCAACAGCTGTTCCAGTGGGTCCCTTCCCCAACCTTCTCTGAGCCTTCGGGGTCCATGTGACCTGGCCATTTAGCCCATGGTGTGCAAAAAAGTGCCGCTCAGAGGTAAAAAAACCAACCTAGAATGCGGTAGGCTGAGATAATGTCAAACCAGATTTTGTTAGGTTTGTGCCAGTAGTGCACATACTTTGGCTGGCAACGGCCCCCACAAGATGCTGCGGTCTCCGCAGGCTTAGAAAAACCTTCCGTGTAGAACACACATGCAACTACTGCATTCTGTCTAGTGGCCAAATACGGCAGCTAAAGCTCGACGGATATCTTTAAAACTAAACTGTGGTAGAGTTGGTTCTTCCTAGCACTTGGTTGCTTGATGACTAATCTTGTGCTTAAAACATTGCTAGTTTTTATTAAAATGAGTTTAATTTATTTAGACTTCTGTGACAATGGGGTTTGCTCTTTACAACTTGGCACGTCATCAAGATGTTCAAGACAAATTGCGAGCAGCGGTGATGGAACAGATGCCTGAGAAATCTACGAAATTGGCAGGGCTTCCCGAAATACCTTACATGCGGTACTTTCTGAGAGAGAGCTTAAGGTAAGTTTCAAATTAAGTCTATAGCGAGTCGCAAACAGGTGGATAGTTTACGAAGTATGGTCCTTGATACGGACTGACAATATTAATTTATACAACACTTGCAATTTTTCAAACTGCAAACCATAATCTGTATAAAATTTTGGGGCTTTAGTGACGGTATAGTTGCAGGAAGAAATCTACTGTTGCAGATTCTAAATGGTGCAAATTTGTGTGCAAGGCTCGTACTGTTACCAGGTTAGTGCTAGTTTAGTTTTTTTTTTTTACACAACAATCTGGAGGCGAGACTCCGACGTGCTTGGAAAATCCGCCGTGCGTCGGATGAGTTAAATCCCTGGCCTCCGTATGCATGACTTTGGACACATTAAAGAACAAGCTGGATGGCCCTGATGCGAGGCTTCAGGTTGTTTCGTAACAATAGTTCTGAAGTGGATCCCGAACCTTATCGGAACTCATGGCATGGTTTTTTCTATTTGGGCAGAAAGCCGCTCTGAGTCAAAACTAAACTCAGCCATCCCGTGGCAGTTAGCACTCTTGGCTGTTTACCTAAGGGATCTGGGTTCGAGCCTAGAGTAAGGCATGGATATTTGCGGTTTTTCTGCTGGTCCTGCCATTCTGTCCTTTTATGGCATAAACTTAGACTAGTTTTATTTGCCAGACCTCTGTGGCAAGCAGCTGCTTGAGGGTAATATTTATTCACTCTTACAATGAGATTAGAAAAGTTCAATCTAGATTAAACTTTAATGTAGAATATTCAGCATTGGTGATCAGACTGAATACTCTAAGGGGTTGGATTCAGGCAAGTCGTGGATGCTTAAATTCTCAGTCTGCTGAGATCTCTAGTGTATCCTATCTAAAGGAGAAGATAGAAATCTCTCGTCAGACGTTTTTGGCAACTAGCTATTTGAGGGGTAACTTATTTTTATATCAATGAAGATTTCTCTCCAGTTGAATACAATTTTTAAACTATACAGTATTGTTTTGCGAAGTAGAAAAGTTTTAAATTTAAGGACACCCGAGTGTTTTGAACTGCGTAGATGAGAAAAAGTACTTTGATTAAACTTTTACTAGTTTAAATCTTCAGTATTCTGCATAGCGGAAAGTTTTTAACTTTCCTGGCTGCCTCCCAGAAATCGCGACCTTAAAAAGTGAACTCTGACAGTAACGTAGATTCTTTTAGATAAGTATGTTAAAGTAATTAGTATGAAATAATTTTAATCCACTCATTCTTTTGAATATTTCTCAAAGTTTAATTAAAGATCTTTTAAGAAACCAATTCCTTTCAACTTCCATTGTTAATTCACCTAATACCACTTATGACAAAGTTTGAAACTTTCTGCAAATATTCTAAGGTGCTGGCTTTAGATTTGTCTGCCCAGTTTAAAAAGTGCTACAGGAAAAAATTGTCGGTCATTCTCAAATGAGGTGCAAGAGGTTTTTGAGGGCAAAAGGACCCTTGGATGTTTTGAAATGATTAGTCATTGCTAATTGTTCTTTCTTTGCAGAACGCGCGGAAAACTGCTTTAAGTGGCCTACGTTGCATCAAATTTTTTAAAATTCCTCTCAAAGAGAAACCTAGATTCTAATAGGTCATTTTAAAGCTAATGTTTTAAATGCAAAAATTCGTAACTGATTAAGTTAGTTCATTTTGTAACCAAAATGCCTTTTCCAAATATTCCTTGACATGCATAGTTAGCATTTCAAACGTTGCATGCGATACTAAATCTCCAAATAGCTGACTTGGTAAAGGTGGACAGATATTTGTGGCCCCAAGAAATCTCTATTTGAGTGCTAATTTCTCTGGATGCTATCAAACATCGTAAATTTCGTAATAAAGATTTAAATATTGCCGCAATACGAGCAGAGTATTAAAGCTTAATATCAATGACACCCACACTAAAACACTTAGTCTGGGTGTGGCTCAGTTGGTACCACGTCAGGCTCGTAATCTGTAGCTTCATCTGGGCAAATATTAAGATTTACTCTCACCAGACCCCATCCTTCCCTGTTAGAAAGGACAATGTTGGGCTTGGGGAAGGCTCTCATCTCATTGGATGAGATGTTAGTCCTCCTGTGTAAGAGCACATATCATGTGAACGTTAAGGAATGTGTAAGACTCTTACAGAATATCTCGTAGCAGATCCAGTGGGTTTCCTTCCCAAACTACAAGAGTTCCTTGTGACCTGGCGATTTAGCACTAATGGGGTCAAAAGTGCAGATTATTAGTACAACTAAACATCCATATTTGAAATCTGGTATACTATTAACAAATGTTGCACTATGCCCATATTTTAAAAAGTTATCTTAACGATAATCCTGTATTGAAAAAATCGATATGGATGTAGTGAGATGGCATGGCTGAACCCTCAACTGTTTGCGATTTAGTCATTGTGCGCAAACAAACCTCTGCGTAGAATCTTTATATTGAAACATTTTATTTTCATTTCAGGGTTAACCCAATCGCTATTGGTATTGGAAGAGTGCTAAATCAAGATACCATCCTGTCCAATTATCTCGTCCCTGCTGGAGTAAGTATGGAATATATTTAAAATATTGAATCGCGATTTGACCCCCCTTGGTCGGGAATAAGATAAAGTGCAGAAATTAAACATTTTTGGCTTAAAGAAAAATAACTGGATTAAGAATTTTTCCTATGGGAACCTTGGCCAAAATATTAAGCAAAAACTGATATGGGAACCTTGGCTAAAGTATATATTAAGCAAAAACTGACTTAAAATTCATCGCAGAATGATGCGAAATCGTAAGGTGTCGGAGTTCGTATCCCATCAGACTAGTCAAGTTATCCTCTAAAATTGATATAGATGTAAATGAAGTGAGAATTTCATTGCTAGAATACGAATTAAGTAGTTAAAGAAGACAACTCCTCAACAAGGAGTTGGCAGTCTTTTAGGATTTTATTATGAAAGGAAGACTCGTTGCAAATGGTTTGATTATGACTTGTCGGATTTCTATAAATCCAAATATTAATGGGTTTCTAATTGTCTACTCTTATCGATTAACTTCAGCTTTCCTAAAGCTTGTCTTATATTCAGTGTTTAACGTTGGTTTCCCTACGTGTTTGATCAGTTGTTTCGCGGTACTCAAAGTTCTTGCTATTTCTAGGTTATTTTGTGAACAGTGCATTAAATGCAAGTTTTCTTTGGCCAAAAATGAATTTTTTTTACAGTAGCCTTAATAATTTAAAATTACGTAGGTTTACTGTATAGTGAAGCTTCATAGCTGAAACTGAATACGAGTGTAGTCGTTTTAGACTAGTTTCAATGTTAACCATTTTGTACTTTGAATACATGGTCTTTTTGAAGAAAGTTGATAAAATATCAACTAACAGCGGAGTAAAAGTATTAGTCTTCTAATAGATTTAGCATCTCTAGGTTATAACCAAACTTCTAAAGAAATCGCTTAATAGGACTCAAACCCATCCCTGAGAATATAGGTTTTTTAGCTCTGAAGTGTTACTCTGAAATGTTCATCCAGGCAGTGTATTTGATAATCTAGTAATCTTGAATGTTATTTTTAAATTGGTAGCTTTTGACACAGATGTTTCAACGTTCAGAAATCTCAGTATTTTTATCTGGTGTTAATGATAAAAACTGAGCAGTTGTAATGCCATTATGGTGAACTAGTTCCAATATAACGGTTGCCCTCTCCCCACGACTTTAGCGCAATCGGGAGGATATAAATGAGGTCAAGAAGTGGGCTTCGGAGTCTTCAGAATTCCAATTTTCAGATCTAATATTGGACGGTCTCTAACCTGAAGAGCTACTAGGGAAAAAAAAATCTTAATCGTAAGGAAATTGTCTAATTCCAGATTTTTAATGAATCTGCGTTTTAAGGATTCGGTGAAATAATTGAATACAAAATGTAGAGGTGCTATGGATAGGCAAAATCGCCTAGTTATGCAATTAAAAACTGTTAGCTTATTTCAAACTGACCAGATTCCGTATTTGCATTTTGAACCTCTGCGTTAACTTAATAAAAGAACCAAGGTCTCCAGAAAAGATAGAGCACAGGGATCCAGTGGACCAAAAATCTGCTCTGGTAGCATTAATGCTCTAATCTTGGAAAGAAATTAAGCTTGGAATCTATACAAACGATTTTTACTTTTGATAGTAAACTAGTTTGTTCGCTTATGCACGGTGTCACCAGTTAAACTAGAGGCACCAAACTTGGCATGAACCAATGTTTTTGACTTGAAGCAACGAATCTTCAGCCACTGAAGAATATAGGCTACATGCGACCCCGATGGGATTTCTCGAAATTCCCATAGACTTGCCTATTTTAAATTCGTGATTCTACATACTTATCTATTCACAAATCTCCAATTTATATAACTTCAAATTTAGGGGAAGAAAAATTAAAATTTACAGAGGGGTGGTCGCTTTCATGCCATTGACAGCTTTTTACAAGAATTTATCTGAAGTTCAGAGTGAGGCTTATGCCAATGAAAGCTTCTGGCGTGGTAATGTAATCTACTCTAGTTGTTTCAGAAAAACTCTGGATAAATCTGCTAGTACTTTATTAATAATGAAGCAAGGGACTTTGTCTTGCATTTTTTAACACATGTGGTATTTATGCTAATTAGCAAATCTCCCTTCGGTAGAAGCCTGAGAAGAATTCTTTGTTTGCAACTAAAGTTCTTTCCCTTTCAGACGCTCGTAATTCTTCAGCATCAAGTGGCTTCTCTTCAGCCTGAGAACTTCGAAAACCCTCTCGAGTTCAAACCCGAACGCTGGGATCGCAGCATTCCAGGGGTAGGAGCGAAAATAAGGGGCGGATCTTTTTCCAGTTTGCCTTTCGGAACTGGTATCCGGGCATGCATTGGCAGAAGGTTTGCAGAAAAGGAAATGCAAGTGTTACTTGCAAAGGTAAGAATAAAGCTGATAATAGCAACTCTAATAATTACTGTACAATTAAGGGTATACTTGGTGGCAGCCAAAAATAAAACTTTGTAGCTAAGCACTGGGAACTGAAAATAGAAAAGCTCAGTCATTCCCGTCAAGAAGAGAATATTCAATTTATCGATATGCGATTATGAGTCTCATTGCTGTTTCCCTTTGCGTTTCGTAAGCCGTAGCCTCGTGTAGATGACTGCGGTACTCGTGTACCAATCTTCTCGCAAAGAACAACCCAGGTCCCCTAGATCAATAGACAAGCGCGCTAACCACTCGGTCATACAGGCAGCTGTTCCAGCAACGCATCAGGAAGAAGTTCCCTAAAACTTCTTTGACAGACTCCAGTATATTGCCACCATTATAAAATGTTGGACTTGTACAGTAGGATAGTTTCTCCTAAATTTGAGACCTGAATGTATTTGCCAGTTGTATAATTCAGAATGAAATTGAATATCATTAGAACTCAAATTTATGGGAATATATTAAATTTTTCCAATATTTAAATAAAAAATACCCCCTCAAGCAGCTGCTTGCCAGAAGTCTGACAGGAGCCTGTCGGTTTATATGCCATAGTAGGTCTGAAGATGGCGGGACCTCGGCAGAAAAACGACACATACATCCATCCTTATCCGGGGCTCGAACCCAGGTCCCGTAGATCAATAGCCAAGCGCGCTAACCACTCGGCCACGGGACGGCTTCCAATATTTACCTTGCTTAATTTGAAAAGCAAATGGCAGCATACGTGAAAAAAATCCACCCATCCTCAAGGACCACACCGATGGGCTTGGAAAGTCGTCCGTCGGATGGGATGTTAAGCGTGACTCGGGTGCGGGAGTTGTACCCTGTGCACGTTAAAGAACACGCTGGATAACTTCAATAGTATTGCAATGTCTCCCAATAATGGTTCCAATGGGGTCCCCCAACCTTTTCGGAGCCTTCTGGGGTAGCTTACTTTGTTTGCAGCACAAAAGTGCTGTTCAGAGGTAAAACAGCTCAGGTCTCGCACTATTTCTTGGCTACGCGCCATTTATTCTACCTAATACTAAAGAGCAAATGGTCGCCTTCACACCTTAGAATCTCGTGGGATAGCTTCATAGCATAACCTTCATTAAGGTGTCCCCTAGTTTAAACAGCAGAAACTGGAGATTAACAAAGAGCTAAAGTTGCTCCGGGAGGAGTGGTTCTCCCTTGCCTAATTGCTGCAAATTAAGACATTACTCGAAATACTAAAAGAATTGTCTTTTCGAAATGCTGCCATCCGTCTGATGGGACTTTAACGCGTGGTTCTGTTGCTATGGCTTAAACTCTGGAGTGCCTTACCAGGTGGCTACTGTAGGTTTCCTAACCGCTGTCCGGCGAGTCTCCTTATCAAATTCCGCGAGTATCATCTTTATCACCAGACTCTTCAGCCCATAACATACCAAAATATTTATCTAAAAGCTACTGGACTTTGCCAGGGAATTAACTTACACAGCGCTACTCTTTGTAGAATAATAGTTTTAAATGTTAGCTGTACAGTGCATCCCCACTAATCTCTGACCATAGTCCTTTAACCAATGGGCTGTGAGGTTGGTCACAAGTTGCTTTACCTGATCCGGCAGATGTCACCGCAGTCCTTCGGATGAAAGGGAAAGTTGTCCCGGTGTAGAGCCATACCGTGGCACGTTAAAGAATATTCTGGAAGGGCCTAGAAAGGGTGAGCTTGTCTCCCAGTTCACCAGTGGAACTCCTTCAGAACTTTGGGGCGGGGCTGGCTCAGTCGGTAGCGCGCCAGGCTCGTAATCTCTAGTTCATTGGTTAAATCTCAACGCTGACCCAGCTGGGACTCTATCTCCGCAAAATTCCCCGCCTTGCCCACGGTCAGTAGGGGACACCGATGGGCTTGGAAAGGCCGTCGTCCGTCGGATGGGACGTTAAGCCGTGGCCCCGTGTGCGGGACAGCCATAACCTGTGCACGTTAAAGAACACGCTGGATGGCCTTGACGGGAGGCTACCATCCGTCTGCCAACAGCTGTTCCAGTGGGTCCCCAACCTTCTCTGAGCCTTCGAGGTCCATGTGACCTGGCCATTTAGCCCATGGTGTGCAAAAAAGTGCAGCTCAGAGGTAAAACAACCCTTCAGAACTTCCCGAGGTAAAACTTTTACTGCTCGCAGGTAAAAACAACCGATCACGCTGGATGGTTGACACGGTTTCAATCGAACAGCTGTCCAGTAGGTTCCCTTCACCCAACTTTCTGATCTTTCCCCATTTTGATCTGACACCATTATGTGCACAAAAGTGCTGTTCAAAAGTAAAAGCTACCATTTTCATGTTTTAAACTTTGCTCATCTTGATGTATTTCAGTAGGTAAAGATCGTTAATTGTATGCATTCCTTTTCAGTTGGTGAGGAACTACAAAATAGAGTATTACTACGAGGACATTGGAGCCTACACTCGTCTCATTAATGTGCCTGATAAGCCAGTCAAACTCCGCTTCACTCCCATTACGAAGTGAACTTCCTGCGGCCGACGATAGTACACAAGTCTGATTTATTAGTTTGGATTTTCGAAATTTTGTCAGTTCATTGGACTGAATTTAACTTCTAATATTTTATGCTTCATAAATTTAGCTTTGTATTAACATCTTTTTAGATTTGAATAAAATTTTTAAAGCTCATAGTTTAAATTTTCCTTAAACAACAAATTTAAAACATGTGTTTATAGCGATTCTGAGCTATTTATAGATCAGAAGTCTGTATAGAAGACTAAGATTTCAAAAATCATAGCCCGGTTAGAAGATAATTTCTCGAATGCATAGTAAAAAAACTGTTCCTGATCTGCAAAAGAACTCGGATCCGGAAACAAGAGGTTGGAAGAGGGAGTCTGCAAGACTTAATTTATATTGCAGTGTAATGTCTTTTTAGATGTCAAGATTTTATTAGAAAACGCGGGAAATAGACGCAAATTAAACTGCATTTTTGGCTTTTTACCAATTTCTCAAAGGTGAGGCATTGGTCCATGGATGGATCTGGGGGAGGCTCCTAGATCCATTCAGGGTAAAAGGTGCACACAAATGCATGTTAAGCCTCTTGCAGACTACAACAAATATTACGTTTGAAGACAAAATGGGGTTTGTTGGATTCAGGCAGAATTTTTCTTCCAAAGTCCGGCATCTCATCCCCAGTTCTACGACGGAGATCAGTAATTTAATGTTAATTTTACGTTAATCGTGCCTTTGCAAAATGTAACTGTTAAGACCCCCCCTCCATTGGTGTTATAGCTTACAAATATATTTGAACCCTTAACGACTAAGCCCTAAAGCAATTCAATGTTAAGGTTGATGGGAAGAAACTAAGCTTGCTATAATGTTCTTAATCAGTAGTAATTAAGAAAGTGTGGAAATAAAAACTACCTTCCGATCCAATTCGGGTTCTCCTCGTTGAATTTATATATGATAAATATTAGTGGTCGTATAGCGATTTCCTATTGTTCCATTTTTAGTACTTGACAGCTAATTAGAATATCCATTTTTGTTACCGGAGTAGTAGATTATCTCGTTAATAACCATTATCGTTAAAAAATGGTTATTGGGAAAAGAATATGTAAAAGATACTAAAATCACTTGAGGTAAATAAGTGTTTGGGGGGGGGGGGTGAGTGTCGGTAGCTTGCACTTTCGAGAAGCGGCAATAAAGTTTTTAGGTAGGTATCTTGCAGGTTCATAAACTATTATAAATGACTTACCTCCCTAAAACTGATTTTAGGGAATATTCTGTCGCTGTGCAGTCTGTTCAGCTTACTATTATAATTCTGTCGTAAATCTGATTAGGTGAAGTAGTGCTAGCCAGCATTTCAAAGAAGGCATTTAGCAATAGATTAGTTTGAGAATTTATGCGCCTAGAAAACAAAGTACTCTGGTAAGTTCCCTTCCTCATTTTTTGAGTACGAAAAGCTTATTTCGGATCAAACACAATTTTGGTATTTGCATTTTTTTTTTTTCCCTCCCAAAACCTAAGTGCCAAAATTCTTAGATTTGATGAAATAAATTTATTTCGCTTAGAGCTCAACTTTTACCTTTGAATGATTAAGTTTTTGCACCATTATCGGCGAATTTTCCTTTGTCTTTCGGAAGTTCCTTCGCATAGGCTTAAGGAGTTTTTGATGACGGTAACATCAATCTTGTGGCTACAGCATCCACAAGATTGATGCTACAGTAACATCTTGATGTTACAGTGACAACAGAATGATGTTACAGTGAAAATGATACTTTGAGTAAAAAACTTCAGCCCTCGGAAGGTTTTGCATTAATTATTACATTAAAATTTTTAGGTATATATGACCTGCGGTTGAATTCAAAATATTGTAATGTTATTGAGGATAGTAAACGAAATTGTAGTTATTGAACTCTGTCGACTTAAGAATTTTTCTCCACCCCATTTTTAGAAATTTTTTATGTAGCTCTCCATTCGTGTAGTTTAATGTTTCGTAGGTTAGTTTTCCCTACAGTTGGATGAAGTCTCTACTCTAATTTCTACTCTGCTTGAGGTAAAAAAAACTAGATGTGGAAAAGCTTACCTCAGGCCAACGGGTCGTCAAAGTTGATCAGGAGAGCAATTTCTTGGGGGGGGGGGAGGTAGCGCACCAGGCTTGTAATCTGTAGTTCCCAGGTTCGAGTCCCAGCTGGGTCAGCGTCGAGATTTATCTCCGCAAAACTCTTCGCCCTGCCCACAATGGGAGGATACCGATGGGCTTGGAAAGGCCGTCGTTAAGCCGTTGCCCTCTTGCGGGAGAGCCATACCCTGTGCATGTTAAAGAACACTCTAGATGGCCTTGACGGTAGGCTACCATGTCTCCCAACAGCTGTTCCAGTGGGTCCCCTCCCCCAACCTTCTCTGAGCCTTCGGGGTCCATGTGACCTGGCCATTTAGCCCATGGTGTGCAAAAATGCCGCTCAAATGTAGAGCAACCTATATCTTGTGTAAGTTAAAGAACACGCTGGATGTTCCTGAGCGATGCTAACATGGTTTACAATTAGGTATCCAGTGGGTGAACGTCCCACTGGAGGCAGTGAGAAACCAAGAGCTTGGGGGAACTTTTAACCTGGTCATTTAGACCATTGTATGAAAAATAAGAGTTTACTTCTAAATATTTAATTATTTCGAGTAGAAGATGGAAGTATTTTTAATGTTAATGAGTTTCAGTGAATGAGGGTTGCATCTACCTGATGTTTATAACTTTCGATTTTATCCGCATCTGCTAGATGTGTGTAAGCATAGGTGAAAAAACAGCGAGTGTTCTATGTGCTAGAAAACGTACGTGGCTCGTGATGAATTAGACTGCCACTGTCCAGATAGTTAATACAAAATTTGCTAATGGGGGAAAATAAGTTGGAGACCATACTGTTCTGAAACTTCAGCAAGGAGGCATCATTACAGAGACTTTAGCGTTTCTCTATCTCCGATATTTAGACTAGTTGGGGATTCTACTGCCAGAGGGCGCCGGAGAATAGTGAACTGTGAAGAGGCATACTGCTGAGATACAGAAGTCTGATACCTTGCAAATTGAATCTATTCATATTTAAATATTTTGACCTTGGCTGTCAGCTCCAACAGAATCCATGTCTGCTCAAATCCACTGGGTGTTCTGCTTTCATTCATGAGGAAGCAGAATTTTGGGATTCAATTTAGATTTTGAGTAGTTACGAAAATATATGCCGTTGATCTATACTGGCTCTAATATGCGAAAGAAAACTTTTAATGATGACTAAAAAGAAAACCATTTGACAAATTGCAAAGAATGTTTATTGCTATATTAATACAGATAATAGGCAGAGGCGAATTTCATAGTAATAGATTCGATAACGTCTAATTTCTCCAGACTTTGAGGTGAAGATCCTGTCACTGCAGCAAAGAGCAGCTTAACAGTTAACATCTACATACTTTATATTCGAGAACAAGAATTCACGGCTGTGGTAGCGTTGAAGAATATCTCTAACTTTTGCGCTGCCCTCAGAGAGGATAATGATTGGCTTTTAAAGGTCACCGTCCGTTGGATGGGACATTAAGCCGTGATTTCGTGTTCAGGAGAGCCATATCCTGTGAGAGTGAAGAACAGGTTCTATGGCCTTGATGGGAAAATTCATTTTCTACCTTCCAATTGGTCCCCTTCCCCCTAGCCTTCTTAGTTATTGGGGGCTTTGTGACCTAACTATTTAGTCATTTGTAAAGACGTGCCTCTCGGGGGTAAAACAAACCAATCCAAACATCTTATAGTGCTAAGTAGATTATCACTTCTTTGCCTACCTTTTCTATTGGGGAGGGGTTTCCTAGTTTCATTAGGGGCGGGGGTGGCTCAGTCGGTAGCGCGCCAGGCTAGTAATCTGTAGTTCCCAGGTTCGAGTCCCAGCTGGGTGGGGCGGGGGTGGCTCAGTCGGTAGCGCGCCAGGCTCGTAATCTGTAGTTCCCAGGTTCGAGTCCCAGCTGGGTCAGCGTTGAGATTTATCTCCGCAAAAAAATCCCCGCCCTGCCCACGGTCAGTAGGGGACACCGATGGGCTTGGAAAGGCCGCCGTCCGTCGGATGGGACGTTAAGCCCTGGCCCCGTGTGCGGGAGAGACATACCCTGTGCACGTTAAAGAACACGCTGGATGGCCTTGACGGGAGGCTACCATCTGTCTCCCAACAGCTGTTCCAGTGGGTCCCCTCCCCCAACCTTCTCTGAGGCTTTGGGGTCCATGTGACCTAGCCATTTAGCCCATGGTGTGCAAAAAAGTGCCGCTCAGCGGTAAAACCCAACCCAGCTGGGTCAGCGTTGAGATTTATCTCCGCAAAATTCCCCGCCCTGCCCACGGTCAGTAAGGGACACCAATGGGCTTGGAAAGGCCACCGTGATGGGACGTTAAACCGTGGCACCGTGTGCGGGAGAGACTATACCCTGTGCACGTTAAAGAACACGCTGCATGGCCTTGACGAGAGGCTACCATCTGTCTCCCAACAGCCGTTCCAGTGGGTCTCCTCCCCCAACCTTCTCTGAGCCTTCGGGGTCCATGTGACCTGGCCATTTAGCCCATGGTGTGCAAAAAAGTGCCGCTCAGAGGTAAAACAACCCAACCCTGTATTTGCACATTAATAATTTCCTATGCTAAGAGGAGGTTTAGCATCAACACCTTTCTGTTGCGATGACAGAAGTGACCAGGTTGTGTCCAATCAGTAATTAGTACAAAGAATGCTCTTGAAGGAGATAAAACGTCGTCTTCCAGAATGGCCGAGTTTGTCGGAGAATAATCCATTCTGTGAGGACTCTAGTTGGAGCCCTTAATCTAGATGATACCCTGGAGTACTCTTATCTCGAATTCAGTTCCCACATCCAGGGAGAATGAATGCTTTTCTTTATCAATCGATGCCGACGGCCAAAATATATTGCTGCTCTCAGCTGGTGATCTGACGTGCTCTGCTCCTTCTCTTCTGTTGGAGCTTGGAGGCAATTAACGATCATAATTATCGCGAGGTGCCTTTCAAGCTGGGGAAGGGGGCGGGGGGGGGAGTGCAAAGAATGTGATTTTGCCAATGTTGAACGAACGTTCAGAAATAATCTCTGAGAAGGACGTTAAGAATAAATCTACTCTCTAAACTATGAAGACCATTTCAAGAGGTTCGTATAAACTTTCACTAGATTATGAATTTACTCCACTAATGATGCCACAATTTCTTTGAAGCTTGAATCAATGGACTGATTAAGCCCAGAAATACTGACAGTATCAGAGCGATGTGATAACATTTATGTTTCTTATTAACCGATATTTAAAGCCGAGAAGGAAAAATCGTAGTTTTGTGACGGGTAGAAGAAATGTTATAAGAGAAACGAATAGGCATTGCCATTTTTTTTATTTCAATTTATGCATAAGCCGTTTAGTTTTTAAAGAGCAATATATGGCTTTGTAGATTGATCGTGCTAATCACGCTTTCGTTATTGCTGAGAAGTAAGGAAACTGTCACTTTTGGAGGAAAATGAAGGGTTAATGAAAGCTGGAAGCAGAATTTTAAAAACACCCAAAATGGCCATTAAATGGCATCGAATAGCCATCACATTTACATTTTAATAGCATAGAGAAATATGCTTATCCACCAAGGGAAAATCTAGAGGGGGGGGGGGGTATGGAAAGGGGGCCATGTTCCGTCTGGGATTAAAGGCCCCAGGGGCAAAGGTTTGGTAGGTCCCAAACTGTGGGCGAGAGGTGAGATGGGGAACTCAGTCTACAAAAATGTTTGTCGCTTACGAATGGAATAATATGTGCAGCAGGTAAAATAAATTGAATTATAGAAATGCCTACTTAGTAAATTTAATATGTATTGCATAAACATGTTGAAAAATAGTTTTTTTACAATTAATTATTATGTTACTTGCATTTAGTGGGGCGGGGGTGGCTCAGTCGGTAGCGCGGCAGGCTCGTAATCTGTAGTTCCCAGGTTCGAGTCCCAGCTGGGTCAGTCGTTGAGATTTATCTCCGAAAAAATTTCCCCGCCCTGCCCACGGTCAGTAGGGGACACCGATGGGCTTGAAAAGGCCGCCGTCCGTCGGATGGGATGTTAAGCCGTGGCCCCGTGTGCGGGAGAGCCATACCCTGTGAACGTTAAAGAACACGCTGGATGGCTTGACGGGAGGCTACCATCTGTCTCCCAACAGCTATTCCAGTGGGTCCCCTCCCCCAACCTTCTCTGAGCCTTCGGGGTCCTTGTGGCCTGGCCATTTAGCCCATGGTGTGCAAAAAAGTGCCGCTCAGAGGTAAAACAATCCAATCCCTACTATGTCATTTAAGGGGGGCTGATGATGTTTCAAAGAGTAGATCTCCAAGATCGTAATCTGAAGTTCCCAGGTACCAGTCCTAACTGTGCTAGCGTTGAGATTTATCTCCGTTAACCGCTCCCCCTTGCCCTCGGCGATAAAGAGGATGCTGATGAGCTTGGAAAAGTTTGCATCCGTCGGATGAGAGGTTAAAACATGGCTGCGCGTGAAGGAGAGTCATATCCTGTGCGCATTAACGAACACATTACATAGTCTAGAAGGGAGACTTCCAATTGTCTCCTAACAGTTGTTCATGTGGTCCCGAGCCGTCTCTGAGCAGGGGTATCCTAGTGACCTGGCCATTGAACCCATTGTGTGCAAAAAAGTGCAGCTCAGACCCAAAATAATGCAACAACAGCGCATCCTATTACTGGGGTGGTTGACTCGATAGCGATCCAAGTGGCCAATGTGCAGGAAAACCAAACTCTGTGAACGTTAAAGAACATGCTGGACAGCTTTGACAGGAGTCTTCTGTCTCCTAAGAGCTTCCCAGTGGATCCCCTTCTCCAACCTTCTATGAGCCCTTGTGGCCTGGCCATTTTGTCCATTAAGTCAAAAAAAAAAAATTACCGTTTAGGCAAAAAAACCCAACTGAACACATTTCAGTTCTTTACAGTAAGGTTTGTGATTTGCCAATGTTGAACGTTCAGAAAAAAAATCATTGAGCAGGCGTTAAACATAAATTTACTCTCTTAGATGTAAAGAAAGCTTATTCTTCGTTTATAATGTCACAAAAACTGTTTCTCCTTTGGGGTCCTTGTGACCTGGCCATTTAGCCCATGGTGTGCAAAAAGTGCCGCTCAGAAGTAAAACAACCCAACAACAACCCAATGTTTCTCCAATTCCACACAGCAGGAATTTAATTGTTTCAGTCGCAATTTCACAAGATTGTTTTTTAAACAATAATATAATAGAAATCATTATTTATTTTCAGTCATATTTCTCCATTAAATGAATATTTTAGAGATTATAAAGCTATGAAGTTAGATTACCATTAATACAACATGGAAAGTCTCTAATATTTTTTGGGGCGGGGGTGGCTCAGTCGGTAGCGCGCCAGGCTCGTAATCTGTAGTTCCCAGGTTCGAGTCCCAGCTGGGTCAGCGTTGAGATTTATCTCCGCAAAATTCCCCGCCCTGCCCACGGTCAGTAGGAGACACCGCTGGGCTTGGAAAGGCCGCCGTCCGTCGGATGGGACGTTAAGCCGTGGTCCCGTATGCGGGAGAGCCATACCCTGTGCACGTTAAAGAACACGCTGGATGGCCTTGACGGGAGGCTACCATCTGTCTCCCAACAGCTGTTCCAGTGGGTTCCCTTCCCCAACCTTCTCTGAGCCTTCGGGGTCCATGTGACCTGGCCATTTAGCCTATGGTGTGCAAAAAAGTGCCGCTCAGAGGTAAAACAACCCAAATCTAATATTTTGTTAAGGCACTGTGAATGTTATATTAAAGTTGTCATTACACTTTCGATGCAATGTGGATAAACTGATACTTTTATTCTGTTTACGTGCAATATTCTAAATTTACATGGAATTCAATTCAATAATCAGTTTCACATCTGGCTTACCCTTAGATACGAATAAAAAAAGATGTATTTCTATCATCGCTTAAGGTTGCATCAGTTTCTATAACTACTTTATTATATAATACATGGCCAGAAATATTGAGTCTGAATGTGCGTGCTATACAGCGATAATTTCACACATCTTGGTCATGCATTTACCGAGAACATTTGAATGCTCTCTTTAAATAATCTCGCAAACTCAGCAGTCTTCTTTTTCATGTTTCTAAGGATTAATTAAATTGTAATGAATTTAATACTACAATGGAGAATACAGTTTTACTGACCATTGTATTGAGATTAAGTCTTGTGAAACATTTGAAAAATGAACTAATTGATGTTAAAATATAAGCTAGTTCCATTTTAGTAAGTGAGTATAAATGTCTGAAGGAAAGTAACGTAACTATTTGAATGTTCTGTAAATTTATTTATTCAACTTCGTTTTCTAAACACAATGTAAACGAATATCTTTGTTCTTGTTTATTTACTGAAAATGTCTTCCTTATCACTGTTTAGTGTTTTGTCATGATAGTTCTGTACGTAATTCCAACTTATAGCTCCCCGCCCTGCCCACGGTCAGTACGGGACACCGATGGGCTTGGAAAGGCCGCCGTCCGTCGGATGGGACGTTAAGCCGTGGCCCCGTGTGCGGGAGAGACATACCCTGTGCACGTTAAAGAACACGCTGGATGGCCTTGACGGGAGGCTATCATCTGTCTCCCAACAGCTGTTCCAGTGGGTCCCCTCCCCCAACATTCTCTGAGCCTTCGGGGTCCATGTGACCTGGCCATTTAGCCCATGGTGTGCAAAAAAGTGCCGCTCAGAGGTAAAACAACCCAACCCAATCTCCGCCCTGCCCACGATCAATAGGGGACACTTATGGGCTTGGAAACGCCGCCGTCCGTCGGATGGGACGTTAAGCCGTGGTCCTGTGTGCGGAAGAGCCATACCCTGTGCACGTTAAAGAACACGCTGGATGGCCTTGACGGGAGGCTACCATCTGTCTCCCAACAGCTGTTCCAGCGGGTCCCCTCCCCTAACCTTCTCTGAGCCTTTGGGGTGCCATGTGACCTGGCCATTTAGCCCATGGTGTGCAAAAAAGTGCAGCTCAGAGATAAAACAGCACAACCCAATCCAACTTATAGGCAGTATTATTATTTGTAACATCTCAGTCATTATCGGAAACACTTTTGACACTTATTAAATTCTGAAGGTATTAGTGCATTAAAGACGGATCAACTTAAGAATTTAATCTTAGGCGTGTGATAAACGAAGTCGTTCAAAAATTAAACTTCGTTAAGTGCGTGAAGTTTATTTTTGATCAAATGCAAACATGGACAATGCAGTTTTTTTATCCACATCATTAAAAGCTCAAAAAGTGCCAAACCAGAGTCTTAAGCAATTCACTTTATCAAATCTGCTTAGTTTGTTTAAAAATTCGGTGTTTGTTTAAAAATTCGGTGAATGAAAAATTAGAAAGGAAACTTAGCAAAATAAAGTTTAGAAAAAAAGATCTAGGTTTCTTCCACACTATGTGAGGAACAGGGGCGTTTTAGCATAACATTTTTCTCTAGAGACTTCACATAGGATTAAGGAAGATCAAGTCTTTAATGTTTCGTGAAAGAACCAGAACTCTGTTGATGTTAGTTGAATCGATCTGATGGCAGCAGTAATGTTACCATGGTAAAATGCAAAGGAAAAATCAACTTCTCTGAGTGAGTGCTTGGAGTAGCGAGTAGTCGTGATTAATTGATATACTGTTCACAAAAATTAGGGAATATTTCAAAATGAATATGAAGCGATAAAATATCCGCTAATTTTTGTGAGCAGTATATATTCAGATGGTTAGTAAGAGTGGTCTGCACTTGATTATCTGATTCACAAACGTCATTTATTTTCTTTGTGGAGAGTAATATAATTTCTGTTGGTATTATCATTCAAAGTGAATTAAATTAAAATCTTTCATGTTCAGAGTTCAGTGGTATTCCATATTAGTGTTTCTTCAAAGGAGAATAATTGTAATTTAATTATTTATATATTCAAATGAAAACTAGCAAGGATTCCACTGCAATTTCGCCCTGTCTATAAATTTCGACTTGGATCATTAACCGATGGCATGAGTTTCAATTTTATTTATTTACAAGGAATTTGGTTAACCTTTCTTCATGCAGATTAGAAGGTGTTTCGGCGATGCATGTTTAGATTATTCAGTGAGTATGCTGTATGCATAGGGACGGTGGTGGCTCAGTCGGTAGCGCGCCAGGATCGTATTCTACAGTTCCCAGGTTCGAGTTTCCCGTGGGCCAGCGTTGAGTTTCATCTCCGCAAAACCTCGTAGCTGCCCTAGGTCAGTAGGGGACACCGATGGGCTTTGAAAGGCCGACGTCCGTCGGATGGGACGTTAAGCCGTGGCTCCGTGTGTGGGAAAGAAAGTTAAAGAACAAGGTTTAACATCTTGTGCTAGTTAAAGAACACGCTGGATTGCCTTGACGAGAGTCTACAATCTGTCTCCTAACAACTGTCCAGTGGTTCCCCCCAAACCTTCTATGAGCCCTCGGAGTCCTTGTAACCTGGCCATTTATCCCATTGTATGTTATCTGCTGTTATGCCCCCACTGAGGATGCCGATGAGGATGAGAAGGATAGGTTTTAAGGACAACTTCAGGATATTTTGAATTCTGTCAAGAAAGGAGATATTACCTTTGTTCTAGGTGACTTCAATGCCAAAGTTGGTACTGACTCTGACCTTTGGGGAGGGGTGATAGGCCCTTTTGGTATTGGTAGCTGCAATGGCAATGGGCAACGTCTCCTACAGGTAAGTAAACTCAATGGATTCAGAATAACTAATACTTATTACAAACACCGCGACATACATAAGTACACATGGGTTTCACCTGATAGGCTGGATAAGAATATGATTGATTATATATTAAATAGCAGCAAATGGGCTAGTTCTGTTAGGAATACCAGGGCATATAGGGGAGCTGAAATTGGATCTGACCATTACCTTGTTAAAAGTGTCTTGCAACTTAACTTAAAAAGTGTTGTGCTAAAGTTAAAATATTTACCTTTAATACTGATGCTGTGAAAGACCCAGTTATAGCTAAAGCTTACCATGAGAGGTTACTTAGTCATTATGACAGGCATGGTTTGCTTACTACTGAAGTTGAGGAAGAATGGGGCTATTTTAAACAGGCTTTTATGGAAACTAACAGTACTCTTTTAGGGAAAAAGGGACAGAGGAGGCAGTATTATTTGAGTGATAAAGCACTTGAGCTCATTTCAGAAAGAAGGAAATGCAGGAATTTCCTTAATCAATACCCTACTAGTCCTAATAGAAAGTATTATAGAGAGCTTAATAAACGTGTAAAGGATCAGTTAGCTGCTGATAAGAATCTTTGGCTTGATGGTTTGGCTGACAAAGCCGAGGAAGCAGTTAGACAGCACAACAGCAGAGAGCTGTACCAGATAGTTAATGTTTTGTGTGGTAGAAAACGGACAGGTATACAGGGATTGAAGGATAAACAAGGTAAGGTTATAGAAGGGGAGGATTCTGTCATGGCTAGGTGGACTGAGCATTTCAGTGATGTTCTAAACAATGTAGTTAGTTCTACTCCCATTGTTTGCAATGATGATAGATGCATTGGTGGCTTTAATGTTGGCCCTATAACACAATCTGAAGTTAGTTTGGCTATCTCTAAACTGAAACTTCATAAATCCCCAGGGGTAGATGAAATTATTACAGAAATGGTCAGAGCTGGGAATGTTTCGGTTACCACTTGGATGACTGACATTTTGAATAACTTTTATGATAAAGGCATGGTTCCTAAAGATTTTACCAGAGCTATTATTATCCCTATTTTCAAAAAAGGTGATCGCAGTTCTTGTGATAACTATAGGGGTATCAGCCTACTCTCTGTTCCAGGTAAAGTTCTTTCCATGATTGTGCTTAATATAATTAAGAATCTGGTTGACAGTCAATTGCGTGATGAGCAATGTGGATTCAGAAGTGGTAGGGAATGTGTGGATCAGATATTTTCACTTAGGCAGATTCTTGAGAAATGTTTAGAGTTTCAGAAACCTTTGGTTACCAGCTTTGTTGATTTCAACAAGGCTTTCGACTCTGTTGATCGTCATAATTTGTGGTTGATTGTGAGATCATATGGTATACCAGACAAGTTAGTTAACATAATGAATGTTCTCTGTAATAACACTGAGTCGTGTGTGAGAGTTGTAAGGCATGTAGCAATTGGTTTAGCATTACTTCTGGTGTTTGACAAGGGTGCATTTTGTCTCCTTTTCTCTTTAGTTTGGTTGTTGATTATGTTATGCGAAATTCACTTCGAGGGAAAGATTTTGGCCTTAAATGGGCTGGAGATGCGAAAATTGATGATTATGCTGATGATTTAGCCCTTTTGGCAAATGATGTTGATGAGATGAACTCTTTCATTCGAGCTGTTGATGAGACTGGTAGTAGAGTAGGTTTGGTTATAAACAGAGAGAAAACTAAAGTGATGAAAATTGGTCAGACAGGCTGTGATTTAGTTAATCTGAATGGTTGCAGTCTTGAGCAGGTGTCACAGTTTAATTATCTTGGGAGCTATGTTACAGATAATGGTGATGTGCGGCATGAGATTAACAGACGAATAGAGATTGCTGCCGGGACTTTTAAGAATCTATGGAGAGTGTGGAGAAATAGGTGTATACACCTAAAGACTACAATTAGACTGTATAATAGTTTGGTTCTTTCTAGGGTTAGTTATGGTAGTGAAACATGGACACTTTGTAAACAAGATAACAGGAAACTAAATGCTTAGGCAGTATCTTGGGTATTAGGTGGTTTAACTTTGTAAATAATGATGAGGTTAGGCAAAGGAGTCTGCAACCTCCTTTAAGTAGCATATTGTGCAGAGAGAGACTCCGTTGGTTTGGCCATGTTGCCGTATGGATAATTATAGATTGACGAATAGGGTTATGAACAGTGTGCCTAAAGGCCTCAGAAAGAAGGGGAGACCTAGGATGCGGTGGGCAGACAACGTCAAACAGGACCTTGTTAGAATTGGTGTGCAGTGGCCAGATGCAGTAGATGTAGCTCAGGAGAGACTTGCTTGGAGAATTAAACTGCACGGTCTGGTTGGACCTCTGTAGCCCATGGCTGCTTGAGCATGATGATGATGATGTGGAAAAAAGTACCGCTCAGAGGTAAAACCATCCAATCCTAAATATAGTTACGTACTGTATGTATAAGTTAACTGAAAAAAGTATTCAGGTAGGGAAAACTATTGTCAATCTGGTCAATAACTTAAAAAATATATTTAAAAATATTAATACATTACAACCAAGTCAATAACTTTACCTTTATCGAGTTTAATGATATTATTTAAAGTTTTTTTCGCATTGCTCTTATTTCGTTTAAAAAAGAGTTATATATAGGTTGGGGTGTTTGTTTTGGTTTGTTTCACTTCTGAAAGCCCTTTTTTCGCTAAATGGCCAGATCACGAATACCCTAAGAGCTCAGAGAAGGTTGGAGGAAGGGGACCCACTGGAAAATGTTACCACTGTTAGTAGACATATGGAAGCCTCGTATCAAGGTCATCCGGCATGTTCTTTGACGTGAATAGGGTATGGCTTTCCTGCCCAAGAGGCATGGTTTAACATCCCATCTGATGGACGGCTTCCTTTCCAAACCCATCGATGTCCCATTTTTGACCGAAGTCATGGTGGCTGTGGTGGAGGTGCCGGTGGTATTGTGGTGGTGAAAAATCTGAACGCTGGCCGGGTTGTGACTCGAACATGAGAACTACAGTTTACAAGCCTAGCGCGCTACCGACTGAGTATACCGATTTATATGCATGTATATACATATGCCATGGTATCTATAAAGGAAGATTTAAAATTCTTCCAGTACGGTGGTTAATAATTGAGAGTTTGGCTGTAATGATATCTGTTCCTTGACATTCTACATAAAAATAAAATAAAGAATATTTAAAATATCAATTTTGGAGACATTTTTAATGGAATATCATTGGATTTTCTGAGTAAGCCATTTCAAGACTTATATGTAGTGGATGGGCGACATCATCTACATTTCCAGTGTAAATTAAGTAGAAATAATTCATGCTGGAAAACATACAGAGAAATAATAAGTAAGAGAAGAAAGTTAAACTTACAGAAAATTTATTTAAAGGCATTACCACAAATAGGTACTTTAGTGTTTTATAGCTTTGATATGGGGAGAAAAATTCCCTCTCGTCCCCTTTCCGGCGTTCAAGACAAAAATCTAAATGTTAATGTCTTCAGAACGACTTTAAACCTATATTCCATGGAGTATCATCCCACTCCATTTCTGATTTTCACTTACAGTACTGTGCAAATTAGTTGGGACAATAGGAAAATGCAGTAACAAAGACACAACTAAAATATTTATTTGTTTAATAGTGTACATAGTTAACAGTGAATGTGATCCCCCTTAGCTTTAATTACTTCTTTCACTCTCTCAATCATTGATGCCATTAGCTTTCCACACATCTCCTTCACTTCAGGGTCGTGGTACCACACTTTCATGACACTTTCTATCATTTTGGTTTCGTCGTGCAATCCATCTTAGATATGCGCGCTTTAATAATGGCCCACAAATTTTCAATGGGGTTTAGATCGGGTGAATTTCCTGGCCACTCCAATACCTTCAAATGTTGCTGGGTAAAGAAGCTCTTAGCAAGCTTAGAATTGTGGCATGGAGCCAGATCCTGTTGAAATACCACATCGCCGTTAGGAAACAGCTTCTGCAGTGTTGGGACCATTTTCGCCTCCAGAAGGCCAATGTACTTTTTGCTGTCATCATTCCTTGAATGGGATGAAACGTCTGTGGCCCGGAAGCTGTGAAACATCCCCAAAACATGACCTTGGGTGGGTGTTTGGGGGATTGCTGGATGTGGCCGGATCGAAGAGGTTCTCCAGGCGAGCGGCGCACAAAATCTGACCTGTAGCCATTCACCTCAAAATGAGTTTCGTCGGAAAATATCACTTTTTCCCAATTCTCTACAGTCCAGTCTCGATGTTTCTTTGCCCAGGATAGCCTTTTTTGCCACATAGCGGTTATCAAAAGCTGCTTTTTGGAGGGGCGTCGAGCCCAGCGGCCACACTCCAGAAGGCGACCACGTACGCTGGAAGCATCTATATTAACCCCATGAGACGCAATCTCCCTTTTGATGTCTCCATTGGTGTTCTTCGGATCTATGATACTAATTCTTCGAATTAGACTGTCATCTCTAGGGGTGGTTTTTCTTTTTCTTCCACAATGTCCTTTACGGGACGTGTCCACGGACCCTGTCTCCTTGTGCAGCTTCATGATCCGTGAAACGCTGGATTTCCCGATGCCAATTGCTTTTACTATCTGCCTAGCAATAAGTGAAGTGTTTTCGTCTAAAGCGATTATTTTAGCTCGTTTACGAGGCGTGATGTCTATGACGTATTCAATAAAAAAAAGTTTCCAATGAAAATTGTGAACTACTTACATAATCACGTCCTCAGCCTATTAAATATCAATTCCGACTAAAGTGGAAGTGTAAATAATAGCAGAGTAACACAACAGACAATTCTTGACTTGCAGATATCCCTCTGCTGCAAGTCTAAACTTGCGCTTGTCCATTGCATGGACACGCAAGTTTAGACTTGCAGCAGTTTAGACTCTGCAGCGGAAGGGACTTAGAATTTCTTCGCTTGTCCCAACTAATTCGCACAGTACTGTAACTACATAAGGGGTAAGGGGCAGGGTTGGCTCAGTTGGTAGCGAGCCAGGGTCGTAATCTGCAGTTCCCAGGTTCAAATCCCAGATGGGTCAGTGTTGATATTTATCTCCTCAAAACTCCCCACCCTATCCACGGGCAGTAGGTGAACCGATGCGCTTGGAAAGGCCGCCATCCGCCGGATGGGACGTTAAGCCGTGTGTGAGAGAGCCATACCCTGTGTACGTTAAAGAACACGCTGGATGGCCTTGATGTTTATTTGTTTAATAAAATTCCCCAACCATCCTTTTTTTAATTTTAAGAGATATGTGGTGTAGTTTACAGTAGTTTAGAATTCCCTTCCCCAACCTTCTCTGAGTCTTCGGCGTCCTTGTGACCTGGTCATTTAGCCCATGGTGTGCAAAATGTGCCGCTCAGAGGTAAAACAACCAACCAACAGCATAAGAGGCTTTCTTGTAAGCAAAATATGGTTGAGGTGAAGCCATCATCTGTTAAAAAACACAGTACTTTTCACTTTTCATCGCATGCAAAATTTGCTATTGTGAGCTAAAAATCGGAAGATAATTGCAACTATATTTACGATTACTCAGAGAAAAAGAATTTAATTTTAAAAGATATGTGGTGTAGTTTACAGTAGTTTAGAACTTGGCGAATAAAAGGCCCTCCATCTTGTTCAGCATTTTTCTTATACGATTCATTCTGTACGAGTTAGCTATCAAGAATATTTGTACGAATTATATAGTTCGCAACACAAATTCCTCAAAATAAGCAAAATTAATCTGTGAGCGAAAGATACTAATCACGAAAATTGGGAATATTCAATAACATTTATGAAACAAGCACTACGGCATTTACCACTAAAATGATTAAATGTAATGATATTTTTGAATTATTTGAATTAAATGTAATAAAATGATTAATATGTAAAACTATTAATAATGATATGTGAAATTTTAATTTTGTAACACCAGTTCCTTTTACTAATATGGTGGTGGCGGGGATGGCTCACTCGGTAGCGCGCCAGGCTCGTAATTTAATCCATTTCGTAAATTTAATCCCAGGTTCGAGTCCCAGCTGGGTCAGCGTTGAGATTCATCTTCGCAAAATTCTCCGCCCTACCCACGGTCAGTAGGGGACACCGATGGACTTGGAAAGACCACCTTCCGTCGGATGGGACGTTAAGCCATGGTCCCTTATGTGGGAGAGCGGTACCCTATGCACGTTAAAGAACACGCTGGATGGCCCTGACGGGAACTACGCATATTGTATGCGTAGTTCCCGTCAAGGCCATCCAGCGTGTTCTTTAACTCGCAACAACTGTTCCAGTGGGTCCCCTCCCCCAACCTTCTCTGAGCCTCTGGGATCATGTGACCTGCCATTTAGCCCATGGTGTGCATAAAAAGTGCAGCTCAGAGGTAACCCAACTAATATAGTGCCAGTCGGGGATATCTTGTTGAGGTAGAATATTTATATGTCAAGTTTTAGCTCTTTTTAAAAATGAGTCATTGTTTTCACTTTGTCTCTTTGTTTCTTTCGGGGCGGGGGTGCTCAGTCGGTAGCGCGCCAGGCTCGTAATCTGTAGTTCCCAGGTTCGAGTCCCAGCTGGGTCAGCGTTGAGATTTATCTCCGCAAAAATTCCCCGCCCTGCCCACGGTCAGTAGGGGACACCGATGGGCTTGGAAAGGCCGCCGTCCGTCGGATGGGACATTAAGCCGTGGCCCCGTGTGCGGGAGAGCCATACCCTGTGCACGTTAAAGAACACGCTGGATGGCCTTGACGGGAGGCTACCATCTGTCTCCCAACAGCTGTTCCAGTGGGTCCCCTCCTCCAACCTTCTCTGAGCCTTCGGGGTCCTTGTGACCTGGCCATTTAGCCCATGGTGTGCAAAAAAGTGCCGCTCAGAGGTAAAACAACCCAACCCAAATCCACTGGGTGGCCAAATCCACCGTTCAAGTACGTACCCAGGGAAGGGAAGTGAAGGGGGATCCGTCCTCCCGAAATCTCGTCGTCTTAAACAAACTCTCTAACTTGTCTACCTGCATTGTAATTCAAAAGAGGTATCTTTGCATAATTTCAGCCTGTGTTATATACCCGAAAGTATAAAGAGATTAAAAAAGTAAACATTTATTTTCTATATAAAATCTTTTCTTTTCTATATAAAATGATTTTATATTCTATATAAAATCATTTAATATAGAATAACATTTTGGCCTTTCCTGTCCGATAGAGTATTTTTTGCAATTGGGAAACCATTCCCAAGTCCTTTCCTCGGACCCTTCCCGAAACTTAGTCCTGGGCGCGTTTCTGCTTCGTTCTCTTGAATTTCTACGATTAGTGAGCTGTAAATGTAGAAAAGGACAGAACGTTTCACTTTGATAACGATTGGATTGGATTGTTTTACCTCTGAGCGACACTTTTTTGCACACCATGGGCTAAATGGCCAGGCCACAAGGACCCCGAAGGCTCAAAGAAGGTTGGGGGAGGGGACTCACTGGAACAGCTGTTGGGAGACAGATGGTAGCCTCCCGTCAAGGCCATCCAGCGTGTTCTTTAATGTGCACAGAGTATGGCTCTCCCGCACACGGGGCCACGGCTTAACGTCCCATCCGACGGACGGCGGCCTTTTCAAGTCCATCGGTGTCCCCTACTGATCGTGGGCAGGGCGGGGAAATTTTGCGGAGATAAATCTCAACGCCGACTCAGCTGGGACTCGAACCTGGGAACTACAGATTACGAGCCTGGAGCGCTACCGACTGAGCCACCCCCGCCCCACTTTGATAATGAACTTGCATATTCACCAAAGGCGGCTGTTATTTCTACACGTGATGGACAGAAATATGCAAAAAGTTCCATGTTATTCCAATAAAAAAAAAAACATTCAGAGCTCTTTCAGTATTATTTTTAACGAAAAATATATCTAAAGGTAAAGTATATATCTCAGTGAAATCTATCAAATTCTCGATTTTTTTAAGCAATATTTTTTCGATATTCAAAGAGTTTTGAACACTGAAATATTTAGCGGTCTACAAAAAACTGAGCCCAAAATTTAATTTAAACTTTAAAACAAGAGATCAGAGATCATAGTTGACTCTAGTCGAGTACAGTCTCTCAAAAAAATATCCGAACACTATGGTTGATTACAGAATTCAGAAAAAATATCTGGCAATGATTTTTTTTAGAAATTAGTGATCTGGCAATCTTTGTGTACTGGGATGCCAGATCACTAATTTCTTAAAAAAAATAGTTGATCGTTGCCAGATATTTTTTCTGAATTCTGAAATCAACCTGGGTAGGGCGGGGAATTTTTGCGGAGATAAATCTCAACGCTGACCCAGCTGGGACTCGAACCTGGGAACTACAGATTACGAGCCACCCCCGCCCCATTCTAAGCAGATAAAACTCCAGCTACGCAATAGACTAAACTTGTTTTCAACCCTCAGATATAAAGATTTAGAAGCGACAGCATATATGCACTACATGGTCAAGTGATTTACGATATTTCTATATTATGTGATTTAAAGCTTCATATATTGAAACTTTTATATTATGTAAATGGAATTTAAAGCTTAATATCTTTCAAGTGCAATTTTTCGTAAAAATTTAGTAAGATCTGATTTTTTTTTTTTCAGATCCATTATTTTAATATTTCAAGAGTTACGGAATTTAAAACTTTTGATATCATCACTGCTTGTCATAAAATTTTACCTCAAAGTTAATTTAAACAAATAATAACTGTTATAAATAATTTCACTAAAATAAATATTTAAAATTTGTGTCGCTGTTCTTTTAGTTTTGGAAAATTTTAAAGAATCTAGGAGAAGCTAACGGAAGTCTGCTATTAAATGCTGCAGCTTCCATAAATTTTAAAATATCAAATGCACATTGTTGAAAAGCAAGATTTAGATATTTAAGTGATCTCTTCAACTGATTTCCAATGATATTTTGGGGCGAGGGTGGCTCTGTCGGTAGCGCGCCAGGCTCGTAATCTGTAGTTCCCAGGTTCGAGTCCCAGCTGGGTCAGCGTTGAGATTTATCTCCGCAAAATTCCCCGCCCTGCCCACGGTCAGTAGGGGACACCGATGGGCTTGGAAAGGCCGCCGTCCGTCGGATGGGACGTTAAGCCGTGTACCCATGTGCGGGAGAACCATACCCTGTGCACGTTAAAGAACACGCTGGATGGCCTTGACGGGAGGCTACCATCTGTCTCCCAACAGCTGTTCCAGTGGGTCCCCTCCCCCAACCTTCTCTGAGCTTTCGGGGTCCATGTGACCTGGCCATTTAGCCCATGGTGTGCAAAAAAGTGCCGCTCAGAGGTAAAACAACCCAACCCAAAATCTGCTTAGAAAATATGTTAGATACACACACTGATGCTGAAAAAGAGAAAACATTATGTTATTTTTCAAACTGTTGCCAGAAGATGGCAGCACTTATTAACTCGTTAGCGAAGTTTAAGTGGTCGCTGACGAGGTAAGAACTGCTTTTGAAGGAGCAGGAAATAGAGTTTGCTGATTCTGAAATAGCATTTGCAAGATATGAAAATGAACACCATTAATTACACAGAGCCTGATTGATTTACTAAGTTTCAATCACTGTCTGGCTCTTTGTATAGGTGTAGAGAAGAAATTTATCTTGAGTGTGGTATGATCTGAACCACGACCTCCTGATACTATGTCAAGTGTTCTGACTTATCGGTTGCCAATCAAAATATCCTCAAATTTAGATGCTATGCCTTGCCATATTGGGAGTGGGGACTGTCCATGAGTCTTTCAGAACCTTACTTAAAGTCATGTGTACAAGACAAGTCTAGCATTTGTGTTGTTTTTTTGAGAAGTCCTCCACTTTTCTTTTGTTGCTGGCGGGATCAGGCCATGATATAAGGAGGGGCAAGGGGGCCACCCCTCTTTGAGAATAGGTAGTATCCCCTTTGAGTAAGGTTAAAAAAGACAAAAATTGTTACATTTATGCATATTTCATGCATTTTCAAGAAATGTTTGAAGACATCTAAAAAAAGAAGGGTTGGGTTGTTTTACCTCTGAGCCGCATTTTTTGCACCCAATGGGCTAAATGGTCAAGTAACAAGGACCCCGAAGGCTCAGAGATGGTTGGGGGAGGGGACCCACTGGAACAGCTGTTGGGAGACAGATGGTAGCCTCCCGTCAAGACTATCCAGCGTGTTCTCTAACGTGCATAGGGTATGGCTCTCCCGCACACGGAGTCACGGCTTAACGTCCCATCCGACGGACGGCGCCCTTTCCAAGCCCATCGGTTATACCCTACTGAGCGTGGGTAGGGCGACGAGTTTTGCGGAGATAAAAAAGAGGTGGGGGGGGAGGAAATATTATGCTGTAATGGAAATTAAATCTCTTGCCCTACTCCACCCCTCCAACATTTTTACTTTTTTTTTTCCAGTTCGATTGAGTTTCTTTAATGCATCTGATGAAGAATTATACCTTGCGAAAAATTATACGGCAATTAAATGTTCTTCAGGTAAATCTACTTTAAAAAAAAAAAGGAAAATAAAAACTCATTAAGGAAAATGGTCAGAACATAAATAAAGTGTGAAATAACCCAATCCCAGCTAAAATAATAAACATCTTAAAGTCCAATAGAAACCAATAATTACATCCTTAATGCACTTAATTATAAGTGGCCGGATTCCAATCTTTTCAATCTGGGATTTCAGATTCAGCTCGAGAAATATTATCTGGATATCAGATCGTGAAATCAATCTTTACAATCTTGGCACAACAACACAGGCGGTAAACATTCCTTAGAAGTATTAAAATAACTTCAACTGAATTCATAGATGATAAATATGCTGGTTGCACTGGAATCTGTATGGGGGACAAAGCGAAGTGTGCTATCGCTTTGTTTGCGACATTAATATCCTTACATGTAAAATGTCTATGTTTAATTACTCTCTGAATAACGTTCCGATTATGAATACAGAATTCGGGAGTGTCCTTGAAGCTTTAAATAGGTTCTTAAGTGTTCGTAAGCAATATATTTGTTATGCTGAGAGCATTTGCATTTCAATCATTAGCCTTCAATTCAGCGTTGTTTCCGTAGCAGATCTCATAAATGCTTTGACAGGATACGCTTCATCATCACAACAGTATTGAAATTGTCGTGCAGTGGATACCCGCCCACTTTGACTTAATACGAAATGAAGATGATAATAATTTATTTTCCGTATAATTGAATACACAGAAAAGTCAAATGGTTCGTAGCATTCTCACTCCTTCCAAAAATAACTGGGGGCGGGGTGGCTCGTAATCTGTAGTTCCCAGGTTCGAGTCCCAGCTAGGTCAGCGTTGAGATTTATCTCCACATAACTCCCCGCCCTACAATGGAAATATTGTAGGGCGGGGAGTCAGACCATCGGTGTCCCCCTCCCGGTCAATAGGGAATACCGATGGGCTTGAAAAGGCGCCGTCCGTCGGATGGGAGGACCAAGAGACCTCCACCCTGCCCTCGGTCAGTAGGGGTCACCGATGGATTTAGAAAGTCCGTAGGATGGGACGTTAAGCCGTGGCCTTGTGTGAAGGAGAGCCATATTCTATGCACGTTAAAGAACACCCTGGATGGCTTTAACGGTAGTCTACCATCCATCACCTAACAGTTGTCCAGTGGGTCCCATCCCTTCAACCTTCTCTAAGCCCTCGGGATCCTTGTGACCTGGCAATGTAGCACATTTTGTGTAAAAAAAAGTGCCGCTCAGAGGTAAAATAACCAACAAACTTACTGTATGAACAATTCCCGTAGCTTGGGCGTGCAACAATTATCCATTGTTTTGAAGTTTGCTACTTGAGCTCCACTAGCGCTGATAATTTCGCTACTATTTTATGAATTATTTTGGAGCAGCAATAACATTTATTTTCGTATTCTTTCCGAAAAGTAAAACGTACCACGCAACTTGACGTTTCAGGCCAAACTCTGGAAACGTGGCGATTTTCAGAATGATCTGCACCTAGCGAAAATGGCTGCCGTCATTTCGAAACAGGAGATTTAATTCCCAAGTCTTTTGCCGAATGCCTGCTACAGGATTATGACTATGAAATGATAATGGCATACAGATTAACAGAACACGTTCCCCATTACGACGGGCAGCATCAGACTGAAAGGCAAAGTTATAGAGGGTGGCGAGAATCTACGGATTCCTCTAAATGGATCCGACAGTTAGTTTAGAGGATGGTCACTGACACGTTCAGGCAGTTATACAGCAGGAGAGAACCGTCCACCTATGGCTATTGCGGAAATTAGCAGCATGCTAATATAGGACAGTGGCTATTGCTTCGGTTTGATGCTAAATTACCGTCCTGTGTACACTATGAGGAAAGTTAAATTACAGCCAATCAGGTAATTAATGAAACCGAAGTACGAATTCCACCTGGACGGAAATGAATGAGATTGATGGATGATGCGCTTGCAAATGGCCAAAGTCCCATTAAGGGCTATTATCTTCATCACAGGTGATAATACGCAGCAGTTAACTGTGAAATTAGCTTTCAGTGTTTGTATTTGTATTATTTTCTTGCCTTTACTTCTGTTTTAATTTGTAGAAATCGATGAAAAATATTATCCGTAAAGGCGAAGAATATGGAAGTGAAAACATTACATTTAATGATTCGGATATTAGAACTGATAGCTCGGGGCGGGGCGGGGGGGGGGGGTGCTCACACGGTAGAGCCCCCAGTTTCGCAATCTGCAGTTCCCGGGTTCGAGTTCCACCGGAGCTAGCGTTGAGATTTATTTCCGCAAAATCTCCACCTTATCTTCGGTTAGTAGCAGACATAGGCTTGGAAAGGCCGCCGTTCTTCTGATGGGAATTCTATGGTTTCGGTTGCGGGAGAGCCATACCCTGTGCACGTTAAAGAACACACGGATGGGTTTGATGGGAGGCTTACCATCTGTCTCCTTCCTAGCAGATGTCTAGTGGGTCCCCTTCCCCCACCCTCTCACTGAGACCTCGGAGTCCTTGTGACCTGGCCATTTAAATAACTACCCCTCAGAGGTAAAACAGCTCATTTTCGATGTATCCGTACCATGTTTTTTGTAGTAGCAAAATGTGATTTGAGCAACATGAACTATTAAAAATATCTAAGGGGAATGATATTCAACTGAGCGTCTGACCCGCCCGCCGCCGTTGGTGGTTCAAATTGAGTTTCTTGATGGAAAGTACTATAATTATAATTCACCTCATTTCATACACTTTCACTTCATTTGGTCTCTAATTTCTTGTTTCTTGCATTTATTTATGTTTGTTTAGGTAATATTAATCTTTAGATGGACAGGAAAATTTGTGTAAATTGTCAGAATCTATCAGATAAATCTTCTGCATTTATACGAAATTTCTTTTAAAATCAAAGAGATGGTGTGAATTGCTAAATAAGAGTTGTAACTATTACTACCTTCAATAACTATTACGGAGACCCTCTACTGATAGGCACTCAAAGTGCCTAAATGTAAAGAACTGTATTTTTGTAATCACTGCAAATCTTGATAATTTTACCCCCGATTCTCAAGCTTTAGCATTGATCTACACTAAAAGTGTCAGAAACTGTAAATTCCATTTATTTTAAAACTATAGTCTAGAGTAGGGGTTCTCAACGTTGAGTATGCGGTAAAATATTTTGGAATATGGCCGTGAGAGCTCAAAGGTTGCTAGATCTAGTAACAAAGTCGTTAGGTTGACATTATTATACTATAACTATAGTTTTATCTATCGATATAAGTGGTACGCCAGTTACATACGCATTTCCAGGGGGTACGTGAAGCGTAAAAGGTTGAGAACCACTGATATATATATGTTTTATTTTATCCCCATTGTTATACTATAACTATAGTTTTATCTATCTATACAAGGAGTACGTCAGTTACATACACATTTCCAGGGGGTACGTGAAGCATAAAAGGTTGAGAACCACTGATATATATGTTTTATTTTATACCCATTGTTATACTATAACTATAGTTTTATCTATCTATACAAGGGGTATGCCAGTTACATACACATTTCCAGGGGGTACGTGAAGCATAAAAGGTTGAGAACCACTGATATATATGTTTTATTTTATTCCCATTGTTATACTATAACTATAGTTTTATCTATCTACACAAGGGGTACGCCAGTTATATACACATTTCCAGGGGGTACGTGAAGCATAAAAGTTTGAGAACCACTGATATATGTGTTTTATTTTATTCCCATTGTTATACTATAACTATAGTTTTATCTATCTATACAAGGGGTACGCCAGTTACATACACATTTCCAGGGGGTACGTGAAGCATAAAAGGTTGAGAACCACTGATATATATGTTTTATTTTATTCCCATTGTTATACTATAACTATAGTTTTATCTATCTACACAAGGGGTACGCCAGTTATATACACATTTCCAGGGGGTACGTGAAGCATAAAAGGTTGAGAACCACTGATATATATGTTTTATTTTATTCCCATTGTTATACTATAACTATAGTTTTATCTATCTACACAAGGGGTACGCCAGTTATATACACATTTCCAGGGGGTACGTGAAGCATAAAAGGTTGAGAACCACTGTTCTAGAGAACTATTATCGATTGAAAGATTATCAAAGTTTAATGATCTGACATAAAATGTTGTGATGGTCTGACACTAAAAGTTGGTTATTAAAATGTTAAGATCCTTTTCCTCTCCTAATTTTAATATTAATTATCACTTTTTTTGCACACATTTCAGAACTATTATGCATGGACGTTAATATAATGCCAAATATGCATGATGTTTCCTCCAGATTAGCTACATTAATCTGCGCGGAGAATTCATAAACCATATTTTAAATTCTTATTATTAACTATTTCTGTGTACTAATTGCAAATAATATATGTACGTGTAAAATTTGATCCTGCAGGCAAGCTCAGAGCTTGTTATGATGTTTGTACTTTAATGTAAATAAAGATTATGAAATGTAATAGATGAGTTTTAGAATAAAAGGTTACAGGATTAAAAAGAGTTTTTGTGAAATGAAAATTAATAGAGTTTCGCGACATTATAAAGCTTGATTACCCATTGTACAGACTATGAGATGAAGACACGAAAATAAAGAACAGAAATTATAAATGAAAGGAATGTTTCAGGAAAAGTTTGGGTTGGATTGTTTTGCCACCGAGGGCCACTTTTGTGAATACAATGGGCTAAATGACCAAGTCACAAGTACGCTCCAAGAACTCGGAGAAGGATGTGGGAAAGGGAAACCAACTGGACAACTAAGAAGACAGATGGGATTCTCTCGTCGAGCCATCAAGTAGGTGCTCTTGTGCACACGCGGTTAGTGTTTAACGTCCCATCTGAGAAATGATGGCGTTGCCAAGCCTATCAGTATCTCATTTTCCTTCGAGGGCAGGATAGAAGTTAGCGGAAGAAACTCTCATTGCTGATCCAGTTGAGACTCGAACTTGGAGCTTCTGATTACGAGATTTAAAGTTGGGTTCGGTTGTTTTACCTCTGAACGGCACTTTTTTGCACACCATGGGCTAAATGGCCAGGTCACATGGACCCCGAAGGCTCAGAGAAGGTTGGGGGACAGCTGTTCAGCTGTTGGGAGACTGAGAAGGTTGAGAGCCACTGGAACAGCTGTTGGGAGACAGATGGTAGTCTCCCGTCAAGGCCATCCAGCGTGTTCTTTAACGTGCACAGGGTATGGCTCTCCCGTACACGGGGCCCGGCTTAACGTCCCATCCGACGGACGGCGGCTTTCCAAGCCCATCGGTGTCCCCTACTAACCATCATAAGCACGTTTTTTAGAATTTTGGGCGTTAAAAACGAAATGAGAAGAGAAAGAAACATTCAATGCATACGAATTACGAGACTTGGAACTCGTAAAGGATCTGAATTCGGTTAACAAAATAATTCAATAGAAGAGTTTTAATCCGAATCTTATTAATGAAGCTTAGAGCTGCTAAGGATCCGAAGGGAGTTGATTAGTAAGGCGCAAATAAGCAGACTCTGACCCTTCGAAGACCGACCTTACGAGAGAGCGTCGAATGATGCGGCGGTTGAAGCGAAGCTGGCCGATGACACGGATCGGCAATTCCCAGCGGCATGGATTGCGATCGAAGACCAATCACCGAGTGGTCCACCTGGTGCTTGTCTTAGCAGAGACGCTCGATGCCGAGAGACATGGCGCAAGCTGTGCTCTTCTCAGCACAAAGAGGTGGAGGAGACGAAGGATGCTCTTCAATATATTAAAATTGAAGCTCATTAATTTTAGTACCTGAACTGCTGCTGCTATGGAAAATAGGAGAATGTATATTTGAGCATTTGCAGGGAGGACGAAAGGAATTACCCACCTCTCGAACTTTTTTCGGCAAAAAATTAAACATTGAAGTAAACGATTCGTGAACTTTGATGTCTTTGCACTTAAAATTTTATTCAAATCGCGAGTTGACTTTGATGTTATTGTACTTTTTTGGCATTTCATATTTGTCCAGAAATAATCATCGAACGATTCTATGGATCTTCGCATTTTAACCCATAAATTCTGTAAAAAAAAAGTGCATCTCAGGTCCGAAGCCTAAAGATAAAAAAGATAATGCGAGCAATGTGATAATAATGACAGTCGCTTGAATGATCTAATTAATGTGCTGGTCTCCTTAATGATGTGATGATGGTGATAGTCTGAATGATGTGATGATGGTGATAGTAGTCTGAATGATGATGATGATGGTTCCGTGTGCGGGAGAGTCATATCCTGTGACTTTAAAGAATACGCTGGATGGCCTTGACGGAAGGCTACCATTTGTCTCCCAACAGCTGTTCCAGTGGGTTCCCTCACCCAACCTTCTCTGAGCCTTCGGGGTCCATGTGACCTGGCCATTTAGCCCATGGTGTGCAAAAAAGTGCCGCTCAGAGGTAAAACAACCCAACCCAAAACCCCCAGTCTTCTCTGAGCCCTTTGGGTCCTTCAGCTCTGAAGAATTAGCCCATTGTGTACAAACAAATGCTACTCAGAGGTAAAACAATCGAATCTCTGTAGCAAGCAGGCGCTTGAACGGAATTTAATTTTTATTACTATTTTTAGGTAGTTTTATCTTTTTGGAGGGAAGAATTAGAGGTGGAGGAAGGAAGATTTTCGTATCTTGTTCGTTAGAAAAATTAAACTTTGTTAGAACTGTCAGTTTACTTTCCGTTGTAATGCTTCTTTCTCCGAAGGGTCGTATTTCTTACACTTCGCTTTATGATGACAAAACAAAAGCTAAATTTCGATGGGATTAATTTTCCTTCGTAGCTCAAAGTGTCACTAGCCATCATCCCAACGGTTAATGCAACGCTTTCTGCGATGAGAGGTAAAGTTGATTTACGGCCTCGTCATCTTCTTGCCTGGGGCAGCCTACTCGAGAAGAGGAACCACTTTCTGTTACCACACAACACAATGCAGGTACAGCTTTGTGTAGTAGATACACTACCATCTCTCCTTTCTTGACTTCCTGTTGATCGGGAGCTTGGTAATTGCTGCTGATATCAAGAGCTTGGAACAGCGATGGGGGATCCACAGCCATCCGTCTATTCCGCCTGCCCCAGGTGATCGTTAGTTCCTTGCGAGGAGGGAAGAAAACATAGGGGAAAAAGGCGGGGATCGTTTCCAAGCAGCCCATTGTGTTGGAGACAGAGAACATACTGATGGGCCCAGCTGTCAGGATTATGGGCAGACTTCAACAGCTCGCTTTCGTAGCCGCACGTAAACCTCGTGTACGGGCCCGTAAAGCTCGCGTCAAAGGAGAATAGACGACCACTGATCTGTCTGCACAGGCGCACACTGGCGAAGTACACCCGGCACGTTCCTTTTCTAACTCTCGCTGCAATGGCGAACGAAGATGAGTGGCATTAGTTAAAAGTCTCCGTGAGTGTCACAACACGTTTGGAAACCTATTACTTCTCTTTAGTGTTTGCTTGGATGATGGTGTTTTTTCGTGAACTATTCGTATCTGATAATAGAAGTTGAGGTTAAAGTAACGAACGTGTCTGCTACTAAACTGATTGATGTGTGTTATTTGCTCATAGAATGTCGCAGTGACCCAAGAGATTATATGTGTGGGTCAGGAGCAAGTATACTTGGATTGGACTTCCAGATAAATCATGGATGTATTTTCTTTCTAAAGTTCTGTGGGTACTGTCGCTCAAAAAAGTATCCGAACACTATGGTTGATTACAGAATTCAGAAAAAATATCTGGCAATGATATTTTTAGAAATTAGTGATCTGACAACCTTCGTGACACGTGTCACGAAGGTTGCCAGATCACTAATTTTGCGATTAATAATATTAAAGTGCTTATACTTTTCAAAATGTTGCTCTTCAAGCAATGTCTATGATGTTATTTTTATATTGGATTTTACGTGTAAATCCCATCTTATTTCACAAAATGCCCCTTTTCCTAATAGTCCTTTCACTCTAGAAAGAGAGCAATGTGTGATTCAATCGGTATCGTTACCTGGCGTCCCCAATTTCCAATCTGCATCGAGTTTTTCATCTGCTAGTCCCATTCTAAGCTCAGTGAGAAAAAGGACGCTAACGAACTAGGAGAGAATGTCGTCCATCGGATGAGACATTAAGCCGTTATTTCCTGTGCAGGATAGTCAATCCACTGGTGCAAGTTAAATAACAAGATGGATGGCTTTGACCGAAATATTTCATTTATTTCTTAACAACCAGTGAATTCCTTTTCCCTTATCCAGCTCTGAGTCTTGGGGTCATTGTGACCTGGACTTTTATCCCACTGTGTACAAAGAAATACCCACTCGAGGTAAATCAACTCAACCGACTAAATATAGCTTTGATCAACCGTTAAAGATAGAATTTATTCACACATATTTTGTAAAACACAGAGTATACATTCATTTAGTATTTGCCAGGATTTTTTTCGTTATAACTTCACGTATTAATTATGGATATACTTCACAAGAACAACTGAATGCAGTTAGCATTGATCTATGCAAGATATTCTTTGTTTTAATGGGAACAAATCGCAAGGCATTTGTTATGAAGACAAAGTATTGGCCGTAATAAGAAGTGAGAAGAGAAGCTTTTAGTGTGTTTAAATCTCTTACCATTCGTACAGTACAGCTCTAACGCAGCTATCGCTTTAATCTCTGCTGTCTCTTTAATCTTCGAAGATACAACACCAACAATTTTTCTAAAGAGCCATTTCACGGACTTAGCAGCGAATGGTAACCATGGCAACCGGGAGGAAACTGTGCTTCGGCAATAATGCCGTAGGATTGGTTTAAGGAAACAGTTTCTGTTAATTTCAGTAAATGTCAGCGAAGCAGTTGGAGAATATCTCATTGGGTCGACTGTGGTTTTGCGGATCAATGGGCTTCTTTATTCGCTGATGTAAGAGAACCACCCGGATTAATGGAGGAGCAAGGGAAGTTGGAGGACTAGATTTTAACGCTGTCTGCTTTTAGGGTACTAGGCAATATCTATATGGTGTGTTTAATAGATTTACATGTGCAAAATACCGTACAATAATTTTAAGATTATCCATATTCGACTTTGATAAAAATTATGAGTGAACTCTACAGTGTAACAATCTGTCTTTCTCTCCCCTATAAACAGAAAATTCACTCAATAGAGTCCCAGGAATATTCGCAAATCTAACTCGTATTTCAGCTTGATAATAATAATAGCAGGTGCTTGCCACAGAGATCTGACAGGGGTCTGTCAGTTTAACACGCCGTAGTAGAAAGGATCTGTGAGGATGACGGGTCCTCAGCAGATTTTTTTTGCCAATTGGACGCGGTGTTCACCCTACCAGGTAGTGAGTGAAGATGGCGGATCCTCAGCAGATTTTTTTGCCAATTGGACGCGGTGTTCACCCTACCAGGTATTGAGTGAAGATGGCGGGTCCTCAGCAGATTTTTTTGCCAATTGGACGCGGTGTTCACTCTACCAGGTATTGAGTGAAGATGGCGGGTCCTCAGCAGATTTTTTTGCCAATTGGACGCGGTGTTCACTCTACCAGGTATTGAGTGAAGATGGCGGATCCTCAGCAGATTTTTTTTGCCAATTGGACGCGGTGTTCACCCTACCAGGTATTGAGTGAAGATGGCGGGTCCTCAGCAGTTTTTTTGCCAATTGGACGCGGTGTTCACTCTACCAGGTATTGAGTGAAGATGGCGGGTCCTCAGCAGATTTTTTTGCCAATTGGACGCGGTGTTCACCCTACCAGGTATTGAGTGAAGATGGCGGGTCCTCAGCAGATTTTTTTGCCAATTGGACGTGGTGTTTACCCTACCAGGTATTGAGTGAAGATGGTGGGTCCTCAGCAGATTTTTTTGCCAATTGGACGCGGTGTTCACCCTACCAGGTATTGAGTGAAGATGGCGGGTCCTCAGCAGATTTTTTTGCCAATTGGACGCGGTGTTCACCCTACCAGGTATTGAGTGAAGATGGCGGGTCCTCAGCAGATTTTTTTTGCCAATTGGACGCGGTGTTTACCCTACCAGGTATTGAGTGAAGATGGCGGGTCCTCAGCAGATTTTTTTGCCAATTGGACCCGGTGTTCACCCTACCAGGTATTGAGTGAAGATGGCGGGTCCTCAGCAGATTTTTTTGCCAATTGGACGCGGTGTTCACCCTACCAGGTATTGAGTGAAGATGGCGGGTCCTCAGCAGATTTTTTTTGCCAATTGAACGCGGTGTTTACCCTACCAGGTATTGAGTGAAGATGGCGGGTCCTCAGCAGATTTTTTTGCCAATTGGACGCGGTGTTCACCCTACCAGGCATTGAGTGAAGATGGCGGGTCCTCAGCAGATTTTTTTGCCAATTGGACGCGGTGTTCACCCTACCAGGTATTGAGTGAAGATGGCGGGTCCTCAGCAGATTTTTTTTGCCAATTGGACGCGGTGTTTACCCTACCAGGTATTGAGTGAAGATGGCGGGTCCTCAGCAGATTTTTTTGCCAATTGGACGCGGTGTTCACCCTACCAGGTATTGAGTGAAGATGGCGAGTCCTCAGCAGATTTTTTTGCCAATTGGACGCGGTGTTCACCCTACCAGGTATTGACCGCGCCCAAAGCTGCTTAACTTCAGTGATCGGACGAGAACCAGTGTTTTATCTGTTACTCATACTTTATCTTTAATCTGTTACTCATTCCACACCATTGTTAATGTAATTCTTGCAGATATAAGAGTAATTTCGGCTTGGCATGTTAAAGCAGTTAAGAATTAATCAAAGAATACTTTTCAATACTAAGGATATCACATTTCTGTAAAACATTATCACCTTCAATGTTTAATTAAAGGTTTTAAAATTTCTTCATTGATCAGTTGCGTTGTCGATCACCCGACAACATGTAGCTGGGTTGTGTTTCCTTTGAGTGACACTTTTTTTTTACAAACAGTGGCCAAAATGATCAGGTCACAAAGACCCTAAGGCTCCGAGAAAATTGGGGAAAAGGATAAACTGGCCAGCTGTTATTAGGAGACAGATGAAGGTCAATCACAGGTGTTTTTTGGCATGCACAGGTTATGGCTCTCCTGCATACGGCTTGGGTTGTTTTACCTCTGAGCTGCACTTTTTTGCACACCATGGGCTAAATGGCCAGGTCACATGGACCCCGAAGGCTCAGAGAAGGTTGGTGGAGGGGACCCACTGGAACAGCTGTTGGGAGACAGATGGTAGTCTCCCGTCAAGGCCATCCAGTGTGTTCTTTAGCGTGCACAGAGTATGGTTCTGGCAACGATTTTTTTAGGAATTAGTGATCTCCCAACCTTCATGTCACATGACACGAAGATTGCCAGATCACTAATTTAAAAAAAAATCGTTGTCAGATATTTTTTCTGAATTCTGTAATCAACCATAGTGTTCGGATACTTTTTTGAGCGACTGTAGGTGGTCATATTATTTTGATACTAGATCGTGTGGGCTCACTCACGGAAATATTGAGCGTGTGCAGTTACCGTTCACAGCAAACTGGAGCGTGTGCAGTAACTGCACACGCTCCAGTTTGCAGTGAACGGTAACTGGAGCGTGTACAGTTGCTGTACACGCTCCAGATATTTTTCCTGAATTCTGTAATCACGTGACACGAAGGTTGCCAGATCACTAATTTCTAAAAAAAAAAAATCATTGCCAGATATTTTTTCTGAATTCTGTAATCAACCATAGTGTTCGGATACTTTTTTGAGCGACTGTACCATTGTTCTTACAGTGAAACTGTCAAAGTTTGCTATGATCAACTCTGTACGTGTAATTGCAAAAAAAATAAAGAATTATTATTTTTTTTTAAAAAGTGTTGCACCAGACGTGTTGAGAAGAGTAGGGACGGAATATGAATATCACACCACTTAGACGCCCCTATTGAAGGGAGCGGGGATGGCTCAGTCGGTAGCGCGCCAGGCTCGTAATCTGCAGTTCCCAGGTTCGAGTCCCAGCTGAGTCAGCGTTGAGATTTATCTCCGCAAAATTCCCCGCCCTGCCCACGGTCAGTAGGGGACACCAATGGGCTTGGAAAGGCCGCCGTCCGTCGGATGAAACGTTAAGTCGTGGCCCTGTGTGCGGGAGAGCCATACCCTGTGCACGTTAAAGAACACGCTGGATGGCCTTGACGGGAGGCTACCATCTGTCTCCCAACAGCTGTTCCAGTGGGTCCCCTCCCCCAACCTTCTCTGAGTCTTCGGGGTCCATGTGACCTAGCCATTTAGCCCATAGTGTGCAAAAAAAAAGTGCCGCTCAGAGATAAAACAACCCACCCCTATTTAAGAAAACGAAACTTTGATTTTCTTGACATTTTCTATACACGATTACTTTTACCACTTAACTAATTAATGAAATATAAGACTTTAAAATATTCACATTCCTTCGTAATGACCGTGCATAACATCACAAATATCCCATTAAAAGCAGCGTTAGAAATAACGTGTATCAAGAAACTACCGAGTTACCTACGCCATTTTGACATTTCGTTCTTATTTTTTGTTAAATTGCATTCAGCGCTTTCTGTTACTTTCACTCCATCACCTGCACACGTGATAAAAATGACCACGCGAAGAGAGGTCCTGTTCCAGCGCGTGTCAGCATTTTGTGGAGAGAGATCTTTCAGCTCCCTCAGCAATTGCAACAGATCGTACTAATAAGCTGCTCCTTACATAATAACCAGCATGCAGTGTGTGTGTGGGAAGAGAGCTCCCGACACTGCAAATCGATACGGCGTGAAACTACTGGAGCAAGCTCCAACGATACAGCTGGCGGCATTCCCACCTGCTTCTGCGGCCTTCCTCTGCCCGCCGATGGCTTCCACATCAACCATTAGTTAGCGATCTTGAGCCTGTCTTCTTACTCCAGTGTGAATTGGGTGGACGCGGTGATCACAATGTCCGCTTCTTTGCTGCCTACACCAACCATTACTTACTGTTCTCAGATGGCTAGGCTAATCGCGTAACTTGTCGACTAGTCATCACTTTAACTGTTAGATTTCCCTCTCTCTCAGGTGCTAACAGAGCAATCTGAGGTTGCCTAAAGACCAGATTATAAATCTGTTCTCGTTTAATTAGATTATTAAATTTAATGAATTACTAATTTGTGTCGTTTACAATATGTTTTCTTTGGTGTGGTAGAGTTTTTTTTTTGAATGATAGATCAGCTTTTAATCTAAGAGCGTTTTTTAACCCATTTATAAAGAGAAACGAATTTTTATGTTAAATCTTAGTAAGAAACATCAGCATAGCTTTGAATTGGTTGGGTTGTTTTACCTCTGAGAGGCACTGTTTTTGCACACAATGGGCTAAATGTCCAGGTCACAAGGACCCCGAGTGCTCAGAGAAGGTTGGGAGAGATGGGAGATCCACTGGACAGCTGTCGGAGGACAGATGGTAGCCTTCAGTCAAGACCATTCATCGTGTTCTTTAACCTGCACAGTGTATGGCTTTTCCGCACACGGTTTGGGTTGGGTTGTTTTACCTCTGAGCGGCACTTTTTTGCACACCATGAGCTAAATGGCCAAGTCACATGGACCCCAAAGGCTCAGAGAAGGTTGGGGGAGAGGACCCACTGGAACAGCTGTTGGGAGATAGATGGTAGCCTCTCGTCAAGGCCATCCAGCGTGTTCTTTAACGTGCACAGGGTATGGCTCTCCCGCACACGGGGCCACGGCTTAACGTCCCATCCGACGGACGGCGGCCTTTCCAAGCCCATCGGTGTCCCCTATTGACCGTGGGCAGGGCGGGGAAGTATTGCGGAGATAAATCTCAACGCTGACCCAGCTGGGACTCGAACCTAAGAACTACAGATTACGAGCTTGGCGCGCTACCGACTGAGCCACCCCCGCCCCTTCCGCACACGGGGCAACGTCTTAATGTCCTATCCAACTTCGGCAGCCTTTCCAAGCCCATCGGTGTCCCGTACTGACCGTGGGCAACGCGGGAGTTTTGAGGAGATAGCAGCATAGTGTGAATTGCGCTAGAGACTATGGAGAGACTATGAGACTGCCCAGTTGATTTCGACATTCTCACAGATCATAGGGTGATTGACAGGTCATTGGTAGGTCATTGACTTTTGATGTATAAGAACTGTCGAAGCTTCAACTGCACAATCTCATAGGCTTCCTTGTGCACTTTACCCTATTATGATACTGCTGCGGTGACAGGGTAACACGGTAGCATTCCAGAACAGTCTGCTGTTCTCAGGCCACTCTGCTGTTGGTGATAAAGGGGATGGGATTAGAAAGACCACCGTCCGTCTCGATGGGAACGTTGTCGTTGCTCCGTGTTCAGGAGAGCCACACTGTGCCCCTTAAAGAACACACTAGATCGGGCGGAGTTGGCTTAGCCGGTAGCTTGCCAGGCTCTTAATCTGCAGTTCCCAGGTTCGAATCCTACTTAAGCTAGTGTTGAGATTTATCTCCTCAAAACTCTCCGCCCTGCCCACGGTCAGTAGAGGACACCGATGGGCTTGAAAAGACTGCCGTTTGTCGGATGAGACGTTAAGCCGTGGCCCGTGTGCGAAACAGCCATACCCTGCGCACGTTAAAGAACAGACTGGATGTCCTTGACGGGAGGCTACCATCTGTATCCCAACAGTTTTCCAGTGGGTCCCCTTCCTCCAACCTTCTTTGAGCCATCAGGGTGTTTGTCACCTGACCATTTAATCCAATGTGTATAAAAAAAAAGTACCTCTCAGAGGTAAACAGCCCAAACCAACAACCGACAAGTTAGATGGCCTTGATGGGAGGTTTCCACGTTCTCCTAACAGCTGTTCAGTGGATTCACTTTCACAAAATTTTCTGAGAACTTGGGGTCCTTGTGACCTGGCCATTTAGCCCATTGTGTTCAACAAAATGCAGATCAGTGGAAAGCAAATGTCTAGTAAGAGGAAGGATAGGTTTCCTATTTTTTGATAGGTTATTCCTTTTTATCCAAATGTCCCTTCCCAGTCAGTAATCTGCATAGGTGGCAGTTAATAACATTCTAATGTCTCATTCATTCTACTTGGGTTGGGTTGTTTTACCTCTGAGCGGCACTTTTTTGCACACCATGGGCTAAATGGCCAGGTCACATGGACCCCGAAGGCTCAGAGAAGGTTGGGGGAGGAGACCCATTGGAACAGCTGTTGGGAGACAGATGGTAGCCTCCCGTCAAGGTCATCCAGCGTGTTCTTTAACGTGCACAGGGTATGGCTCTCCCACACACGGCGCCACGGCTTAACGTCCCATCCGACGGACGGCGGCCTTTCCAAGCCCATCGGTGTCCCCTACTGAACGTGGGCAGGGCGGGGAGTTTGCGGAGATAAATCTCAATGATGACCCAGCTAGGACTCGAACCTGGAAACTACAGATTACGAGCCTGGCGCGCTACCGACTGAGCCACCCCCGTCCCTTTTCATTCTACTAAGTTGGTAGAAGGTAAAAAGGAGGTTTGTTTAAATTAGTAAAATGTAAGAAGAAACAGGAAAATTGCGTTATCTTTATCTATATACAGAGAGGTCCTGTCTATCGAAAAATTGGACAATTTTTCCCATGTTATGCCAATGAAAAATCTAATTAGGAACTGAATATATTGAAGAAGAAACGTTTATGAGAATGAGTCTAAAACTAAATCAAACATAAGAATCATGTCTACATGTATCTTGAATTTCAGTAATATCCATTCAATATTTAAAGAGTTATTGAAGTTGGAATATTTAATGGTAGAAGAAAATTATAGGTAAATTATATTTAAAATATTAGATTGAAAGTCTCGAGAAACTTTGACGTTTAAAATTCGTTAAGTAATGTTCTATGGTTCTGATGCCTATATTTTCTTTTGATTGGATTCCTAGAGAATAGTAAGAAATCTGCGGATCTTTAAGAATACAATTTTTGTTAATGTACCTCCTTAATATTTTCTTTAAGTGTGAATTGCCCTTTTCCCAACGCTGATTTAGATACGTACTCTCACAAGAAAAAAAAAATGGGGCGGGGGTGGCTCAGTCGGTAGCGCGCCAGGCTCGTAATCTGTAGTTCCCAGGTTCGAGTCGCAGCTGGGTCAGCGTTGAGATTTATCTCCGCAAAATTCCCCGCCCTGCCCACGGTCAGTAGGGGACACCGATGGGCTTGGAAAGGCCGCCGTCCGTCGGATGGGACGTTAAGCCGTGGCGCCGTGTGCGGGAGAGCCATACCCTGTGTACGTTAAAGAACACGCTGGATGGCCTTGACGGGAGGCTACCATCTATCTCCCAACAGCTGTTCCAGTGGGTCTCCTCCCCCAACCTTCTCTGAGCCTTCGGGGTCCATGTGACCTGGCCATTTAGCCCATGGTGTGCAAAAAAGTGCCGCTCAGAGGTAAAACAACCCAACTCACAAAAAAATCCGTGCCACCTTCAAACAGGGATCATAAGCTAGTCAGGCTGCACACACATCGTTTTTTCTGGACCCTTGATCAAATGTAATTATTTTAAACATTGCATTCTATTTAAAATCTTATTGAATATTTATTTACAATGTAGTAACAAATTTTAGTATATTTTGTCTAGGCACTGTATGCTATTTGAAATCCATGAATACGTCTGAATGTGAATTATTCTAATATGGAGACTAATCGATGTGAGAGAATAATATTCTGCAATCAGACTGAAAGATTGTTTATTGAATTTACCTGCTAGGCGATCCATTAAAAAATAAGCAAGAATAATCAGTAGTTGGAATATAATTCCCGATGTTGGAGGAAATAGAAACCAGTAGGATGGCACGGAAGGAATGAGAAGACAGAAAATAGAGAGCTTGCAGTAGAATGAACAAAGCAGACACAAAGAAAAGGAAAGGAATTTTTTTTTGAGAAAAGAAGTTGCAGTTTTGTTTCCAAGAGACAAAGTCGTTCAAAACTCGAGGCACGTGCACAGAGAACTTAGATATTCTTACGACATAGTCTCGTGTTTGTTGTAGGGAAAGGTCCGAGTTTTTTCTTCAAATAATTAAAGAAATACTAAGTGTTGCTGAGTGATTGGTGCATGACAAGTATTGAGAACTGCGATTAAAATATCGATTTTCTAACGAAGCACAATAAAGGCTGTATCAACGAGCACCGCCTCCTGCTTAAAACATAATGCTTAATAATGACAGATAATGCTTAACCTCACCACTCACGATGATGGGGAGGGGGTGGCTCAGTCGGTAGCGCGCCAGGCTCGTAATCTGTAGTTTCCAGGTTAGAGTCCCAGCTGGGTCAGCGTTGAGATTTATCTCCGCAAAATTCCCCGCCCTGCCCACGGTCAGTAGGGGATAACGATGGGCTTGGAAAGGCCGTCGTCCGTCGGATGGGACGTTAAGCCGTGGTCCCGTGTGCGGGAGAGCCATACCCTGTGCACGTTAAAGAACACGCTGGATGGCCTTGACGGGAGGCTACCATCTGTCTCCCAACAGATGTTCCAGTGGGTCCCCTCCCCCAATCTTCTCTGAGCCTTCGGGGTCCATGTGACCTGGCCATTTAGCCCATGGTGTGCAAAAAAGTGCCGCTCAGAGGTAAAACAACCCAACTCAACTTAAACTCTTTTGTCTTAAAGTTCATAATTCTGCCGTCGGTGAGCAAAAAAGGCGCTAATGGACTTGGGAAGGTCGTCGTCCGTCGAATAAGACATTGAATAGTGTATTCTCAAAATGAGAAAAAATATCCTTTAAGCATCATCTTTCGACGTAGACCTGACAAGAGCGTCAGAGGTCTACTAAAAACCTGTTAGTATTATAATACACTATAGAGAAGGTCTGTGCAAATGGCAAGACCTCAACCGAAAGACAACACAAGGAATAAAACATTCATGCCTTATCCGGGGATCGAACCCGGGTCCCTTTGATCAGTAGTCAATTAGCTATATCCTGAGCGTGCTAAGGATCATACGCTAGATGGTCTTGACGGGATGAGTCTATTTATTCCTCAAAAACTGTACGACGGATCATCCTCTCGTAGCTTTTGGAGTCCTTGTGACCTGGTTATTTAGTCTATTATTAGTAAAGAACCCAATCCTAGAGTGTAAATTTTCATCTTGGAAAATTCCCTAGCATCTCACAGGCAACGCATTCTTTTTTGTTTAAAATTTTTTGATAAACATCAGACCATTTTGTCGCAGCAACTTTCTTCCCAGAATTCAAAAGAAGCAGAATAATTTCCTGAGAATTTCCAAACCGCTTTTGCATAGCTGAGCTGAGATCAAATACTTTTCGACAGATGCAAACAAACCTACAGACATCACCACAAGATTCCCCTAGCAAAAGTCATTAATCGACTCTATTCCGAAAAGGTGTGTGTGTGTGTGTTGGAGACTTGGCCCACTTTCTCCGTTTGCGTGTGGGGGGACATCTGCTACGACACGGTTGAATGGGAAAACAATTTCGAACTCGGCATAAAATCCCCGCAGCTTGTGTCCTCGAGGAGGTTTCGCGATTGCGTGATTTCATGCGTGTGATGGGAGGGGAAATAATTAATTTCGAATGTTTAACTCGAACAATAATTTTCTAAAGTCCGTCTGCTGATCGCGTGACGAAAGGAAATGTCTTCCCATGTCTCTCTGGGCTCGTTCACGAATTGCTCGTCACTTCCGCAGTGGTCGCTGAATTAATAAGTGTTGGGAGAAACATCCTATTTAAAATTTGTTCTGAATGGAAGCCTTTTAGAGGGGATGAGACTTTTTTTTTGACATTTTGACAGTTAAGGAAAATTTGTGAAATCAAACACGTTAAGATTTCTTTGGATGGAAATTACAACTGGGAGCAATTCATTGTTACGATGCCCAAATTTAAAATACGAGTACTGTATTGTCAAATACTCAATTTGCGCGGTTAATACGTTCCTGAAAACTACCGCTTAAATAAAATTCGCGCAAACAAGAACAGTTTTCCCATGTGTTCTAACTGATATGTCCAAGTTAAAAGGTGTAAGCTCTTTTACTGTCGCTCAAAAAAGTATCCGAACACTATGGTTGATTACAGAATTCAAAAAAAAAATATCTGGCAACGATTTTTTTTAGAAATTAGTGATCTGGCAACCTTCGTGTCAAGTGATTACAGAATTCAGGAAAAATATCTGGAGCGTGTGCAGTAACTGCACACGCTCCAGTTTGCTGTGTACAGCAACTGCACACACTCAATATTTCCGTGAGTGAGCCCACACGATCTAGCATCAAAATAATATGACCACCTACAGTCGCTTAAAAAATATCCGAACACTATGGTTGATCATAGTGTTCGGATCTATCAGAGAATTCAGAAAAAAATATCTGGCAACGATTTTTTTAGAAATTAGTGATCTGGCAACCATCTAAATGGTAGCTAGGTAGTCACTGGAAGGAGAGCTATGCACCAATCCCCTGTGATGATGCATAGAACCGGCCAGGCCTAGCACCTAATGTCCAACCCCGCCTTCTCGTGGTGCGGACCGTTAGTAACTTTCAAAAGAGATACTCTCTTGTGGAAGTGAACGGAAGGGGAGGGCTGCCAGATTAGTGTGGCCTACTGATCTGGACAACTATGGCTACTTTTCTTTTTTTTCTACCCTGCTGAGGAGTGGTCAACCACACAGGGTCCTGGTGCTGACCATGTAAACCTACTGGACTGGACAGATATATGGCTCTGAGCTTGATTATGGATCCTGATTTTGCTGCACTGGTGGGCTTCTGTGGAGGGAAAATCTTCCGCTGTGTTTTCTTTTTGTTTGTGGGTTGACAGCCCCAAGTGAATAGATCCACAGGATATGTTTATCAGCTGGTGGATAATCCTGAGCAGAAGTCATCGCAGGCACCTGAACTCTTTGCTTCTATTGGCATCGTCAAATTCTACATTGGAGGAAGTCTTCCAGTGTAGATGGCTTCAGCCTTTAGTAGTGGGGGAACGGGTCTTTGCCCCATGTCTGCGATTAGGGGGCTGTTTGATATTGTCGGCATTCCCTCTCTCAATAAACATAGTTTCTTTAAACATCCCACTAACCATTTTCTCTCCATAGGTAGTTGGAATGTGAGGACTCTGCACAGAGCTTTTTCTCTTGATGTCCTCACACAAGAATTCCACCGTTATAATTTAGATATTCTCGGCTTGCAAGAGACCAGATGGACAGATAAAGGTCAGATTCTTAAAAATAATCTTAAATTTCTCTTTTCAGGGAGGGACGACAAAAAGCATCACCAAGGCGTGGGTCTGCTTCTCAGCAGACACGCTAATGATGCTCTTCTAGGATATGAGTGCATTAATGAAAGGTTTCTTACAGCAAAATTTCAGACAAGCGTTAAAGACTTGAATGTTATCTGCTGTTATGCCCCCACTGAGGATGCCGATGAGGATGAGAAGGATAGGTTTTATGAACAACTTCAGGATATTTTGAATTCTGTCAAGAAAGGAGATATTACCCTTGTTCTTGGTGACTTCAATGCCAAAGTTGGTACTGACTCTGACCTTTGGGGAGGAGTAATAGGCCCTTTTGGTATTGGTAGCTGCAATAGCAATGGGCAACGTCTCCTACAGGTAAGTAAACTCAATGGATTCAGAATAACTAACACTTATTACAAACACCGCGACATACATAAGTACACATGGGTTTCACCTGATGGGCTGCATAAGAATATGATTGATTACATATTAATTAACAGCAAATGGACTAGTTCTGTTAGGAATACCAGGGCATATAGGGGAGCTGAAATTGGATCTGACCATTACCTTGTTAAAAGTATGTTGCAACTTAAACTTAAAAAGTGTTGTGCTAGGGTTAAAAAATTTACTTTTAATACTGAAGCTCTGAAAGACCCAGTTATAGCCAAAGCTTACCATGATAGGTTACTTAGTCATTATGACAGTTATGGTATGCTTACTACTGAAGTTGAGGAAGAATGGGATCATTTTAAACAGGCTTTTTTGGACACTAACAGTACTCTTTTAGGAAAAAAGGAGCAGAAGAGGCAAAATTATCTGAGTGATAAGGCACTTGAGCTTATTTCGGAAAGAAAGAACTGCAGGAATGCCCTTAATCAATACCCTACTAGTCCTAATAGAAAGCATTACAGAGACCTTAATAAACTTGTAAAGGATCAGTTAGCTGCTGATAAAAATTTTTGGCTTGATGGTTTGGCTGACAAAGCCGAGGAAGCAGTTAGACAGCACAACAGCAGAGAGCTGTACCAGATAGTTAATGTTTTGTGTGGTAGAAAACGGACAGGCATACAAGGATTGAAGGATAAACAAGGTAAGGTTATAGAAGGGGAGGATTCTGTCATGGCTAGGTGGGCTGAGCATTTCAGTGATGTTCTAAACAATGTAGTTAGTTCTTCTTCCATTGTTTGCAATGATGATAGATGCATTGGTGGCTTTAATGTTGGCCCTATAACACAATCTGAAGTTAGTTTGGCTGTTTCTAAACTTAAACTTCATAAATCCCCAGGGGTAGATGAAATTACTACGGAAATGCTTAGAGCTGGGAATGTTTCGGTTACCACTTGGATGACTGAAATTCTGAATCTCTTTTATGATAAAGGCATGGTTCCTAAGGATTTTACCAGAGCTATTGTTATCCCTATTTTCAAAAAAGGTGATCGCAGTTCTTGTGATAACTATAGGGGTATCAGCCTACTCTCTGTTCCAGGTAAAGTTCTTTCCATGATTGTGCTTAATAGAATTAAGAATCTGGTTGACAGGCAATTGCGTGATGAGCAATGTGGATTCAGAAGTGGTAGGGGATGTGTAGATCAGATATTTTCACTTAGGCAGATTCTTGAGAAATGTTTAGAGTTTCAGAAACCTTTGGTTGCTAGCTTTGTTGATTTCAAAAAGGCTTTCGACTCTGTTGATCGTCATAATTTGTGGTTGATTGTGAGATCATATGGTATACCAGACAAGTTAGTTAACATTATGAAAGCTCTCTATAATAACACTGAGTCGTGTGTGAGAGTTGGTAAGGCTTGTAGCAATTGGTTTAGCATTACTTCTGGTGTTCGACAAGGGTGCATTTTGTCTCCTTTTCTCTTTAGCTTGGTTATTGATTATGTTATGCGAAATTCACTTCAAGGGAAAGATTTTGGCCTTAAATGGGCTGGAGATAGGAAAATTTCTGATTTAGATTATGCTGATGATTTAGCCCTTCTGGCAAATGATGTTGATGAGATGAACTCTTTCATTCGAGCCGTTGATGAGACTGGTAGTAGAGTAGGTTTGGTTATAAACAGAGAGAAAACTAAAGTGATGAAAATTGGTCCAGGCAGGCTGTGATTCAGTTAATCTGAATGGTTGCAGTCTTGAGCAGGTGTCACAGTTTAATTATCTTGGGAGCTATGTAACAGATAATGGTGATGTGCGGCATGAGATTAACAGACGAATAGGGATTGCTGCTGGGACTCTTTAAGAATCTATGGAGAGTGTGGAGAAATAGGCGTATACACCTAAAGACTAAAATTAGACTGTATAATAGTTTGGTTCTTTCTAGGGTTAGTTATGGTAGTGAAACTTGGACACTTTGTAAACAAGATAACAGGAAACTAGATGCTTTTGATTCCAGATGCTTACGCAGTATCTTGGGCATTAGGTGGTTCAACTTTGTAACTAATGATGAGATTAGGAAAAGGAGTTTGCAACCTCCTTTAAGCAGCATATTGTGCAGAGAGAGACTCCGTTGGTTTGCCATGTTGCCCGTATGGATAATTATAGATTGGCGAATAGGGTTATGAACAGTGTGCCTAAAGGCCTCAGAAAGAAGGGGAGACCTAGGATGCGGTGGGCAGACAATGTCAAACAGGACCTTGTTAGAATTGGTGTGCAGTGCCAGATGCAGTAGATGTAGCTCAGGATAGACTTGCTTGGAGAACTAAATTGCACGGTCTGGTTGGACCTCCGTAGCCCATGGCTGCTTGAGGATGATGATGATGATGATGAACCTTCGTGTTACGTGATTACAGAATTCAGGAAAAATATCTGGAGCGTGTACAGCAACTGTACACGCTCCAGTTGCCGTTCACAGCAAACTGGAGCGTGTGCAGTCACTGCACACGCTCCAGTTTGCTGTGAACGGTAACTGCACACGCTCAATATTTCCGTGAGTGAGCCCACACGATCTAGTATCAAAATAATATGACACCTACAGTCGCTCAAAACAATATCCGAACACTATGGTTGATTACAGAATTCAGAAAAAATATCTGGCAACGATTTTTTTTAGAAATTAGTGATCTGGCAACCTTCGTGTCACGTGACACGAAGGTTGCCAGATCACTAATTTCTAAAAAAAAATCGTTGCCAGATATTTTTTTCTGAATTCTGTAATCAACCATAGTGTTCGGATACTTTTTTGAGCGACAGTATTAGTGTATACAAGGTTACCTCACTAAGTATCATTACAGTTTTTCGTTGGCTCTATATGCTTCATTTCGTTTATACTGAAAGATGTGCTTTGAATTAAAATTCAGCATGTGTTGATATGGCTTACGGTTGTTATACATTTTATAATTTCTAAAGTATTCATACAAATATTTACATCCAAAAAATGAATATTGTCTCTAGTGAGAAATATCTGATTGAAATTATTATATTGTATATTATTAGCATTAATAATATAATTACAACAAACACTAATTCCTGTAAAAAGAGAAATATTATTGTTAATATGTTTGTATATAAATGTACATATTTGTATATGTTAAATATTGAATAAAACTTGAACTTGAATACACTAACGTGCTCTTCTTAATCTGAAGAGTACAGTAGCTCAAAAAAATATCCGAACACTATGGTTGATTGCATAATTCAGAAAAAAATATCTAGCAACGATATTCTTTAGAAATTAGTGATCTGGCAATCTTCGTGTCAGATGAATATTGAATTGAATTGAATAAGTTTATTTCACCCAAACATACATATATTGGTAGATAAAACACAGACAAGTTCACAGGTGAAAAAGGAGAACATAATAAGCCGTAGCTTTTGAATAAATGTTTCCTGAAATACACTTAAATTTAAAACAATGCAGGTGACCTTAATATATATATATACATATATATTTACTGTATATTATATACTGTATATATACATAATTAAACATAAGACTGGATCCCAAAGAGGTCATTTTGCAACACTTACATGGAATTTCAATTAACCAAAATGGAAGCGAAATAAAATTAAAATTACGAAACGGAATACACATATTGTACTATCAGCGATGAACATTTCTAGGGAATAAATAAAGAAATAAACACATCAGACTTGAGTGATGTTCCACCTTGGCTTGGGCCCAAAATATCGCACACGACTTTGGACTTCGGCCGGTTCGGACCCGTTCACGAACAAATTCAATTAGGGTGGATCATTTAATTTGTGGACAGCTCTCGCCCCAAGTGTAGCTTTGAAACCAAAGCACTCGTTCGGACTTAAAATTCTCTTTTTATATTTAGCCAATGAAAATTCAGTTTTTTTATTTAGTGAACGAAAATTATGTTTTTATATTTAGCCAACGAAAATTATGTTTTTATATTTAGCCAACGAACATATCTCTTTTATAACACCTTTCTAAAAGAGTCGATTCTTTGCAAAACGATTTTAAATTCCGATGATATATACCTTTACACGTTTTGTTCCAACAGATGCTTAATCACGAAACATTTTTAACGAATTACCATTCAACATCTCGTGCTGCGGCTGAAATCTGCCATCAATTTACAACACCCGACCGATACGCGACCATGTTTAACTCAATAATTCTCGTTGTAATCGAGGTCGGAACAAAAGATTAACTTTAACGACAACCACAATATACGATCACGTTACAGCCATTCCTTGGCAGCAAAGCATTACTTCAGATGTAATCTGGCTGTTACAGCTACAGGAGGGGACAGAGAAGATCCGGAGAGGCAGGAGTGAGAGAGAGTATGTGTGCAAGAGAGTAGCCATTATCTCTCCCAATGCCGAAAGGCTTTCAGATATCTCTTTATTCATCCAGTTATTGTTACACTGGAAAACGACTGCAATTATTGCAGCAAAGTTTTGTTGAAGAGCCGTAAGGAATCTTTAAGACAATGTCTCGCCGTTTCATACACCGCGGCAGCCAACGTGACCATCCGATGCTCCTCTGCATCAGCTGTTGCCTAGCAACGTAAGGAGGCGAGACGATATCTGTTCCACGAGATGGAAGTGCCGTGCCTTTCCTTTTTTTTGAATGAATCGCCGAAAATAAAATGCTTCCACTGCTGAAAGAAAAAAAAAAGCATTTACGGCAATGGTAGGCATCATTTAGTGTCTTTCCCATGATGCCTCAGCTTGAAAGTTCGGGTTTTATACCGATGTTGTGTTCCATTGTCTTTTTATGCTTTCTTCTTTTCTTCTGATACGTTCAGAGGCAATATTCAGGTTTAATCAAATTCACAGTTGATCTCACATTGCAAGCAAATGTCATGTCTAAAGAAATATCACAAATAAGTGACCTATTATACGGCATTTTAATCATTACTTACTTATTACACCGAATAGTTTGAGAATAAAGCCTTTTAGGGAATGCTTTGAAAAATAAAGAATTTTTATATGAGAGTAGGACCATTTTTATTGTCGAAGCTACAATCAACGTCACAAGAATATGGGGCGGGGGTGGCCGAGTTGGTAGCGCGCCAGGCTCGTAATCTGTAGTTCCCAGGTTCGAGTCCCAACTGGGTCAGAGTTGAGATTTATCTCCGCAAAATTCCTCGCCCTGTCCACGGTCAGTAGGGGACACTAATGGGCTTGGAAAGGCCGCCGTCCGTCGGATGGGACGTTAAGCCGTGGACCCGTGTGTGGGAGAGTCATACCTGTGCACGTTAAAGAACACGCTGGAATGGCCTTGACGGGAGGCTACCATGTGTCTCCCAACAGCTGTTCCAGTGGGTCCTCTCCCCCAACCTTCTCTGAGTCTTCGGGGTTCCATGTGACCTGGCCATTTAGCCCATGGTGTGCAAAAAAGTGCCGCTCAGAGGTAAAAAGTACCCAACTCACAAGAATAGAGCTAATTGCTTCCTTTGCAAATGCTGTACACACTTCAATCACAAATTTATTGCAGGGTAATTTCCTTGGGTGAAGAATATCAACGTTTAGAAAGATATGGATAATCAGGAAATGGTAAAAAAATCTGTATAGCCATTCCCAATTTTGATGGACATATTTGTGGTTGAAAAATTAGCGTTAAGTATCAACGAATTCAATTGCAAAAAGAAAAAACTGAGAAAGTACTGCAGTTCAATGTAATTAGTTGAAATAAATTGTTGCCCTGAGTGGAAATCGAACCCACGCCTCCCAGAAGCATGCCGGCGGTCCTGACTGGCCAACGAATTATTTAAAGTATTTCTTATCTACAGGAATTTTTCCTGTGATATTTCATTATTGAAGTACTGCAGTTCGTTTAAAAAAAAGAGCCGATTAGAAAAATTATTTGTTTGATCTCATTTTGGTTGGACCATTATAATCTGGTGTAGGGGATGGTTCATAATATTAGGTTCCCAGATTCGAATTCTAACTATTCTTGTGTTGAGATTTATCTCCGTAAACTTCCACTCTACCCTGCCCTCATATATATACACCCACTCGCCATCCTTCTGCCCTCATATATACACCCACTCGCCATCCTCCTGCCCTCATATATACACCCACTCGCCATCCTCCTGCCCTCATATATACACCCACTCGCCATCCTCCTGCCCTCATATATACACCCACTCGCCATTCTCCTGCCCTCATATATACACCCACTCGCCATCCTCCTGCCCTCATATAAACACCCACTCGCCATCCTCCTGCCCTCATATATACACCCACTCGCCATCCTCCTGCCCTCATATATACACCCACTCGCCATCCTCCTGCCCTCATATATACACCCACTCGCCATCCTCCTGCCCTCATATATACACCCACTCGCCATCCTCCTGCCCTCATATATACACCCACTCGCCATCCTCCTGCCCTCATATATACACCCACTCGCCATCCTCCTGCCCTCATATATACACCCACTCGCCATCCTCCTGCCCTCATATATACACCCACTCGCCATCCTCCTGCCCTCATATATACACCCACTCGCCATCCTCCTGCCCTCATATATACACCCACTCGCCATCCTCCTGCCCTCATATATACACCCACTCGCCATCCTCCTGCCCTCATATAAACACCCACTCGCCACCCTCCTGCCCTCATATATACACCCACTCGCCATCCTCCTGCCCTCATATATACACCCACTCGCCACCCTCCTGCCCTCATATATACACCCACTCGCCATCCTCCTGCCCTCATATATACACCCACTCGCCATCCTCCTGCCCTCATATAAACACCCACTCGCCATCCTCCTGCCCTCATATATACACCCACTCGCCATCCTCCTGCCCTCATATATACACCCACTCGCCATCCTCCTGCCCTCATATATACACCCACTCGCCATCCTCCTGCCCTCATATATACACCCACTCGCCATCCTCCTGCCCTCATATATACACCCACTCGCCATCCTCCTGCCCTCATATATACACCCACTCGCCATCCTCCTGCCCTCATATATACACCCACTCGCCATCCTCCTGCCCTCATATATACACCCACTCGCCATCCTCCTGCCCTCATATATACACCCACTCGCCATCCTCCTGCCCTCATATATACACCCACTCGCCATCCTCCTGCCCTCATATATACACCCACTCGCCATCCTCCTGCCCTCATATATACACCCACTCGCCATCCTCCTGCCCTCATATATACACCCACTCGCCATCCTCCTGCCCTCATATATACACCCACTCGCCATCCTCCTGCCCTCATATATACACTCTTATTTTAGAAGTTATTGGGTTTGAAAAAAATCAAATCGAGATTGAAATAGATTTGATCGAGAACTTTAAATTATCTTCAGTGATAGTTTTCTATCTAAGATGTTTGACTTCTGAGCGGCACTTTATTGCACACAATGGTCTAAATGACCAGGTCACAAGGTCCGAGGTCTCAGAGAAAGGTGGGGGGAAGGGACTCACTGGATAGTTTTTGGGAGACAGATGGCAGCCTCTCGTCAAGATCATCCAGCGTGTTCTTTAACGTGCACAGGGTATGGCTCTTCCGCACAAGGGGTCACGGCTTGACGTCCCATCCGACGGACGGCGGCCTTTCCAAGCCCGTCAGTGTCCCCTACTGATCGTGGGCAAGGCGGGGATTTTGGGGAGATAAATCTCAACGCTGCTCAGGTAGAACTCAAACCTGGGAACTGCAGATTACGAGCCTGGAGCGCTACCGACTGAATCACCCCTTTCCACCCCTTTTTCTACCTAAAGAGCTTATTTAAGAAGTTGCTGAGTTCTGTATCTGGGTTATTACTGATATATCATGGAACTGTGCCTGGTGTTGTGTTGTTTTAAATCTGAGCGGCACTTTTTTTGCACACCATGGCTAAATGGCCAGGTCACATGGACCCCGAAGGCTCAGAGAAGGTTGGGAGAGGGGACCCACTGGAACAGCTGTTGGGAGACAGATGGTAGCCTCCCGTCAAGGCCATCCAGCGTGTTCTTTAACGTGCACAGGGTATGGCTCTCCCACACACGGGACCACGGCTTAACGTCCCATCCGACGGACGGCGGTCTTTCCAAGCCCATCGGTGTCTCCTACTGACCGTGGGCAGGGCGGGGAATTTTGCGGAGATAAATCTCAACGCTGACCCAGCTGGGACTCGAACCTGGGAACTACAGATTACGAGCCTGGCGCGCTACCGACTGAGCCACCCCCGCCCCACTGTGCCTGGTAAAGTGGCCGCTGAGTGCATATATGTACGTTACCCTCCCTGTGATTAGCATTCTCAAAGGAATGATAACTGATAGTATATCAAATTAATGGTAACTGATCACTTTGGCCCGAATTCGCCTAGATCCAGACTGCTTCTGTGTGTATTTCTGATCACATCAAGGTAAAACACGTTCCATTTTCCATTTTTTTTATTTCCACATTAACGATACAATACGAACAAACAGGACCGCCACTGGAATTACGAGGAACTATTCATTCGCATGAATTCTGAAGGGAACATCATTTCTCACAAATTGATGCAAACATTCTGTTCACAGACAAATAAAGACTCTATTTATGTAAAGACATCCCAGAAACGTGACAAGCGTGAAATCCTTTTAAGTTAGAATGACGGACATCAGTGGACGGTTTAACTCCAACAAAACATATCAGGACGAAGTTAGATTTTTTTTAACGAACAGCCTGACAGATATTCAACGCTTTCTGCCATTACGGTTGCATCTAGATTTCTTGTATGATTTAGCTGGAGACTTCCTTGACTTATTTTTGCAGACCTCGATCTTATAGACCTTTGTCTTGCTGACGCACTTCCGCTTGTTCGTGTACTCGGTTATGACGATCGAGGGGATGTTGTCCAAGTTGCAGTTGATGGTGAGCTGCACTTGGGGATGACCAGCGGGGCTGCGGTGACTAGTAGTTGCCATGTTTCGCATCTGCAATCAAAATCGAATGAAATTTATGCTCATTGCCTGAAATTCGTGCATTGTTAATTGCTGGCATTTAATGTAATAATAGTTAGTAAACATTGAAAAATTAATTAAAAATATTTAATTGCTACAATACAAAGGGGCAGGGGTGGCTCAGTCGGTAGCGCGCCAGGCTCGTAATCTGTAGTTCACAGGTTCGAGTCCCAGCTGGGTCAGCGTTGAGATTTATCTCTGCAAAATTCCCGCCCTGCCCACGGTCAGTAGAGGACACCGTTGGGCTTGGAAAGGCCGACGCCCGTCGGATATGACGTTAAACCGTGGCGCTGTGTGCAGGAGAGCCATACCCTGTGCACGTTAAAGAACACGTTGTATGAACACGCAACTGTCTCCCAACAGCTGTTCCAGTGGGTCCCCTCCCCCAACCTTCTCTTCGGAGCCTTCGAGGTTCTTGTGACCTGGCCATTTAGCCCATGGTGTGCAAAAAAGTGCCGCTCAGAGGTAAAACAATCCAACCCAACCCAAGCTACAATACAAATACTTCTATGATTTGAAAAAAATGCAAAAACTTCCGAAATATTATGAAATATTCACTGACTAGATAAAAAAAGAAAAGTAGGTAATTTCCATGTCACGCGAATGAAAAAAGAAATTCAAATTCGGAGCTTCTAAAATGCATTTGTTACTGTAAAACGTGACTGAAGAAATTAACTCAAAACCCCTAATTTCAAAAACATTTATTCAATTTAAAGACTTATGGAAATTAAAACATTTAAAAGCTGCAATGCATCTTAAGAAACTTATAACAATGCTGATGAATATTGTAAGAATTATTTACATAAACTTGTAAATTACCCACCTACTTTATTAAATGGCTTGAAATACTACTTATTATTTAATATTTAATTAACTTCTCAGGTAAATTTTTGGGATTAGTTTTGCTAAATATTCAAACTTCCACAACTCTTTGAATGCTTAACTATTATTGTTAATAATCAATGTTTAGATAGAGTTGATTGAGATCGCTATGTTATCATCAGTATTTTAGCATAAAATATTTATTTTAGAACTTTACAGAGAAAATAATTTAGCCTTACATAGGCATCACTTGAAAATTCTCCATGTTTTGTGTAGATTGTATCTATATTATTGATATTTAACATATATATGTATACACACTCTCATATATCATTAGGAAGTTATTATTTAATTACGAATAATATGATATTGATAAAACTGTGTTAAGATAATAATCTTCATTCATAATTGACTACCAGAGATATGACAGTGAAACGATAACTGTCATCATCATCATCATCATCCTCAAGCAGCCATGGGATACGGAGGTCCAACTAGACCGTGCGATTTAGTTCTCCAAGCAAGTCTATCCTGAGCTACATCTACTGCATCTTTCCACTGCACACCAATTCTAACAAGGTCCTGTTTGACATTGTCTGCCCACCGCATCCTAGGTCTCCCCCTCTTTCTGAGGCCTCTAGGCACACTGTTCATAACCCTATTCGCCAATCTATAATTATTCATACGGGCAACACGGCCAAACCAACGGAGTCTCTCTCTGCACAATATGCTGCTTAAAGGAGGTTGCAGACTCCTTTGCCTAACCTCATCATTAGTTACAAAATTGAACCACCTAATGCCCAAGATACTGCGTAAGCATCTGGAATCAAAAGCATCTAGTTTCCTGTTATCTAAAAATAAGTCAATCAAACATTTGCAGTATCTTTCTTTTCAAGCAAATTGCACATTCTAAAATTAGAATTTCTTAAATATCGATGAGCAAAGCAAAGACGTTAACATTCATTTAAACTGATATGTGAGTAAAAGAGTCCGTTGTTCCTAATTAAATTTGAAAATGTCAACTAACCACTTCAGCAATCGGGCACTTGAATTGATTTTTGGAGCAGTTCAGAACTCTCTTCTTGCAAGAACCATTTTTGCTGGAGTCGCGTTTCCTGCAGCCGTTGGATGACGTCATCTTCGATCAATCTGTAATTAGAATTGTATTCTTCTTCTAATTCAGTTTCATCATAAGCTATAGCTAAAACACTGCATGGAGATACGATTGATCGGTTAGAAAAACACCATAAATGGTGATCAAAAGCAAATGATATACCGTTGGGTTAATGTGGAAAACTATTTGTTTCTATTTCTTATACAGATAATAAAAACCATTGCTAAAACAGCAAAGATAGAAAATCTGAATTAACGTTTTTCCGATATAGTAGCCAGGCTTTGTAATCGGCAATTCTCAAGTTCGAGTCCCAACTGACATTGGAGATTTATCTCCGCTAACCCCACTCTATCCTCGGGTCAGAAACGGGACACCGATGGACTTGGAAAGGCTTGGGTTGGGTTGTTTTACCTCTGAGCGGCACTTTTTTGCACACCTTGGGCTAAATGGCCAGGTCACATGGACCCCGAAGGCTCAGAGAAGGTTAGGAGAGGGGACCCACTGGAACAGCTGTTGGGAGACAGATGGTAGGATCCCGTCAAGGCCATCCAGCGTGTTCTTTAACGTGTACAGGGTATGGCTCTCCCGCACACGGGGCCACGGCTTAACGTCCCATCCGACGGACGGCGGCCTTTCCAAGCACATCGGTGTCCCCTACTGACCGTGGGCAGGGCGGGGAATTTTGCGGAGATAAATCTCAACGCTGACCCAGCTGGGACTTAGAACCTGGGAACTACAGATTACCAGTCTGGCGCGCTACCGACTGAGCCACCCCCGCCCCACTTGAAAAGGCTGCCGTCACTCGGATGGGACGGTAAGCCGTGGCGCCGTGTACGGGAAAGAGCCACACCCTCTGCCCATTAAATAACACACTCAGCCATGACGAGAAGGTTCCATCTGTCTCCTAACAGCTGTCAGTGGGTCCCCTTCTTCCAACCTTCTCTGAGCCCTCGGGTCCTAGTAACTTGGCCACTTAGCTCATTGTGAGCAAAAAAGTATCACTCAAAGGTAAAACAACCGAATCCAATATAGAAAGGGAATATACAGGATGATTCAAAAAGACGGACACAATTTCAATTGGTTATATATTCTGAACAATATGCTATATTTGAATTCTGTAAATCAAATTTGATTATACACACATTAAAGTTTATAGATGTACACAATTACAATTGGCTATATTTCCTGAACAATATGTTGTATTTGACTGAACTCACGAATGCAAAAAATCTTGTGTTGCATAGCAGCCATCTTGCTTACAACTGATGCTGCTGTGCGGCGCTGGAGTGCTCTAGCGGTAGTATTCGAAACTTTACAACATCCTCTTTCAAATGTAATTTACATAATTCAAATAAAACGCATAGTTCAGGAAATATAACCAATTGAAATGGTGTCCATCTTTTTGAATCACCCTGTATTTTGTAGGGTGGCTGTTTTAACATTTATCGGATTTTTTTGAATGCAGAGTTTTCTTAATCAGTCTCGTAAAAATCCCATGTTCAAAACAGAGACATATGGCTTGGCGGGAGTCTCTTATCCTATCAAACCGATAATAACTTCCCTTCAATGCATAGCGCAAAACAGATTAATGTTAAACGAATTGAGTTGAGTTGTTTTACCACTGAGCGGCACTTTTTTGCACACCATGGGCTAAATGGCCAGGTCACATGGACCCCGAAGGCTCAGAGAAGGTTGGGGGAGGGGACCCACTGGAACAGCTGTTGGGAGACAGATGATAGCCTCCCGTCAAGGCCATCCAGCGTGTTCTTTAACGTGCACAGGGTATGGCTCTCCCGCACACGGGGCCACGGCTTAACGTCCCATCCGACGGACGGCGGCCTTTCCAAGCCCATCGGTGTTCCCTACTGACTGTGGGCAGGGCGGGGAATTTTGCGGAGATAAATCTCAACGCTGACTCAGTTGGGACTCGAACCTGGGAACTACAGATTACGAGCCTGGCGCGCTACCGACTGAACCACCCCCGCCCCTCACATGAAAGAAGGCTAATCAACTATTGTAACAAATTATAAATGTAATTATTCTATATCCTGCAGATAAGCTTTAAACTTTGCTGGCCACCTGTAATGATAAAGTTTACTTGTATTATGATAAAAGAATAAAAAAATTTAAAAAAATTTAATATTTTCAAAGCTAGCGTAACAAAAAAAGCTTAAACTATTTTCTGAGCAGAAGTGTGGCAGAACTATTAATAAACAGACAGCGTTAGACACGTGAAGAGAGTGATTGTGTCAAAATAAAGTGTGACCAAGGCACGGACTGTCCTAGCCACGAAATTTCTGAAAGGCAAAATAAAAAAAAAATATCGTGTAACAAAATGATGGTTAATTTCTTACCTGATAATCACCTGCAAAACAGAAAATTGCGTCGATCTGCTCAGTGCTGCTCCTGATCGATTCGGAAGGTCGTCGAGGTCAGGGGGACGTTTGGATGGAAAGGTATCAAAGCAAGTCAGCCTACACTAAACTAAAATTCCTTTGGCAGCCAACAATCTCGGAATTATCTAATTTTAGTGGGCAAAAATGAAGCGATTTCAACAAAGAATCGATAATTTCTGTTGTTGAAGATTTGTTCCGCAACAATAGAAAGTTGAAGATTTGTTCCGCAACAATAGATTGGATTGTTTTACCTCTGAGCGGCCCTTTTTTTTGTACACCATGGGCTAAATGGCCAGGTCACATGGACCCCGAAGGCTTAGAGAAGGTTGGGGGAGGGGACCCACTGGAACAGCTGTTGGGAGACAGATGGTAGCCTCCCGACAAGGCCATCCAGCGTGTTCTTTAACGTGCACAGGGTATGGCTCTCCCGCACACGGGGCGGTTCGAGTCCCAGGTTCGAGTCCCAGCTGGGTTAGCGTTGAGATTTATCTCCGCAAAATTCCCCGCCCTGCCCACGTTCAGTAGGGGACACCGATGGGCTTGGAAAGAACGCCGTCCGTCGGATGGGACGTAAAGCCGTGGCCCCGTGTGCGGGAGAGCCATACCCTGTGCACGTTAAAGAACACGCTGGATGGCCTTGACGGGATGCTACCATCTGTCTCCCAACAGCTATTCCAGTGGGTCCCCTCCTCCAACCTTCTCTGAGCCTTCGGGGTTCATGTGACCTGGCCATTTAACCCGTTGTGTGCAAAAAAGTGCCGCTCAGAAGTAAAACAACCCAACCCAACCAACTGAATAAAATCCCTCAACTTTCTTTGATGAGAATGATGGTGGATTTAAAAAGGCCATCGTCCACAAATGGGCATTCAAACCTTGGGCCCGTATTTAGTAAAGCTGTACCATTTTTGCACTTTAAATAACTCTTTGGATGAAGTTGACGTGACACGTCTGTCTCCTAACCAATCCCCTTCTTCCATACAGCTCTAAGCCTTTTGAAGTTTTCAAGAGTGTAGCTTAGAGGCAAAACAACACATAATAGTTGGGGCGGGGGTGGCTCAGTCGGTAGCGCGCCAGGCTCGTAATCTGTAGTTCCCAGGTTCGAGTCCCAGCTGGGTCAGCGTTGAGATTTATCTCGGCAAAATTCCCCGCCCTGCCCACGGTCAGTAGGGGACACCGATGGGCTTGGAAAGGCCGCCGTCCGTCGGATGGGACATTAAGCCGTGGCCCTGTGTGCGGGAGAGCCATACTCTGTGCACGTTAAAGAACACGCTGGATGGCCTTGACGGGAGGCTACCATCTGTCTCCCAACAGCTGTTCCAGTGGGTCCCCTCCCCCAACCTTCTCTGAGCCTTCGGGGTCCATGTGACCTGGCAATTTAGCCCATGGTGTGCAATAAAGTGCCGCTCAGAGGTAAAACAACCCAACACATAATAGTTAGGATCAGAAAAGAATGCTATAGGGTTTGCAACTGTTTTCCAATAATGAGACATTTAAAGTATTGAGGTCTATTGTAAACTGTGTTTACTTAAAGCTGGTAGAACGCCAAAGCTGTGCCGTAAGATGGATAAAGAGGAACGTCTTTGCAAAAGGCCAAAATCGATAGCAGAAGGAAAAAACAGGGAAAAAGATTAGGAGTTCTTTCCGTAATGGAGACTCTAATGGAAGTAGCTCTTAGCAAACAAATGTGAAAAATAAATCGCACAGCTAAAGACTATTATTTGTTTTGTTTTTTTCGAGGCACGAAAACATTTCCTGGACATAAATCAATGATAGAGATTCAAACGTTTAAGTTTAAAAGGTTTTTTAACGTAATTTTAAATAATTATGCTCTGTTTGCTAAATGTGAAATTTTCTACTTTGTTTTTTAGATTTCTGATCAGATCAACAAAGTTACGAGGCTTATCTTTAAGTTATGACAGAATAATCAGCCATGATATCCCAAGACTCGAACCCGGACTTCAGCAGTTGTGGTGTCACCGCAGAACGATGTGATTCCACTGCGATATCGACACATAATGTAGGAAGAAATATAAAATTATTGGGTATTGATGCTTATGACGTTTGAGAGGGTTATTATACTGATTGGTGAAAGGCTGTAGCGGGACAAGCTGGCAATCTGCAGTTCCCAGAACGAGTCCCACCTGCCTGGCGTTGAGATTTGTCTCCGCAAGACTCTCCACCATGCCCGCGGTCAGTAGCCAACATCAATAGGTTTAGAAAGGTTGATGTCCGTCGGATGGTAGTAAAGCCGTGGCCCCGTATACGGGGTTGTTGGTTGGTTGGTTTACCTCTGAGAAGCACTTTTTTTTTGCACATCATGGCCTAAATGGCCAGGACACAAGGACCTCGACATCTGGGGGAGGGAACCCACTGGAACAGCTGTTGGGAGACAGATGGTAGCCTCCCGTTAAGGCCATCCAGCGTGTTCTTTAGCGTGTATAGGGTATGGCTCTTCCGCACACAGGGCCACGGCATAACGTCCCATCCGACGGACGGTGGCCTTTCCAACCCCATAAGTGTCCCCTACTGACCGTGGGCAGGGCAGAGAGTTTTGCGGAGATAAATCTCAACGCTGATCCAGCTGGGACTCGAACTTGGGAACTGCAGATTACGAGCCTGGCGCGTTACCAACTGAGTCACCCCCGCCCTGCCGTATGCGGGAGAGTCATACTTTGTGCACGTTAAAGAACATGCTGGATGGCTTGGATGGAAGGCTACCATCTGTCTGCTAACAACTATCCAGTGGTTCCCCTCCCCCAACTTTCTCTGAGCTTTAGGGTCCTTATACCTGGACATTGCATTATTGTGCCCATTGTGTACTGTACTGCCCAGTGTGTATAAAAAAGTGCCGCTCAGAGGTAAAACAACAGATATCAACTCTGAATACAGTTGTTCAAATCTTTTTGATACAGCGACTCCTGAAAATAATATGCAAATTTTACGCGACACTCCATGATTAAGTTACGTGGTTTCATACCCGTTTCTTTGTATATTAAAATAATTTGATTAAAATCGTAAGTGCATTAACATGATTTTAACGTTTATAAGATTAAAAGATGCTTGACTAGAAAAAAAAATGACAATATTATATAATATCAAATTTCCAGCAGTTTTTAATAAGAAAGATGAGCTTGTTTGTTGCTGTATAATTTTAAAATTTGGCTTCATCATTAATACTCTCAGGGTGATTTCACACTGTGCATTAATTATTGGTTAATCACTTGTATATTGGTTTTATTTTAACCCTCTGGTGTGGAATAAATTATCATTTATTGGTCAGTATTTGCTCTTCGCGTAAACCATTAAAAAGCCTGATGATGTACAGGACTGTGCAGGTTGGGTTGTTTTACCTCTGAGCGGCACGTTTTTGCACACCATGGGCTAAATGGCCAGGTCACATGGACCCCGAAGGCTCAGAGAAGGTTGGAGGAGGGGACTCACTGCAACAGCTGTTGAGAGACAGATGGTAGACTCCCGTCAAGACCATCCAGCGTGTTCTTTAACGTGCAAAGGGTATGGCTCTCCCGCACACGGGACCACGGCTTAACGTCCCATCCGACGGACGGCGGCCTTTCCAAGCCCATTGGTGTCCCCTACTGACCGTGGGCAGGGCGGAGAATTTTGCGGAGATAAATCTCAACGCTGACCCAGCTGGGACTCGAACCTGGGAACTACAGATTACGAGCCTGGCGCGCTACCGACTGAGCCACCCCCGCCCCAGGACTGTGCCGGATAATTCACATACCTTGAAAGCCCTAGTGTTGGTGATTTTAACGAGGAGATAAATTTTTTTCCAGTTCAAACGAGTAAAACCTCCCTATGACTGAGCATTTAAGGCTTGTTTAAGAATTGACTTTCTTATTGAACCATGTGCACATATATCGAATGAGATGACGAAATTGAATCAGGAGAAAACCGATTCTCTCTGTAAGGAGAAGAGGAACGTGACTCTCTCCTCCTCCACATTCTCTCTCCTCCTCATTCCTCTCTTCAGAAGAATGTTAAGAATCCATCACCTCTTCATCAGGCATTGAAAATTTCCAATTAAATTTTTTGTTACTATAATTTTTTATGCTTTTTTTTTAAATGCAGTAGATAGTTGTGTTTATAAGGGCTAATATTTTGTTTTTGAGCAGGTTTAAAAAAAAAGACATTTTTTCATTGAAATTAATGTTTACTTTTTCAAGGTTTTTTTTATTAAAGTGTAATTTACAGTTCTGTTTTTTGTAGAATACATGTTTCCTTGAAATAGTAAATTGCATGAACATACTTTTTACACATTATTTATTAAAACACTATCTATATATCGTTATAATAGCAACATAAAGCAACAATTAGCATGATTTTATTTAAACAAGAAGTTTTCTTGCTCCGCTGAACGTGAAATTCGCTTAGACAAGAGCCTTTTTTGGTTCCAAACTAATCACGGTAAGCTGACACCCATGTACCAGCTGTGTCGCGACTAAGTGAACCCAGTACTAGGTGTGCCTCGAAGAAGGGAATCCAGAACTAGGTGTGCTGCACCTAACTGAATTCAGTATTAAGTGTGCTGCGACGAAGTGAATCCAGGAGTAGGTGTGCTGCGACGAAGTGAACCCAGTACTAGGTGTGCTTCGAAGAAGGGAATCCAGAACTAAGTGTGCTGCGACTAATTGAATTCAATATTAGGTGTGCTGCGACAAAGTGAACTCAGTACTAGGTGTGCCGCGGCTAAATGAATCCAGAACTAGGTGTGCTGCGACTAATTGAATTCAATATTAGGTGTGCTGCGACAAAGTGAACTCAGTACTAGGTGTGCCGCGGCTAAATGAATCCAGTACTAGGTGTGCCGCAAAGAAGTGAATCCAGGACTAGGTATGCTGCGACGAAGTGAACCCAGTACTAGGTGTGCTTCGAAGAAGGGAATCCAGAATTAGGTGTGCTGCGACTAATTGCATTGAATATTAGGTGTGCCGCGACAAAGTGAACTCAGTACTAGGTGTGCCGCGACTAAATGAATCCAGTACTAGGTGTGCCGCAAAGAAGTGAATCCAGGACTAGGTGTGCCGCAAAGAAGTGAATCCAGGACTAGGTGTGCCGCAAAGAAGTGAATCCAGGACTAGGTGTGCCGCAAAGAAGTGAATCCAGGACTAGGTGTGCTGCGACGAAGTGAACCCAGTACTAGGTGTGCTTCGAAGAAGGGAATCCAGAACTAGGTGTGCTGCGACTAATTGAATTCAATATTAGGTGTGCTGCGACAAAGTGAACTCAGTACTAGGTGTGCCGCGACTAAATGAATTCAGTACTAAGTGTGGTGTGACGAAGTGAACCCAGTACTAGGTGTGCTTCGAAGAAGGGAATCCAGAACTAGGTGTGCTGCGACTAATTGAATTCAATATTAGGTGTGCTGCGACAAAGTGAACCCAGTACTAGGTGTGCCGCGACTAAGTCGACCCAGTACTAGGTGTGCCGCGAAGAAGTGAATCCAGTACTAGGTGTGCCGCAAAGAAGTGAATCCAGGACTAGGTGTGCTGCGACGAAGTGAACCCAGTACTAGGTTTGCCTCGAAGAAGGGAATCCAGAACTAGGTGTGCTGCGACATTAAAAAGATTGAGAACCACTGTTATCGATTGAGGTAAAGGTAAAAAAAAAGTAAATTAAGGAAAGTAATTTATAAAAAAAGCTTGAGGAAATGTAATGAGAAATGTGTTTTGGTTATAATTTATAAAGTTCCAAATCTTAAATTTTGAGGTTTCTTAAATCATTTTTGATCCCATGCCGAAATTTGAGAACTTAATGCCTTATCTCCTGTCTTAAAAAATGTTGTACAAAGCTGATCTAAACCAATATAATTAATATTCAAACTTATTAAAATTAATGTAAAATATATTCGAAGACTAAGTGCTTTACAGTTCTCTAAAACTGAAGAATTTACTAACCAGAAAATTTAGCGGCAAGCTATCAACTGTTCCGTTACTACTCATAAATATTCAGGTTACCAAGTGCTAAATCCAGGTTGGGTTGTTTTACCTCTGAGTGGCACGTTTTTGCACACCATGGGCTAAATGGCCATGTCACATGGCACCCCAAAGGCTCAGAGAAGGTTAGGGGACCCACTGGAACAGCTGTTAGGAGACAGATGGTAGCCTCCCATCAAGGCCATCCAGCGTGTTCTTTAACGTGCACAGGGTATGGCTCTCCTGCACACGGGACCACGTATTAACGTCCCATCCGATGGACGGCAACCTTTCCAAGCCCATCGGTGTCACCTACTGACCGTGGGCGAGGAATTTTGAGAAGATAAATCTCAACGCTGACCCAGCTGGGACTCGAACCTGGGAACTACAGATTGCGAGCCTGGCGTGCTACCGACTGAGCCACCCCCGCTCCAGTTCTTAATTCAATCAGAAGACTATTAAAAAGAGCAAGTTTTAAATTAAGAACTTTCCCCTCCATTCCAGAAAAGAAAATATTTAGTATTGAGTTTAAAGAGCTTTGAATTCGACTTTCACATTCCATGGAAGTGATATGATACTTTTCGTAACAGAGTGTATAAACATTCAGATGAAATAGCATCACAATGTAATGTGCTCAAATGCTGTAAATGAAGACAGACATCCAAATCCAAAATTTACTTCGCGTACTGATGCGCTTTTAGCATTTCCTGAGGATTTTTCCCCCTCCTCTGATGAAGCAATTAGGCATCATCTTCACTAAATTCGCCTACCGGATGCCAACCAATTAGATACATTCATGCGTGGAAGCATCTCTTGGCAACTACGAAGAATTCATGCCAACTAGAGTAGTTGGCTTTTGCTGAGCGACTGCTTCCCGCATAAATCTGCATGCAGCGCCGAGACGAAGCCCTCAGGAATGAGAGGATTACACGGCAGATGCTGCAAACGTTGTGTGGGGATTAGCGGGATGAGCCTCAGGAGCCACGCTCAGCTCGAGGGAATGTTGATTCTCGCGATGCAGGGAAAATATCAGAAGGGAACGGAGGAACAGTGGTCCTTCAGTCGACCCATCTTGTTGAGACTGTCGGCAACATTACGGATGGTTTCATTTTCTCTGTATTTCAGTTGCAGAGATGAGGTGCTCAGATGGGAAACATTCAGTTGAAATCAGCAGCATCAGGAGTTTGCCATGTCAATGTGCTGAGTCACATCCTCAGGAACAAATCGTAATGAAGAGTGAATATCATTTCGGAGCATGAGAGCTTATTATTATCGGACTGAATTAGGCTTGGAACGCAGAATGAAAGACAGTGGGTTTTAATAAAGAGTGGAAATAGGAGTACGAATATTTTAATCCCAGGTATATTAAATAACATTGTTTTTATAAAGCTGAGAGCATCCTCCAGATCTTGAATTCCTGGTTTTCGATGAGGTAGATCAGCATGAAACAAAAACGAAAAGAAGCAGAATAAAATAGCGATCTGAAACAGGAACGGAAGCGGTTTTACAGAACAAGGTGGACGTTCCAGAAAGAGTTGAAAGGAGACTCTATAGTTGACGTGGCGAAGTTCAGCAATACATAAAAAAATCTATTTAAAAGCCCTGGAATTATGATAAAAATATTATAAAGGAGTGCACATAGATACAATAGATTAGTTTACTGTCGTTAATACAAAAAGCTCTGCAACTAGGGGAACGGCGTCCATCTTTATTCCTAGATCTCCGCAAAATTCCCCGCCCTGCCCACGGTCAGTAGGGGACACCGATGGGCTTGGAAAGACTGCCGTCCGTCGGATGGGACGTTAAGCCGTGGCCCCGTGTGCGGGAGAGCCATACCCTGTGCACGTTAAAGAACACGCTGGATGGCCTTGACGAGAGGCTACCATCTGTCTCCCAACAGCTGTTCCAGTGGGTCCCCTCCCCCAACCTTCTCTGAGCCTTCGGGGTCCATGTGACCTGGCCATTTAGCCCATGGTGTGCAAAAAAGTGCCGCTCAGAGGTAAAACAACCCAACCCAACCTTTATTCCTAGAAGGAATTGGTTATTCTGAACATACATACATATCACACATCAATTAAATATTCCTTCAAGGACAAGCAGTCCTTTCTTTTTGCATACAATGAGCTAGATATCCAAACCACGAGGACGCTAAGCGCTGGGAGGTTGGGGGAAGGGGACCCATTGGAAGCTATTAAGAGAAAGATGGGCGCTCTCATCAAGGAGATCCAGTGTGTGCTTTGTTCAGGGTATGGCTCTCCTGCACACGAGTCCACGGCTCTACAGCTCATCTGAAGGACGGCTACCTTTCCAAGCCCATCGGTATTCCCCTTTCTGACCGTGGGCAGAATGGGAGCTGAACGAGACAACTGCATTCCCACTCTGAAGGACGGATAACAAGGTAAAATAAGATTAGCCGTATCATTCTTCTGAACCATTTCTGGAAGTTTCGGTGTGAGTTTGTTTTGTTCGATAATTTGTGCCTTTTATTCATCAATCATGAATTTATGTAAAAAATGAAAGCTGTCAACTAAAAAACACGGGGATAAGCGGATCTTCTACGGATCTGCATATTTACATATAGATGAGGTTGTGTATGTACAGGGTGCCTAGAAATTACCTAGACACATATAAAAAATAATAGAAAGGGAACATAGAGATGTACGGGGGGCGGGGGTGGCTCAGTCGGTAGCGCGCCAGGCTCGTAATCTGTAGTTCCCAGGTTCGAGTCCCAGCTGGGTCAGGGTTAAGATTTATATCCGCAAAATTCCGCGCCCTGCCCACAGTCAGTAGGGGACACCGATGGGCTTGGAAAGGCTGCCGTCCGTCGGATGGGACGTTAAGCCGTGGCCCCGTGTTCGGGAGAGCATACTCTGTGCACGTTAAAGAACACGCTGGATGGCCTTGACGGGAGGCTACCATCTGTCTCCCAACAGCTGTTCCAGTGGGTCCCCTGCCCCAACCTTCTCTGAGCCTTCGGGTTTCTTGTGACCTGACCATTTAGCCCATGGTGTGCAAAAAAGTGCCGCTCAGAGGTAAAACAACCCAACCCAACCCTAGAGATGTACGGTTTTGTGGAATTTAAAAAGTGAATTCCAAAGTGTTTTGGCTCAATTGGTAGTTTGCAAAGCTCATAATCTTGGCAATTCCCAGGTCGAGTCCTACTTGTGCCTGCGTTAAGACTTATCGATGTCAAATCTTCATTCTGCTGGGGTCAGTAGGGAACTCCGATGAGCTAGGAATGGACGCTGTCTGTCGGGGAGGGGGGGGATCAGTCGGTAGCGCGCCAGGCTCGTAATCTGTAGTTCCCAGGTTCGAGTCCCACTGGGTCAGCGTTGAGATTTATCTCCACAAAATTCCCCGCCCTGCCCACGGTCAGTAGGGGATACCGATGGGCTTGGAAAGGCCGCCGTCCGTCGGATGGGACGTTAAGCCGTGGCCCCGTGTGCGGGAGAGCCATACCCTGTGCACGTTAAAGAACACGCTGTATGGCCTTGACGGGAGGCTACCATCTGTCTCCCAACAGCTGATCCAGTGGGTCCTTTCCCCTAGCCTTCTCTGAGCCTTCGGGGTCCTTGTGACCTGGCCATTTAGCTCATTGTGTGCAAAAAGTGCCGCTCAGAGGTAAAGCAACCCAACAAAGCTGTCTATCGGATGGGGCGTAAAGCCTCGACCCCATGTGCGGGAGCACCATATCTTGTGCGCTTTAAAGAACGCGCTGGATGGTAAGTCAACCAGGAATAGAAAAAGAGAAAAAAAAAGAGTCAACACGTATTTCCAAAGAATAATTTATTTGAAAGACTATTGTAAAAGAGAAAAACAAACACATATTTATAATATTTGGTAAGAAGCTTCAAAGAACATTACTGAAACGGCTTGTCGGTCAGATCCAATTACTCTTTCCCCATCACCTAGAGATTTTCGCAATCTTTCCCTTGGAAGTGCTTTGAATTCCATTCAAAGATTTTGTAATACAAATAGAAGTGTACTAAGCAGATTTTTCTTTAAGAAAAATCACTTATACCTATCAACTTTGAATAGTAACAAAATCGTGATGCTTTTCCTCATCAACTGCTGAAGATTTTATTGCCAATTATGAGTAGTTGGGAATCATTTTCAGACGAGTTTTATCATCTTCTTCCCATCAATTAATCTCCAAGATCATCATACTGTAATATATTGGTAAATGTCACTCAACGAGTAAGAGTGGGAATTATTATTATTATTAGCGATACTTAACTACAAGAAATCAGCACGGTGAGGACTCGAAATTGGATTCCAAGTTCGAGTTTCTCCCTGTGCCTGAGTTTGCGATTTTTCCTACTTTTTTCCTTCTATGAGAAGGGTGCAGTTTGGCTCGGTTGGTAGCGTAAAAAGTTCGCAATACGAAGTATATAGATTGGAATCCCAAATGTACCTACGTTGATATTTATCTCCATTCAACATCGTTATTCATTCTGCGACAAAGAGGACACTGCTGGTTTTGGAAATGCCACCGTCCGCCCAATGGGTCGTTAAGCCGTGTCTCAGTGTTCAATGTACCCTGTGCACAATAAAGGACACACTAGATTGTCTTGATGGGAGGTTTACATCTGTATCCTAACGACAGTCTAGTGTGTTCCTTCACTTACACAACTCTCAGCATTCGGGGCCCTTGTAACCTGGCCATTTAGCCCATTGTGTGCACAAAAATGCAACCCAAAGCTATGTGATGAAGGAGATAACGAATGTCTTGTAACGCCTGCCATTCGTCGGATGGGATGTTGAACCGTGGCTCTTTCTACGCAGAACCAAAGCTTAGGCGTTTTAAGGAATGCAATGGATGACTTTGGATGCTTCCATTTGGCTTCTAACAACAAGGTGGATTCCTTTCCTTCAACGTTCCTTGGAGTCTTTTTGACCTATCTTTGTACTCTAAACAACAAGGTGGAAAGCTTCAACGTTCCTTGGAATCTTTATATCCTATCTTTGTACTCTAAACAACAAGGTGGATTCCTTTCCTTCAACGTTCCTTGGAATCTTTATGACCTATCTTTGTACTCTAAACAACAAGGTGGATTCCTTTCCTTCAACCTTCCTTGGAGTCTTTTTGACCTATCTTTGTACTCTAAACAACAAGGTGGAAAGCTTCAACGTTCCTTGGGATCTTTATATCCTATCTTTGTACTCTAAACAACAAGGTGGATTCCTTTCCTTCAACGTTCCTTGGAATCTTTATGACCTATCTTTGTACTCTAAACAACAAGGTGAATTCCTTTCCTTCAACGTTCCTTGGAGTCTTTTTGACCTATCTCTGTACTCTAAACAACAAGATGGAAAGCTTCAACGTTCCTTGGGATCTTTATATCCTATCTTTGTACTCTAAACAACAAGGTGGATTCCTTTCCTTCAACGTTCCTTGGAATCTTTATGACCTATCTTTGTACTCTAAACAACAAGGTGGATTCCTTTCCTTCAACGTTCCTTGGAGTCTTTTTGACCTATCTTTGTACTCTAAACAACAAGATGGAAAGCTTCAACGTTCCTTGGGATCTTTATATCCTATCTTTGTACTCTAAACAACAAGGTGGATTCCTTTCCTTCAACGTTCCTTGGAATCTTTATGACCTATCTTTGTACTCTAAACAACAAGGTGGATTCCTTTCCTTCAACCTTCCTTGGAGTCTTTTTGACCTATCTTTGTACTCTAAACAACAAGGTGGAAAGCTTCAACGTTCCTTGGAATCTTTATATCCTATCTTTGTACTCTAAACAACAAGGTGGATTCCTTTCCTTCAACGTTCCTTGGAATCTTTATGACCTATATTTGTACTCTAAACAACAAGGTGGATTCCTTTCCTTCAACCTTCCTTGGAGTCTTTTTGACCTATCTTTGTACTCTAAACAACAAGGTGGAAAGCTTCAACGTTCCTTGGGATCTTTATATCCTATCTTTGTACTCTAAACAACAAGGTGGATTCCTTTCCTTCAACGTTCCTTGGAATCTTTATGACCTATCTTTGTACTCTAAACAACAAGGTGGATTCCTTTCCTTCAACGTTCCTTGGAGTCTTTTTGACCTATCTTTGTACTCTAAACAACAAGATGGAAAGCTTCAACGTTCCTTGGGATCTTTATATCCTATCTTTGTACTCTAAACAACAAGGTGGATTCCTTTCCTTCAACGTTCCTTGGAATCTTTATGACCTATCTTTGTACTCTAAACAACAAGGTGGATTCCTTTCCTTCAACCTTCCTTGGAGTCTTTTTGACCTATCTTTGTACTCTAAACAACAAGGTGGAAAGCTTCAACGTTCCTTGGAATCTTTATATCCTATCTTTGTACTCTAAACAACAAGGTGGATTCCTTTCCTTCAACGTTCCTTGGAATCTTTATGACCTATATTTGTACTCTAAACAACAAGGTGGATTCCTTTCCTTCAACGTTCCTTGGAGTCTTTTTGACCTATCTTTGTACTCTAAACAACAAGATGGAAAGCTTCAACGTTCCTTGGGATCTTTATATCCTATCTTTGTACTCTAAACAACAAGGTGGATTCCTTTCCTTCAACGTTCCTTGGAATCTTTATGACCTATCTTTGTACTCTAAACAACAAGGTGGATTCCTTTCCTTCAACCTTCCTTGGAGTCTTTTTGACCTATCTTTGTACTCTAAACAACAAGGTGGAAAGCTTCAACGTTCCTTGGAATCTTTATATCCTATCTTTGTACTCTAAAAAACAAGGTGGATTCCTTTCCTTCAACGTTCCTTGGAATCTTTATGACCTATATTTGTACTCTAAACAACAAGGTGGATTCCTTTCCTTCAACCTTCCTTGGAGTCTTTTTGACCTATCTTTGTACTCTAAACAACAAGGTGGAAAGCTTCAACGTTCCTTGGAATCTTTATATCCTATCTTTGTACTCTAAACAACAAGGTGGATTCCTTTCCTTCAACGTTCCTTGGAATCTTTATGACCTATCTTTGTACTCTAAACAACAAGGTGAATTCCTTTCCTTCAACGTTCCTTGGAGTCTTTTTGACCTATCTTTGTACTCTAAACAACAAGATGGAAAGCTTCAACGTTCCTTGGGATCTTTATATCCTATCTTTGTACTCTAAACAACAAGGTGGATTCCTTTCCTTCAACGTTCCTTGGAATCTTTATGACCTATCTTTGTACTCTAAACAACAAGGTGGATTCCTTTCCTTCAACGTTCCTTGGAGTCTTTTTGACCTATCTTTGTACTCTAAACAACAAGATGGAAAGCTTCAACGTTCCTTGGGATCTTTATATCCTATCTTTGTACTCTAAACAACAAGGTGGATTCCTTTCCTTCAACGTTCCTTGGAATCTTTATGACCTATCTTTGTACTCTAAACAACAAGGTGGATTCCTTTCCTTCAACCTTCCTTGGAGTCTTTTTGACCTATCTTTGTACTCTAAACAACAAGGTGGAAAGCTTCAACGTTCCTTGGAATCTTTATATCCTATCTTTGTACTCTAAACAACAAGGTGGATTCCTTTCCTTCAACGTTCCTTGGAATCTTTATGACCTATATTTGTACTCTAAACAACAAGGTGGATTCCTTTCCTTCAACCTTCCTTGGAGTCTTTTTGACCTATCTTTGTACTCTAAACAACAAGGTGGAAAGCTTCAACGTTCCTTGGGATCTTTATATCCTATCTTTGTACTCTAAACAACAAGGTGGATTCCTTTCCTTCAACGTTCCTTGGAATCTTTATGACCTATCTTTGTACTCTAAACAACAAGATGGATTCCTTTCCTTCAACGTTCCTTGGAGTCTTTTTGACCTATCTTTGTACTCTAAACAACAAGATGGAAAGCTTCAACGTTCCTTGGGATCTTTATATCCTATCTTTGTACTCTAAACAACAAGGTGGATTCCTTTCCTTCAACGTTCCTTGGAATCTTTATGACCTATCTTTGTACTCTAAACAACAAGGTGGATTCCTTTCCTTCAACCTTCCTTGGAGTCTTTTTGACCTATCTTTGTACTCTAAACAACAAGGTGGAAAGCTTCAACGTTCCTTGGAATCTTTATATCCTATCTTTGTACTCTAAACAACAAGGTGGATTCCTTTCCTTCAACGTTCCTTGGAATCTTTATGACCTATGTTTGTACTCTAAACAACAAGGTGGATTCCTTTCCTTCAACGTTCCTTGGAGTCTTTTTGACCTATCTTTGTACTCTAAACAACAAGATGGAAAGCTTCAACGTTCCTTGGGATCTTTATATCCTATCTTTGTACTCTAAACAACAAGGTGGATTCCTTTCCTTCAACGTTCCTTGGAATCTTTATGACCTATCTTTGTACTCTAAACAACAAGGTGGATTCCTTTCCTTCAACCTTCCTTGGAGTCTTTTTGACCTATCTTTGTACTCTAAACAACAAGGTGGAAAGCTTCAACGTTCCTTGGAATCTTTATATCCTATCTTTGTACTCTAAAAAACAAGGTGGATTCCTTTCCTTCAACGTTCCTTGGAATCTTTATGACCTATATTTGTACTCTAAACAACAAGGTGGATTCCTTTCCTTCAACCTTCCTTGGAGTCTTTTTGACCTATCTTTGTACTCTAAACAACAAGGTGGAAAGCTTCAACGTTCCTTGGAATCTTTATATCCTATCTTTGTACTCTAAACAACAAGGTGGATTCCTTTCCTTCAACGTTCCTTGGAATCTTTATGACCTATCTTTGTACTCTAAACAACAAGGTGAATTCCTTTCCTTCAACGTTCCTTGGAGTCTTTTTGACCTATCTTTGTACTCTAAACAACAAGATGGAAAGCTTCAACGTTCCTTGGGATCTTTATATCCTATCTTTGTACTCTAAACAACAAGGTGGATTCCTTTCCTTCAACGTTCCTTGGAATCTTTATGACCTATCTTTGTACTCTAAACAACAAGGTGGATTCCTTTCCTTCAACGTTCCTTGGAGTCTTTTTGACCTATCTTTGTACTCTAAACAACAAGATGGAAAGCTTCAACGTTCCTTGGGATCTTTATATCCTATCTTTGTACTCTAAACAACAAGGTGGATTCCTTTCCTTCAACGTTCCTTGGAATCTTTATGACCTATCTTTGTACTCTAAACAACAAGGTGGATTCCTTTCCTTCAACCTTCCTTGGAGTCTTTTTTACCTATCTTTGTACTCTAAACAACAAGGTGGAAAGCTTCAACGTTCCTTGGAATCTTTATATCCTATCTTTGTACTCTAAACAACAAGGTGGATTCCTTTCCTTCAACGTTCCTTGGAATCTTTATGACCTATGTTTGTACTCTAAACAACAAGGTGGATTCCTTTCCTTCAACGTTCCTTGGAGTCTTTTTGACCTATCTTTGTACTCTAAACAACAAGATGGAAAGCTTCAACGTTCCTTGGGATCTTTATATCCTATCTTTGTACTCTAAACAACAAGGTGGATTCCTTTCCTTCAACGTTCCTTGGAATCTTTATGACCTATCTTTGTACTCTAAACAACAAGGTGGATTCCTTTCCTTCAACGTTCCTTGGAGTCTTTTTGACCTATCTTTGTACTCTAAACAACAAGATGGAAAGCTTCAACGTTCCTTGGGATCTTTATATCCTATCTTTGTACTCTAAACAACAAGGTGGATTCCTTTCCTTCAACGTTCCTTGGAATCTTTATGACCTATCTTTGTACTCTAAACAACAAGGTGAATTCCTTTCCTTCAACGTTCCTTGGAGTCTTTTTGACCTATCTTTGTACTCTAAACAACAAGATGGAAAGCTTCAACGTTCCTTGGGATCTTTATATCCTATCTTTGTACTCTAAACAACAAGGTGGATTCCTTTCCTTCAACGTTCCTTGGAATCTTTATGACCTATCTTTGTACTCTAAACAACAAGGTGGATTCCTTTCCTTCAACGTTCCTTGGAGTCTTTAAGACCTATCTTTGTACTCTAAACAACAAGGTGGAAAGCTTCAACGTTCTTTGGAATCTTTATGGCCTATCTTTGTACTCTAAACAATATGGTGGATTCCTTTCCTTCAACGTTCCTTGGAGTCTTTATGACCTATCTTTGTACTCTAAACAATGTGGATTCCTTTCCTTCAACGTTCCTTGTAGTCTTTATGACCTATCTTTGTACTCTAAACAACACGGTGGATTCCTTTCCTTCAACGTTCCTTGGAGTCTTTATGACCTATCTTTGTAACTCTACTGCATACCTAAAATGCCACTGGAATGTAAAAATCAACTAAACTTTACTATGTTTTTGAAGCTGTTACAATTTTTCAATAAAAATGAAAGGAATTTTGCATAATTTCCGCTTCTAACTCTTTTTAATTTCCACGTAAAGAATTTGACCCATTTACGATACTATATTTTAGACGTGTGTAGGTGCCAAAATAATTATCGTCCGAACACATTACATGTAATGAGCCGTATGTGTTGTGTTAAAAAAGAATTATTCGGGAAACGAAAGATTAGAACATAAAAATAGAAATCAGAACATACGCTCTGAGATTTATCTTCAGTCATCTTTTTCTGCTTTTCGTTTTCGTTTCGAAATTCCTTAGAAGTCTGCTGCTGCAAAATTGAAAATTAAGATTGCAAAAAAAAATGCCCATTTATTTTAGCGACATTAACTCACATTGCTATGGAAACGGGGGTAGGAGTAATTATACTTAATTCGTGGGCTAGTTTAATACATGCGTAGCAATAATTCTCTGCGGTCGTCGATTCTGCGGCATTCTAAAATCCTTTTACATGGGAAAAGTAGCAAATCAAATCTTTTTTAATTGTAGAGTAGTTATTATTAACCTTTTTTCGCTCTTGTTTTTTTCAAATTCGATTCATGAAATTCCAAGTATTTTTCCTATATAAAGGAAGTCGAAATAATATTATGAACTCAAGAAAATGCCCCCAAATGAGCCGTAGCATCCCCGTTGGGAACCACTGCTGTAGAGAGAAAATTGTCTTGATCAGGATGTTGACTGTTCACAGCTTATGACGAAAATCAGCCAGAACAATGATTGTTCATAGTCTACTATCAAAATGAACTAGAACAATGATCGTTCACAACCTATGTTTAAAATGAATCAGAACAATAATTGTTCACACACTATGATCAAAACGAATCAGAACAATGATTGTTCACACACAAGTACTTACCTGTGTTTTCTTGATGCTAAACATATAATCCTTATGCTGAATTAAGCATGATTGGTTAAAAAAACTAGCATCTTAGCTAACATTTGAGGCGCGACTGGTTTAGTGCCTATACCCCAAACTCTTGAATTGCAGTTAAGACAACTTCTAATGACCAATCCCATTGTATAAAGCGCAAAGCCATCTGACAAGCTTGGGTTGTTTTATCGCTGAGCGACAGTTTTGTGCACCTAATGGGCTCATTAGCTAGATTAGAAAAACATAAAGTTGTCAGAGTTAAGTAGGGAAAGGGAAACCACTGGACAATTGTTAGGAGACAGATGACAGACTTGTAATCGCACTATGGCTGTTCTGTCCAGGTTCCCTTTCTTAACCAGGGAAGATTTGGTTATTTTACCTTTGAGAGCAAAACTCCCCGGCCTGCCACGGTCAGTAGGGAACACCGATGGGCTTGGAAAGACCACCGTCCGTCGGATGGGGCGTTAAACCGTGACCCCGTGTGCGGGAGAATCATACCCTGTGCACGTTAAAGAACACACTGGATGACCTTGACGAGAGGCTACCATCTATCTCCTAACAGCTAACAGTGGGTCCCCTCCCCCAACCTTCTCTGAGTCTTCGGGGTCCTTGTGACCTGGCCATTTAGCCCATGCTGTGCAAAAAAGTGCCGCTCAGAGGAAAAAAAACCCAACCCAACCTGTGAGAGGCACTATTTTGCATCCATTGAACCAAGTCAACAAGAATCCCAAGGGCTCAGAGAAGATTGGGGAAGGGAACACTCTGGAAAGTTGTTAGGAGAGATGGTAGCCTCTGTCAAACCCATCCAACGTGTTCTTTACCGTGCATAGGGTATGACTCTCCTGCACACGGGCACGACTTAACTTACCATTCGACGGACGTCGGCGTTCCGAAGCTCATCGATGTCCTGTTTCTCACTGAGGGTAGAATGAAAGTGGAGAAAGTTCTCAACGCTGGCTCAGTTGGAACTGGAACCTGGGAAGTACAGATTACGAGCCTGGCACACCACCGACTGAGCAAACCTATTCCTGCAGAGATGGAGATATTGGAGAAAATCTCATTACAGGCACATTGGGGACTCATATCTGGGATCACCAGGCTACGATCTAAATATGTTACTGCCTCATTCAATCTCTTCCCTGGCTATTCTGATAGATGATTGGATAAATTTTTAATCTGTTAAATGAGTGATTCATTAGCATATTAAATGACCTAAGACTGAAATTGATTAAAAATCAACTCAACTAAAACAATTCTTTAAGGTGGAGCAGGACCATAACCAGAGAGGGAGGGAGTGCTCATCCCCCCCGGCAAGTTCACGAGCCTCCTCTAGCAAATATATTTTAGTCGGTTTCAATTTTTTGAAACTGACGTTTACTACTTTACAATAAAGATTCCTTTACCTTTGGGATGAAGGAGTAAAAACTTGCGATGACTAATATTTTGTGGTAGGTTCACATTTCCAGTTCTCTATTAAAAAAAACTATGGTCATTGGTCAGCCCCTCCCCGTCCCTAACAAATGCTAAAGCTCCACCCCATTGCTTTAGGCTGGGGGTTGGGCTTGGAATGGAGTAAAAGCAATGTACCTCAGAAACCAACTTCAGTTCTAAGTCAATTCACAGCTCATGCAGTTTAATAAATCATCACAAGGTAGTGCTCATATGTAGGTCACATTTCTACAAATGCGAAGGTCATAAGCTATAGAGTAAAGCTCTATAGGTTTCAAGAGTGTTTGTGAAAGCATAAGATGAAATCCAACTGATCCCCTTCCCTTTAACTCTCGACGCAGCTTTAAGATCCGTTTCTCACATGTCCCATGGATGCCTTCAGAAGCTGAAAGGATTGAACTTTTTACTTACCTGAAAGAATTTACTGGGAATGTCTACGGCGAGACGACGTCCATGGAGAACAACTTTCCTTCGGAGAAAGGATTACCCTGTGTCCTAGATGCGGAGCTTATGTTGCTAGTAAACCGCGGCGAGAGAGAGAACAGGTACGTCAATCTCTCTGACCGTACAGCAGTCTCAACCAGTTGGAGGGCAAAAGGGATTAAGCGAAGGAAATCCTCTGGTGCTCGAGATACTTCACACAAAGGGAGCAACTGGTAGGTTTTTCAGATTATGTAAGGTGAATGCGTTGAACGGACCTCTCAGCAACGAAGAGAGAGTCTGAGGAAGAAAATTTGATCAAAGAAAAGGAGATAACGAGGAGTAAACTTCATGTGTCAACTACTGATGTCAGAAGACGTGTTTCTGTTTTGAGTTTCAAGTTCTTTATTGCATCGATTTCGAACTCTTTTATTGCATCAATTTCCAGCTCTCTGCTTGACGGAAGAGGCGAGGTGTAAGTGCTGGGTTTTGCAGTCTTGGTTTATAGAGTTTCCACGAACGGTGGAGATGAATCGTTTGTTTGATGGAAAAGCTGGAGAATGTTATCTGATGGTCTGGAGATTAAAACAGACAGTATTTTAGGCTTAAAACGTTTTCACTATTTTACTTTATGTGTATATAAAAGCAACCAAGTACACACTAACTTTTGATAAAAGTATAGTTACTTATACTTCGTGGTGTAATGATTCAATGTGGCGAATCGTGCCATGGAGGATACTGCACTTTCATTGTGTCTTCACTCAACACCACTGGACGTTTTGAATAGGGATGTATCGTACACATCAACCACCATGGATGACGCTTATTGCTGTTAGTTGCGCTGTGCCATCCTTTCATCTCTCCGATATGATTATACTTTCCGAGGGGAATATTGAAGAGGTCGTGTTTTCAATTTATAAATGCGTTGGGTTGTTTTACCTCTGAGCGGAACTTTTTTTTGCAAACAATGAGATAGGGGCGGGGATGGCTCAGTCGGTAGCTCGCCAGCTCGTAATCTGCAGTTCCCAGGTTTGAGTCCAGCTGGGTCAGCGTTGAGATTTATCTCCGCAAAACTCCCCGCCCTGCCCACGGTCTGTAGGGGACACCGATGGGCTTGGAAAAACCGCCATCCTTCGGATGGGACGTTAAGCCGTTTCTCCGAGTGCGGGAGAGAGCCATACCCTGTGTACGTTAAAGAACACACTGGATGGCCTTGACGGGAGGCTACCATCAGTTGGGTCTCCTAACAGCTGTCTCCTAACCCCTGGAACAACTGTCCACTGGAACAGCTGTCTCCTAACAGCTGTTCCTGGATCCCATTTATCCCATTGTGGGATAAATGGGATAAAATGGGATAACTGGAACAGCTGTCTCCTAACAGCTGTTCCAGAATTGTCTCCTAACAGCTGTCTCCTAACAGCTGCTCCTAACAGCTGTCCCAGAACAGCTGTCTCCTAACAGCTGTTCCAGTGGGTCACCTCCCCCAACCTTCTCTCAGCCTTCGGGGTCCTTGTGACCTGGCCATTAAGCCAGGAGTGCTAATGCCGCTCAGAGGTGCATTAGCACCTCTGAGCGGCATTAGCACTCCTGCTATGCCGCTCAGAGGTAAAACAACCCAACCCAACACAATGGGATAAATGACCATGTCACAAGGACCCGAGGGTTTAAAGAAGGTTGGGGGAAGAGAACCCACTGAAAAGTTGTTAGGAGACGGATAGCAGCTCCCGTCAAGTCCATCCAGCTTGTTCTTTAACGTGCACATGGTATGTCTCTCCCGCACACGGAACTGTAGTTAAGGCATCTTAAGGATTTTGTTCGTATGTAACGATATGCATGTGGTTCTTTATAATTTTGGATTTGAATTCTTGGCTATTGAATTACTACCATTTTGTTGATGTTGCTTATTCTCCATTCTCGATCATCATTTGGGTACATGTTACACCATCTAAATACGGAAAAGAAATTCCTAATCTTAGTTAGTGGAAAAATTAAGGTAACCCGATTGTTCAAAAGGGTTGGGTTGAGTTGTTTTACCTCTCAGCGGCACTTTTTTGCACACCATGGGCTAAATGGCCAGGTCACATGGACCCCGAAGGCTCAGAGAAGGTTGGGGGAGGTGACCCACTGAAACAGTTGTTGGGAGGCAGATGGTAACCTCCCGTCAAGGCCATCCAGCGTGTTCTTTAACGTGCACAGGGTATGGCTCTCCCGCACACGGGGCCACGGCTTAACGTCCCATCCGACGGACGGTGGCCTTTCCAAGCCCATCGGTGTCCCCTACTGTCCGTGGGCAGTGCGGGGAATTTTGTGGAGATAAATCTCAACGCTGACCCAGCTGGGACTCGAACCTGGGAACTGCAGATTATGAGCCTGACGCGCTACCGACTGAGCCACCCCGCCTCCTTGTTGTAGGGGTTAGGAGACAGCTTGTTCAAAAGGCAAGAGAATGTGGTATGCAATGAAAGTTCTTGTTTTGGGTCTCAGTTCGGTCGAAATTCAATTATTCTGTTAAAAGTCATTTTCTTATAAGACCTTAAGAGACATTTGATGTGATCATTAACTGTGTAATTGATGGAAACTAAAAGGAATCCCGTTATTAGGCAGAAGCTTTGAAAAGGACAAAGTGCGAGGCATTTTATTACACTACGTTATCTTTGAAAAAAAAAAAATGCGAGCTTCATGAATTCACATTGCTCCTCAACTTCTCTTTTAGAATCCTAGGGAATTTTGATGAAGCGATTTCTTTTGCGTTGGTAGTATTCTTTTTCTGAAGAACGTGCAAGTGATGTATTATCAAGTGTGTTATCTGAAAGTTCAAAGTCAGGTGCGATGGCCAGAGAGAAGTTAGTACACCCCTTCAGTCGGATAAGATATGCCTCGCTTTTAGCTCTCTGTACGGAAGGGAAAGGAATAAGCCGATTTGTGAGCGAGTTCAGACAGTTCCTTCCTTGCCAGCTACGACGTGTCTTGAGAATGAAGGGATGCTCCTTTTGAGAAAGGAAGTGGATATCTGCACCACTGTCAGTTTTTTTCACAATGTATGTATCTGTATGTAGCGGGAGTAAAAAGTGAGATTGGCTGCATTGCAGACTAGAATGATGGTTGTCAATATCTATTTTCTTCGCATGAAAGAGTAAAGAGCTTTGATTCAAATTTGGGAAGGATTTAGTTTGGCCTGTTTTGCATTTGTACTTTTGTTAAAAGAAATGGTTTTCTTTATGAGCTCTTGTATGTTGGCTCTTTGACATTTAGGAGGAAATGTATGCTTTGTGAAGGATCGGATCTAGGATGGAGGGAGAGACATCTGCGATGTACTTCGTTTACGACGCATATTTTAAACACAAGTTACACTAGTGTTAAAAGTTAAAAGATAATGGACAAAGGTGTACATGACTAAAGATGGTTATTTATTGATTAAATATAGGATATTATTATTATTATGGGGACGGAGAGGCTCAGTCGGTGGCACTCTAGGTTCGTAATAAGCAGTTCAGTCAATCAATCAATTAATCAATCAATCAATCAACCAATCGGTCGGTCGGTCAATCAGTCAGTCAGTCAATTAATAAGTCAATCAGTCAGTCAGTTGATCGATCGATCAATCAATCAATCAATCAATCAATCGGTCGGTCGGTCAATCAGTCAGTCAGTCAATTAATAAGTCAATCAGTCAGTCAGTTGATCGATCGATCGATCAATCAATCAATCAATCGGTCGGTCGGTCAATCAGTCAGTCAGTCAATTAATAAGTCAATCAGTCGATCGATCAATCAATCAATCAACCAATCGGTCGGTCGGTCAATCAGTCAGTCAGTCAATTAATAAGTCAATCAGTCAGTCAGTTGATCGATCGATCAATCAATCAATCAATCAATCAATCAATCAATCGGTCGGTCGGTCAATCAGTCAGTCAGTCAATTAATAAGTCAATCAGTCAGTCAGTTGATCGATCGATCAATCAATCAATCAATCAATCAATCAATCAATCAATCAATCAATCAATCAATCAATCGGTCGGTCGGTCAATCAGTCAGTCAGTCAATTAATAAGTCAATCAGTCAGTCAGTTGATCGATCGATCAATCAATCAATCAATCAATCAATCAATCAATCAATCGGTCGATCGGTCAATCAGTCAGTCAGTCAATTAATAAGTCAATCAGTCAGTCAGTTGATCGATCGATCAATCAATCAATCAATCAATCGGTCGGTCGGTCGGTCAATCAGTCAGTCAGTCAGTCAGTCAGTCAGTCGATTAATAAGTCAATTAGTCGATCGATCGATCAATCAATCAATCAATCAATCAATCAGTCAATCAATCAATCAACCAATCGGTCGGTCGGTCGGTAAATCAGAAATTAATAAGTCAATCAGTCAGTTAGTCGATCGATCAATCAATCAATGGATAGGTCAGTCAGTCAGTTAGTCAATCAATTAATCAATCGATCGGTCGGTCAGTCAGTCAGTCAGTCAATCAATCAAACAAGTGAAAAATATTTGATTAATATATCCCCTACCACTTCTGAATCCACACTGCTCATCACGCAGTTGTCCATCAACCAAATTCTTAATTCTGTTAAGTATAATCATGCTAGGAACTTTACCTGGAACAGAAAGTAAACTAATTCCCCTATAATTATCCGAAGAACTGCGATCATCTTTTTTAAAAATCGGGACAATAATAGCTCTAGTAAAATCTTTAGGACTTTATCATAAAAAATATTCAAAATTGAAGTCAGCCAATATGATAACATAAACGTTCCCAGCTCTAAGCATTTCAGTGGTGATTTCATCCACCCCTGGGGATTTATGCAGTTTCAATTTAGAGATAGCCAAAGCGTCTTTGGAGTGTGAAATAGGGCCATCATTAAAGCCAGTAATGCATCTATCCTCATTACAAACAATGGAAGTAGAAATAATCACATTATTTAGAACATCTCTGAAATGATCAGCTCACCTAGCTATCACAGAATTCTCTCCTTCAACCACCTTGCCATGTTTATCCCTCAATCCCTGAATAACTGCCTTCTGTTAGGGCAAGTAGGGTGTTGATTTATATTAATCATGCACTAAGTTCTTTCAGAAATAGGTTCCATAGCTTTATCACTCAAATAATTTTGTTTCCTCTGTTCCCTTTTACCCAAAAGAAAGTTTTGTTTCAAGAAAAGCCTGTTTAAACTGATCCCATTCTTTCTCAACCTCAGTAGTAAGCAAACCATGATTGTCATAATGACTAAGTAGCCTATCATGGTATGCTTTGGCTATATCTGGATCTTTCAGACATTCAATGTTAAAGCTAATTTACCTAACCTTAGCACAACATTTCTTAAGCTTCAGCTGCTAGACACTTTTGACCAGGTAATGGTCAGAGCCAATTTCGGTTCCCATGTATGATCTGGTATTCCATAACTGAACTGGCCCATTTCCTGTTAATTAAAATATAATCTATCATATTCCTGTGCAACTCATCAAGTGAAACCCATGTATATTTATAAATGTCCCGGTGTTTGTAGTATGTGTTAGTTATTCACAAACCATTAAGTTTACTTACCTGTAGAAGATGTTCTCCAATGCCATTGGAATTACCAATGCCAAAAGGACCTAAAACTCTTGCCCAAAAATTAGAGTCAGCACCAACTTCAGCATTGAAGTCACTTGTGCTAACAAGAGAAATATCTCCTTTCTTTACAGAATTCACAGTATTTGTATATAACAGTCTGGATATTAGTATTAGAACAGAAAAAAGTGATTTATGTTTTAAACAAGGAAATTCGAAGTTTGTTCAATGTAACTCGCTATAAAGGAAATATATATGTGTATTAATATTATTTATACTAATATATATTTATATATTCATATTATTTATAATATTTATACTAATATATTTGCTATATTTAACTAGAAGAACGCATATTGCCTCGGACGCTTATGGTAATCTCGTTTTCATAGAGAAGGGAGATTTTCCTTTGCATACATACTTTTTCGTTCCTTAAGAGTTTGAATTCCAGCTAATAGACGATGCGAAAATGCAAATCTCTAGAAACAAACAATTACTTCTTAAAACAAAAAAATTGCATTTCCCTCCCAACCTTTGTCTAAGAGGTCCATTTCAAATTTCTAGCATAACTACATCATTTGCAATATTCTTTTTATATTTTGGAATTTTTAAAAAATTTCCACCGTTGGAGGGTGCAGTTATAGCTTTTGGAAGATTTGAAAAATGCGAATCGTAATATTTCATCAATATATATCCAAAAAGAATTTTTATCGCTGTAAACAAAAAAGAGTTCGGTATTTACAGACAGACAAACAAACACGATAACATGAACACATTTTCTCGTTTTTTTTTTTAAACCTAAATAAAAAAGAAAACGAAATTTGTGTCTAACGTAAAAAATTTCGAAAATCTGACCGGAATGCTCTCTAGCAGCAGAATGTCTCGATAAATTTAAGAATAGATTAATTACCCGTGAAAGTCTAGATGAGGATTTTTGCTCCTTCGTATCCATATAGTAGTGCATTGGATTGGATTGTTTTACCTCTGAGCGGCACTTTTTTGCACACCCATGGGCTAAATGGCCAGGCCACAAGGACCCCGAAGGCTCAGAGAAGGTTGGGGGAGGGGACCCACTGGAACAGCTGTTGGGAGACAGATGGTAGTCTCCCGTCAAGGCCATCCAGCGTGTTCTTTAATGTGCACAGGGTATGGCTCTCCCACACACGGGGCCACGGCTTAACGTCCCATCCGACGGACGGCGGCCTTTTCAAGCCCATCGGCTATAGTAGTGCCAAAATTATTTTAAAGTTTTTCGTTAAGTCTGTGTTTCCTCAAGTTGTTTTTTTCTCAAAATATTTCAAAAACCAATCTTGTAATATGATATGTAAATTTATGAGAAGAAATAAAGATTATTCTTATATTATCGTTATTATAACTCTATGGCGAAGTTAACGAATTTTTTGCATTCTGTCACAAGACAAAAAAAGTTCCATTTTAGTGGAAACGTTTTTTGATTCCTCGAAATCGTGAAGTCTTTTATTCTCTGAGATTCTGGAAAATGGTGGTAGATACTGTAGTACAGTCGTTCAAAAAAGTATCCGAACACCATGGTTGATTACAGAAAAAAAATCTGGCAACGATATTGTTTAGAAATTAGTGATCTGACAACCTTCGTGTCACGTGACACGAAGGTTGCCAGATCACTAATTTCTAAAAAAATCGTTGCCAGATATTTTTTTTGAATTCTGTAATCTACCATAGTGTTCGGATACTTTTTTGAGCGACTGTAGGTGGTCATATTATTTTCATACTAGATCGTGTGGGCTCACTCACGGAAATATTGAGCGTGTGCAGTTATTGTTCACAGGAAACTGGAGCGTGTGCAGTAACTGCACACGCTCCAGTTTGCTGTGAACGGTAACTGGAGCGTGTGCAGTTGCTGTACACGCTCCAGATATTTTTCCTGAATTCTGTAATCACGAGACACGAAGGTTGCAAGATCACTAATTTCTAAAAAAAATCGTTGCCAGATATTTTTTTCTGAATTCTGTAATCAATTATAGTGTTCGGATATTTGTTTGAGCGACTGTACATAATACATAATAAATTTCCTTTTAAAAAAGTAACATTTATCGTATCCTTCAATGTGGAAAGAAATCATAATTCATTTCTCTATATCTACGATTGAAAGAGTCATCTTTTTTATTATTAAAGTAATATAAGTATGGCATGAATGAACTTAAACATACCCTCAGGGTCACTTTATTAAGTTCAGTTCCATGGTATGCCAATAGTAATCTAGATACGAACTCAGTAACTTTTTAAATAAGCTTTTTATGAAAACACTACCCATCAAAAATAATCACAAAAAATTATAAACGAATTTCAACATTAGTATTCATTATTTGTTATATCAAATTCAACATAATACCATTTTTATATTCGTTTTTTAATCGTTATTTGACAGTCGCAGCAATTATTTTGCGAATCAGGGCTACGTCGGCTGCTTTCGTATTGTCAATGCGAATTTTAACATTACGTTCCAAGGCCCGGAATCTATTATAGTGATGACACAATGCGCATGCGCTGAAATACAACAGTGCTGAATTGCAGGAGCCAGGTAACTATTTTGTAGTGGCCCGTGACACTTGATTAGCTGATTTTACCAAGTGCAACCAATAGACGAAGATCTTGTTAATTAACGAATATTTTCATTTGACTGTGGCAGAATCAGCAAGCTTAAACGTTCCTGATGAGATGTGTGAATTGGATTACCATATATTTATGTTGCCAAGAAAGGTGAATTTAAGAATAGCATTAGATATAAACTATGAAATTTGTTGAACATATATTCTACAAGAGAATACAAATATTATATTTTAACATGATATCTCATGACCAATTTTTTTTTTCGGACTTGCATCTTAGAAAAATCTCCGGTTCGATCCCAGCCGCTGTCACTATAGTTATTTTTTCAGTCTTTGTTTATAATTTATTTTTATTAAATAAATAAAAAACATAAATACCCCTCAAGCAGCTGCTTGCCACAGATGTCTGACAGGAGCCTGTCAGTTTATATGCCAGAGTAGAAGATCTGAGAGGATGGCGGGCCCTCAGCAGAAAAACGATACATACATCCATGCCTTACCCGGGGCTCGAACCCAGAGTCCCTTAGATCAGTAGCCAAGCGCGCTAACCACTCGGCCACGGGATGGCTATTTTTTTATTTTTTATTATTAATTTTATTATATCACTTTTTTACAATTTTTTGCAAAATAAATTAATATATGCTGTAATATATATATTAAATTAATATTGTAAATGAAATATAACTAAAATAGACAATTTTCAAGCGATAATTTATGATGAGAAATTCTGTAGAGTTTTTGAAAATACCATTAGAATGGAGAGGTAATAAATATATATAGGCATTATTACAGTCCTTTTTCGACTCAATTGAATATCAGTTATCCTGCCAATTTTTTTCCTGCATCCGGGTTGGGTTGGGTTGTTTTACCTCTGAACGGCACTTTTTTGCACACCATGGGCTAAATGGCCAGGTCACATGGACCCCGAAGGCTCAGAGAAGATTTGGGGAGGATCCCACTGGAACAGCTGTTGGGAGACAGATGATAGCCTCCCGTCAAAGCCATCCAGTGTGTTCTTTAACGTGCACAGGGTATGGCTCTCCCGCACACGGGGCAACAGCTTAACGTCTCCTCCGACGAACGGCGGCCTTTCCAAGCCCATCGGTGTCGCCTATTGACCGAGTTCAGGGCGAGGAATTTTTGCAGAGATAAATCTCAACGCTGACCCAGCTGGGACTGGACCTGAGAACTACAGACTACGAGCATGGCACGTTACCGACTGAGCACTATACATCCAGGTCTTGTCTGTAGTAGTCAAAGTGTCCGACCAAATAGGGGCGGGGGTGGCTCAGTCGGTAGCGCGCCAGGCTCGTAATCTGTATTTCCCAGGTTCGAGTCATAGCTGGGTCAGCGTTGAGATTTATCTACGCAAAATCCCCTTCCCCTGCCCACGGTCAGTAGGGGACACCGATGGGCTTGGAAAGGCCGCCGTCCGTCGGATGGGACGTTAAGCCGTGGCCCCGTGTGCGGGAGAGCCATACCCTGTGCACGTTAAAGAACACGCTGGATGGCCTTGACGGGAGGCTACCATCTGTCTCCCAACAGCTGTTCCAGTGGGTCCCCTACCCCAACCTTCTCTGAGCCTTCGGGGTCCATGTGACCTGGCCATTTAGCCCGTGGTGTGCAAAAAAGTGCAGCTCAGAAGTAAAACAACCCAACCCAAAGCCCGACCAAAAGTTTCATCCGGAGCCTCCACTGTGAAAACATGTGATTGAAGATAATTTAAAGATTACGATCAATTCTATTTCATTCTCGATTTCCAACAATATTCGTTCGTTAATTTAGAGAGTTGCGGAAAACGTAATATTTAACAGCACAATTCAAGATTTTTTTATTTAAACTGAAATTGTTTAGAATTATCAGAGCAATTATAATTGCTTTGAAAAGTTAATAAAAAGAAGATTAAACGAAAGCAATAACCGTTGTAGTAAACTTCATTGATACGTGTAAGAGTATTACTTAGTAGTTCTGATAATGATTATGTTAAATTTCGTGCTCTTTCATTTGAATGATGTTTTGAGTTAATTTGCGAAATAGTTTAGTTTCCAGAACTCTCTAACTACCAAACGAATATTGTTTGAAATCGAGATTGAAATGGATTTGATCAAAATCTTTAAATTGTCTTAAGTCACATTTTTTAACATAAAGCTTATTTAAGAAGTTAGTTCTATATTCGAGTTACTATTGACATAATATGGAACTGTACCTATTAAAGTGTTCGCCGAGATATATTTCCGATTACTCTCAAGACTGAAGTTCAGATTTTCTGATGTTCAGTGGCATAGCGCGATTAGATGACGTCACGATACTTCTCCTATATGTTGATTGACATGATCTATGAGAACTACCGAAGTGTCAACTGCGCAGTCTCATAGTCTCCCCAGTTGACAGTCACACTTCACCAGTGATGATTTCTTGCTGAAAAAACAATAATGGTAATAAAAAACCCAGATGAGAAAAGGAAATGGATAATAGACAAATGAACTAATCTGCATTTCTCTAAAGTTTGTAATTCACCAATTCACCTCGTTTTCACACTGCATGGTAATGATTTCCAAAGCAGCATATCCATAAGAATTTTTTTGTTATTTCAGAAAGCAACTATTCCATGGAGAGCTAAAATGATATTTTATATACCTCTCACCATTTTAAAATCTCACATTTTAAATATCTGCTTCAAAACGGAGTTTTTTCGAAAACCAAAATTAAGAATTCGAGATAGCTGTGAATGTAAGTTCATGCCACAGAATAAGTATCGGCGATAAGTTCAATATAAATAAATTTCCTCTTCAAATAACCTGAGTGTGTTTAGTAACTTTGCAAAAATGATCATAGAGAATGGTTTATTTTTTCACAAGTTGCACACTTTAGTAGATGATTGCTATTCGTGATTGCCCAGCAAGTTTGCACACAAGATTGCACACAAGTTTAAGACAACCGCTCACACGCAGACTGTATGAACAATCTCTGCAATAATAAAGACATCCACATCTTATCCCATGACGCTCATGAATGATTTTCCCGAATGATCTCATAAAACTTACCGCGATAGATAAAATTAAGACTTATATCACTGAAAGTTTCGACTAGTGGGTGAAGAAAAGCGAGGAGATGAAAGAGCACGAGAGTCAGAGTAGAGAAAAACTGGCGAATAACTTGGATAACACTCACTCACTCACAGAGACGAAAGCTTAGCAACGAGAGAAAGCTGCACCACGGAGCACCACCAGCACATTCCTGGCAATGAAAACTCTCATCCCCCAAGATGGCCGGAGAGAGGCTGGTAGTGTGCGCGAGGCATTACTGTGCGCCAGCGCACGCTTCCCGCCGCACGCAGAATCGAGAGTGCGCGTCGCATTCAGTTGTTGGCCAGTGGCCGTCCTGCCAGATGGGGCTTCGCGGCCGCACGGCTGCGGCCTGTCCCGTGGAACTGCGGCTGGCCATGGGACCACACGCTTGGGCTTCTCTGCTGCTGCTGTGGGTAACAGTGAGCCATTCGAGGCCGGACTCTCTCAGGATCGGTAAGTTTTGACCCGTTTCTTTTCTCTCCATTCGTTCTGTTTCCAGTTACAATATACTGGCCGTCTGGTTATTAGAATGGGTCAATGCAGATCGATTGAAAATGCGACATGGATTCACAATCTGGAGTGACAACGCTATTGGCAACAAGTACAGGCACACGGGAAGGCATCGATATGGGGGGGGGGGGGGTGATGAGGCTGTCTGACGCTTCATGCATCACGTAGATATTAGTATGTTACCAGTTATTTCTTTGCAATTCGGCGTTACGTAAGTTTAGAACTTGATTGATACTACGTCATCAACGATACTACGTCCTCAACTAAGCAGCAAAGAATGCAATTTTGTTTTGAAGGGAGTGTTTTTGTCAGAAACTTGTGGTTTTTAGATTGCTGTTTTACTCTAATATTGTGATTCCGTCGAAGCTTTCTTGAACTTATAAACTGGAGGTAAAACATAGCACTTTTGCAATTAAGAACAAATAGTATTTTAATGGTTTCAGAATTTCGTGATGATTTTGGATGTTTATTTACGAAGGAAATTAACACTTAATTAATTATTTTTCTCTCTGAGTAATTTATGATATTTATGCCACTTATTACTTTTATGTCTTTTATTCAGTCGCACAATATTTTTTGTGAACTCAAGCAGTGGCGAACAGCAACATCAAAAACATTTGAAAGGCTGATCGTTGTTTGAGGTTTTATGGCGCATGAGTTATAGAGCAGGAATTCCCAAACGGGGGGGGGGGGTGCGTAAAAACATTCCAAAGGGAATGTGAAGTCATTCGAAGGGGGGCGTGAAGTCATTCGAAGGGGGGCGTGAAGTCATTCCAAGGGGGATGAAGACATTCCAGGGGTGTGAAGACTTTTTAAGTGGGATGAAGACATTCTAAGGGGGCGTGAAGACTTTCCAAGGAGTATATGAAGACATTCCAGGGGGATTGACATTCCAAGGAGTCTATGAAGACATTCCAGGAGGGGATTGAGACATTCCAAGGATGTCCTAAAACCATTTCAAGGAGGTAAGAACACATTCCATGGGCACATTCGGGGTGGGGGTGGGAGATTGATGTCACTAGGATATGGAATTTTTGATATTATGAATTGAAATTATTGCTAACAGGGGAGATAACTGATGATAAATGAGAGGGGAGAGGCATGAAAGTTTCTCAAAAGGTAAAAGGGGGACCCCCCTAGTATGGAGACTATAGTGAACTAACTATGATAAGAATATTCAATTGTAATACATAGAAGTTATGTATAATATTTGAAATTATAATTTGTAATTGAAATTATAATTTGAAATTATAACTTGTAAGAATTCCAATATCATTCTTACAAGTGTTAGTAAAATTTATTATAATGTTTGTTGCTTTAGTTTCATCTTGTTTTTGCTACCTTTTTAGAGAAATCGTTTAAACTGGCATTGCTGCTGTTAAATATTCCAATTTACGTAATTTTATAAATACCGAGAGCCTGTTGTTGCAAATCGATATTGAAATAGATTTGATGGAGATCTTCAAATTATCTTCAGTTACCTTTTTTTATATAGAAGGTTTAAGAAATTACCGAGTTCGTTATCTGCGCTACTATTGGCATAAATGGAACTATGCAATAAAGTGAAAGCTGAGTTTTGTCCACATAATTTTCTTTACAGTACGAAAAAGGTACGAATGCATCGATATGTTTTCTTTACTGCGTGTGTTTTTTTATGGACCAAAATGAAGACAAATTCGAATCTTAGCGAAGTCCTGGATGAAAGAATTCGACAAGTTAGAATTCTTAGCGAATCCTGGATGACATGTCCTGGATGTCTTAGCAAAGTCCTGGAATCTTAGCGAAGTCCTGAATCTTAGCGAGTCCCTGGATGTTTAATTTTATGGACCAAAATGAAGACAAGTTCGAATCTTAGCGAAGTCCTGGATGAAAGAATTCGACAAGTTCGAATTCTTAGCGAATCCTGGAAGACATGTCGTGGATGTCTTAGCAAAGTCCTGGAATCTTAACGAAGTCCTGAATCTTAGCGAGTCCCTGGATGTTTAATTTTATGGACCAAAATGAAGACCAGTTCGAATCTTAGCGAAGTCCTGGATGCTTGTGTTGCCTTTTAGTTGACTTATATCTTTCTTCAGAGGTTTTTTTATGAAGTGCAAATCCAACCGATTTCTTTGAGGCTTCAGTGACAAGGAAGGTGTTTTGAAGAGAAATGCAGGTGCTTTTTACTAAAAAAAAAGACTCTATCTTCTTTAGTTCCTACGAAGTCTAACTGAAGGTATTGCCGATTAAAATGCACCTTACGATTAATAATAATAATAAGATTGAAGTGAGGAATGACATTTATAAAGGTCCATTGAAACTTTGAGAGCTTGTGCGCATTAATAAATGCTGTCACAAGTCACTCTACCAGAATTTAAGCCTAAAACTGCAGTTTTAGTTAACAAGTGTGAATGAACGAAAATAAGTATTTGGAAACTAACAGAATTAAAAGATTCACATAAAATCTTTGGGATTATACGATATTAATTGCTTAGAAATTTATGATGCAGCCATAATCGTGCTGCTCTCCTTTGTAGAACAGTATTAATTGATTTATTTACATAAAAAATATTTAAGAATATATCTTGTAACCCTATATAAAAATAAAGGAATTACACTAGATTAGTAATTCTCAAATGGTGTTCTGAGAGCTGCCAGGATATATATATACACACACACACACACATTAAAAATCCGTTTATCCGGACCCTGATTATTTGAATATGCGATTATCCGGACTACATGGAAAGTTTTGAAAATGGTTCATCATGCATTTATGTGTTAATTTTTTATGCAATTTTTCACTTTATTTGTACAATTGCCCAAAATTTAATTAGTTAAATGTGTTTTGCTGTAATACTTTCTTTAAAACAAAATAAAAAACACTTATATACGTACTGTTTTAACATAATGCATATATATATATACACGTATATACATAACGCATATATACCTGTTTTATTTGAAATCCATTATCCGGGCTTTTGATTATCCGAACTACCTAGATTTCCAATTAATTCGGATAATCGAGTTTTCATTGCATATAAAAAAATTCGTTTTATTGTAATCGAAAAGTGGAGGAAAATATTCAAGACGTCAAACATAGAATTTTTTTTTACGGACGGATTTGCTCATTTTATAGGAATAATTTCAATCGTACAGTCGCTCAAAAAAATATCCGAACACTATGGTTAATTACAGAATTCAGAAAAAAATATCTGGCAACGATTTTTTTTAGAAATTAGTGATCTGGCAACCTTCGGGTCACGTGACGCGAAGGTTTATAAAAAAATTATTAAATTATTAATTATTAAGTAAATTTATTGTTTAATTGGTATAGCTTTTTCTCATTTTAATTATATTTAATTTCTGTCGCAAAATGATGTTTATTTCGGCTCAGATAGCAATCATATCGTTCTCCAGACATTGTTAGTCTAACCAAATTAATTGGGGATTGAAATGGTTAATTTTACAACTGTGTTAAAATGGGTAATTGCCTATGAATGTCTATTAAAGCGGGTAGATGCATGAAAAATTGTTATAATGGTAATTTTCTTTAAATGGTTCTTTTCTGAATTCCAGATGTGTTCCTAAGACTGCCTATATTTCGATATGTTTTCACCATTGATAACATTTAACCTGGAGGAAACTGCACAAAATGGGGCGGGGTGGCTCAGTCGGTAGCGCGCCAGGCTCGTAATCTGTAGTTCCCAGGTTCGAGTCCCAGCTGGGTCAGCGTTGAGATTTATCTCCGTAAAATTTCCCCGCCCTGCCCACGGTCAGTAGGGGACACCGATGGGCTTGAAAAGGCCGCCGTCCGTCGGATGGGACGTTAAGCTGTGGCCCCGTGTGTGGGAGAGCCATATCCTATGCACGTTAAAGAACATGCTGGATGGCCTTGACGGGAGGCTACCATCTGTCTCCCAATATCTGTTCTCCAATATGGGTCCCCTCCCCCAACCTTCTCTGAGCCTTCGGGGTCCATGTGACCTGGCCATTTAGCCCATGAGGTAAAACAATCTCAGAGGTAAAACAATCCAATCCAACTTCACAAAAAAACCCAACATATTACTTATATTTTTGTTTTTACTAGCAGACACAATCTCTTTTATTTCGTTTTGAAATCGGGAAAATTTTTTAGTCCACATGATGTAATAAAGAAAAAAAAAACGATAAACAGTTATATAATTGCGATGTTATTTTATTGATCCTGAGAGATACAGATATTGGACAGAAAAATTGAAACAGTTCCATGCTTAATCAACCGGAAATCACATTCAGAACACAATAATTCCTTCAATATGATTTTCAAAGAAAATGTCTAAAAATAAATTAAAAATCTGAATTCAAATCAGATTAATGATCTTGAATTCAGATCAGATAAAAGATTTAAAATCAAATCTAACTAAATCTCGTTTTTTAAGCAATATTTGTTCAGTATTGAAACAGTTATGAATTATGGAGTATTTAAGAGGCTACAAAAAATTGGCCCCAAAATTTAATTAAAACCGTAAAACAGGTTAAGAGATCAGAGTTTGGATTGGATTGTTTTACCTCTGAGCGGCATTTTTTTGCATACCATGGGCTAAATGGCCAGGTCACAAGGACCCCGAAGGCTCAGAGAAGGTTGGGGACCCACTGGAACAGCTGTTGGGAGACAGATGGTAGCCTCCCGTCAAGGCCATCCAGCGTGTTCTTTAACGTGCACAGGGTATGGCTCTCCCGCACACGGGGCCACGGCTTAACGTCCCATCCGACGGACGGCGGCCTTTCCTAGCCCATCGGTGTCCCCTACTGACCGTGGGCAGGGCGGGGAATTATTGCGGAGATAAATCTCAACGCTGACCCAGCTGGGACTCGAACCTGGGAACTACAGATTACGAGCCTGGCGCTACGGACTGAGCCACCCCCGCCCTTTAAGAGATCAGAGATTATAGTTTGACGCTTGTAGAGTAGCGGGTGAAATGCACACGGTTCTCTGCTCTAGTCAATTATGATCTCTTATTATTTAAATTATGTTCCCCTCCCAAATTCGAATTATGCATCCTCCCAAAAGGAAACGGAAATTTAGGGGAGTTGACTTAAGGATGGATCGCCCATTCACGATAAGTGATAATTTGTTGTTCTTGTTCTTTCAGTGAACATTTTAACCCTGATGAAAAGTGAATATCAGGGCATTAGTTCTCTTGAGGGGAATTTTCTGCCTAACTTTAATTAATTTCTAAACCATTCAGTCCAGCTTAGTTTTTGTAGTTCTTCAACAAGATTATTGAGCCATTGAAACTACATATTACTATAATGCTGTATGTTTTGTGCAAAATTTATTCAGGTAATATCTTTGTGTATAACGTTGTTACGTGTTCTTAAATACAATGATTGTGCAATTGCATATTATACGGGTATTTCAATGTCCAAAATGTTGCTCAAGCACGAACTTTCCATATTTTTATTTCATAATAAAGAAGTTTGAAGGAATAATATCGAACATATTCATTTCGATGATAGTATTTTGTTTGATGTTGATGTTCAAACAGAAAACTTTTCATGTCCTCGTATGAATTTAATTATACGGTTTTAATTAAAATTTAATTCGTATGAATTTAATTTTACGGTTTTAATTAATTTTTGGGGGATTTTCTGTTGATATTTTGGGCAATTGTTATTCAAGCAATAATTTTTAAGCACTCATCTAAATAATAATATTAGGGAATTAATAATCAAATTCTGGCTTCAATGACAACACGTGATTGATGTTCATGCTCATGGGAAAATTGCGCATGTTCGTTTAAGTAACGGCAGTTTTGGGCGCGGTCAGTACTTGGGAGGGTGACCACCTGGGAACACCGCGTGCAGTTGGCAAAAAATCTGCTGAGGACCCGCCATCCTCACAGATCTTTCTACTATGGTGTATTAAACTGACAGGCTCCTGTCAGATCTCTGCTTGTGAAGGTATTTATTTTTATTTATTTTATTTCTTGGAGGCGATTATTATTCACAAAATAACTCTTCATATATTAATTTAAATGAAAATATTTTGGGAGCAATTACTCATTTCACTGAAAATATCATGATTGAAGTTGATGCTCAAGTAAACGCTTTCGTTGTTCTCATTTGAGTAAAGATATTGGAGCGATTAAAAATAAACAAATACCCCCTCAAGCAGCTGCTTGCCACAGAGGTCTGACAGGAGCCTGTCAGTTTATATGCCACAGTAGAAGATCTGAGAGAATGGCAGGACCTCAGCAGAAAACAACACGAACATCCATACCTTACCCGGGGCTCGAACCCAGGTCCTGTAGATCAGTAGCCAAGCGCGCTAACCACTCGGTCACGGGAGCGATTACTGTTCATAAAATGACTTTGTTCTATGCGTTGATTTAAATCATACAACTGACCAATAAATAACTTTTCTAAATATCTAAATAACATTTCCCCTAGAAAAATATTTTTTTAGGGATGTTTTTATGAAACGATATTCGTATTTTGCAAAATTATCAGAAGGAACCGTTAATAACACTGACTTCGAGGCTTATTATTTGAGATCAAAGACCTTCAACAGCATTGAGGTTTTTTCGGGAAAATAAAAAAAAACCCAGATTGCTTCATCTCTTTCTGCGTCAGTTTCTGAAATTGGAAGAGGAATCGGCGATCAAACATGATGGCTTCTTTCTCTACGGGGTACGATGATTGCCCAGCGAGTGTGGAAAGAAAAAGAAGTAATGCGAATGTGGTCGATAGATAGCTAATATTGACATTACAGAACACAGTTCTGAAAGGCCGAAGAATATTCAGATGCATGTAACAATTAGTTATCTGGAATGCGAAGAGTGATCTCTTCAATTATTGCAACAAAAGAATTGCTTTTAATGCTGTTCGCCTTTGAAACCTTTAACTTACACTTTAAGTGGAAGTAAATTAATTTTTTGGTTGGAGAGGAAAATTAAGAACGTTTTATCTTAGTTTTTTAATCACGCTTTTGAAATGAGCGATTGATATACGATTTTAAAAAAATCAAGTAAGCGCTAATAGTATGCTAGGTTGTTTTATCTCTGAATGGCACTTTTTTGCACACTAAAGATAATATAGTCAGGTCACAAAATCCCCACCCCAAGTGCTTAGAGCTGCGAAAGAAAAAGGTTAGGTTTGTAGGCTTTGCAATACTCCCCGTCCTGCCCTCGGTCAGTACGGGACGCCGATGGGCTTGGAAACGCCGCAGTCTGTGGAATGGGAAGTTAAGCCGTGGTCCCGTGTGTAGAAGAGTCATACCTTGTATACGTCAAAGAACACGTTGGATGGCCTTGACAGGAGGCTACTATTTCTCGTAATAGCTGTTCAGTGGGTTTCCTTCCCCCAACCTTCTCTGAGCCTTTGGGTTCTTGTGACCTGGCAATTTAACCCATTGTGTGCAAAAATGCCGCTTAGAGATAAAAAAAAACCAACCCATCAGATGGATGGTTTTATCTTTCTGGTGGAGAGCAGAATGGGGCTAGTGGAAAAAATCTTAACGCAGAAGCAGTGGAGAAACTAACCTGGGAATTCCAGCCACATCAGTGAATCCCTTCACTAATAGTTGTCTTGGATTTTAAACTGTTTTAAAAATTCTATTTCTTTACATTTTGGGTTTTATAAGTACTGAAATTTCTCTTTCTAATTCTCGCTCTATCCTTGGTAAGAAATAAGACACTGATAGGTTTGGAAGAGCCGCCTTATTTGTGTGTGTGGAGGGAGGGGAGACTTTAAGCCTTGGGTTCGGGTACAGAAGAGCCATACCTGCATGGTGTTTCTACTACTACGTTCTGAGCACCTTAGGGGTATTTTAATCTTGTCTTTAAGCCTATAGTGTGAACTATAGATCTGCTAAAAGGTAAAACTCGCCAACTCAACAAAACTTCAGCTTAACACACAGCGCTTAGAACTACTTTAGAAGTAATGATAAGGGCCAAACATGTATTTCCATGTATGTTAGCCGTCCCGTGGCCGAGTGGTTAGCGCGCTTGACTGCTGATCTAAGGGACCTGGGTTCGAGCCCCGGATTAAGGCATGGATGTTCGTATTGTTTTTCTGCTGAGGTCCTGCCATCCTCTCAGACCTTCTACTTTGGCATATAAACTGACAGGCTCCTGTCAGACCTCTGTGGCAAGCAGCTGCTTGAGGGGGTATTTATTTTATTATTTTATTTCATTTCGAATATAAAGCATTTTAAAGGCTTTTTGCATCATTATAAATTGAAACAGAAAGATTAATACATTAAAAAACGTAAAAAAAATATTTACATTACTCACAATTTTTTAATTCACGAAAATCTTTCCGAAACCATAGTAAAAATTTCCTAAATTCCACTTTTCGAAATATGTGTTAATTTTACTGGTAAAAGAAAAAAAAAACAAACTATTATAACTGTCAGCGGTTAACGCCTGTCTTAAATTAAGGGTAGCGGCAGAAATTTATAATGACTGGAACAGTCTCTTGAACTGTGTTCGTGCATGCTGTTAAGTGCCATTTAGGTCTTTTCGGGAACAAAAAGCACTCTCTCTCTTAACCATCAATTACCAACTTCTAGTTAAAGTAAGCAACGTAATAGTCATGTAGTATAAAGCAGCGAAATTTTATTAACTTCCGGTTAATTAGATTTGTTTTTTGCAGACTATCATTACAAAAGTCATTATGAAGCAGATCTTTTCTTGGTTTATTATGCTTTTGGAATAGCTTGGTAATGGTATAATCAGTCATTAAACTCGAGTTGGAATAAATACCAAGAGATAAACACTTGAAATAAATTTCCAAGAAAAAACAATTTTTAATTAAAAACTCTTTAGTTGGTAATATAAGCCTGATTGTTTTTAAACATTAGATATTAATTTGGCATGTGATTTCTCAGCTAATCACTAACGTCGTTATTACGTTATTAAACTGTCAAATCACTACTTTAGTGAAAAAGCATTGAAAACGAGTACCCCTAAGCTATGCCGATTGCAATAATCTGCACCTGCTTCATAAATCAATTAACAGATAACGGCCTCTCTCGGTTTCGTAACGAATGGGTTGGTGCTTCAGAGCAGATTTTTCCGAAAAATATTGTGGTGCAAATCTAGGCTGAAATCTAAGTTTTAACGGTGTGCTAATTAAAAGCCAAATATGAATAAATTACTGCGATTTTGTTTTAGGATATATATTTATAGCAAAAATTGGTTGGAGAGGCAGTTGCATTTGTCGGCGCCCAACTCTTTCCATGCAATTAATTACAACAGGCAAAAACGATCCTGTAAATAGGTTATTAAGAACACCAAATTATCTGTTTTAATTGAATAAAAGAGAATGATAAATATTAAATTCAAACTGACGGAAAGATTCATAGTTCACAAATTAAACTTCTTAATTTAATCTCACTGAAATGTAAAATATTTACCGTGTTTGAATTAATAACAATTCTATTATCTATTTTTAATACATCTTACAAATTATTCATAACGTTTTAACGATGTCCTCAAGCTTTCAATCTTCTCTTCAGGATGCAGAATAATTTACGGTTGCAATTGTATTATTTTTGGTTTGACTCAATTGGTAATGAGCCAATTTCCTAACCTTATGCTGCCAGATTCCAGTCCCAACTGCGCCTGCGTTGAGATTTTCTCCGCTGATTCCCATATGGCCCTCGACCAGAAAGACTTTTCTCGATTGGAAGTTAAGCTGTAGTCTTGTGTACATGAGCAGTGCACGTTAAAAAACACACTGGATGGCCTTGACCCGAGAGTTTCAGCTGTCCAATTAATTGGTTCAGCCGATAGCATTTCAGACTCGTAATCTGAAGTTTTCGATTAGTGTGCCGGAGTTAAGAAAGGGGATACCCAGGTGTTAGAAATGCCGTCGTCCATCTGACGAGAGGTTAAGCCGTGGTTCCTTGATATAATGCAGGAGAGCTATATTTTGTACAAATTAAAGATCACAAGATTATATGGTCTTGACTGGAGAATTCTTTAACGTGCACAGGGTATGGCTCTCCCGCACACGGGGCCACGGCTTAATGTCCCATCCGACGGACGACGGCCTTTCCAAGTCCATCGGTGTCCCCTACTGACCGTGGGCAGGGCGGAAAATTTTGCGGAGATAAATCTCAACCTATAGTATAGGAGTATTTATCATAAGATTATATGGTCTTGACTGGAGGTTATGTTGATTCACTTCTGAGAGGCGTTTTTTTGCTCACAATAGGATAAATGTCCAGGTCACAAGGACCCCAAAGGCTCAGAAAAGTTGGGGAAGGGGACCCACTAGAGAGCTGTTAGGAGATAGACAGTAGCCTCCAGCCAAGGTCATCGATTGTATTATTTAACGTGCATAGGATATGGCTCTCCTTCAAATGGCAAAACGGGTTAACGTCACGTCCGACGGACGGCGGTCTTCCCAAGCCCATCGGTGTCCCCTACTGACTGAAGGAATGGCAGGAAGTTTTGAGGAGATAAATCTCAACGCTGGTCCAACTGGGACTCGAATCTGGGTACTGCAGATTACGAGCCTGGCTCGCTACCGACCGAGCCATCCTCACCCCTCATGATGGGAAGCTGATATCTGTCTCCTGAAAGTTCACCAGTGCATTCCTTTGCCTAACCTTCTCTAAGCTCTTGGAGTCCTAGTGACCTGGCCATTTAGCTAATTGTGTGCTTCAAAGTGTCACTCAGAGGTCCACTTAATCAATTTTTTTCAGTCGATTTCGTGGGTTGGGGGTGGCTCAGTCGGTAGCGCGCCAGGCTCGTAATCTGTAGTTCTCAGGTTCGAGTCCCAGCTGGGTCAGCGTTGAGATTTATCTCCGCAAAATTCCCCACCCTGCCCACGGTCAGTAGGGGACACCGATGGGCTTGGAAAGGCCGCCGTCCGTCGGATGGGACCTTAAGCCGTGGCCCCGTGTGTGGGAGAGCCATACCCTGTGCATGTTAAAGAACACGCTGGATGGACTTGACGGGAGGCTACCATCTGTCTCCCAACAGCTGTTCCAGTGGGTCCCCTCCCCCAACCTTCTCTGAGCCTTCGGGGTCCATGTGACCTGGCCATTTAGCCCATGGTGTGCAAAAAAGTGCCGCTCAGAGGTAAAACAACCCAAACAACAACTCAGTCGGTTTCGCGAAATATTTCATTTCACCGAAAAAAAGACTTTAAATTTCACGAATGTTTTATAAAAAAAATAATAGCAATCTAAATCATACGTTTCACAAATATTTAAAATTCTAAAGTTTATTACATTATTTAGCTTTTTTATATTTATAGCACAATATTATCATCTTAACTGTTCGCCAAGCCTTTAATGCCATTGGGAAAAAAAGGTTATATAATATTAATTGAATTAGTAATATCGTAAGCCCCATAAATTGATATTAATTCTTGTTTGCGCATGGTTTACTAATTGAAATATTTTTATATAACGTCTCGTCTCAAAAAGTCTGCAATTCACGCTTATCAGATAATGATTCAAAAAGGGCTTTAAGTTCATCAGGGAAATCAGAGTAAATTTTCAGAGATCTATTATTCTCGGTGTGATATTAAATATGTATGGGATTTTAAATTCGCTTCTGCATTTATAACAGTTGTTCACAAAGCAGGGCAATTGGTAAAAAATGTTTTGTTCCGATTTTGTTTCTTTAATGCTTAGTTTTAATGCCGAAAAATAATTAAAAAATATTTTTGCTGTATTTTCTAACTAATTTGCATCATTAAAGCATTTTTTATTATCATGCTATGCTTCTCCGTACAGGTCCGGAGCTACAAAACGATTCTGACTCAATCGAGCCGGACAAAGGTAAAAAAAAAAGGTGGGAGGGGAATGGCAAGAAACTAAATTTCTATCCCAATATAACATTTCCCCCTGCGTTTTAGAGATCTTTAAAACATTTCTAGAAAAATGTATGAGATATTCAAAAGTTTAACAATTTTTTGCGTCTTATGCCCTTACCATCATGCTCAAAAGGGGAGGATGGGGGGGGAGGTCATGGCCCCTTGATCCCCTCCCTAACTACATCAGGCTCTGTCCATATAAGTCAGTGAAGCATAAAATGTTAGGCAATTAAAAACAGTCTTTAGCTGTTGACAGGTATGTGTTTTCATAAAGTATGATTTTTAGGAAATGAGTGTTGAATGCCTATTTCTTTAAATGCTTGTTATATTTATTATTCCAAATAGTATGAAGGTATATTTTATAATTTATTCATGGTACCTACTAGGCACGAATTTAAAAAAAATATAAAGGGGAAGTGACTAGGTGGATTAAAAAATAAACTAAAATCAAAGGGTGGTGTCAAATGACTCCAAAGAGTGGATCAGTGTTCCAGTATAAACGTTTTCTGCCCATTTTAGTCGTCTTTAAAAATTTATTGAAAGATATATGTAAAATAAAAGAATTATTTTTTCGTCTTTAATTCGAGTATTAACATTCTCAAGAAATTCTTCGGGAATGGGGCTGGTTTCTACTATAGTAATCTATAAAATTTCGACATTTTATTTATGATCTTGATTTTATGTTGGAATTTCTGTTTATTCTTAAGCTACAGTTTACTGATCAATGGGTTTAATTTTCAGGTGGCAAGGATCTCACAATTCGCTAAAGAGCTGTGAAGAGATATCCACCGTTTGCTACTGAGGATTTCACTTTACAAATTCTAATGTTTTTTTTACCATATTACAATTATGTAATATGGTATGTAATTATTCCCTCGTATTTTTTTCTTTAAAACAACAACATAAAACCCATAATTTCCTCTTATGTTGCCAACCTTTTGAGTAGAAGAGAATTTAAATGCTGTGTTAACAGATAATCCCAACTGTTTTCGGTTAACGGACTTTTATTTATAACTTTGGATGGAACTATTTTTAGCGATAGGATTGATTCTACAGCTGCATAAGTAACAGTTTTAACATGACTATGCACTCACTGGTTCCATTCATTATCTATGAAGAGCTGTTACTACAGAGAGGAACTTTCCTTCAAAGCTGTACAAGTGTTTAACGTTCATAGTGACCTAGTTGTATATCAAATGTTTTGAGTGTCAACTGTGAGTGATGTGAACCAGATGGTTTTCTATACATCAAAATTTGAGATTTAGTTTCGGTTTTAACCAAGTTAATTTCCGCATTTAACTAATTATGAAATCAGTTTATCTCGTTTAGGTTACTTGCTTTGAAAACCGTGAAAATTTAATGATCGCTATTAACATATTTTCGCTACTCAAACTGGAGGAGCATTAAGCCCTTTCTTTAGGAATTGGTAATTTTGTTAATGACAGCACTTAGTTAATTATGTAATCAGTTCATTTCGGTAAATTGATGCGAAATTAATAGCGATGTTGTCACCTCCCCCCATGTTAAATACTTTCAAAACGAGCACACTTGTTAAAGCAAGTTTTTGATAATCGCGATCAAGGTTATCTGGCTAAAATTGAAAAAATCTTTAAGTATATTCTTTTGTTGTCCGTATTTTATTATCTGGAGTTTTGTCTCTGGCCACTTGAAATGATCATCATCAGCGGTGATCAGATAGCGCTGAAGGAAACAGAAATTTCATCATATTATAAATGATGCTCATGCGCAGAAATATGTATATTATTCTGGCGTAAAGTGAGTGAGAACCGGAGAGAGAGAGAGAGTATGAGACTGCGCAGTTGAAGCTTAGACTTTGTTGTAGACCCTAAGTGAAGACCAATCGATCATCTATCAACAGAGTATCTACGAGAATTGTCGTCAATATGGGATTGTGGGTCCCATAGTCTTTACGAGTACAATTCAAGCTTATGCTATTGATATATGTACATGCTTTTTTACATAACTTGTTTTTCTCCAATTTTATAAGAAGAAAACTTCTAAGTGCTATGTAAAGAGCTTTATCAGGAAAAGAAAGTAGATATATTCCTTTGTACTTATCACAAGAACAGCGATATTTTTTGAAAATGGGAATAATTATAGTTCAAAAATCGTTAGGAACTCTCTCAATAATTATTTACCACTTCAGTCAGACTTGCGATAAAAGAATCACCCTCAGTTAATGCCTCTGCCCTTTGCCATTATCATATTCCTCAAATGATTCTGTTTCCTCTTCCCATTTACCATTATCTTATTCCTCAAATGACAGCCCCTTTGTCATTGTTACTCAAACAACCTTGCTTTCTTTGCCAATTTACCATTGCCTTAGTTATCAAATAACTCAGCTTCCTCTGCCCCTTTTCCATTGTCTTATTCCTCAAATGATTCTTCTTCCTCTGCCCCTTTACCATTGTCTCAGTCCTCAAATTATTCTGCTCCCTCTGCTCCTTTACCATTGTCTCATTCCTCTATACCTTCTATGCCTTCTATACCATTTTGCCATTATCTTATTCCTCAAATGATTTTGCCTTCTATACCTTTTTACCATTATCTTATTCCTCAAATGATTCTGCCTTCTATACCATTTTGCAATTATCTTATTCCTCAAATGATTCTGCCTTCTATGCATCTTTACCATTGTCTTATTCCTCAAATGATTCTGCCTTCTATATCTTTTTACCATTGTCTTATTCCTCAAATGATTCTGCCTTCTATGCCTTTTTACCATTGTCTTATTCCTCAAATAATTCTGCCTTCTATACCTTTTTACCATTGTCTTATTCCTCAAATGATTCTGCCTTCTATGCCTTTTTACCATTGTCTTATTCCTCAAATGATTCTGCCTTCTATACCTTTTTACCATTGTCTTATTCCTCAAATGATTCTGCCTTCTATGCCTTTTTACCATTGTCTTATTCCTCAAATGATTCTGCCTTCTATGCCTTTTTACCATTGTCTTATTCCTCAAATAATTCTGCCTTCAATACCTTTTTACCATCGTCTTATTCCTCAAATGATTCTGCCTTCTATACCTCTTTACCATTTTCTTATTCCTCAAATGATTCTGCCTTCTATACCTTTTTACCGTTGTCTTATTCCTCAAATTATTCTGCTTCCTTTGCCCCTTTACCATTGTCTTATTCCTCTATACTTTCTATGCCTTCTATACCATTTTACCATTATCTTATTCCTCAAATGATTCTGCTTTCTATGCATCTTTACCATTGTCTTATTCCTCAAATGATTATACATCTTCTGCCTCTTTATCATTGTCTTATTCCTCAAACGATTCTGCCTTCTATACGCATTTACCATTGTCTTATTCCTCAAATAACTCTGCCTTTTACACCTCTTTACCATTGTCTTATTCCTCAAATGACTGCTTCATCTGCCCCTTTACCATAGTCTTATTCCTCAAACGACTCTGCTTTCTTTGCCCATTTTTTGCTAGAATAAGTAGATTTCAAGCATAGCATACTTAAAACGATTACATTATTGCTCAAAAAGAGTTTCAAGCAAATCACATTTATCGTAACGACTAAGCAACCTATAGTAATAAGTTTTGGTGATTCTGAGCTTTCTATCTGTTAACCGTTGCACAATATTTCTTAAGTTTCAGCTGTAAGGATACGTTTAACAAGGCTATGATTAGACAGAAGTTCAGCTGCCTGAAGGATCAGATATTTCTTATAGTCTATTTGATATCAATACCTAATCAGTCGTATTCCTATGCAACCCATTAGGTGATGTATTAGGGCATCTGTAGAGTTATAATGGAACTATTAAGTTTATTAGCCTACAAGAGAAAGTTCTCCGTCGCTGTTGCAGCTACCAATGTCAAAACTATTTATCACAGCAACTCAAGGTAAAAAATCAGTAACAACTTTGACATTGAGATCATCCAGCACAAAAGAAATACTTCCTGTCCTGAGATAAATACAAACATATTGAAATATCTTGATACGTATTTAGGGCAGTTAATTAAACTATAAATTAAATTAGTCAAACTCATGACTTATCACTATCTATATATACAGGGTGTCTCAAAAATATAGGTACAAACTTTTAGGGGAGGTAGATAACATCTAAAGGAATGAGAATTGCATAGGAACCCATAACCGGAAACGTCATGGGAAAGTGGTAGCAGAGGTACAAGATTTGAAAGGACACAAGACAGTGATTAATGGGAAAATATTTATTGGACATAATTTTTACAAATGGCGTACTAGATGATACATTTCATAATGTTACAGCAGATGCTCGAAGTTTCCACCATGAGTCGCGATGACACCGACGGAGCATTGATTGCCGGACACGGTCTGACACACCTGGAGTTTCTTTGATAGTAGCAGCAGCCCAGACGAGCCTTGCCACGAGATCCATGTCAGACTCCACAGGCAATTCATACACAGCAGCTTTGAGGGTCCCCCCACAGAAAGAAATCAACGCTCGTTAAATCAATAGAGCGTGGGGGCCAGGTAACTGATCCAGCACGCCCAATCCATCGTTGTCCAAAAGACATGTTCAAATGCGCACGACACACCTTCCATAATGGGGAAGCGCTCCATCATGCTGAAACCACATGTTGCGTCTCACATTTGCTGGAACATGGGCAAGTAAGCTTGGTAGAACCTGTTCCAGAAAGATCAGATACTTCGCGGAGGTCATGCGGGATGCTAAAAGGTATGGTCCGACTAAGCAGTTGTCGACTAAACCTGCCCACACATTTACTGCGAAATGATGTTGTGCCGCATGGGTGCGCACACCGTGGGGGTTCTCATGAGCCCACAAATGCGCATTGTGCTGATTGAATACGCCATCCCGAGTGAAATGCCTCATCAGTAAACAAAACATAAGCTGGGAAATTCACATCTTGGGCACTTTCTTGGAGATACCACTGCGCAAAACGCACACGTGCAGGATGATCTGAGGGGAAAAGTAACTGAACCCTTTGGAGATGAAAGGGGTGTAAGGACTCGCCGTGCAAAACACGCTGTACACTGCAACGAGACACTCCTAAGGCAGAGGCAACGGCACGTGTGCTGCTACTAGGATTAGTCTCCACGGCATCCAACACACTTTCTTCCATGGCGGGAGTAAGCGTCGATCTTGGCCTGCCCTCACTCACTTCTGCTACCGCTTAATGACCCATAATCGCACAAATTTTGATGCGCACGCGCAAACAAACTGTGGCCCGGTACAAGTCTGTGTGGGAAGCGTTCTTGATACATTCGTTGAGCGGCTCGTCCGTTGCCCTCAGCTATTCCATACACTAAGTGCATGTCTGCCAGCTCCCTGTTCGAATACCTTTGCATGCTCTTCGTAAGCCGACTACCGCTCGAATGAAGAAATCCGAAATTTCCCCTCTAGCGCACTGATGAACAGCGCCGCCTATGGACTTACGGTGACGTTTCCGGTTATAGGTTCCTATGCAATTCTCATTCCTTTAGATGTTATATACCTCCCCTAAAAGTTTCTACCTATATTTTTGAGACACCCCGTAGATAGTGACAGAAAAATGGACACATTCCCATGTTAAATCAATGGAGAGTCCAATTCGATAATCAGCATTTTCTACAATAAGTTTTTTGTAGCAAAATAAGAAAATAAAAATTTAAATCCCATTGAAGTCTATCTAAATCTCTATTTTCAACAATATTTGTCGGGTATTTAAACAGCTAATGGAAGCTCGACCACTTAACTGCACCAAAATCAGGCCTAAGAAACTTGTGTAAAACTGACAAGTATTGAAGGAAATATATGCTCAAAATTGTAAAATGTACAGTTATTTTATTAAATGATTTGAAATAATATTAATTTTTTTAAGTTTTATTAATTTCTGATGTCCTGCCCATTGCCTCTATACATACTTACGTTTCAGTCACATAATTGAGGTAATTACTACGAACTGACAGATTAAATTACAGTTACGAAAGTAAAAAAAGAATCTCTTTTCGTCAAAACATTAGTTGTCAACTTTCGCAAAAGTAAACTAGAAATGTTTTTGTACCCTAATAAAGCCTTTGTTGCAGTTTTTGTTTCCCCCAAAAAACAAAGATTTATTTTTCGGACATACATTTCCCATTGATTTTCTTGTAGACAGAAAATCTGTAGCCATTATATGTCATGGCAAATATATACAGCACTCATTTTGGGAAACAGTGGAATATCACCAACACCAAGTCTGTGAAAGTAAATGCTGCTCCTTAGCACGAAATTCTCGACCTTTGGGATATGACAGCACTTTCGATAAGTAGGCATTAAATGTCACATGAAATTTATGAACTGATAAAGTCATATACTGTGAAGTTTCTGCAAACGCGTAGTCAAAAGGTATTAGATGAAATTTGAATTATTTCTGCAGTGAATTTTACGATGTGTTGGAGCTGGGTTGTAACCGAAACATGTTTCATTTAAGAGCTTAGGGAATACAGAATGTTTTAATCAATATAAAAGTAGCAGTGATGGATGAGTCATTAAACTGAGAGTGGCAGACTGACATCATCATGGGAGCAAAGCATGGTACTAGGTAGTACTTAAAGTACACTTACAACATCATGACTCCAGCAAAGTCAAATTCAAAATCGCCTGTTTATTGAAGAGGGAAAACAGAATTCAACAAGGACAGTGGAAAAGTTGAAACAATTTTCAATCTAGAACAATCTATACTTGGTAGTGGTGGTGGTGGTTGTGAGGGGAGGAGGGGTCAGTTGGGAGTGCACCGCTGTTGAAATCTGTTGTTCCCAAGTCGAGTTCTAACTCACAGTTGGGAGTGCACCGCTGTTGAAATCTGTTGTTCCCAAGTCGAGTTCTAACTCACAGTTGGGAGTGCACCGCTGTTGAAATCTGTTGTTCCCAAGTCGAGTTCTAACTCACAGTTGGGAGTGCACCGCTGTTGAAATCTGTTGTTCCCAAGTCGAGTTCTAACTCACAGTTGGGAGTGCACCGCTGTTGAAATCTGTTGTTCCCAAGTCGAGTTCTAACTCACAGTTGGGAGTGCACCGCTGTTGAAATCTGTTGTTCCCAAGTCGAGTTCTAACTCACAGTTGGGAGTGCACCGCTGTTGAAATCTGTTGTTCCCAAGTCGAGTTCTAACTCACAGTTGGGAATGCACCGCTGTTGAAATCTGTTGTTCCCAAGTCGAGTTCTAACTCACAGTTGGGAGTGCACCGCTGTTGAAATCTGTTGTTCCCAAGTCGAGTTCTAACTCACAGTTGGGAGTGCACCGCTGTTGAAATCTGTTGTTCCCAAGTCGAGTTCTAACTCACAGTTGGGAGTGCACCGCTGTTGAAATCTGTTGTTCCCAAGTCGAGTTCTAACTCACAGTTGGGAGTGCACCGCTGTTGAAATCTGTTGTTCCCAAGTCGAGTTCTAACTCACAGTTGGGAGTGCACCGCTGTTGAAATCTGTTGTTCCCAAGTCGAGTTCTAACTCACAGTTGGGAGTGCACCGCTGTTGAAATCTATTGTTCCCAAGTCGAGTTCTAACTCACAGTTGGGAGTGCACCGCTGTTGAAATCTATTGTTCCCAAGTCGAGTTCTAACTCACAGTTGGGTCTCGACCTGAAAATACCAACACCGCTGAGGATTTTTCCTCCAGCCCGCATTCTGTTCTAAAGATTGAGCTAACTCACCCCACTGTTCAGAGGTAAAAGAAGTTACAGACCAAACATTAACAAAAACCGGTTATTCAAAAACCGGTATACTTTAATACTCTTAACTTTATATGACATTCATACATATGAAGTCCTGATATATACTGTATACATAACTAGAAATGATTTGTTAATGCTAAGTTTAGGGAAGAGGTGCTTTTTTAATCTTAACTTTTTAATAGCCAATTTTTGGTCTGAGATTAAAGTTTGTTAACGTAAGAATGGATAACAGTTCTCCAGGTTTCGTATTATTAGTTGTCACGTAGCAGGGTGTTGATTGTGTGATCTAAATTTCTTTTGTAATCGTTCTTAAAAATATTTAAGAATTATAACATATCTATACATATATATATTCTACAGCTGACACATGGTACAGTCGCTCAAAAAAGTATCCGAACACTATGGTTGATTACAGAATGCAGAAAAAATATCTGGCAACGATTTTTTTTAGAAATTAGTGATCTGGCAACTTTCGTCTACAGTACACGAAGGTTGCCAGATCACTAATTTCTAAAAAAATCGTTTCCATATATCTTTTCTGAATTCTGTAATCAACCATAGTGTTCGGATACTTTTTTGAGCCACTGTACAGTGTGTGCAAATCGTTTTTATTAGAAGATATAGTGGCTCTTTTAACATTCGTCTGAACTGATCAGGAGCGGGGGTGGCTCAGTCGGTAGCGCGCCAGGCTCGTAATCTGTAGTTCCCAGGTTCGAGTCCCAGCTGGGTCAGCGTTGAGATTTATCTCCGCAAAATTCCCCGCCCTGTCCACGGGCAGTAGGGGACACCGATGGGCTTGGAAAGGCCGCCGTCCGTCGGATGTGACGTTAAGCCGTGGCCCCGTGTGCGGGAGAGCATACTCTGTGCACGTTAAAGAACACGCTGGATGGCCTTGACGGGAGGCTACCATCTATCTCCCAATAGCTGTTCCAGTGGGTTCCCTCCCCCAACCTTCTCTGAGCCTTCGGGGTCCATGTGACCTGGCCATTTAGCCCATGGTGTGCAAAAAAGTGCCGCTCAGAGGTAAAACAACCCAACCCAAAGCTGAACTGATCTCAGTATTAAATTTCGCAAGTTGCTGATTTTTCTCAGATGTGATTGGAGAGTATTGCCATATAAAGTAATTCCATACCGGATGATAGATGCACAAATAGTTTTATATCTCAATATATTGATATGAGAGGGTATTGAATAGTTTATATAGTAAATTTTTGTTGCACGAATTCTTATTCTGTCACATAATTCAGAAATGTGTGTTGTCAATTTGAAATTCGAATGAATGATTAGCCCTAAATAGTTATATTGCTTATCGATTTCAATAGAAACACACGAACATCCAGAGTGATCAGAGACTGCTTGGGTCAAACACTGAACGTTTTCAGGTAGAATTCGACTATTATTTCTCGCAGAATAAATGTATATTAATTTAGTTTTATTAGCATTCAGTATTAATGAGTTGCAGTGAAGCCATTTAATAATATTGTTGAAACCAGTTTGCAAATTATTTAAATATTGCAATTATATCCCTATTTTGCAATTATTATTTATTGCAATTATATGCCTATTTTGTAATCCCAGTTATTATTAACAAGAATAATATCTCAGCATATAGATATACACTGATTTTTGTTACGTTTGTTATGCCATTAATATATATTAAAAATTGAACAGGCCCAAGAATTGAACCTTGGGGTACCCAATATGTGATTTTCCGTAAGTCACTCTAAGTGTTATTTACTCTAGTTAAAGAATATCTATTGGATAAACATTTTTTGAACAAATCATAATTCCTTCCTCTCATTCCAGTATTATACAGTTTTTTGAGTAAATATTGTGATCCAGCAAGTCAAAAGATTTTCTCAAGTCGATAAATACAGAAAAATTATCCTTGTCCTCATTTAGATTAGAACACATTTCGTCCTAAAGTCTTCTAATAATATTGTAGTGATCTTATTAGTATGAAATCAATATTGTCTCGAAAAAATAGTGTTGTACGTATTTACTGAGATAGCCTTTATTTAGATTGGCTACGTGTTGTTCCACAATTTTTTCAATAACGGCCAAAATAGCGAAAGTTCTGTGATTTTTATAAGATTTACTTTCAGCAGATTTGCAAATGGGTCTAATAACTGAAATCTTCATTTTTAGATGGAATGTAGGAGGCATCAAATATTAGTCTTAATAATTTAGCGATCACTGGAGATAATGAAAATTTAGAGCGTTGCACCATCCTATCTATTCCTGGAGATAAACGGTCTTCGAAATTATCGATTATACGAACAACCTCATCATCATTGATATTAGAAACGCTGCGAAGATAAATTTCATCGCTGGCCCAGGTGGGGCTAGAACCTGGAAACTGCAGATTACGAGTCTGGGGCACCCCCGACTGAGCCACTCCAGCCCCAAGAAAAAAAAAAAAGATTTTGGTTGTGTTGGATTTTTTACCTCTGAGCGGCACTTTTTTGCACACCATGTGCTAAATGGCCAGGTCACATGGATCCCGTAAGCTCAGAGAAGGTTGGGGGAGGGGACCCACTGGAACAGCTATTGGGAGACAGATGGTAGCTTCCCGTCAAGGCCATCCAGCGTGTTCTTTAACGTGCACAGGGTATGGCTCTCCCGCACACGGAGCCACGGCTTAACGTCCCATCCGACGGACGGCGGACTTTCCAAGCCCATCGGTGTCCCCTACTGACCGTGGGCAGAGCGGGGAATTTTGCGGAGATAAATCTCAACGCTGACCCAGCTGGGACTCGAACCTGGGAACTACAGATTACAAGCCTGGCGCGCTACCAAAAAAAAAAGATCAGCACAGCATCGTGATGTTCCTTATTTTCTTCCCCGACACGTGCTGAACTCTCTAGTCTTTTGCAGAGGATACCATTGGTTCCTAAATGTTCCTATCGATAAACTGAAACCGATTTAACACCAGCAGAAATTGTTTGGTCAGACTGTAAGCGGGACGTCGATTACCTAGGTGCAAAAGGAATAAGGAACGACTTACGACGACTGCCAGCCACCCAGTGGACCAAGTAACGACCTGAAGGGGCGATTGCTATCTCCCCAGTGGCAGTGACAGAATAAGTGCTGCTCAGATTCCGAAGGATGATAGCAGCAAAAGTCGACCTTATTCTTTCTCTGTAACTTTCTTTCATGGTTTCAGGTAAAAACAAACTCTGATGAACGTAATCTATAGATTAACTTTTTTTTATCCTGACTATTAAAACAAGTGTGATTAGAGAGCTTAGATGTGGCTTTTTTGTTTTCTTAAAGAAGTAATAATAATGAAAAAACTCTTTTGAGACCTTCAGAAACTTTTCATACGGTTGAGAATGAGAACTTTAATTTGGCTTTGAACTGAACCTAACGAAATACAAAAGCGACGATGAAAAGCATCAGGTATCTTTCTTTCTTTATTGTGTTTTTATAGCATGATTTAAGAGTTATGACTAATAATTTCCTTTTTATTTAGAGCAAGGAATATTTCAGCTCATTTTTATAGGACTGGAACACAAGAAAAACTGTGATTCTAACAGAATTGGTTTAGTAGAACTACGGCTTCATAAACCTAAGGCTTTAATCTCAATTAATAAAATTAAGTAAAATAATAATTTTATATTCAAATAGCATTTAAGTTTAGTGTACAAGGTTTCAGAATCGACTTTTCTCCACATATTGCATGATTATGACAACTCCTACATAAATAAATTTAAACCCCACATGTTTATCGACACATGTGCAGAGAATTTCATTCATATTTATATATAAAAATTCATTATTGAAGTGAATAGTATATGCCTAAAATATTAAAGACACATATATATAACAGATAGTGAAAAGATTATTTTATGAAAAAAGGTTTTTTACGAAACTTGATGTAAACTGAAACGTTGGGAATAACGTATTAGAGTCTTTCGATTCATCTCATGCAGTGCACTCCTGGAAAACGTAAGATATGAATATAATAACTCAGTCATACTTTTTATTAAGCAAAATCTTTTTCGCAGGTGTCATCATCAGCAGGCGAGTAGTTCTCCATTTGCTCCTGGATGTTACTTCGGCAAAACGTCACCTGAGCAACACCAAAAGCAAACGGAGCACAATCTTTGCATAAGGGTGGTAGTGAGGCCTAGAGAAAATCTTTGCAGAATAAGAATTTTTTTTTTTTGAATCACTAGAGTTATGCTGTTTCACCTCTGAGGCGCACGTTTTAGCAAAAATATCGATAAGGGAAGGATATCGGCTGGGTGTAGTTAGGAGACAGATGGCAATCTACGGTAAAAGCCATTCATTCTTCGATCTTCTATGATTGCTATCATAGATCGAGAAAGTCACGTCGGCGTTTCCAAGACCATCGACGACCTTTCTCATTAAGGGGGAACTCGAAATTGGGAATATCACATGAGAAGACTGGAGCACAATGGACTGAGCTCATCCTAGTCCCTATTTAAATCAGGCTCGTAATCTGTAGTTCCCAGGTTCGAGTCCCAGCTGGGTCAGCGTTGAGATTTTATCTCCGCAAAATTCCCCGCCCTGCCCACGGTCAGTAGGGGACACCGATGGGATTGGAAAGGCCGCCGTCCGTCGGATGGGACGTTAAGCCGTGGCCCCGTGTGCGGGAGAGCCATACCCTGTGCACGTTAAAGAACACGCTGGATGGCCTTGACGGGAGGCTACCATCTGTCTCCCAACAGCTGTTCCAGTGGGTCCCCTCCTCCAACCTTCTCTGAGCCTTCGGGGTCCACGTGACCTGGCCATTTAGCCCATAGTGTGCAAAAAGTGCCGCTCAGAGGTAAAACAACCCAACCCAACCCTATTTAAATCATTATATTCATACTTTAAGGGATGGTGTGACGTTGGGCTCTTTTATCTCTGAGCTGCATATTTTTTCTGCCCAGAAATGCTGCCGTCCAGCGGTTACTTAACGTGTATAGACTTGGTTCTCCACACGTAATGTGAGCTTCATTTCCAATCTGATGGAAGACGCTCCTTTTCAAAACTCATCGCTGTCATTTTTATCAGCGAAAGCCAAGCAAGAATCAGCAGAGATAATCATAAAGGAAAATCAATGGGGACTCAAACCTGATTTTTATCTGTTTTCCAAATATCAGTATTCTAGCCCGGTGCGCTATCGACTGAGTCCCCAGCAGTATTTCCGAAATTAGGTGTATTATTCAAGTACATATTATCCACGACCAGAAATATTTAGTTAAACACCATAATATTAAAATAATCAATATGAAGGCTCTTGATATTAAATAATGGAATGTTTTAGCATAAATATTATGCCATGGCATGGGCCCTCCGAAGAGCGGCTCAATGAGAACGTGTTTTGACTGAAGAATTCTTATATATATTGCTCGTCAAAAGTCAAGCACTGATCACCAATCTGTGAATTAAAAATAATGTTAGATATAAATAAAAGATTGTTGATATAATCGGTTGGGTTGTTTTACCTCTGAGCGGCACTTTTTTGCACACAATGGGCTAAATGGCCAGGTCGCAAAGACCCCGAAGGCTCAGAGAAGGTTGGGGGGAGGGGATTCACTGGAACAGCTGTTACGAGACAGATGGTAGCCTCCCGTCAAGGCCATCCAATGTGTTCTTTAACGTGCACAGGGTTTAGCTCTCCCGCACACGGCGCCACGGTTTAACGTCCCATCCGACGGACGGCGGCTTTTCCAAGCCCATCGGTGTCCCCTATTGACCGTGGGCAGGGTGGTGAATTCGCTGCTGGGACTCGAACCTGGGAACTGCAGATTACGAGCATGGCGCACTACCGATTGAGCCACCCCCGCCCCAGTATGATAGGTAGTTTAATATGAAATTTTGAAAAACGAATATAAATCTATAAATTTCACGGAATATGTAAAACAGATTACAAAAGGAGTACTTTCGTAAACGCTGGATCATTTGAAATGAAAAAGGCACATTGTCAGTCTTGAATAACCAACCGCTTCATGATGCCTCAAAAAAACTTTTATACCTCTTAAAACGATGGAGAGTCTATTTAGAAGATTGGAGGATGATTAAATAATCACGGAGATGACCATATTCTTGAATGGTGTCCACCAATCTGTTGTCTCAAGGCTATGGTAGCAATTCCAAACAATCCAAACAGTTATCGGAAGATTTGTTAAAAGGGGGTGTGGCTCAGTCGGTAGCGCGCCAGAAACGTACTCTGCAGTTCCCAAGTTCGAGTCCTACCTGAGCCATAGTTGAGATTTATCTCCGCAAAACCCTCACCCTCAACCCTCACCCTCAACCCTCACCCGCAAAACCCTCACCTGTCAATAGGGGACACCGATGGGCTTGGAAAAGCTGCCGTCCATACGTCGAATGGGACTTAAAGCCTGGCCCTGTCTGCGGTGAGCCATACCCTGTGCACGTTAAAGAACGTCCTGGGTGTCCTTGACGAGAAACTACCATCTGATATTTAACAGCTATCTCTTGGGTCCCCAACCTTTCTGAACCCTCGGTGCCCTTGTGACCTGACCATTTAGCGTGTGTTTAATTGCTATTTTAAGCTTGTATATAATTGTGTGAAAAATGACGCCCAGAGTTAAAACAACCAAACCTGTCCAAGGGCATCCTAACATTACCACCCATCAAGATGATTCCATACTGACTACAGGTCTGATGGAAGAGGAGAACAACAGCATCATATGTCCTTTAGACCTCATTGCAACTACAGGATAGATATCTGTTTCAACTGTGATCCAAAGGCTTCACAATGCCGGAATACACAGTCGTATCAGAAAAATATGACTACCTACCTAATAATACGAATGGTAGGTGTGTGTTGTTTTTCTGCTGAGGTCCTGCCATCCTCAGAAACCTTCTACTGTGGCATATAAACTGCCAGGCTCCTGTCAGACCTCTGTGGCAAGCAGCTGCTTGAGGGTTTTTTTATTTTTATTTAGGTGGTCATATTATTCTGATACGACTGTGTATATGTGTTATGTGTCACTTTAATCTTCAGACTTAGATAGGATCACTTGAAATGGTGTCACGATCATGTATATTGGACCTGAGAAGAAATGGAATCATGTCCTACTAAGGGACGAATCGAGATTTCTTATCTAAAATTGAACTGTAAACCTATACTATTTGAAGAGAGGGCGGAACTCCCAACCAGACCCATAACATTATTCAGTTGTATTGTTGTTTTACCTAAGAGCGACATTTTTTTTCACACAACAAACTACATGGCCAAATCACAAGAACTCCATGGGATCAGAGAAGGTTGGAGAAGGGTATGCACTGGAAGCTATTAGGAGACAGATAGAAGAGTCCCACCAAGGGCATCCAGCGTGTTCTTTAACGTGCACAGGTTGTGACTCTCCTGTACACAGAGCCTGGGCTGTACGTGCTATCCGATGGACGTCGGCCCTTTCAAACCCATATGTGTTCCCCTTTCAGACCGATGAGAGGGAAAGGTGTTTATCGGAGATAAATATATGCTGGTATTGTAAATGACAATTTCCTTTTAATGGGCAATAACACCATGTGCACAGAGAGAAAGATTAATCAACTAATATCTTGAGGAAGAAATATCCAATGAAAGGAATGGCCTGCATAACATTTACGGAATGCTCCGAGGAGATGTATTGCAGCCCTTCAGCTCCTTTTCCAAATCCTCCAGGACCTTAAGATTGCTCTTATTGCTCAGCAGACATTATCGCTCTCCCATTCTCCGGATTATCTTATTGAAGACGTAAATTGATGTTTGCCTAGTCTGCGTTAGTGAGAGAAGGGACCGCATCCCTATTGACTAAACATTTTGTATGCAACCTCTGCATCTACATTTTCACTTCATGTAAATCATTTTGAGACAAATTTTATGACTTATCTCCAAGTTATCTTTGCTATCTTTCTGCAAACTTTTATTGAATATTTTCAATCAGATTTCGAAATAAACGCATTTTATTGATCCGTGCTTAACTTTTGACGAGCAGTTTATATAATATATACGTTGGGTTCCATAAATTCAGGAAAAATGAGAAAAATCGCGATAATTCGCCAAAACGTTGTGCGACCTTCATCAAACTTGTTCATGTAACCAGTAAAGTAATGCCAAGTGAGCATATTGTATGCAAATTAGTTGCGTTAATTTACATAATCGTATAGCGGCATAAAACGTGTTTTGGAGTGGATCGTAATTTTGTGTTGTAAATGTGAGTAAAGAAATTCGAAATAGCCATTTTGTAGGAATGACGTCGAGACATCATTTGCCAAACGAATTGCGGTGGAGAGCTATTGGCCGGCTCGAAGCAGGCCAAAGTCAGTCAGATACGTCACGATGGTTGAATGTGAATCCTTCTGTGGTCCATAGACTATGGAATCAATTTCTTAGCACGGATTCGGCGTTTTGGAGGTTTAGCCGAGGAAGGACTAGAGTTATGACCACTGTACAAGACCGATATCTGCGATTAACAGCACGAAGGAGCAGGACGTCTACTCCCTCTCAGCTACGATCCTCTCTTGCAGCAGCCACTGGGAGGGTTGTATCAGCTTCTACTGTGCACAGAAGGCTTCATGGGGGAGGTCTGTACGCTAGAAGGCCAGTAATTTGTAAACCCCTCACATCACGTCACAGGAGAGAGCGGTTGAATTGGGCACGCATACGTGTTAACTAGACAGAAGAATAATGGAGGTCCATACTCTTCACAAATTAATCCAGATATTGCCTGCAGAGCGATTCTGGACATTGTTTGACATGGGGAGAACTAGGTACCCGCTATCATTGCAGTAACATGCGTCAAGGAAACAGTTATGGCGGAGGTAGCATATGTGTTTGGGGCGACATTTCCTTAGCGCACGGACCTTTATACGTTGACGAGTGTGAACCTCAATGCTCAAATGTATAGAGATGACATTCAGGACCCTTATATACGTCATTACGCTGGTGCAATAAGTGAAATATTCATCTTACAAAACGATGATGCTCGTCCACACACAGCTCGACTAGTGGAACAATACCTTCAAGAGGAGACCATTATGCGAATGGAGTGGCCAGCTCGATCTTCCGACCTAAATCCGATTGAGCATGTGTGGGATGCTTTAGGGAGACGTCTTGCTGCCCTCAACCCACCACCTGAAACAAAGGGGGAGCACAGTACTAATCAAATTCAGTCGCTGTTTTAAAGGAATAATGGTCGTTACTCGCTACTGAGCTGATTCGCAACATCATAAACAGCATGGACCATCGTTGTCGTGCCTGCATTACTGTAAGGTGTGACCACACTCCTTATTAAAGAACGTTGCCCATTGCATTCTGACACCTCATTTTTGAACAAGTTCTTGTAAGTGTTATTTTTTGACGAAAAATATTTCTAGTGTAAAATATTTTATGCCATTCTGAAACTAGTATTGTAATTCACGTTTTCATTAAATTTCATTAAAATCATTCATATAGATTTGTGTTTATCATAATTTTTCTGAGTTTTCCTTAATTTATGGAAACTGGTGTATATATAAATTGAAAGAGGTGAGGACCTATATAAATTTTTCGTATCGTCGAAAGACTCAGCCATGCTTTGATGGTAGGGTTGACATTCAGACTAAGGAATCGCTCAAATGAAACCTAGAGGAGAGGTAACTCTGTAACTATTTGTTCAACCAGAGGTTGACCATACTATAGCAAAATATCGTGGTAATAAACACGAAAATAATGATATAGACTAACGTAATGTGAATAAACTGACATAAATTTGTTAGAATTGATAAAAAATGATTTAGATTACATAGTCTTTAAATCAGAGGAAATAAAGGGTTTCGCCAACCTCGTTAAAATATGTCTTGCGTTAAATTGGCAGAAACTGATAGTTTTGACAAACTATATCTGCTTCCTCTTTGTTTTAGTTTATTTGTGTTTGTTAAGCTAAATGCAATATGACATTTATTAATAAGTGGGAGTTGAGCAGAACTTTAAGGAGAGGGAGAACCATTGTGTTGGTTGTAAAACAAATGGGCTAAGTCAGAAGACACCGAAATGGAACCGAGGATTCTTATCTACTGAAACAGGATCTTCTGGCATCTTTGGAATTCTTCCAACTTTGTGATTTCGTTTTTTCTCACAATCCAGGAATTGCTATAACAGACAAGGATGAAAAAAAATCTCTAACAAGAAAATATGACTCATAAAGTTTTAGGTTATTTTCGTCCATTCAGTGAAATAGAGAGACTTTGTATTAAGTAGTATTTCGTTGTTGCATTCAGTAGAATTTAATTGTTTTAGGGACTTTGAATTATGTAGTAAGTATTTACTTGTTTTAAGGGCTTTGCATTCAACTGAATTTACTTGCTTTAGGACTTTGTATTAAGTTGCATTTAATTATTTTAAGGACTTTGTATTTAGTAGAATTTAGCTGTTTTAGCTACTTTATATTCAGTAGTTTTTTTTTTGTTTTAGGAATTTTACATTAAGTAGTATTTAGTTGTTTTAATTTGTTCGATCATATTATTTCTCTGGTGATTTTGGTTTTAGCGTTTTTTATTCAGTCAAGCTTCAATATTCTTGACATGTCTGCTCAGTCAGTGATTTATTCTCACTGGAGGAACTGTTTTTCGTTTTCTCAATCAATAGTTTTTTTTTTGTACGGAGTCTTATTTTTGAAGTTCCACTTTATATTTTAAAACAGCTAATGGTATTTCGCATCTATCTATCGTGTGAGAAAGTTAGCGCGATTTTTCAAATAGTTAACAAAAGCATTTTCAACTTAGAGACAACTATTTGGAAAACTTGCAAGTATACATGTTCAGAAGAATTATTATATTACCACTCTACTCGTGATGTTATTTAAGCATTAGGTTCAAACAATTCAAGACGGCGCATTAGTTAATTGGTTTACGTCTAAGCGCCACTTTTTTTGCGTAAAACGGTCTAAATGATCAAGTCACAAGGGCCGCAAAGTCACTAACTGAGCAGACTTGTCTGCTCAGTTAGTGACTTTGCGGCCCTTATTAGTGAACCTCATTAGTGAACTTTTGGAAAGGGGATGCACTGGACAGTTATTAGGAGATAGATGGTAGTCTCCCATCAGGGGGGGGGGGGGGCTCAGTCCTCAGTCGGTAGCGCGCCAGGCTCGTAATCTGTAGTTCCCAGGTTCGAGTCCCAGCTGGGTCAGCGTTGAGATTTATCTCCGCAAAATTCCCCGACCTGCCCACGGTCAGTAGGGGACACCGATGGGCTTGGAAAGGCCGCCGTCCGTCGGATGGGACGTTAAGCCGTGGCCCCGTGTGCGGGAGAGCAATATCCTGTGCACGTTAAAGAACACGCTGGATGGCCTTGACGGGAGGCTACCATCTGTCTCCCAACAGCTGTTCCAGTGGGTCCCCTCCCCCAACCTTCTCTGAGCCTTTGGGGTCCATGTGACCTGGCCATTTAGCCCAAGGTGTGCAAAAAAGTGCCGTTCAGAGGTAAAACAACCCAACCCATCAAGGGCCATCCAACATGTTCTTTAACCTGCACATGGCATCACTGTCTCCTGCATCTAGATCACTGCTTGTAACGTCTAGTCCGACGGACCTACAAGCTATGTCCTCTTTCTGACCGAGGGTAGATTTGGAGTTAATGGAGAAAATCTCAAATATAGGAGCTGAATCTGAGAACATCAAATTACGAGTCAGGCATTGTGATGTCCTCCCTTTTTCGATTTAATTAAACTGCGCTAGAATGTGATGCCCACGCGTCAACCCTGTGGGACCGCACTAGATGTGATGTCCTTCTCCGTATGCGGAATGCGATGGGGCTGGGCCAAATGTCGTGGCTGCCGGAGGACGATGAAATTGTTACTTAATTATCTTCACCCTCACTTCGGTGAAATGACAGATTCGCGGGTTTTTACGCCCATAACGCGTATGCCTCAGATTTGTCGCATTAAATGACGAATGAAAATAAGTCCAATAATTAACTGCACGAGAGTTGTATAGGGACAACACAGTTTATTAACACTATATACAATTACGTGCCAGAAATGCGCTCAACTCCGTAGACGTTTTCTGCTTTGTTGCTGTAAACATTAACACAATGAGGTGGAGACACTCTGCAAATTCTCGCTTTACAGACCTCAAACTCGGCGAAAGAATAATTAACCTTTGCCTACAATGTGGTTCATTCTGAATCCACAAGACTGTAATCATATTCACCAAGAATCTCGATTCTCATTTGGAATTGCACCCTCTCCTTAAGGGTTTCCTTCGAGTATGATCGGCGTCCTTTTGACAAGAATCGAAAATGACCTTCTCGTTCGACAGCTATGCTCAAACTGTTGTTTCTATCTCCCGCCCTAGTCTCCTGCACTGACCTCGCACCCCAGGCTAGTCGTAAAAGCCATAAAAGACTTCTGGAATCCGTCATCTCAATGCAAGCAGCCAGCTTTAGACCCAAAAGCAACATCAGTGAGTCACCCCCCCCCCCCCCCCCCAACAGCACTTCCAAGAACACACTCAATACATAAAAATATTTACAATAACAAAAATACAATAAAATACAACAATAATTAAAAATAAATAAATTAGAGGAACGTGACAGGCATAGTACTAATCCACTTCCCTTCAACCAACTCCCTCAACTTCTGTATGAAAATATGAAACCAAATCGAAATGGGTTCTTCCAAAATATTACAAACTAGAAGGATAACACATCGCCTTTAACGAGTGAGGGATGCTCAATTCCCAAGACAATGAAATTTGTATTTTTGGATTTTAGCACCGGTAAAACACACACACGAAAAAAACAATTATCTTTTTAAACAAAAGAGTTACATTTCTCCCCCTCCCTGGGGGTCAGATGAACAAATCGTCAATGATCTTAACCATCATACTCTACCATCAAAATGAAAAATTTCATGACTAAACAGATCGTCTGAAATATTTGTCTAAAATGTGGCCATTTTCCAACCATTTCCACCGCTAAAGGGCGCTATTAAAGCTATTGCGAGATTATAAGAATGCAAATCATCATATTTCATCAATACCTATCCAACCCGAAAAGAATTTTTAATTTGTACATAAAAAAAACGAATGTTTGCAGACGTAAGACAGAAGATACACGACAAAAGTGAAAAAAGTTACAAAAAACGAGAGCTAAGAATGATGCCGCATGGGGTGTTTTCCATCTCAACGCGTGACGAATGATGAGGCATGTTTCTCACATTTGCATTTTTTTTGTCACTGTAAAGAGCCTAGTCGTCGAACGGAGAGGTGAAGTGGACTAATGCAGAATGAGAGCGAGAAAGAATATTAGGCTCGAAAATAACAATTATTTTAATGACTACGTATTCAAGTATTTGTATGTAAAAGGACCTTTTACGAGATTACCCTGCCGATAGTTCACACCATTTTGTTAAAGACGTTATTATTTCTACTAGCTTTAAGGTTGCCTCTTTTTTTGTTAAGGGTAAAAATGAAAATGAAGGCTGCAGTGAATGGTTCACCATTACACAGTTTAATTAAGTCAGATATCTTTACGTCTTTTGATGCACCGTGATTGCACTTCACAAAGAAAGCGTTTATTGTGGATCGAGGACTTTCAAAATGTGATACGATCACCATGGGTGGTACAAAGATCTGTTTTTGACGTCACGCAAGCAATAAATAAAACCTGGAACACGTCTAGCTTTGCATATAACACAGCTTACAAGGCTTAGTGTTACTATTACTACGAGGCCTATCGCTATTTTTACTGCCAAAGATTATTTTCTTTACACAGCATTGTATATAATACAGCTTTCATGGCTCATTGCCACAGTTACTACCAAAGCTCGTTTTCTATCTTGAGAGGGAGGGGTAGTAGAGGATAGGGGTGGGGAAGATAAGGCTAATATCAGATTATGACGCAGGGTAGGAGTGCTACTGGGTAGCTATTAAGAGACAGATGGTAGTCTCCCCTCAAGACGATCCAGCGAGTTCTTTAAAGTGCACAGGGTATGGTTGTCCTGCACACGGGACACAGTTTTACATCCCATCCGACGGACGTCGGCCTTTCCAAATCCATCGGTGTCTCGTTTCTGATCGATGAGAGCGGAGACAAATCTTTAACCTCTTCACAGTTGGGACTCGAACCTGGAAACAGAGGCTTACTAACCTGGTATGCTATTGATTAGCCAACTCATATCCAATCTTATTGGAATACCCTGTATATATTTAAGAGATTTCAGTGACTAGCCCCTTAAATGCACCCCTATTTCAGTAAAAGTTATTCAGAGGGATTCTATTACTCAGCTTGACAGATAATGATAGGAATCCAAGACAACAAATTAGTCTAATTTAATAAGGGACATATGTACCATAACGAGAGGCGACCTCATGGTCCGGTACTCGCAGAAGCGAACTCTTTAACAGGCTCAATCCAGTTAACGAGCATTACAACATATCCCAGCCGACCAACAATCCTACCATTCTAATTCAGCGTTATCAGACTCATCATTATCATTATCATGGGCAGCGAGTAATCCCATGCAACAGTCATGATATCATGAGCTCAAGGATACGAATCTCACAAGACCGAAGACAATTTTTTCTGCTAACTTGCAAATCTAATCTTAATTTGTAATATACAATTATTTTCTTACTTTGTATCAAAGTAATAATTTGCATATGTTTTTACTAAGTTATTAATCACTATCTGGCTCCTTAAGTATCATTATATCAATAGGTGTAGAGGAAAAATTGTCTTGAACTTGGGTGGGATACTAACCCACGACCTCCTGATGAAATGTAAAGTGGTCTGAGCTACCCTCCGCTAATCAAGCTTTCCTCCATTACAGATGTTAAGCCATGTATCATTAGGATCAAGAGTTAGAAGTTGTTTAAGAGAGCATTTGGAGACTCTCTCATTCAGAGCCGTCTCATATCATCAAGAGTACATGGCATATCATCAAGAGGTCGTGGGTTCGCATCCTACTCGGGGGCGGGGATGGCTCAGTCGGTAGCGCGCCAGGCTCGTAATCTGCAGTTCCCAGGTTCGAGTCCAAGCTGGGTCAACGTTGAGATTTATCTCCGCAAAATTCCTCGCCCTGCCTACGGTCAGTAGAGGACACCGATGGGCTTGTAAAGGCCGCCGTCCGTCGGATGGGACGTTAAGCCGTGGCCCGATGCGCGGGAGAGCCATACCCTGTGCACGTTAAAAAATACGCTGGATGGCCTTGACAGGAGACTACCATCTGTCTCCCAACAGCTGTTCCAGTGGGTCCCCTCCCCCAACCTTCTCTGAGCCTTCGGGTTTCATGTGACCTGGCCATTTAGTCCATGGTGTGCAAAAAAGTGCTGCTCAGAGGTAAAACAACACAACTCGCATCCTATTCGGCTCAAGACAATTTATCTCTGTACATCTATTGACATCATGATACTTAAATAACCAGATAGCGATTAACAGCTTAGTAAATCAATTATGTGCCATGCTTTTGTGTTTTTTTGCATAATTATTAAATCTCGTACATTAAAATGGACAAATATTGCTTTCATATTGAAACTTGTTTATTGCCTTTGGTTAGAAATCATAAGAAAAATCTTAAAAATGATCTGTGCTTCTTTCTATGAGGAGAGTAAGTTTTAAAGTTTTTAGTTGCCTCTATGTCTTGAATAGTTTCTGAACATTTGAATTTATTCCATTCTTTGTTGGAGGCGGGGGTGGCTCAGTCGGTAGCGCTCCAGGCTTGTAATCTATAGTTCCCAGGTTCGAGTCCCAGCTGGGTAAGCGTTGAGATTTATCTCCGCAAAATTCCCCGCCCTGCCCACGGTCAGTAGGAAACACCGATGGGCTTGGAAAGGCCGCCGTCCGTCGGATGGGACGTTAAGCCGTGGCCCCGTGTGTGGGAGAGCCATACCCTGTGCACGTTAAAGAACACGCTGGATGGCCTTGACGGGAGGCTACCATCTGTCTCCCAACAGCTGTTCCAGTGGGTCCCCTCCCCCAACCTTCTCTGAGCCTTCGGGGTCCATGTGACCTGGCCATTTAGCCCATGGTGTGTAAAAAAAGTGCCGCTCAGAGGTATGTAGATATCATTAAAAAGATAGATGGAAAACAACCCAATCCATTCTTTGTTTCTTAATATATGTAATATGAGTTTTTTGTTCGGATTTACTCAATTTTCAATGATAATTTCAAAGCACGTAGGGTCGTGATGCTTCAATTATCTAACATCTAGAAAAGAGAAAAGAGTTGTAAGTGAAAGGGTTACTTGTCGCTTTTCTTATAAGGAGAAGAAGTGGCAATTTATATATTTGATATGTATAATATTTAAAATCTCTTGTTTTTCCCTATACTTTTTGCATTGTTTTTAAATGAACCTGGTGTAGAAGGGCCTGGCTCTAAACATCACCATGGTTGTTAAGTGTATAAATAAATAAAATAAATAAGGAGAAGAGGTGGAATTACTTAATACTTGTTTCAGCAATTAAGAATTCTTTTTTTTCCATTTTCTGATAAAAACCAGAAGAATAACGTCGTTTTTAATGAATATGGATGGGATGCTCGTTTTCAAAGCGAACGAAGTTTTTCATTTTCTGTGTTTAGCACCCTCTAGCAGTGGAAATTGGAACTAACGGATGGTCGAAAAAAGTGCGAATAATAATATTTTATTAGTATCTATACAAAATATATTTTTCCTATGTCTCTTAAAATAAAACACGTTATGTTTCCTATCTCCCTGGGGGTAAGGGGCAAATCAGTGCAGTCAAGATCCTCTTGACCTTCAGACTCTACCACCAAATGTTCCAATTTCTAGTTTAATAGATCGTTTGCAATATTCATTTAAAGTATTGGCATTTTTTTCAACTTTTCCCACAGCTAGATATATTAGAAAATTCGAAAAATGAGAGTCGTAATATTTCATCAATTCTTATCTAATTAAAGATAATTTTTATCTCTAAAAGCAAAAAAGTTGAATGTCTCTAGACACAAAACAAAGCGAAAACATTTGCTCAGTTTTTTATGATAATGAGCTAAAATATCAGCTAATTTATTATATTAGTGACTTGTAATTAACTATTACTACCCTATCATTTATTTGCTACGCTGATTACAATGTTTAGTTTTAATATTAAAACTTTTAAATGGCGTTACAAAAATGCGTTACATTAAAAGGGTTACATGGCGTTATATTAAAAAGCGTTGCATGGCGTTACATCTAAAAGCGTTGCATCAGAAGTGCTACATGGTGTTACACTAAAAAAGTGTTACATGGTTTTACACTAAAAAGCGTTACATGGCATTGCATTAAAAGCGTTACATGGTGTAACATTTGAAACGTTAAGTGGTGTTAAGTAGGGGGAGAAAGTAGGATAAAATTCCGCTAAACCAACATTACATAGTTTATTAACAACCCTATATACTAAGATGGAGTTTTTCAAAATTAAAAAAGGTCTTTTCCCCCCGATATCATTAAAAAGACAGATAAGAATGTAGAAAAAAAGATAAAAAGAAGACCCCTTCTCCAACTTTCGCGAAAACAAAAATCGAAAGTTAAGATTTGCAAAGCCTCTCTTTCTCACTGGATGACAATGCTATTCTGTAATGAGAAACGACAAACTAACCGGCGTGCTTCTGGCAATTTCTTCCTTGATCAGTGAGACGTTTTGAGCTCCTAGGAGCTCCTCCTCCCAGCATGAACGACTGCCGGCAATTACTACCTGCTGCATTCGACAAACCACTGGGCACCTCGTTAGCGGTGCTTAGCAAGGCAAGCGCTTTGCAAAGCGTTACGTCGGGGCTATTGCCACTAGTTCATTTCGTCTGTTGTGTCGAATGAGTTGTTAGAGAGTGGCCAACCAGAAAGAGAGTGATCACTCCTCGTCCTCTAATCTTTAATTCATCAGCTACCCTTGGTCGCGGTACGTCCTGTTTCCAGGCCAAGCTCTTAATCTCTATCTCGAACTGCCTGTGTGTGTTTGCTTTACAGTAGGCTGGGAGCAAAGGCAGAATGGAACATTACTGCAATTACACGCTTCACCGGGGATCAATAATAACCTGAACGTCGGCGAGCCACGACATGTGTGTGTGAGAGTTGAGAGCCGACTTCTGAAATGCGATCTTGTTGATGGATCATAGCTGGTGGAAGACCCCTTCTAGAGGTCGGGGATCTCTCCCTTGACACCGATTTGAGGGTGAAAATAAAAAGAATCCAATCTTTTCGCTGTACCATTCACACAGCTTAGAAGCTGTGCTGAATCGCTTAGATAAAGTATTTTCAGTTTGGAATCTGTGCAATATCTTAGCCGGGGAAGATATTATTTCATTTCAAAGATAACGCACGCTACTGTTACTTTTCTTATCGTTCTTGTGGCTAGTGATTTTATGGTTGAGGTTGGAATGAGGTTGGAAAAGTTAATGATCAAATGGTGAAATGAAAAAAAAAAGTGCTACCTGAAATTATCTGGTTTCGAGTTCTGGGCTGTTTGGTATCTCTGTTGTGATTGTCTAAGCTCATAATTGTACGAGGGATGGAGGTTGGCTCAGTTGATAGCGCACCAGGCTCGTAATTTACAGTTTCAAGTTTCAAGTCCCAATCAGCGGTGAGATTTATCTCCGCTAACGTTGCCGTCGGTCAGAAAAGAGGGCACCGATGGGCTTGGAAAGGCCATCGCCGCATGGGATGTTAAGCCGTGGCCCCGTGTGCACGTTAAATTAACCGCTAGATGACCTGGACGGGTAATTTCAATCTGTCTTTTAACAGCTGTAGAGTGGGTCTCTATCCTCAAATATTCGCTGAATCCTGGCCAATACGCTCATTGTTGTGCAAAAAAAAAAGTTCCGCTCAGTGATAAAATAACCCAACATAACTGTATGTCTCTTTGAATATTTATTTTTCCTTGGTCATATTCCATTTAGTCGATGGATTTATCGTTTTGCATCTACAAGGGAGTATTTTTTTTCCTTGAGGGAATTAAAAAAGTTTCTTTCTAGTCCATTAAAACCAGTTTATTTATTTAAGGATGTCGAGGCTGCATAACATGAAAGAAGTAGATAAGCTACTAGTTTTATTGACTTTATTTTGGGTTGTCATGTCACATATCTTCAGCCATTAGACACTTACCAGAGAAAGAATCTATAAAAGCAAAATGCAACTAGGATAAGAGTGCATTTTGAATTTATTAACAATGTACGCATAGGAGAAAATTTGTGTAATGGTGTTTACATCGTTAATTAATTTTTTTTTATTTTAATACAAAGAAAACGAAAATAGCATGACCAAATAACGTTAATTGAATTGAAATAAACTCAACAAATGAATATTCTTACATAGATAGTTACTATGTAGACTCATTCAGTCACAAGTTAAATAATTTTTTATGTATTTTTTTTTATAAGAAATCAAACATGTCAATGTCTTTTAGATATGAAATTAAAAGTTTGAAGAACTTTCTTTTCAGATTTTTGTTTTCAGGTTCTAAAATAGTTTTAAAGGAAAAAATGTTAACATTATATTTTTTTAAATAGGAAAAGTATTTTTCTTTTTCTGTTTTATATTTTTTACAATGAAAAATTAAATGTTCAATAGTTTCACGTTGATTACATATTGTACAATTAGGAGAGTTTACTTTTTTAAGTGAAATAAAAATGGTTTTGTTATTGCCGCATTTACTTTTATTCTTAGTATAATAGTGCTCTCTTTTTTACTCAGCCCATAATTTTTAAATGTTGTAATTTTATGTGAAATGTTATGTCTATGAGTATCCATAGCATTTAAATCATACCAATTTTGTGTTTCTTCTAATAATCTTATTTTATTATTATTTTTAATTATGTTTATAAATGTTAATGATTCAATAGTGTTATTAAGAGATATTGCATTTTTTGCCAATGTATCAACTCTTTCATTGTGTTCAATACCAGTGTGAGCTGGCACCCATTGAATATACAATTTATTATTATTTTCTATGTGTTGTTTTGTTAAAATAAGGATATCATTTATTAGAACTTTAAAATTATTATTATTTGGATTTTGAAATATTGTATCAATAGAAGATTTTGGGTCAGTAAATATTACAATATTTTCCCCTTTAAAGTAAAGTACCCAATGAATGGCTAATATTATAGCAGTTAGTTCTGTTATAATTATTGGATTTAATTTATTTAATTTAAATTGAAATTCGTAATTTGTTATTGGGCAATAATATGCTCCACATGAATTGTTGTTTTCAGCATTCACTGAACCATCCGTGTATATGTGTATAAAATCTTTGTATTTTTCTTCAATGTAAAATCCCGCCAAATTTTTTAAGTTTTCTTTGTCTATATTTTTTTAGATGTTATTCCTTTAACTTCTGTTTCCAAAATAGGGAAACAAAATTTCCAAAAAGGAGCTAAAATTTGTTTGTCACCACTAAGATTATCATGTATAATATGCTTTAATTGTTCGTTATTGTTAAGAGATTTATAATATTATCATTAAAATTTTCATTTATTTTATCAATGATTGGATAATCATTATTTTTTTAATACTATTCTAAATAAAAGATTATGTAAGAGATATTTTTTTTTAATTTCTAGTGGAGGTATGGATGTTTCTGCATATATATTTAAACTATTTGTATTTTGTAATAAACCTAAACAGAATTTTAAAATTTTTATTTGTATGTTTTCTAAAATTTTATAATTTCTTCTTGTTAAATGATATATCAGTTCAATACCATACGTAAATTTGGGTAGAATAATAGAATTGTATAATAACAGTAGGTTTTTTTGATTACATCCCCATTTTGAGTTGCCAAGAAATCTTAGAAAATAATAAAGCTTGGTTGCTTTGTTTTTAGCTTCTATAATAAATTTATTCCAGTTCAATTTTGAGTCAAATTGTACTCCTAAATATTTAAAATGATTTATAATATTTAAATTTTTATCATTTATTTAAATTATGAAGTCTTCTGGTAGTTTTCTATTAGGATGAAAGTATGAAATGACAGTTTTTTCATTTGAAATTTTTAGGTTCCAATTTTCACAGTAATTGTTAACTTTTTTAATTGTATCTTGTATCCTTTTTTGTATCACATCTATTTTTTTATGAAATGTCCAGAAGATTAAATCATCTGCATATGTTCCAAATTTTATTTCTGGTTTAAAAATTTCTTGAATATCATTTAAATACAGGTTAAAAAGAAGCGGGGATAATATATCCCCTTGTACAAGACCATTTAGTAATTTCTATGATGTAGAAATATTATTTCCTAATTTTACTTTATAAGATCTCTTTCGAATAAAATGTAAAAAAAAAATTATAAATGTTACCACATACTTTTAATTTCCTAATTTTATATAAAAGTGCGTTGTGATCTATCGAATCAAAGGCCTCTTCAAGATCAATTATGACAACTACTAAAAATATTTTTTTTTGCAAATTCAACGTCAGAAATGAAGTTTATAAGAAGATCCTTAGTTGATCTTCCAGGTCGGAAGCCAAATATATTTTTGTGAAAAATTTTTTCATGTTCAAAAAACCAGTTCAATCTGTTTACAATAATTCTTTCGAATAACTTGAACATATTTGAACTTGAACAAATTGGTCGATATGATTCTAGTATTTCATATGGTTTATTATATTTTTTTTATAAATATCATGTAATTTTAGCTGCTCTAAGATTTTTCAAATATATATATAGAAGTAATATTGACCTGTGTAGGAAGTAAAATTTTCCGGATTTTTATGGGAAGCACATTTTTATTCCTAATGCGATTTTTCTACACCATGCGAAGATAACTAATTCGTCACTGTTGAATAACTTATTAAAAGTTTGTAGTATAATATAGTTTAATATTTGTGTAAGGCGTAGGATCCATTGTAATAACGATGTGAAACATAGATTATTCTGCATTCCTTAGAGCTTTTTTTTTTTTGCAGGAGATTTTTCTTTTGACTTATTTTGTGCTAAAATGCACAAAATAGAATCTTGTAATATGCCGGAGGAGAATATCTTGTCGAGAAAAGAAAAGAATATGAATAGGTGACCTTTATCGGAACTGGTGACATCATACATCGTTATTGTAGGCTGTTAATTAAAAAGGAAAGAAAAAATAGTAAATGAGAACATAAATCCATATTTTTTGTAGCAATCTTTTCGAAAAGAGATATAAACTGATGAGTGGGTTGGATTGTTTTACTTGTGAGCGGTAATTTCGTTTTGCAAAGAGTGAAGTAGATGGAAAGATCTCAGAGACTCTAGGGCCTCCGCTAAGTATGAGAAATGAGAAGAACACCCACTGGACAGCTGTTAGGAGATAGCAAAAATCTCTTATTAAGGCCATCAAGTGTGTTATTTAATGTGCACAGAATATGACTCGCCTAAAGACTCGGCTACAGTTTAATGCATCATCCGGTGGAGGAACGGCGGTCTTTAAAAGATCTTAAAGACTCATTTACCATCGAGGGTTGGATTGGGTTGTTTTACCTCTGAGCGGCACTTTTTTTGCACACCATGGGCTAAATGGCCAGGTCACATGGACCCCGAAGGCTCAGAGAAGGTTGGGGGAGGAGACCCACTGGAACAGCTGTTGGGAGACAGATGGTAGCCCCCGTCAAGGCCATCCAGCGTGTTCTTTAACGTGCACAGGGTATGTCTCTCCCGCACACGGAGCCACGGCTTAACGTCCCATCCGACGGACGGCGGCCTTTCCAAGCCCATCGGTGTCCCCTACTGACCGTGGGCAGGGCGGGGAATTTTGACCATCGAGGGAAGAACAGGGTTACATACTCGAAACAGATGGGGTATGGAATCGATAGGGAAATCAGTCCATCTAGGAAGCCAGCGAGAAGCCTTCAGCAAGCTCATTAGTCTGTTCCGTACTTTACAATACGAGGATTCATTTACATTAGAGATGTCGAACTAAATATTTGCGACTGTCCTAGGCTCATTGATTCAGTTTTCATTTCTATGAAAATTCTTTCTTAGGCGTACAATCTCCCCCCTCCTCTATTGCTTATTGCTTTCAGCTAGTTGAGTCTGAGGGGTTAGCAGGGGAAATCTCAACTCAGACACTCGAATTTGGGAACATGAAGTTACGAGTGTCGCTACCGACTGCACCAACCCTATAAAAATATTAGAGAACTTTCATGTTATGTCAATGGTATTCTAACTTCAAAGATCTATAACTTATAAAATTTGCATTTAATGGATCATGTGACTGAAGATAAATTAAAGATCATAATGAAATATATTTAAATCTCGGTTTTCAACGATATTCGTTCAGCATTTAAAGAGTTATGGAAGCTGAAATTATTTAAAGAATTATCTTGTTTTACAAAAATCATTCTTGGTTATCTAATATTGAAATGATAATTAGGCAAACTTCTGAAATGTATTGTTTTTTTATTAAATGGTTTGAAAAAATACTTATTATTTAAATTTTAATTAATTTCCGAGGTGAATTCTTAGGACGCATTACTGTTCTGAAACATTTTAGATTCCGATTCTAGATTCTAGACATGTTTAAATACTGAACGAATATTGCTGAAAACCGATATGTAACAGATTTGATTATGATGATTAGTTTATCTTCAGTCATATTTTTCCATTAAATGCTTATTTTATAAATTATAGAACTTCGAATTTAGATTGCTATTCTCATAACATCGGAATTTCCAATATTTTGAGAGGGCAGTGCATATTGTCTTCCATATTTCAAATCTCCCTTTAAGCATTGAAACGTTTTTTAAATTGTCCGAAAGAACTCCATTACTAGAATCGGCAAAAGCAATATTTTAAATTCTTTAGATTCTTATCGAATTATGAAATGTGATTGATAAACAGGTTCTGTTACATCTCCATCAGTTGCTGCTTCTTCTCTTTGCGAGATGATATCTTTTAAAAAAATCTTAGTTCATGATCCTTAAGTAATATCTAAAAGATATTTACTTCCTTATTCATTGTTTCGTCCTAACATAGCTTTAAAATCATCTTTCTCTTACTGCTAGCATTTCGTCTGAGTGGACGTTGTGCCGTATCTCTTCTTCTAGAACAAATCAATCTCCCACATGTTGTGTACCGTGGACAAGAGAAGCACAAATACACACATCCAAAAAAATCTAATACTCATGTGATTCGAAACATTCCCTCTTCCTGCCTAGATTATGTGTTTTTTTCTGTTCTTTTCGCGCTATATTGTAAAATTGCGAAGGAAAAATGTTTGCAATAAATTCTCAAATTTGAAGCGTACAACGGGCTGCTTTTTACCAAAGGAGGCTTCCACACAGAAAGTTTATTGCGATGAAATCCATTTTCGGAAAAAGAAAGAAAATAACAACAACAAGGAACTGTTTCTTTGAGTTGTGTTTATTTTAAATAAGCCGTTTTCTATTTATTGGAGGAGACCGTTTGCTTGTCAAATCTGGGAAGGAACATTTTTCTTTTGATTTACATTTGAAAGAGAACGTTTCTCGAAGGCTCTCGTTTGTTTTTAAGGGGCGAATTATGTGCCGAACAAGACTGGGTAAATTTTCTGTACATTTCTTTCGCATTAGATTTCGAAGTTCGAGTTGAGTACACTGTTGTAAATAACTTTCTTTTACAATGCTCTGCTATCTTTATATGCACAGGTAATGGAATCTGAGTAATTGTTTATTTCTTTGAACTTAAAAGTTATCAACGTTCTTTAAATCATTGATTTCCGAACTATTTTAGTGAGAACTTTTCAAGAAGGTTTCTTCGAAATTGCTGATCTCCACGTAACGATAAAATCCGCTCCGATTTTTTCTGTTTAAACGCCTCTCTGCCTTTGTGAGACAGGAGACATATTGGGTTTTGAAAGATGTCCGTTAGATGAGTTGGGTTGTTTTATCTCTGAGCGGCACATTTTTGCACACCATGGGCTAAATGGCCAGGTCACAAAGACCCCGAAGGCTAAGAGAAGGTTGGGGGAGGGGACCCACTGGAACAACTGTTGGGAGACAGATGGTAGCCTCCCGTCAAGGCCATCCAGCGTGTTCTTTAACGTGCACAGGGTATGACTCTCCCGCACAAAGGGCCACGGCTTAACGTCCCATCCGACGGACGGCGGCCTTTCCAAGTCCATCGGTGTCTCCTACTGACCATGGGCAGGGCGGGGAGTTTTGCGGAGATAATCTCAACGCTGACCCAGCTGGGACTCGAACCTGGGAACTACAGATTACGAGCCTGGCGCACTACCGACTGAGCCACCCCTGCCCCTTCTTCTCTTGGGAAAAGAGAATTCCGTACTCGACAGAAGCACTGTATTTTTCTACTTCCTATTTGTTTCGAACGTCAAATTTTTTTCTGTTATTGAGCAGCACCCTCACTCCTACTTCTAGTAATGAAACGGTTAAGATCTAAATATCTAAGATTAAACACATAAGAAAGAAATTTCATAAAATTCTAGTGGAATCAAAATTATTGCACTTCGAAAGAAGAACATACATTAACACGAAGTTTTTTGTTCCCTTTAATACCAAAGTGAACCATTAAAAATTGTGAATTGCTATTTCTTTCCATAATTCCTCCATTCGGAACCAAATAAAAAACTTGCCACTTTGATTCTTAATTATAAAAGAATCTACGAAATAATCCAAGTGACATCAAAGAGCTACTTTTGCATATTAAATGAGGTAAAGAAACATAAAATGTATAAAAACAGAAACAAAAAAAAAAAAAAAAAAAATTAAAACTTGAGAAAGAGCCAACTCAATTGCAGAAAATCTAATTAACAGTAGGGGATAAAAATAAAAATGGCGTTTCTACAATTCGAGAATATTTTACATTTTATTTCGAGATTTTGTTCGTCGTGAGTTTCCATCTCTAGAAAAATCTATTTCTTGTGGAAGCAGAAAGAGAGGAAAAAAGCGTATGAAGAAAGAAAGCAGACGAGAAAAAAAGTAAAAAAAGGAAGCAACATCAGTCCACGTGGCGAGAAAAAGGAAACAGTCTGCTGGACAAGTCGTTGTGATGAAGAAACCTTAATGACTTCTCGTTTCATGAATCCGTTGACAGACTACATTTAAGGCCGAAGCATTGCAAGCTAAGGATTGCTATAAAAGAAGCTGAGAAAAGTGGAAACTCTTATCAGGACTTACAAAGTGAAGTGTAAAGGCCAAAGGATTTTCCTTCCAAGTCTTGCTTAGCTCTTTGTGCATGAGAGTGTAAACTAAATCCCAGCTGCAGTGCATCCTATTGTGAGAAATAATTTTCTTTTTATTCGGACATCGATCTTCGTGGTTTTCTTCCATCGGCTGCAGGATTGTCGCAGATTATTCTCGACTGCCAGAGAATAATAATATTTCGAAGTTCAGTTGAATGAATTGTTCAGACTCGAATTACGAATTACGTTTTATAAGGTATTGATATTGGCAATGGTTGATGCTCTCCAAATGATTTATAAATCATGGATATTGTGAATGATTTATGATCTCCAAATATGATTTATGAAGCACTGTTATTGGAAATAGTTGATGTTCTCTAAATATAACTTGCCATCCGTGACCGAGTGCTTAGCTACTGATCTAAGGGACCTGAGTTTGAGCCCCGTGTAAAGCATGGATGTATGTATCGTTTTTCTGCTGAGGTTCCGCTATCCTCTCAGACCTTCTACTATGGCATGTAAACTGACAGATTCCTGTCAGACCTCTGTGGCAACACGTGATGAAGTTAGTGATATGGCAACCTTCGTGTACGAACACGAAGGTTGCCAGATCACTAACTTCTAAAAAAATCGTTTTCAGATATTTTTTCTGAATTCTGTAATCAACCTTAGTGTTGGATACTTTTTTGAGCGAATGTACAGGAAACCATGATTACATGATAAAATGAGACCTATACGATATGTTTGTGATGAGATTCTCAAACCAGTTTAAACAACGAAGTATTATAAAATATATTACCCTGTCGAAATTTTAGATACTTTCCATGTTATATCAATTGGAATCTAACTCCGAAGTTCTATAACTTCTATATAATGCATTTAATTCAAAAATGTGACTTAAAGATCATAATCAAATCTATTTAAACCTCGATTTTCAACAATATCCGTTAAGTATTCAAAGAGTTATGGAAACTGGAATATTTCAGTGCATTAATGCTCAATAATAACTTACCTCAGATATTAAACTTAACAAGAATTGTTTCAAACCACTTAACGAAATAGATGCTACATTTTAGAAATTTGCATAATTTTTATTTCAATATAATTATGAATAAGTTTTATATAAAACAAGATAAGTTATTGTTAAATATTCCAGCTTCCATAGCGTTTTAAATCCTGAATGAATATTTCTGAAAAAAAAATCGAGATTTAAATAGATTTGATTCTGATCTTTAATCTCATTTTTGCATGAAATGACTATTTTAGAAGTTATAGAACTTCAAAGTTAGATTCCCATTGACATGGAAATTTCCAAATGTTTAAGGTCAGTCTAATATGTGTCACATGATGTAAAATAACTGCAAAAGTGAAGTAAAGCTGAATATATATATAATAAACCCATACTACAGAGTTGTAAATCTAATTTAAACGAACTGATTCCAAAGTAAAAAGAGTACTAAATAAAATAAAGAAGCTTAGAAACCTACAAGGAGCAATGATCTCTTTAGTCAGAGAGAACATTTCTATTTATTACTTCGAAGCAACAAATTAGAATACGACCGATATTTTCTTTCGACAACCTTCTGTTCGTCTGCATCATTTCACGTGTTGAAGGTCATTCTTTGATGCAAAAGACTTTTAAGACATTTCAATCAGGGCTGCCAGACGACGACAGGCTGGAGACGTTCTGGGAACAAATGTTAGCCAAAGAGGAACGTGTCTCATCTGAAATTCAAAAGCGAAAGGAAAATGTCCTTCGAGACGTGATTGAAGAAGCAGAAAATGCCATTACTTTGTACACTGTGATATGGATTTGGAGACGCGAGTTTATTTTTGAAGCAGCTTATTACACATGCAATGAAATTCAGCCCACATTTTTGTGGAAGGAATTCGAAATCTTTCACAGACTGGGATTCCTTTTTTTTTTCTTTAGCAGTTTTAGAAAAACCTCAAGAAATCATAAGGCCAGGTGGGAGAAAGTTTTCACTTCGACTGTTTGAAGTTTTCTGTTCACTTTGAAGGTTTCAACTTCCAGTAAAGCAGAGTAATAATTGTGTGTGTGAAGGTTAAACTTAGGTTTGCCACATCACTCTCAGAGGAGGCCAGTTTTCACAGTTTAAAAGTTATCTGAAATCAGTAGCTATTAAATTTAATCTGAACGACATTAGTTGGATTGTATTATTTTACATATGACCAACACGTTTTCGTGAACAATGGTTAAATGACTAGGTCACAAGGACCCCAAGGGCTCAGAGAAGATTGGAGAAAGGGGACCAATGTGTTCTCTTTCTCCAATTTCATAATTGGAGAAATTCCCTTTCTTCTTGTTTTACCCCTGAGCACGCTGTTTGGCGCACACATGGACTAAATGACCAAGTCACAAAGACCCCAAGGGTTAAAAAAAATAAAATAAAAAATAAAAAAAATGGGATGGTGACCCACTAGACAGCTCTTTGAAGACATATGGTAGCTTCCCATCAAGGCAATCCAGCGTGTTCTTTAACCTTTTTTTTTTCAAATCAAATTCAAATTTATTTTCAATAAGTATTATTTATAATTATTTTACATGAAAAATCCCACTAAGCCGAAGCTTATCAGCGGGAATGTACATATATGATTTTACAGATATGATCCAGATTACATCAGTAGTACATAAAATGAAGGAGAGAAAAAGAAAGAATAAATGAAAAAGAAAAAAACCGATAAAAAGATGAAAGTTTTCGAAATAAAAACACTTTTTCATCAACCACTGAAATAATTTTTCTTTAACATCACAATTTTTTTAAGTTAACTATTTCTCTAGAAAGCAAGTTAAATAGTTAGGGAATTTGATATTCTTTGAAATTTCGTCCGTAATTATTATAAAATTTTAGTTGTTTCAAAAAACCCATAGCCTTTTTTCTAGTAAACTTATTGTGGCAAAAATTGTGCTTATAGGTATCATCAAAGAAATTATTGATAACAGAAGCAAACACATATAAGCTTTCAATAGGTAAAATTTTGAATAAACTGAATATATCATCTGTCGTTGTAAGGGAATATTTATCTTCTGAATTACAGAATCCTTTTAGCAGACTGATTTCTATTCTTTTAATTTTATTTAATTGTGTCTTATAGGCTGTCCCATAAACTGTTATCCCATATCTAATTATAGATTCAAAAAGTGCTTTATATACTAAAATAGTTATCTGTGTATCAACAAACAAATTAAGTTTCCTAATTTTAAATGCTACAAATCGTAGTCTTGAACACATCCAATCAATATGTTTATTCCATTTCATTTTCGAATTCATTTTCAAGCCTAGGTAAATTATTTCGTTTACTTCTATTTTAGGACAATTGCATATACCAGGTGATAAACCATCCAGCATAGTACAACTTATTCGATGCTTAGTAATTCTTCTATTAAATGTAGGCTGTTGAGAACCAATACACATAAATTTAGTTTTTTTCTCGTTTACACTCAGTTTGTTAAGAGCAAACCATTTAACTGCTTTATTAAAATCACTTTGCAGATTGCAAATAGCGTATTCTAAATCAGAGTGGAAGCTGATTAGCACTGTACCATCAGCATACATATATAATTTACTATCGAAATTAATATTAGCCAAATCATTTATGTATATATTGGAATAGCATAGGGCCGAGAATAGATCCTTGTGGAACTCCAAAATTGATCTGAAATTTATCGCTAAAATTATCATTTATTTTCATAACTATTTCTCTATGTAATAAGTAGCTTTTAAACCATTCAAAAATATTCCCTATTATACCAAGTAAATATAATTTTTGTAGCAAGATATCAATGTCAATTGAATCAAATGCTTTATTTAAGTCCATAAATACCGCAACGCATTTCTTTCCTATATTTAAATTAATATTTATATTATTAATAAGATCTTCCAAAAGACTTTGCGTTCCCATACCTTTACGGAACTCAAATTGCTGACTTGACAGAAAATTTATTTTATTCAAAAAATTTTGCAAGCGATCTCCAATAAAAAAAAGTCCATAGACCAGAATTTGTATCAGCAAAAACTCCCTGTTGAAGAACTACTTATTTCTTTTTTTCTTTATCGAAAACATTACTATTCCATCACGGGCGATTTTGTTGGTTTCTCAACGAATATAAAACTTTATAACTATTGGCTCTTCCGAAGAAATCTTTTTTTTCCCCAGCCCTGCAATGCTGTTTCATAAAGAGAATAACACTGCAACTCCAAAACACAGACATTGATTCTCGTCACCGTAAGGCTTTATTTGGTTTTTTCGAGTGCTTATCGAGCTTCCATTTCATTAAACTTTTTATGCTTGTTATTTATGAACACAGCAGAGAGATACGGAGAAATATCAAGTAGTCGTTGCGATAAAGTCTTGTACCCACTATCTAAATAAGTTTGTGCAATTGCACGGACTAGATGTGTGTTGGAAAAGTTCACGTACAGTTTCGAAAGTACCAACGAAAATATACTGAATTATCAAAAAATGTATGGATATTAAAGTATGGGTTGGGTTGTTTTACCTCTAAGCGGCACTTTTTTGCACACCATGGGCTAAATGGCCAGGTCACATGGACCCTGAAGGCTCAGAGAAGGTTGGGGGAGGGGACCCACTGGAACAGCTGTTGGGAGACAGATGGTAGCCTTCCGTCAAGACCATCCGGCGTGTTCTTTAACGTGCACAGGTATGGCTCTCCCGCACACAGTGCGCCACGGCTTAACGTCCCATCCGACGGACAGCGGCCTTTCCAAGCCCATCGGTGTCCCCTACTGACCGTGGGCAGGGGCGGACCCCAGAGGCTCAGATTTGGTTGGGGGAGACTTGATAACTGTTAGGAGACAAATGGAAGTTTTCTGTCAGAATTATCCAGGGTATTCTTTAACGTACGCAGGATATAGTGCTCTTGTACAAGGATCACATTCTATCCGAAGGACCTTTAGAAGCCCATGGGTGTATTGTTTCTCACCGAGGACCAAATGAGGGTTAATGGAGAAAATATCAACGTAGGCACTTTTGGGAGTTGAACCTCCAGTTAACCCCCATCCTCCACTCGGTGATAATGGGGACATTTATGGTGTCCCCAGACATGTTGATTGGCTTCTAAGTTTCTCTGTGTCTCTTAACCTTTTTCGGTGTATCCCCTTCTCCAAGCTTCTCTGAGCTTGAGGTCCTTGTGATCTAGATCATTTAGCCCACTATATGCGAAAAACTGCATTTTAGAAGTAAAATAACCTAACCCACCATTAGATTACGAGCAAGGCGCTCTGAGCCAATTCCCACTCCCACACAGCAGTCGGGTGGGATGAAATAAGAAAGTGAGAGAACACAGAGCAGACTGTAGAATCAATAGATAATAAAGTGCAATAACATCACAGATAATAAAGTGCAGGGTTGGATTGTTTTACCTCTGAGTGCACTTCTTTTTCACACAATGGGCTAAATGGCCAGAGAAAATAACAGTACCTACTGGATAGCTGTTAGGAGACAGATGGTAGTCTCCCGTCAAGGCCATCCAGCGTGTTCTTTAACGCGCACGAGGACTTAACGACACACTTCCTTACAAAGAGTCACGTCCATCCGACGGATGAATCCAGAGGGTTTTGGGTTGTATTACCTCTGAGCGGCACTTTTTTGCACACCATGGGCTAGGCCACAAGGACCCCGAAGGCTCAGAGAAGGTTGGGGGAGGGGACCCACTGGAACAGCTGTTGGGAGGCAGATGGTAGCCTCCCGTCAAGGCCATCCAGCGTGTTCTTTAACGTGCACAGGGTATGGCTCTCCCACACACGGGGCCACGGCTTAACGTCCCATCCGACGGACGGCGGCCTTTCCAAGTCCACCGGTGTCCCCTACTGACCGTGGGCAGGGCGGGGAATTTTGCGGAGATAAATCTCAACGCTTACCCAGCTGGGACTCGAACCTGGGAACTACAGATTACGAGCCTGGCGCGCTACCGACTGAGCCACCCCCGCCCCAACGAATCCAGAGGACATCTGAGGTCTTTCCAAGTCCATCGGTGTCCCTTACTGACCGAGGGCAGGGGCAGGGAGTTTTGAGGAGATAAATCTGAACGCTAGCCCAGCTGGGACTCGAACTTGGGAACTGACAGATTACGAGCCTGGCGCGCTCCCGATTGAGCTACTCCCGCCTCAGTAAAGTGCATGAAGTAAAAGACTACACTGAAAATAGATATTCTATTTAAAAACTTTATATTTTGTTTAGAAAGTTCCATCTTCTGTGTTATATAATCCATACCACAGTGATATACGAACATATGGATAACTTGCTCACTTTCGTGAATAGCTGTTTCTTGACATTAATAATCTCTGGCGAAATACGAAATTAAACTTTTGAATGTTCAACGGTTTTTGGTTGTGCGCCAAAAGCGTCTTTAGGAATTGAGTGAAATAAAATGTTTATACCATATCTTGTGGTGGGATGCGAACAATGAATTGCAAGACGTCGCGTCAGATTTTTAGAAGCGGAAGATGTCAGGGGATTCAAACAGCAAGATAGCGCGAACAGAGCGTTGACACAGGCCAAGTACACGACCGCACTGACTTTGAAGTTAATTAGTCCGACTTGTGTGATTACAGACAAATTAGATTGGGAAAACTCTGTCATGTGACTCGCTAGTTTCGCGTATTAAATTATTCAAATGGGCACGATAGTTATATTCCTTTTTGTTTCCCACTCATACTCTCGGAAACGGTTAACGACGCGACCATTGCCTCACCGAAAGTCGAAGAACAAGAGGACTTTTGCAATAACAATCAGCCGTCCACCAAGGTGTAATGAAATGGCGAGTTTCACTGAGGAGCGCAAACGAGGTCGTCTCGCCTCTTTAATAGCTTCCGAAATGACTCTTAGGCGTTTTATGCGCGCACACACTAGTCACGGAACATTTGTGAGAAATTCAGAAAATTAATTTTAATCTTTCCGTTGTCTTTTGTAAGTTTTCACCGCTTTTCCAAATTGGTGAAAAATGAATTCTAAGCTTTTCAGGATGTCGTTTCGAAAGACTTATTCCTTTTGGTTAGCAACGGGATTTGGGTTGTTTTACCTCTGAGCGGCACTTGTTTTGCACACCATGGGCTAAATGGCCAGGTCACATGGACCCCAAAGGCTCAGAGAAGGTTGGGGGAGGTGGAACAGCTGTTGGGAGACAGATGGTAGCCTCCCGTCAAGGCCATCTAGCGTGTTCTTTAACGTGCACAGGGTAGGGCTCTCCGTACACGGTGCCACGGCTTAACGTCCCATCCGACGGACGGCGGCCTTTCAAAGCCCATCGGTGTCCCCTAGTGACCGTGGGCAGGGCGGGCGGAGATAAGTCTCAACGCTGACCCAGCTGGGACTCGAACCTGGGAACTGCAGATTACGAGCGTGGCGCACTACCGACTGAGCCACCCCCTTGCGACGGGAAACTGGCGCTTGAAACATTTAAGGAGATGCATTGTCTATTAGCGATTGTCAAATTTATTAGAATATTTAAAGTAGAGAGATTTTAACGCCAGTTTACCTAATGATGTAAAACTGAATAAGACTAGAATTTTTAAACTTTTGAACACTGTGAGACACATTTAAAATTTGAATAATCTGGCAAGTCACATATAAAATACACGAAGGATATGTCATTAAAAATGATTTAGATGAACCGAATAGTGTTACAAATATATCAAATAATTTTAAAATTTGAACTAAGGCATTTATGAAATTTTACATTAACGAAAGAAAGGTGGTACCAGTTTAATGTGTGACATTTGCATGTTATCCACCTGTTCTTCGTATTGTGATATGTATAGGTTAAATATGAGCATGATTGTGAGTCAGGTGTAGCTCGTGAATTCCATGATATGCAGTAATTTTTTGCATATGTTTTTAGTTGACTGCAGGAAAGGTTTTAGTCGTTTTAATTCTTGCAATTTTGTTCACACAATGAGCTAAATGGCCAAGTCACAACAAACCCAAAGTCTCAGAACTAAGTAGGGAAAGGTCCAAATACGACTCACACGAATATTTTTTCGACCCTACTAAAATCACTTTACGCGACCTTCTGGAATAAATTTGTGTGGATCTCCTCGTTGTGATGTTTTATTTGTGAGCGCCCCTTTTGTGCTCACAATGGACCAAATAGCCAGGTCACAAGTACCCCAAGGGTTCAGAGAAGGTTTGCCGAAGGGAACCTACTGGACATCTGTTAGGAGACAAATGGAAACTTCTCGTCAAACCCATTTCGCCTGTTCGTTAACATGAATAAGGATATGGCTCTCCTTCATATGGAGACCAACTGTTCCAGCTCATGAATGTCCCCTTTCTTAGGATAGAACGGGGATTAGAAAATTTTCAATGAAGGTCCAGTTGGGTCTCGAGTCTAAGAGCAACAGAATACGAGCTTGTAGCTACTGAGTTAAATCCTGACCATTTCTTCCTGAATTCACTTAGGGATCCATTAGTTGAAAATTACTACACCATTATCTACAGTTCGCCTAAAAAGTGTGTGGCAAATCGAAGAGGTAAGTGGAGAATTATAAAGGTAGAAATCTGTTAAAATATAGATAAAACGTTTTCAAAAGTTTGCATAGTGATTAAGCTACCTCCAATAATGAGCGCGCGCTGCGGAAGAATTAACATAAGTATACCCTAAAAGAAAGGGCGGGGGTAGGCAGTCGGTAGCGCGCCAGGCTCGTAATCTGTAGTTCCCAGGTTCGAGTCCCAGCTTGGTCAGCGTTGAGATTTATCTCCGCAAAATTCCCCGCCCTGCCCGCGGTCAGTAGGGGATACCGATTGGCTTGGAAAGGCCGCCGTCCGTCGGATGGGACGTTAAGCCGTGGCCCATACCCTGTGCACGTTAAAGAACACGCTGGATGGCCTTGACGGGAGGCTGCCATCTGTCTCCCAACAGCTGTTCCAGTGGTCCCCACCCCCAACCTTCTCTGAGCCTTCGGGGTCCATGTGACCTGGCCATTTAGCCCATGGTGTGCAAAAAAAGTGCCGCTCAGAGGTAAAGCAACCCAACAACAAACCTAAAAGAAACAAGTGCTTTTCTACCTGCGTGCGTTCGTGCGCGCTTGGATACAGTAAATATTTATATATCTATTGTTTAGAGACAGACCCTCATGATTATTTAACAGCACTTTAGAGATTACTCCAGACCTGTTCTTGGTTTGATTATAAACAAGCCATTTATCTCATTAGGCAGGAAAATGATATTCAAAAGAATACAATAGGACTCGAACCTAGGGACCAAATGTTCAACAACTAAAGTGCACATAAGCATTTGTAAATCGTAGTGAAATTTAATTAATATTGGAGACTAATTGATTCACTCTACAATACCAAGTGTGATTTTTGATTGAGACTGGACGTTTCGGCAGTTCAGTTTATGTGATTATGGATTTGTTGATGCGTAAATTCATTCCGCAGTAACTCTCGAATGTTTAAATTAAGGATTTTTTATTTTTAATGTCGCAAAAATATTTTTTTATGTACTCACGTCGTGGGCTGAAAAATGAACAACATCTCCTTTTTTTTATACCAGTATATCGAAGTGGGATTGGCTTCTCCGTAAACCTCTCTCTCTCCGTAACCGTATCGAATGGTTCTTCCAATCTCCGTAACCGTATCGAAGTGGGATAGAACAGGTGAAGCAACAGCAGGATATGAGAAGCTTTGACACTTTTCACAGATTATTGGTTAATTAATAGGTGATTGATAGCTCCTTGACCAATGATATGTGAGAACTCTCGAATATTCAACTGCGCAGACTCATAGTCTACTAATGCTTCCTAGGTTGTCTCTCACACTTTGTTGGGCGGGGGTCGGCTCAGTCGACTGCAGCGCCAGGCTCGTAACCTACAATTGCCATATTCGGGTACCAAGCCAATGATATGTGAGAACTCTCGAATATTCAACTGCGCAGACTCATAGTCTACTAATGCTTCCTAGGTTGTCTCTCACACTTTGTTGGGCGGGGGTCGGCTCAGTCGACTGCAGCGCCAAGCTCGTAACCTACAATTCCCATATTCGGGTACCAACTCTGCCAAAGTTGAGATTTATCTTTTCTACCCCCCCCCCCCCCCATCCCTCAGTGAGAAAGAAACACCAATGGGATTGGAAAGGAAACCATCCGTTTTATGAGGATGTTAAGTCGTGGTTCCGTGTGCAGGAGAGTCGCATTCTCTGCACGTTAAAGAACATTCTGGATGGCCTTGATGGGAGGTTTCCAACTGTATCCTAATAGTTGCCCAGTGGATCCCCTTCTCCAACCTTCTCTGAGCCCTTGAGTCCTTGTAACCTGGCCATTTGGAATATTATTTGCAAAAAATGTAAATTAAAAAAAAAACCTTTATCTTCTCTCACACTTTCTCATTATTATTTTTTACAAAACAGAGACCGCATAAAATCGGCAAGAAGATCATGTCAGAGAACAAATAATAATCATTATAAATTTACATAATTTTTTTCGAGTTGTGTTTTTTTTTTCTTGCGTAGAGAGCTCGGTCTCCAGTTTTAAAAGTATTGCGAGAAGATTTGCTTCTTAAAGCACTAGCAATGCGGAGTCCCCAAGTTATCGTAGGCGCATAAATAAATTAAACTTATCAAGGTCTGTTAGTCGACGACACAGCGTTGCTCTTTAGCCAAATGAACGGAATATGCAGCAATACACTGTCTATTTTTTTCCATCTTTCAAAGATGACACTGTCTTCAACTGTTGTTGTTCGGAGGAACATAAATGAGCAAGAAAAAAAAAAGGAATATAACTATCGTGCCCATTTGCATAATTTAATACGCGAAAGTATCAGGTCACATGATGGAGTTTTCCCAATCTAATTTCTCCGTAATCAGACAAGACGGAGTAATTAACTTCAAAGGCTGTGTGGTCGTGTGCTTTGCCTTGTGACAGCAACGGAATGTGCTGTATCTTCTTGTTAAGCTTAATCCCCAGACACCTAATGAAACTGAAATCTTCTGATGCGACATCGTGGAAAACTCGCACAGTTGAATCCAGAGGTGTGATGTGCTTTATAAATTCTTGATTCGTTTTGCGAGATTACCTTTCTGTAAAGAATGTCTGGCAGCGAATAAGGATTTTAATAATTTTTTATTTTTCTAAGGATTAGTGTCAGCTGTATCCGGATTAAGTCGGAGAGGTGAAATGATTAAATGTAAATTTTTAGACAGATCTTGTTATGTTTGATCATTAAAACAAAGTAAAATATGCAGTTTTAATGATGGGATTCGTCGTCAACTTTTGGTGTATGATAAGGCTACCCACTTAGTACTAATGTGTGAGGTGAAGGGGTATAAGAATCCTAGTACAAGTAATGAAAACAAAAATTATTAATATATATTTCATGCATTTTCAAGAAATATTTAAAGACCCTAAAAGGAGGGGAAGATTATACTGCCATGAAATTTCAGTCTCTTGTCTGTTGGTTTTACTTTTTTCTTGCTCGACAGAGATTCTCGTCCCCCCCCCTCCTCCTAATTTTTTTCTAGATCCGGGTCTGGTGCTACACAACTAGTACGCCGTGAAAGAGCTTCACGCGAAATATGTCACGCGTGTTGCGAAATATTTCTGTTTAGCCAAAATTTTCATTACCCTGTTCTGTATGATTTAATTATACGCATAAAATTTAATTATCCGGCCTCTCTAGGTGAATATAGAATATATATTAAAAATATATATATATAATATAAGGGGCGGGGTGGCTCAGTCGGTAGCGCGCCAGGCTCGTAATCTGTAGTTCCCAGGTTCGAGTCCCAGCTGGGTCAGCGTTCAGATTTATCTCCGCAAAATTCCCCGCTCTGCCCACGGTCAGTAGGGGACTCCGATGGGCTTGGAAAGGCCGCCGTCCGTCGGATGGGACGTTAAGCCGTGGCCCCGTGTGCAGGAGAGCCATACCCTGTGCACGTTAAAGAACACGCTGGATGGCCTTGACGGAAGGCTACCATCTGTCTCCCAACAGCCGTTCCAGTGGGTCCCCTCCCCCAACCTTCTCTGAGCCTTCGGGGTCCATGTGACCTGGCCATTTAGCCCATGGTGTGCAAAAAAATGCCGCTCAGAGGTAAAACAACCCAACCCTAAAAAAATATTCATTGATTATTAAATAATAGCTGATTATATTTAGTAATAGAATACACCCAATTCTGTTTTTACACGGATTTTTTTACACGATTTTGATTTAACACGGTTTAGAAAAAAATTCCAATTCTCTTTTTGCACGATTTATTTTGATCTAACACGGTTCAAACGGCGCCTTTTCAAAAAACTCCATTTGAATTTAATTCTGAAAAAATATTCCTATTTAAGAAAAAATTCCTAGAATTTACATTTATAACAAAGATGTCGCTTTTATGGTCACATTTTTCGAAGCAGTTTTAACTTTGAAAATGTACTATAGATATACATTTTGTGCACTAAAATTCCCAAAATAAAAAAATACCATCAAACAGATGGCTTTACGAATATATAAGCAAATACGAGAAATGTAACCAACTACATCAGCTCAGTTAAACAAAAATTATGAATTTTCTGCAAGTACAGGTTGGCTTGCAGGATTTCTTCAAAGACACACGTTTCATAATGTAAAGATAAAAGGTGAAGTTGCATCTGCAGATGAGCCGGCTGCTAAAGAATTTTGTCCAAAATTGGCCAAAATCATTGAAGATGGTAGATATACTCCTGATCAAGTTTGGAATGCAGATGAAATTGGTCTTTTTTTGAAAAAAATGCCGAGTGGAACCTATGTAACAAAATCACAATAAACTGTTGGTGGCTTTAAAGCAGCTAAGGATCGTGTGACCTTTCTATTTCGCAGCAACGCTTCAGGAGATCGTATGTTAAAACCGCTGCTCATCAATCGATCCCTAAGACCACTGTCAATGAAAGGTGTAGATTTGAATAAATTGCCAATGTATTGGATGGCAAACAAAAAAGCCTGGACAACAAAAGAAATTTTAATATATGGTTCCATAAATGTTTTGTTCAAGAAGTTAAACGCTATTTGAAGGGAAAAAAATCTCGAATTTAAAGTTCTATTGATTATAGACAATGCGCCTGTCCACCCAAATGTGCAATTTTGTTTTCTGCCGCCTAATACGGCATCCTTAATACAACCACAAGACCAGGGTATAATTGCCACATATAAAACTTACTACGTAAGACGAACATTCCAATACATTTTGGATAAACTAGATAAGGATAAAACATTAACAGTTATTGATGTGCGGAAGAAATTTTCTATTTTAGATTGTTTCAGACATGCTGGATTGACGTTATCAGAATTAAAACCATCAACTTTAAACGCATGCTGGAAAGCTATTTGGCCAGAATGTGTAAAAAGCAAAGATCCTGTACCCCCAAATACGACTGAATATCCTAATATCATCACTTTAGCATATGCAGTTGGTGGAGAAGGATTCGATGATTTATCGTTTGCAGATATTTATGAATTGCTTGCTAGTTGACAAAACTCTTAGCGAAGATGAAATAATAGAAGTTGTCCTTGAGACTCCTGATGAAAAGGATAAAAGTGATGGTGATGAAGAGGTTCCACTCACTGCAGGTTTAATTAAAGAAGGGCTTCAAATGGTTAGTAAATTGGAAAGCCATTTTCTTACACATGATCCCATTGTCGAACCGATCTGAGCAGTTTAAACGTGAACTGAATTCATATATGGCGGGTTATAAAGAATTATACAAAGATCTAGTCAAAGCACGATCTCAGCGATTGATTACAGAGTTCGTTGTCAAAACTAATCAAATTTCAGAATCACTGGAAACAAGTGATAATTTGGTTCCCCATGCCACAGAGAGCATTTCATCAGAAAGGGACAACGCATAAAATCTAGTTAATAAGCATATGTAAGTCATATTTTTTGCACTTATGTATTCTTGAATTAGTGAATATTATTTTCGTTATGAAGGATAATTTACTTTATATATGTACATATAATTATCTTTATAACTTTATAAAATAAAAAATGCGTTTAAATGAATAAAAATCAAATAAATATTTAATTAAAGATTTTTACATGATTTATTTGAAAACAGCTTATTATTTGTAGTGGGTTTTCACTTTTGGGGCCAATCTTCTTTTTCACATGCACTCTATTTTTTTTACACTGTTTCCTTTTTGCACGGTTTTTTCGGAATTCTAGCAGTGTAAAATACCCCATGCGATCAAACCTTCTAGCAGTATAAAATGTCCCAGACGAGAAAAACCTTTTAGCAGTATAAAATGTCCCTGACGAACAAACCTTCTAGCAGTGTAAAATGCCCCTGACGAACAAACCTTCTAGCAGTGTAAAATGACCAAACGATCAAACCTTCTAGTAGTATAAAATACCCCATGCGATCAAACCTTCTGGTAATATAAAATGTCCCAGACGAGCAAAACCTTTTAGCAGTATAAAATGTCCCTGACGAACACATCTTCTAGCAGTGTAAAATGTCCCAGCGATCAAACCTTCTAGTAGTATAAAATACCCCATGCGGTCAAACCTTCTAGTAATATAAAATATCCCAGACGAGCAAAACCTTTTAGCAGTATAAAATGTCCTTGACAAACAAACCTTCTAGCAGTGTAAAATGTCCCAACTCAAATCTTCTCGTAGTATAAAATACCCCATGCGATCAAACCTTCTAGTAGTATAAAATGTCCCAGACGAACAAAACCTTTTAGCAGTATAAAATGTCCCTGACGAACAAATTTTCTAGCAGTGTAAAATGTCCCAGCGATCAAACCTTCTCGTAGTATAAAATACCCCATGTGATCAAACATTCTAGTAGTATAAAATGTCCCAGACGAACAAAACCTTTTAGCAGTATAAAATGCCCCTGACGAACAAACCTTCTCGTAGTATAAAATACCCCATGCGATCAAACCTTCCAGTAGTATAAAATACCCCATGCGATCAAACCTTCTAGTAATGTAAAATGTCCCAGACGAGCAAAACCTTTTAGCAGTATAAAATATCCCTGACGAACAAACCTTCTAGCAGTGTAAAATGTCCCTGCGATCAAACCTTTTAGTAGTATAAAATACCCCATGCGATCAAACCTTCTAGTAGTATAAAATGTCCCAGACGAGAAAAACCTTTTAGCAGTATAAAATGTCCCTGACAAACAAACCTTCTAGCAGTGTAAAATATCCCAACGATCAAACCTTCTCGTAGTATAAAGTACCCCATGTGATCAAACCTTCTAGTAGTATAAAATGTCCCAGACGAACAAAACCTTTTAGCAGTATAAAATGTCCCTGACGAACAAATCTTCTAGCAGTGTAAAATGTCCCAGCGATCAAACCTTCTAGTAGTATAAAATACCCCATGCGATCAAACCTTCTAGTAGTATAAAATACCCCATGCGATCAAACCTTCTAGTAGTATAAATGTCCCAGACGAGAAAAACCTTTTAGCAGTATAAAATGTCCCTGACGAACAAACCTTCTAGCAGTGTAAAATGTCCCAACGATAAAACCTTCTGGTAGTATAAAATACCCCATGCGATCAAACCTTCTAGCAGTATAAAATGTCCCAGACGAACAAAACCTTTTAGCAGTATAAAATGCCCCTGACGAACAAACCTTCTAGCAGTGTAAAATGTCCCAGCGATCAAACCTTCTAGTAGTATAAAATACCCCATGCGATCAAACCTTCTAGTAGTATAAAATGTCCCAGACGAGCAAAACCTTTTAGCAGTATAATATGTCCCTGACGAACAAATATTCTATCAGTGTAAAATGTCCCAGCGAGCAAACCTTTTAGTAGTATAAAATGTTCCATGCGAGCAAACCTTCTAGGAGTATATAATGTCTCAAGCAAGCAAATCTTCTAGTAGTATATAAATCTCAAGCGAGCAAACCTTGTAGTAGTATAAAATGTCCCACACCAGCAAAACCTTTTAGCGGTATAAAATGTTTCAGATGAGCAAACTTTCTAGAAGTGTAACACATCCCATGAGAGCAAGCCTTCGGGAAGTATAAAATGGCCCAGGAGAGATACTGCTAGAAGTATAAAATGTCCCAGGAGAGATACTGCTAGAAGTATAAAATGTCCCAGGCAAGATACTATTAGAAGAAAAGTCTTATCCCTGGCAAGTGAACTTTAAGACGCTGAAGTGAATGTAATTAGTGAATCTGATTTTTATGTTCCAGGTTTGGGACTTATCGTCAAACCATAGAATAGGAAGTTGGCATACATGGCTCATGTCAAGGGGACAAAATTTGCAATTCAAAGTTGTTGTGCAAAAGCAGAATTTTAAGCAAACTCTATTTTGATAAAAACCGACCAAACTCCATGGGATGGCATTGAGACGATGATTTTGCATTTTATTATTTAGGCACACGGACAATACAATTTTTTAGACAATTAGATACAGTCGCAATTCTCTGTTGTTTTAAAAGAAACATTATCATAATCCGGGCTAGATGTAATTTTAACGACATGAACATCAATAGCCTATTTTTATTACTCTGTTCATGATATTTCTTTACAATATTCAAAGAAAGTAAGATTAATCGAGAGTATCAAGCGAGAATATAGAATATTCTTAAAAGTCATCCACTAATAACTGTTCCAAGCAATATTCATTTCAGTCCCTTGACAATAAATCAGTAACATATAAATAAGCGCATTTTTCTTTAACAGAAAGAATCGGTTTTGATACTGATTTTTTTACTTTTATATTTCATGCATATCGAATTATTCTTGGAAACAGTTCGTAACATTTTCAGATGCATTAAGCTAATTTGCTTTTAGTGAAAGAGAATAAACAATTTAAGCCCATTTGAAACTGCAAAGGAAGTATTTTATAAGAATTTACAAATGGAATGCGATTTGACAGTTGATATGTTTTTTATCATTTGCGTTAGCCTTTTGGAAAGCACACTGCAAAAAACTAGTGAAGTGCAAAACAGCGGTTAAATAGATAAATTCGCAATAAAACATAGTGCAAAAAACACTACGCTTTCAAGAACTAGTGTTATTCATTTATGGATAAACTATCAGGAAAACAGCAAGAAAATGCCTGAGGCAGTCAAACGTTGAAGGTATTATATGAGTTAGCAAGAGGAAGAAAAACATCAGGATAAAAGTGGGCTGTTTTGGATAAGAAAAGTATTTCAGCTAGGAATTGTTGATGCAGAGCCCCTTGAGATAAGAGCAACTTGGCCTCACTCGCCAGACATCGTAAAAATGGAAGTCGATGCATTAAAATAGATGTATGGTATCCTACTATTCTGAGAATCTTTTTTGGGGCTTTTTACTGCTTGCTGGTAAATATGGAAAATAGGTAAGTAAAGCACCCTTAATGCAGGAAAATCTCACGGAAACGAATCTTTGAATTGAATAGTTGGGAAGAAGTTTTAAACTTTTCGTTTCTAAAAAAAGCACGAACAGTCAACCATGAACTAAAAGGAAGACAATATTTTAGAAATTCGAAACTAGACATTTAATAAATAGAAGTAGATTACTGAAAACATTTTGCATCAGAGAACGATAGTAATATGTTAAATAGTTCATTCATTTTCAAATTCAGCTTTCGTCTGAATTTTAAATTTTTCAGAAAAATTTAAATATTGTAGAAACACAAAGAACAGGAATCACTTGCTTACAATGAGGTAATCAACAAGGCAGGTCGCAGATCAAAGAGATCATAGGTAACTAACTGCTTATTTAGAAGTCGCATCTACTCTGAAAACATTTGCAACTCTACGCAAAGAGTGCCACAGAGCTCAATATGACCTCTATGTGGCACTAACAGCGATACGAAAAAGACAAATATCAGCGAGAGAGCTCGCTGTAGAGCTGTCTGCGGCTCATGGACGAACAGTTTCCAGGCAAACGTTATACATAAGGATTCATGAATAAGGACTTTATGCGAGATGGCCTACAGTTTGCATTCTACTCATTCCGTCGGGGAGGAGAGGCAGGTTGTTTTGGTGCAGACAACACCGGGACTGGACCGCAAACCAATGAGTCGATGTTCTCATCTGTGACGAATCCAGATTCAGTTTACTTAGTGATAGTTTTCGTGTTGTCATCTGGAGAGAACACGGAACACGTTATCACCCCTCAAACATCAGAGAAATGCATCATTACAGAGGTGGTGGTTTGCTGGTCTGCGGGTCTGCTTCATGTCTTTCCTGGAGGAACTTTGACAGGCCTAAGATGTAGAGACAAAATCCTCTCTCGACTTCTATGTGAGACTTTTTTGGGGTGCTATTTGTCCATAGTTCCTGTTTATGGACAATACCTAGCATCCACATAAGGTTGCTTTAGTGGAGGATTAGTGGAGGATTTCTTTGAAAATGAACACATCCAGAAACAGCTTTAGTGGAGGATTTCTTTGAAAAGGAACACATCCAGAATATGCCATAGCCATCATATTAACCGGAGCTCAATCCTCTACAACATGGGTGGAATACATTGGGAAGACGGATTTCTTCAACCTTCTCCCAGAACTCTCATGGAACTTCGATCTACTCTTGTACCAAGGGCGGAATTTAATGCCGCAGGAACTTCTTACTGTCCTCGTGAACAGCATGCAACTTCGATGTGACACTTGAATCGCTGTAAGGAGCTCCGATTTACCTACTCAGCAAGTTTGCCGGCGACCTCTCTTCCTTTGAAGGGAATAAGAATTCAGTGACTGATTACATCGTCGATATGCTTTAGTTTTATTTTTCACCTTTTAGGGCGCATATGGAAAAATAGGTAGTTTGTAAGTTTTTTAATATATTTTTTGGTTTTATCCATTTTCCCAACTATACTTAACTTTTGGACACCAGTATATTAATGTAGAAACCATAACATGAGGCGTCTTTGTGAGCGAACATTACCATTATTAATCTTTCTTTTCAGAAAGATATAATTATTAGTCATAACTGCGGTTTTTAAAGAATATTTTAATTTTTCATCTATATTAGCTAAGGAAACACATAATTATGTGATTTTATTCTTAAGGCGAAAAATTGGCTCAGTCGGTAACGCACCATGCTCTTAATCTAAAATTCCCAGGTTCCAGTTCCAACTCTTCCAGCTTTCAGATTTGTCTTCGTTAACTCTCGCTAGTGAGGAAATCCCCCTCGTGAGGAAGGTGTCACCGATGGGTTTGGAAAGACTGCCGTCCATCTGATAGAACGATAAGCCATAGCATGTGCACGTTAAAGAACGTATTGAATCCCTTTGATGCGAGGTTTTCATCAGTTTCATAAGAGCTGTCCAATGGATCGTCTACTCAACTCGGAGCACTTGGGCGTCCTTGATATATGGTCATTTAGCCGTGTGCACAAAAGTGTCACTCAGAGATACAGCAACTTGCCAGACTGTTCTTTCAAGAACAGCATTACATAAAATAAAATAAAAAAAACTTTAAAACGAATATTTTTACAGGAAAAAACTATTCTTTAATTTTCCCATATATCTGATGTATACTTAGATTAGATTTCTGAGGAATCTTCTTCATTAATCATCGATATTAATCTGATAACAACACTAATATACATTTTTATTTTTAGGGGCACACAATATCATTACTGACCCTCTGTTCTTTGAAGAATATCATTATTGCTAATCTAGGTAGCACACCATTACCTTTGGTTGTTTCGAAATATCACCATTACTCATTTTTAAAGAGTATGATCATCATTTCTCTATATTCGTTAGGGAACAACATCATTATTCACCCTTATTTTTTGAGTTTAATAATTTAATCATTATTACTAACTTTCTTCTCTAAGGAATACCATTGTTACTTATCTTCATTCTTTATTAGACAGTAATGGGAGCTAAGATGTTGAAAATTAAGCAAAGCAAAATTATAGTATGAGCTTCATAACATTCATATTTTTATGTGGACTTCATCATTATTGCAATTTTGCTTTCATTCGAGCATTATTATTCCATTTTGTTATTATTTTAGGCAATTATAGAATTTAATGATTTTGACCTTCTGTTTTTTTGCGTTTAAATCTCACTCTTCATTGCATTTTTTGTCCGAAAAAAACTTTACTTCACGAATTGCAGTTGTATATGAAAGGAAAAAGAAATTACTGTGAATCGTAATGGTTATTGGAATCAAATTTCTCAATAATTATATTTGCTTTGGGGAAAGAAATATTATTATTTTGAATCGTATTTGTATTCTAAAGAAGACCTCACTATAAGGCACAATTATTCGTGGAAGAAAATTTTATTATAAAGCACAACTGCTCGTGGAAGGAAACTCACTATAAAGCACAGATATTCGGGGAAGGAAACTTCATTTTAAAACACAGATATTCGGGGAAGGAAACTTCATTTTAAAACACAGATATTCGGGGAAGGAAACTTCATTTTAAAACACAGATATTCGGGGAAGGAAACTTCATTTTAAAACACAGATATTCGGGGAAGGAAACTTCATTTTAAAACACAGATATTCGGGGAAGGAAACTTCATTTTAAAACACAGATATTCGGGGAAGGAAACTTCATTTTAAAACACAGATATTCGGGGAAGGAAACTTCATTTTAAAACACAGATATTCGGGGAAGGAAACTTCATTTTAAAACACAGATATTCGGGGAAGGAAACTTCATTTTAAAACACAGATATTCGGGGAAGGAAACTTCATTTTAAAACACAGATATTCGGGGAAGGAAACTTCATTTTAAAACACAGATATTCGGGGAAGGAAACTTCATTTTAAAACACAGATATTCGGGGAAGGAAACTTCATTTTAAAACACAGATATTCGGGGAAGGAAACTTCATTTTAAAACACAGATATTCGGGGAAGGAAACTTCATTTTAAAACACAGATATTCGGGGAAGGAAACTTCATTTTAAAACACAGATATTCGGGGAAGGAAACTTCATTTTAAAACACAGATATTCGGGGAAGGAAACTTCATTTTAAAACACAGATATTCGGGGAAGGAAACTTCATTTTAAAACACAGATATACGGGGAAGGAAACTTCATTTTAAAACACAGATATTCGGGGAAGGAAACTTCATTTTAAAACACAGATGTTCGTGGAAAGAAACCTCGCAATAAGGTACAACTGTTCGTCGAAGGAAATCTTGCTATAAGATACAATTGTTCCTAAAAGAAAATCTTGCTATAAGGCCCAACTGTTAGTGAAACGAAACCTCAATATGAATCACAAATTTGTTGGAAAGGAATCCTCGTCACGAATAACATTTGTTTTCGGAAGGAAACTTAGTTTTTAATCACGTTTTTCCTTGAAGAGAAAAATTTCAGTAGGAAGCCTCATTATGAATCGCATTTGTTGTTGGAAAAGAGAGCATTCGAAAGAATTTGCTTTTAGATGTACGCCTCATTATGAATCACATGTTCATGAAGAGGGAACATCCCTAAGAAGCATTTTTTTTTACTTGTGGGAATCACACTATGACGCACATTTGCATTTAGAAGGAAGTTTCATCATGAATCGCCTTTACTCTTATAAGAAACTAACTATTAATCATATTCAAATCACGTTCGTGTTTTAGCTATGAATTGCTTTGTTCCTTGGGGGATAACTTTAATATAACTTTCTTTTGTTTTGGTGAGTTTCATCATTCTTCACTGTCGTGTTTTGGAAAACCACCTTATGATTAATATTCGTGTTTTAAAGAGCGTCATGACAGCGTATAAAATGTTTTGCTTCCTTTTTAGAGAGACCACATTAATCTTTCTGAGTTACAGCGTTAAATACTTGAAGGAAACTTTGTGGTTCACTGAATTGGGTTTTACATCAAACGTGCGATGAAGGATGAATCAAATTTTTACTAGCATTAAAGTCTACACGTCGTATATACATAGAAAGACATGGTTGTCTGGCCACGTCAACCATGAGAATTTGTAAGAGAATACGAGAATTAAAAAAAACTGCCTTTGGTAATAACTGATGACTTTTTTTCTCTGGGTTGGGTTGGGTTGTTTTACCTCTGAGGGTCACTTTTTTGCCCACCATGGGCTAAATGGCCAGTTCACATGGACCCCGAAGACTCAGAGAAGGTTGGGGGAGGGGACCCACTGGAACAGCTGTTGGGAGACAGATGGTAGCCTCCCGTCAAGGCCATCCAGCGTGTTCTTTAACGTGCACAGGGTATGGCTCTCCCGCACACGGGGCCACGGCTTAAAGTCCCATCCGACCGGACGGTGACCTTTCCAAGCCCATCGGTGTCCCCTACTGACCGTGGGCAGGGCGGGGAATTTTGCGGAGATAAATCTCAATGCTGACCCAGCTGGGACTCGAACCTGGGAACTACAGATTACGAGCCTGGCGCACTACCGACTGAGCCACCCCCGCCCCCCTTTTTTTTCTCTGTAAATGTGAAAGAAATATAAAGAGAAAAAATATAATGAAAAGATAAATAAATAGAAAGATATATCAAAGAAAGGTAAATAGAATGAGAGTTTAAAGAATGTACTAAATTCTAAGGTAACAACAGATGATGACTTTTTATCTCTGTAATTATGAAAGAATGTAAAAATCTGCTTTTAAATTTTTTAATAGTGTATTATTCTTAAGATAAAATGTTACGAGTACCGCTAACTCTAGGTTGGATATTACCCGGACATCGCATTAGCATGAAAATTGTTCTTAGCAAGTAGAAAAGGATCAGGTCGTAAGAGCCTTAAAGATTTAGTGATAATAGGAAAAAGTGTTCCATTGGATAACTGCTGGGAAACAGATGGAACAATGCTGTCAAGGCATCCAGGGTATACTTTAAATCAGAGGGAGGAATAGGATATGATTGTAGCATTTTTAAGCAAAATAACTTTTCTTGGATTAATAAAACCTTGTTTATAATTTATTTCTTATTAAAGAATTAAATTATTGTTAAGTGTTCAGGCAACAAATTTAAATTTCTATTTCCACGGTATTAGATTTTTTTTATTACTATTATATTTTCGATTATTACAATAAACAACAACCTGAGTCCTCAGGATAAAGAGTGATCATCTCCAACATCAAGCTTTTTTATCGGCCAATGACCACAGATAGATAACCGCATATAGTCTTGTCAATATTATCAGAAGTTAAGCATTTTAACTTCAAATTTTGCATACCCCGTTTTCAATTTGCATCCTATATTTCTTTTCTTCTTTCTCAAAACCTGCTTATTTTTCAGAATTTTAGAGTACATTTTCGTAAAGGATTACACTATTTAACTCAATTGTTAACGATATTTTCGAAGTGAATTATATTCAAGTGTCTCTCAAAGATTTTTTTTTTCAAGGAGCTAATCCATTAAATTTCGACAAACGAACAACGTCATATAAAGAAAAACTCCATATAAAGAATTTGATTTGCTATTCTTTTTGTAACTGTAACATATGCCAAAGACGACTGCAAAGTGAATACTATAAATGTATATAACACACACAGCATTTTAGATATTCAGTTCTTTTTATCGATATTTCTCTTCCTATCTTAGCATTCACCTCTCGATACATGATTGTATTCCTTTCCGTTTTTGAAATTTCCTGCTAAGCTCTAATTAAACGCGCAACAAGCATGCGCATACGATTAAAATATGAAATATTTATATCCACTCACATTTTTAAGTTGCATAATAAGATCCCGTTTCCCTAATGAGATTTCGCGCAGAGATCATTCCCCTACGTCTCGATGCTACTCGTCTTTATCGATCGATCCAGAAATAAAAGGAGTCTGCAAAGGAAGATGCAGCGATTTCAGACTTCCTATCGTTATCAGTCATATTTATATATTCGTAACCTCTGGCTCTCGAGCATCAACGTACTTCTTAGCTCATCGTTTCTCATCATTATTTCAGAGTGATGCAAGGAGTTAAAATTGCGTTTTCTTAATTGCTGTGCTCTAATATTATGTTTTGCGAGCCAGCCTGTAGTCAAATACTATTCAAGTTATTATTGAAACTTTCATATCATTAAACTTTAAAAAAATGAAACCGTAGTGTTTTCAATACTAAAGACAGAGAAATATATGGTTTTTTTTAGCTTGCAGAGGCCTCTCGTGTAAGCTTTCAAACAATAATATATTTATAAAGATTTATTTATTATTTTTAGCCATTCAGGTTTTGTAAAAATACTGTGCATTGAAACCTAGGTTTTTGTATTTTGAGTTATTTATTCAAATATTCAAATATTCTCTTTCCTTTCAAATTTGTTGTCAGTACTACAGAAAAAAGTTTTAAAGTAAATTTTATAAAAAAAAAAAGTATATATATTAAGGCGACTCCGAAATTGTATAACAGATTCGATTTAAATACAAGGATGGAAGTTAATATATTCAAATTTAAACAAAAGATTTCATGAATTGATTTTTATGTTAAATAACTAAGCAGAAATATTCAGATGACAATCCTTATACAAAATTTTGTTTCTTCATAGATAATTTTGTGCAAAAAATATAGTTTTTTTGTACAAGTTTTTATTTTTGCTACATTAACATTGTTCAATAGCCTTAAAACTTAATTTTAAACAATATCTTGCCATAAATTGTAAATGCAGGAATTTAAATTGAAACCTTGATGAGTATTATGATACTCCTTGTTTCTAAAAGAAATGTTGTTGTTGTTGTTGTTGTTGTTGTTATTATTATTTCCTCTAATTCCGTTATTTCATTATATTATATTCTGCAACTGATATTTTCATTAATTTCTATTTTGTATTATTTATTTGTGCTTTTTTGAATAATAATAATAAACAATATTATTTAAAAAATTAAAAATTTACAATATAACAAAACTCGTAATGCGATCAATCTTTGTTTAAAACTAAATATACATATCTGGTTTCACTTCAACTGTTTATTAATTTGAGTTGAACTGTTATTTTTTCATAATTTGATGTATTCAAAGTCCATTACTAGGCCTAATATCTCCATATCACATATAGAACTTGATGGTTGAATAAAAACAGTATTTGAAGTAAACGAATGCATACCCGTGCTTTAATATATTTGCCTGCTGTTCATTTATTCTCTTACTACAATTACTCAAGATAATTTTAATCATCGGCTTTTACCATAACAATTCTCATATTGGTAGTTTCTCAATTATGGATATAAATAGCAAAAAAATCTTGAAAAATACTTCGCTTGTCTCACAGGATAGCAATAATTTCGTTACCTGTTATGACAAAGCACAATCATCAAATATTCTGACACATTCTCTAAAGAACAAGATAAGAGCTAGTAAAAGACAACATTTAGGGCAAACATTATCTCAGATGTAAATACTTCATTGACTCAAGATCGAAGTCATTGCAATAGTAGCTTGGACAAGTCTAAAGATGGTCCCGCTGCTTTGTTAAAAAACAAATCGGGCCGCATGAAATGGACTAAATCTATGAATAAAAATGCTATGCGAGTCTATTATAAAGCTACTAAACTTTGAGAAGGACATGACTGGCTATAGATCTAGACTGCACTTAGAATGGAAATTTACAGAACCAAATGTTAAAGTTACAGAACAACGATTATGTGATCAAGTTAGAATTATTGTTAAAAGAAATTTCTTATCCACTGCTGAATTAGACATTGAAAAAGATATCGCTGTAACACTAAATGTTGCTTCAATTCAAACAAGAAATACTTTTATCATTACTCTTTCTTTATGTGAACAATCTTTTCATCTGATAATGAGGTACTTACCACTAATAATTTACAGAAAATTTGAACTTAAAGAACATTTGGATCACACGCTTCTTCTCTATACTGGTTTATCACCGGATCATAGACCTTCAATACCAAAAATAAAATTAACAAAAAACAGTTATCGGATACTCCGTAATATGAATGATTTACTTGTTCAATATCTTCAAGAGACAAAAACTTTATAAAATACATATAATTTGATATACTGCTCTGTTATTACAACTTGCGAAATAATCAGTCAAGCAAATAATGAACTTGATTTAAAAAAATAAAAATAGACACACCGAAATGGTTAAAGAGGTAGAAGATAAGATTAAAGAAATCAGAAATAAAATAAGTAAACTCTTAGCCTATCAACAAGGATGTCATGTTTCAAAAATTCAAACATTTTATAAACAGACTGTTAAAAAATTAAAGTTAAAATTAACGCGGCCTGACTTACAAAAGCATATTGGTTTATATTATATTGATACGTTAAAGCAGACCATCCTTTCTTTGGGCAAAATAATAAAGAGATGTAATTTGCATAGTAAGAGAATATTCCAGAATAAACTGTTTTATATAATCAAAAGAAATTCTATACTAATCTGTCGACTGATATTATTGATGTACGTAAAGCAGAAAATATTCCAGGTAAACAAGATCTGGTTAATTTCTGGTCTAATATTTGTTCAACACCTATGTCTCATGATAAAAATGCATATTGGCTTAATGATGAAATCGAATGAATATATTAATGAAATGCCTCCAATACAGATAACAGTAACTGATTTCAAGGATGCACTAAAAAAGGCACATAACTGGAAATGCCCTGGTAATGATAAAATGCAGACTTTCTGGATTGAACAGTTCACATCGATCCATAATTTATTAATTGCACAGTATCAAGAAGCCTTAAAATATCCTTATTTATTAGCAAATTTATTCATGACAGGTCAAACATTTTTGAAACCTAAATCTATAACTGGTTTGGATAACCCGAAGAACTACAGACCTATCACGTCTTTCAATATTTTATAAATTATTAACGTCTGTTATAGCAAGAAAAATGAATCACCATTTACAAGAAAATGATGCACTAACATCTGAATGGATTGATAATGTTATCTGTAACAAGTAAAATAAAAAAAACGAAATATGTCAGTTGCTTGTATAGACTATAAAAATGCTTTTGACAATATTCCTGATTCTTGGGTATTGAAAGTACTTGAATTATATAAATTCGATTGCACTCTAATTGATTTTCTCAAATGTTGTATGTTAAAACGGAAAACAAACTTAGTCCTTAATTCAAACAGTACTTCTTACAAATATGATCCAATTGTGATAGCCAGAGGATTTTATGGACTAAATCTATGAACAAAAATGTTATGCGAGCCTGTTTTAAAGCTACTAAGCTTTGAGAAGGACAAGACTGTAGAGCCTAGCACTTAATCCATTAAGTAAAATGCTGAATAATTCAACTTATAGATATGAAATTAAGGTTTATACGGTACAGAAAAAATAAATCATTTGTTCTACATTGGTGATCTAAAATTATACAGTTCTAATTTTATTCAATTACAAAGCTTATTAGAAATTGTTAATTCATTTAGTAAAGCAATTTGCTTAGAATTTGGATTGGAAAAATGTTCAATATTAAATATTAAATCAGGAAAAATTCAAAAAATAGATACCATGACACTTATAAAACATGTATTGCAGAACTACCAATCAACAAAAATTATAAATATCATGGTGTAAATCAATTGTTAAATAAAGAGTTAAAGATGTTTTTCATAAGGATTATGTAAGATGTTTGGAGAAGATTTTAAAAACAGAACTTTATGCTGAAAAACAAAATAAAAGCAATTAATATGTTGGCTATACCTTCCATTTCATATTCTTTTGAAATAATAAATTGGACAAAAGCTGATTTAGATGATTTAAATATCAAAACTCGTAAATTACTAACAAATTATCGATTTCGTCACCCACGTGCCTCTGTTATTAGGCTTTATCTACCACGTAATTCAGTTGGTAGAGGACTTTTGGATTTGAAATATTTCTGCAACAAAGAAATCCAGAATTTACGTCACTACTTTCGTACTAAATCCAACGACCATATTACTCAATTCTTAATACAAAGTGATGCTAGTTATACTCGACCACACATGAATGTTAATAACTATGAACTTTCATCAAATGAAACCATTGCAGAAAGAAAAAATTTATGGAAGCAAAAAGCATTACATGGACGATATGCTAATAGTTTTTATTCTGATGACATTGATACAGAGACTTCGTTAGCATGGCTTAAATATAGTAATATTTTCGGCGAGACCGAAGGATTCATCAAAGAAATTCAAGATCAAGTTATAAGGACAAGAAATTATGACAAACATCTTATTGGAAACAATATTGAGGATAACTGTAGGTTATGCAAATTACCTATTGAAACTATACAACATATATCTTCTGCATGCCCATTGTTAGCTCATACAGAATATCTACGAAGGAATAATAATGTTGCAAACATTATTCATCAAGAATTTGCGTATAATTCCCATCTAATAGATAAAAAACTCCATATTACAAATATAAACCTGAAATAATCCATGAAAATAAATTTTATAAAATTTATTGGGACAGAACTATTATTACTGATAGAGCAGTTGCTAATAATCGACCAGATATAATTCGTATTAACCTACAAGAAAACATCAGCTACTAGAATAGATATTTCAATATCTATTGATGATAGTTTGCATAGAGTAGAAGGAAAAAAATCAGAAAATATGGAGAGCTAATATACGAATTGCAGCAACTACTTGATTTAAAATACATTACAATAATTCCAATAATAATATCTGTAAATGGTTTGATAAAGAAGAAATTAAAACACTCTTGAAGATTTAAATATCAATCATAAGTTAATATCAAGCATGCAAAAAACAATGTTTTTAGATACAACAAGAATTGTAAGGAAATTCCTAACCTGAAGAAGTTTTATTTAGTCTATGTCTAATGTTATATAATATGATTCTTAAAATATTTATCATTTACATTGCTAGCCTGACTGGACACCTATTTTCCTAGCTCTTAAATAGAACAACAAAACTATTAATCCCTGATAGCAGACATCTATCATGCTGAAAGTAATAATGATGTTTAATCATTATATATTATGTGTCTCATTATGTATTTTGAAATTGTGAAGACTTTCAGACTTCAGCTTCGATGAACACTTAGATTGAATCCATTTAACATGACTATTAATCCCTGATAATAGATACTTATCATGCTGAACGCTATAGTGCCGTTTAATCACTATATACTAAGTGCCTCTTTCTGTATTTTGAAATTCCAAAACTTTCAGGCTTCAACTTCGATTAACGTTTGGAATGAACCAATTTAACAGGACTATTAATCCCTGATGGCAGATACCTATCATGCTGGACGTTATAGTGCTGTTTCATCACTATATACTGAGTGCCCTGGGGGCGGGGGTGGCTCAGTCGGTAGCGGACCAGGCTCGTAATCTGTAGTTCCCAGATTCGAGTCCCAGCTGGGTCAGCGTTGAGATTTATCTCCGAAAAACTCCCCGCCCTGCCCACAGTCAGTAAGGGACACCGATGGGCTTGGAAAGACCGCCGTCCGTCGGATGGGACATTGAGCCATGGCCCCGTGTATGGGAGAGCCATACACTGTGCACGTTAAAGAACACACTGGATGGCCTTGACGGGAGGCTACGATCTGTCTCTCAACAGCTGTTCCAGTGGGTCCCCTCCCCCAACCTTCTCTGAGCCTCCGGGGTCCATGTGACCTGGCCATTTAGCCCATGGTGTGCAAAAAAGTGCCGCTCAGAGGTAAAACAACCCAACCCAACTAAGTGCCTCATTACGTATTTTGACATCATGAAGATTTTCAGGATCCAACTTCGATGAATCTTGGATTGAACCCATTTAACCCTAGCTTCTTAAGACTTATTTGGGATGGATAGCTAGTATCTAACAAAAAGTAATTCTATGTTGTTGATAGGTACTATTTGTTCAAATGCTAAATGTCTACTTAATTAGTTTGATATTATGATGACTTTTTCGACTCAACTATTTGAACTTTATTAATTATATTTCAATTAGCCAGCATTGTTTTTCTAGGAGGATGTTCTGAAACCTTATTACAGTCTGGCTACTTAAGTAGCCCCGGTAAAGAGTTGTAGCGCTTGAACCTCTATTTGTTAAATAATAATAATAATAAAAGATAGCTATAAATAGATTTGCGTATCATGTTTCAAAATATGTTAATCTATTATTCTTAATAAATAATTGACAGATTACCGTGCTTGAGGGTGCCCGGTGTTGGAAATAAAGCATTTATTCAATTTTAGATAAAGTTGAAATGATCGAAATTAATAAAATAACTGAATGGAAAGAGGTATTTTTTTCTGCTTTAATATATATTTATATCAAAATAATATCAGAGCAAATGGTAAGTGAACAGTGAAATATTTCTTGAATTGTTACTGTCGATTGTTTTAAAATTAGAATTCATAGTAGACTCTAAAAAGTTGAGATTTTCCAATTGCAGCAAAACGGTGTCAATTGCAAACAATTCTTCTGTATGAAAGCAAACTTTATGGCTTATATATATAGACACTTTATACTGAGTAATAATAGGTAAGTAAACGTTAATAAAAAGGATAACGTAAGGTTTAGAGAGGTATTTTATATATGTAACAATCTCATATTCCTAATAATGTAAAGGTATAATTTTTTCAATAGCGTTAGAGATTTGAATAATCTGTAACACACAAAGGTTCATTCAACAGAAAAAACCGAAACACCATCATAAAAAGCATAAGATGCAAAAAATAATGAAAATCTTGCATCGTATAATTGATTAAAGTCTTTGGCAACACTGAATTCATATGTGGCTCTTTTTTTAAACAATCAGTCTTAAAGATGGCTGCACTCATAAACATGCAACAAGGTAGAGATGCGATTTGAAATTCGATTTCTGAATTCTGAAGGAATAAAACCGACTGAAATTTATCTCAGAATGTTGGTTCAATATGGTGGACAATGTATGATTCAATAGTAAGTAAAAATAGTAACAGTGTGGATAAATTCAAGAACGACAGCGAATGTATTGAAGATGCTCTATGACCTGGGCAAGCTCATTGTGTTGTAACATCACAATCTAAGCTCCGCAAAAATTCCCCGCCTTGCCCACGGTCAGTAGGGGACACCGATGGGCTTGGAAAGGCCGCCGTCCGTCGGATGGGACGTTAAGCCGTGGCCCCGTGTGCTGGAGAGTCATACCCTGTGCACGTTAAAGAACACGCTAGATGGCCTTGACGGGAGGCTACCATCTGTCTCCCAACAGCTGTTCCAGTGGGTCCCCTCCCCCAACTTTCTCTGAGCATTCGGGGTCCATGTGACCTGGCCATTTAGCCCTTTGTGTGCAAAAAAGTGCCGCTCAGAGGTAAAACAACCCAACCCACAATCTAAGAATCAGCCGGAGAAATGTGACCCGCTATATTCTGAGATAATAAAGGGGGTAATTACTGAACACTACTTAGAGAAACGAGAAACTCTGACAAGTGCAAAATAGTGTGATGCACTTCTGAATCATCGAAAGTCAGCAATCCGGAAGAGAGAGTATTGAAAATAATGGAGACTACATTAAAGATTGAAGTTAATCTTTCTTTTCCGTTTGAGTAGAACATCTTTTATTTAACTTTTGTTGTTTTTATTTGGGAGCTTTGTAGTCTGTGCGTACTATCAAGAGCTTCTACTTAACTACGAGAGTAATGGGTCATTACGTTCGACATACGGCGCCCTTTTATTGAGATAAAAGCCTTACGTTTGTATCTGTTTTACTTAGAGCAACGAAAGGCTTGACAACCCAAACCTTTCTTTCCCGTTTAAAATGGTCCACCTCCCGAGAAAGTTGGTTGTTTTTACCTCTGAGCCACACTTTTTCTGCACACCGTATACTAAATGTCCAGGTCACAAGAACCCCAGGAGTTTAGAGAAGGCTGGAGGAAGGGGGCCCACTGGACAGCTGTTAGGAAACAAATTAAAACCTTCCTTCGACCATTCAGCGTGTTTTCTAACGTGCATAGGGTATAACTCTCCTGGACACGGGTCCGTGGCTTAACGTCCCATATGACAGACGGCGGTCTTTCCAAGCCCATTGGTGTCCCCTTTCACACCGAAGGCAGGATGGGAGTCAGCGGAGATAGATCTAAAAGATTGCACAGTTGGGATTCAAACATGGGAACTGAATATTACGAGACTTGCACACTATCGAGTGAGCTCCCCCCTAGATTAAATCCCCCTCCCCTAGGTTAAATGTGTAGACGATTAGAGAGCATAGGGAGTTATTTCTAAAAATAAAGCTTCTGATGTGGGGACCATGATAGGTTATTTCAACTTATGTGTCCTTTTTACCTACCCCAAAAAGGAAGTAATTTTCGGGATCCCTCCCGAAAAAAATCCTCCCGAAAGTGGTCGTCGATCGTAACAGGTTGGATATCAGATGGCTTTGCAAACGAAAGTACTATAACCTACCATATATTTTAGAGAGTTTGAGTTATGGACCTGAGCAGTGCGGGAAAAATCTGCTGATATTTTATAATATTCGAGCAACCATTGACGTTAAACATATAAAAATGTTTTTCCGAATTTTAACCATAACGATTTGTAGCGCAGTCAAACATTTTCACCAGCTGAGCCAAGCTGGACGATCAATATGTATTTCGCGGAAAAAGCAAAAAAAAAATGTTTACGAGAGACATGCTAACGTATCTCTGATAAGCCTGGTGAAAATATTTAAATGTTTCTGAATATTTGATTTTGCTTGCCGCATACTGATAAAAATGCAATATATTGGTAAACGTTTTCTGCTTCTAACTTTCTGCATTTGATAGACTGTTTATCATTTGAGAATACCAAAGTTTCGTAATCTGTTTCGCTTGTTGGCTTCCTTTGAACAGAAATATTATGTAGAATAAAGAAAAAGAAACTAAAAAACTTTTTACGTGTTTTTTCCAAAAGCAAATCTTAGCTCTTTACCATCAGATTATTCTAAATGGTTAGAAACTTCTTAGAAATGAAAATCACATAATATCTAACAAAATGATATAATATCCAATCGTGGTTTGAACCAGAAATATCGGTGTGACAAATCGGGAATGGGACTGAGAAAATTATTCTTCAAATACGAAACACATCACATTGCAAAATTATTGGGACATTTTTCACAGCATATGAATAGAAATTCACATTCAAAACTCTCTCTCTCTTTGAAACTAATTTTTAAACGTAAAAATATCATTGGAGAAAAATTAAAGATCTCTCACAAATCTTTCTAAAGATTTAAAAGATTCTCGATTTTTAAATAGTATTCGTTTAGTGTTTAAAGACTTATTTGAGTTGTGACATTTCAGAGCAGACTGCTTGTTAAGCTATTATTAAATATGTACTGTCGCTCAAAAAAGTATCCGAACACTACGGTTGATTACAAAATTCAGGAAAAATATCTGGCAACGATTTTTTTAGAAATTAGTGATCTGGAAAACTTCGTGTCACGTGACACGAAGGTTGCCAGCTCACTAATTTCTAAAAAAAATCGTTGCCAGATATTTCTTCTGAATTTTGTAATCAATCGTAGTGTTCGGATACTTTTTTGAGCGACAGTACTTTTGCCCAAAATTGATTAAAACTGGAAGAATCATTTCGCTACTTGTAAAACTGCATTTATTTTAGCAAACGATTTGTTATAACACTATTTTCGTTTTGATTAACTTTCGAAGTAAATTCATACGATTATCAATGCTAATCGTTAAATATTTCAGCTTTCATAACTCTTTAAGTATTAAGGAATATTGTTGAAAACCCGGATTTGAATAAATTTGACTAAGCTTTTCATCTCTTGGAACGTTTTTTATTAAAGAACTTATTTGTAAAGTTAGAAATCTTGGAAAATGGCCTTCTATTTACGTAACATGGAAATGTTCTCAATACTTTTGGTAATATGAATGAATCAATGAATTAATGAAACAGTTTATCCATTTAAGATATTAAAAACATTACACATTAACTTTACTATTGAACAAAAAGTGAAACGGAAAAACATAAAAAACATAAGCTTTAAAAACAACGTTTTCCGAAACATTTATCGGTACATCAATGGCAATCTGCCATATCACAGTGAAACACGGCTAACATTTTTTTCATTAATGAATAATTTTTATAAGGATATTTAGAATTGTAATAATTATCAATAGATGAAATACACCTATTCCTCGATTTACACGGTACTCAGTTCACACAATTTTGGCTTTGCACGGTCAAAAAATGCAACTAGTTTCGATTTACACGGTACTGACTGAGATTTCCTTTCTATGTAGTCTCAGTCAGTACCGTGTAAATCGAAACTGGTTGCATTTTTTAACCGTGCACAGCCAAAATTGTGTGAACTGAGTACCGTGTAAATCGAGGGATAGGTGTATTTGGAATTTCAATATATGACCAAAAGGAGCTATATAAAGACACAGAAGCAATTCAGAGGAAGCAATGTTTCATGTGACACTCAAGATACCGATGCTAAAAGCAAGGAACTATTGACATACCTTAAAATTGGAAATATTATATTCATAATTTACTTTCTAACGAAACAGGAAATTAATTCGACTTCCTCTCGTATTTCACAGGAGCTAAGTTTCTCGAATGCACCAGGAATTTAAAACTTTAACTCCAGAAAAGGTCTTTGAACACGAAGGGACATTTTGGTATGCGACTCCCGAATTCTAACAGAGTGAAAAACTCCTTGAAGAATATCCGTGTGCTGTCACGAGTACCTTCTGAACTTCGTTTGCCGGAAGAGGTCTGAATGAAAAGTAATTTTTCCCAGCCACTGAGAGGTTGCAGGAGCAGATTTCGTCACACTCAGAAGGGGGAGAGTAAGGAGCCTACGATGTGACGAAGGAGTGGAACCTTTGGAACTGCACCGGCTTTTGGAGCGAGAACAAACTTATTTTTCCTCTCTTCTACCGCGTTAGGTTGCTGATAACTGAGACGCCTGAATAAACATTGACCAGAAGCTATCGACCAGCACAAGGCGAACTGGCGGAAGCAAATATCAACACGAGTCTACGTGCTCTGTTTCCAAAAGCGAAACTGCGTGTTGCACCGTTGAAGCCAAATTTTGTGCCTACCACATTGCACGGGAGTTTTAAACTTTCAAACTTAATTCAACTCTCTTTCTTAGCCTCTCTCTTAAGCAAAGCGACTCGCGTTGAATCACAGAGCTTCAAGAGCGCTTTTTAAGTGAGTTTTCTTTTACGGAAAGATTTGTGTATTTGAATGTTTATAAGATCAAGATTTTCTTTGAAACATCGAACAAGCATTTGATTAAAGCACTAACTCATTTTTTGTGGATAAAAAGAAAAACTGTTTAGTTTCTGTAGCGTAAGAATTTGGCGAAAGTTAATCCTTTTCTAGAGTTCCTTTTGTATTACGGTATTTGATTAAAAAATGACGTTTCGTTGTTTAACGTCGAAGGATTAACGTATCACTCAGTTGACATACAGTCACTCAAAAAAATATCCGAACACTATGGTTGATTACAGAATTCAGAAAAAATATCTGACAACGATTTTTTTAGGAATTAGTGATCTGGCAACTTTCGTGTACAGTACACGAAAGTTGCCAGATCACTAATTTAAAAAAAAACGTTGCCAGACATTTTTTCTGAATTCTCTAATCAACCATAATACTTGGATATTTTTTTGAGCGACTGTACATTCTGTAAATTTTTATTATCCTATACACTACCCTCTTTCCATGTCATGAGAATCTAAATTCCAAGCTCTATAACTTCTGAAATATGCATTTAATGGAAAAAATGTGAAGGAAGACAATGCAAAGATCACAATCAAATCTGTGCACGTTAAAGAACATGCTGGATGGCCTTGACGGGAGGCTACCATCTGTCTCCCAACAGTTGTTCCAGTGGGTCCCCTTACCCAACCTTCTCTGAGCCTTCGGGGTCCATGTGACTGGCCATTTAGCCCATGGTGTGCAAAAAAGTGCAGCTCAGAGGTAAAACAACCCAACGTTAAAGAACACGCTGGATGGCCTTGACGGGAGGCTACCATCTGTCTCCCAACAGTTGTTCCAGTGGGTCCCCTTACCCAACCTTCTCTGAGCCTTCGGGGTCCATGTGACTGGCCATTTAGCCCATGGTGTGCAAAAAAGTGCAGCTCAGAGGTAAAACAACCCAACGTTAAAGAACACGCTGGATGGCCTTGACGGGAGGCTACCATCTGTCTCCGAACAGTTATTCTAGTGGGTCCCCTTACCCTACCTTCTCTGAGCCTTCGGGGTCCATGTGACTGGCCATTCAGCTCATGGTGTGCAAAAAAGTGCGGCTCAGAGGTAAAACAACCCAACGTTAAAGAACACGCTGGATGGCCTTGATGGGAGACTACCATCTGTCTCCCAACAGCTGTTCCAGTGGGTCCCCTCCCCCAACTTTCTCTGAGTCTTCGGGGTCCATGTGACCTGGCCATTTAGCTCATGGTGTGCAAAAAAGTGCCGCTCAGAGGTAAAACAACATAACCCAACACAATCAAATCTATTCAAATCTCGATTTTCAACAATATTCGTTCACTATTTAATATGTTATGGAAGCAAGAATTATTCAAGAATTTTCTTGTTTTATAAAAATCATTCATTATTCTCTAATATTAAAATCATCATTACTCAGACTTCTAAAACTTATTTTTATTAAATGGTTTGAAATAATACTTATTAAGTTTTAATGAATTTCTAAGGTAAAATTTTATGACGCATTAGTTTTGAAATATTTTAGCATCCATAACTATTTAAATGATGAACGTATATTGTTGAAAATTGAGATTTAAATAGATTTGATTATGATCTTTTAGTCACATTTGTTTTATTAAATGTATTCTTTATAAGTTATAGTGCTTCGAAGTTAGATTACCATTGAGATAATATGGAAATTTGTAATATTTAAGTAGGGCAATATAGGTCTCTTTTAGTAATGGAAATAACCCTATTTATCGACTCGAAATTTTAACTCGTCCTTATGCTTATTTATTAATCGATTTATTCTTTGTGTAACTTTGTCCAGTTGATTTGAGAATATTTACACTTATGAAATAATTAAAAGGTAGAATGCCTGTCGAGTTTGAAGAAAAGTATAGTTACGAATTCTCAACAAATATAGTTACGAACTCTTCAACTATATTTAAATCTTTGTAGTTGCAGTGTATTCAATATCAGTAATGACTACAATGTTGTCTTTTGAATTGTTTAAATATTAAGTAAACTTTGGAACTTTAGATCGAAACCTAATTGAAACAATTGTTTTTTCAAATATTTTGAGTGAAAATATGGGAAGTGGAGAGATAATAAAAATTAATTTATTGAAACTTACGCACAAAATTAAATGTACAGTTGTTATTGAATTGCTACAGATTAAGTATTTTTATCAAATATTTTAGTTTGTTAGCACGTTTTGTAAAAACGATCTACCATTTTCACTTTGTCGTCTGTCTATTCCTTTGTAGACATTCACATTTTATGATTTTAGAGAATTAGATTCAAAAATTCTTTTTGACTTAATAGATATTGAGAAAAAAAATACTACGATTCACATTTTCAGAATATCTAAATAGTTATAATAGTGCCATCTAAAAGTGGATAAAATTGAAACAAAAATTGAAACAAAAATTGAAACAAAAATTCAAGATTTTAAAAGAATATCGTAAATTGTATACTTATAGTAGAAATTTGAAATTTTGTTGGTAGAGCGTTTTTCTGCTGAGGTCCTGCCATCCTCTCAGACCTTCTACTATGGCATATAAACTGACAGGCTCCTGTCAGACCTCTGTGGCAAGCAGCTGCTTGAGGGGGTATTTATTTAGCCGTCCCATGGCCGAGTGGTTAGCGCGCTTGGCTACTGATCCAAGGGACCTGGGTTCGAGCCCCGGGTAAGGCATGGCTGTTTGTGTCGTTTTTCTGCTGAGGGCCTGCCATCCTTTCGGACCTTCTACTATGGCATATAAACTGACAGGCTCCTGTCAGACCTCTGTGGCAAGCAGCTGCTTGAGGGGGTATTTATTTATTAGCCATCCCGTGGCCGAGTGGTTAACGCGCTTGGCTGCTGATCTTAGGAACCTGGGTTCGAGTCCCGGGTAAGGCATGGCTGTTTGTGTCGTTTTTCTGCTGAGGGCCTACCATCCTCTCAGACCTTCTACTATGGCATATAAATTGACAGGCTCCTGTCAGACCTCTGTGGCAAGCAGCTGCTTGAGGGGGTATTTTTTTTAGAGTGTGTAAAAGTTAAGATGCTCTACATTAGCAGTAATGATTTTTCTCTTTCCACCAAGGAACGTGAAAAAACGTAATATCTTTGTTTTAAGAGATAAATGAAAAAAAAAATAATTTTGAATATTACAGAGACTAATAAAATGTTACTATGTGCATTTTCTCAGTCGCCCGTTAATTCGAATTTCCACTATTAAAGGTAGAAAAAAAAAACATTCTCTTTGAAAATGAGCATTCCATGTTTGCAGAGAAGATATGTTATTCTTTTAGTTTCCAGTCACTCAGAAATGTAAACTTAAGAAACTGGAATATAAAAATCTAATTTGTCATCTTTTAAATGAAAAAAACAAACAAACAAACCGCTTTGGTGTTTTTTTCCTGAACATCCACTTGTGTTTGCTCTTAAAAAGACAAGAAAACATTTATCCACCATTTTAATGTATCATTAGCGTTCCAACTGAAGTTGTTTTCTGTTTGGGTTCCTCATATGATGTACGTTCTCGCTTCTTAGCGGACAACTACGTACTTCACTCCACATTTCTCTCGCAACACGGTCTCGGTGCCTCGTTCTGCTTTAGCCCTCCTGCAATTACAGTGGTCCGATGACGACAGACAACGTCATAATGAAGAAATACGATGCAACCAGCTCATTTCGCGGCAAACGATGCGGGAAGCAAGCGGTCTCGCTCTCAGAGAGCAACTGTAGTACCAACGAAAGTATTCATGAGTTTTTCTGCCATTGCAGCATCTCTGAGGAACCGCATTGCTGCAGGAAGGATGCCACTGGAGAGGACATTTCGTCATCATCTGTGCCGGATTGGGAGTGATCATTGTCTCTAGCTCCTCAGCTGCGTCTGATGCTCATGATAAACTTCACGTGTCTACTTCAATGACTTGCTTTCTATACTTTGCTTCCTTTCAAACTTTTACACGGCATATTAAACTACTTGAGTGTCTCTGACGTTGCATCCATTATCTCTCTCTGTAGGTTTCAGCGTTACACTGAGACTAACATGCATTCAACTTGCAGGTAAAAAGAATGGTCTTTCGGTGAAAGTTATTCGACGGCCAGTAGGAAACGTCCAAAGTTTTAACGATATGTCAGTAAACTATAGATGTTGTTAAAGAATTCTAAACATTTAAGGAATCGTTTCAGAAAGTTCGGGCTGTAAAACTGTAATCTTTTCCTCTTGGGAATATTTGCAGTGAGTAGTACGACTACTTGAGAAATGTTGTCATGTTGGGTATTCTTTTAATTTGGCGACAGAGTAGTAATCTCGATTCCTACTCATTATTTTTTGCGTTTTGATTAAAGGTTGTTTTTTCAGCAATAACTTTCGAACGGTTATGTAAATCATTTTTAATTTTCACTAAGTAAATTCTATATCAAAGTGTAAGTCGGAAGTTCAAAAAATGAACTTATGAACGACACTTTGAGTCAAAATGGCGGCAGCACTCAGGTGACAGATCTGCAACAACTAGCCAATAGAAATAATTCAAAGTAATAGAGAGTTCCTTATAATTTTGATTCGTTTGAAGTACAATTCTTTTTCATTCTAATTCGACATTAAAATCAATATCTCTTGGTACTACGCATAAATAAAAAAACATTATTAGCAATACTAGGATATATTAGCCGAAAAATGCACATTGATATTTTATCTCCGCAAAATTCCCCGCCCTGCCCACGGTCAGTAGGGGACACCGATGGGCTTGGAAAGGCCGCCGTCCGTCGGATGGGACGTTAAGCCGTGGCCCCGTGTGTGGGAGAGCCATACCCTGTGCACGTTAAAGAACACGCTGGATGGCCTTGACGGGAGGCTACCATCTGTCTCCCAACAGCTGTTCCAGTGGGTCCCCTCCCCCAACCTTCTCTGAGCCTTCGGGGTCCATGTGACCTGGCCATTTAGCCCATGGTGCGCAAAAAAGTGCCGCTCAGAGGTAAAACAACCCAACCCACATTGATATTCCTTAAGAATTAAAGACTTTGCACCTTCTGTATTTATAAAAATTAATTTATAATGGCATACCAACCTAGTTTATGTCAGTCGAAAATTCGTCACATTTTTTTATTGTACATTTTGCTATTTAAAAAAAGTAAAATAAAAGTAATTTAAAATATATATTATATATCCAGCACACAGCTTTCGATTTCTGCTGAATGTGTACTTTAGTTTATTGATAATATATTTTAAAAAAATCAATAATAATAAAAGATATGCTTCGTATATAATTTCTGTTTCGTTGAGCCATTGATTAGATTAGTAAGGGAACATATACATCTAGACCCCAGAAATGACAGATTTCATGTTTATGTAAGGAAACCAAACGGAAATCGCCATTCTTTCCTCGGAGCTCATAATAAATATTACCATTTTGAAATTTAAGATTTTTTTCTTATCTCAAATTCAAGGTAAGTTAGGTTGTTTTACCTCTGAGCGGCACTTTTTTGCACACAATGGGCTAAATGGCCAGGTCACAAAGACCCCGAGGGCTCAGAGAAAGTTGGGGGAAGGTGCCCATTGGACAGCTGTTAAGAGGCAGATGATAACTCCCCGTCAAAGTCCTCCAGAATGTTCTTTAGCGTGCTCTTCCGTACACGGGGTTATGGGTTTACGCCCCATCCGACGATTTAGTCCATTGTGTGCAAAAATATGAAGCTCATAGGTACGTGTTTCAAAAAACTCATTATGTGCAAAAAACGTGCCGTTCAGAGATAAACAGCTCACCAATCCAACGCTAACTATCACCCTGTTCATGTTGAAGAACATTCTTTAGCACTCTGAAAAAAGCCTTTCAGCTATTTCCTAATAATATGTCCAGTCCATCCCTTTTCCTTACGAAGGTCTGAACCGTTGGGGTGCTTGTGACCTGGCCATTTAGTCCACTGTGTGAACAAAAGTGCCGTTCGGAGGTAAAACAACGCAGAACTAATCTATAACGACATTTTGGTTATAATACATTGCCTGCCGTTGCTGCGGAAGCTAATACTAAAACTGATAATGATATTTTGATGACAACCGTATAAATAATAACTACGGAGCTTTCATTACCGGTAGCAACTTTTTTCATTATTCCTAGAGTCACAAAAGAGTAATAATCTGTTGGATCTGAACGAAAATAAAAGCTGAACGTGTAAAGTTTAAGTGCCGTGGCCGACCCGCTAGGGACATGCAAATAATTTTGATGAACTCTCTCCGTTATCTCTGGTTCATGAATAAGAAGTTCTGAACTAAGTACATAATGAAAATGTATTGATCCGTGTGAAGTACCCTGCGCTGGAATCGACCTCAAGTTTTATATTCTGCAGCTTTTTTTCCAAGCCTACCTCTTCAACGTTTAAAAACAGGAAAGAAAATCTTTTAGTAAAGAAAACACATCTCTAGTTCTCTTGTTTCAAAGAATAATGAATTGCTTAACCCTTTCACGACTAAGGGAAACGTTTTTCCCATTTTAAAATTGGTGATTGTCGTATTTAATTATAACCTTATCTGCATTTTTTATACAGAATGTCAAAATAGAACGTATGCCGAACGCAATTACGTAAACGGGAACGTTTAGAAAACAAAAACAGAACTGTCAGGACGCATAATATATGTACTATGTGCAATGTCCATCTTTGCTTCACAACCAAAAGAAATTGCTTCGCAGAATATCATAATTAGCACATCATTTTGTATAGTAATTTTATTTCATAATTTTGTATTAGTTTAGTTAACATTTTGTTTTAATAAACCAATAAATAAAAGACATTGCATAATAAGCCTAACTATAATTTGTGTTACCTTTATAGTCCATTGGGAAAAATATTTCCCATAAAATTCCAAAAAAACTACACATTGTTATGTATTTTTCTTATGATTTTTATTTATTTTACGTCTAAACAAACTAAAATAAACAGTTACATATTAATATTTACTCTTAGAAACCTTATGGTCCTGAAAGGGTTAAAAGAATTATACAAAAAGTTGTGTTTGAAATATTTTTTAGAGACTTAATAATTAGATTTTAGAGAATTAATAAAGATGGAAATAATATTTCTATTTCTTACTCTAAAATATGTGTTTGCATATTTTGTAGTGTTGTCTGAATTGCTGCAAAATAAATATAATTCTAGAATAATTTATATAAATTGCTTGAAATTTATGTAAGAGTGTTGTGAATCTAATAATATTTAATAATAATAATAATCCTATCTTTAAAGGTTCAAGATAAAATTTTGCATTAATTTAAAAAAGTTGAGCGATCTTTTGGTCGTCGGTAAACACTCATATTCAGGTGGTGGCAAAAGTCGGTTGGTCTCTAGACTAACAACCAAGCTCGTTTTTAAAGGTTCAAGTTAGTCTCGTTCCCTTTAAATCATTTTAACGTAGCCCCCCCCCCCGTTTAAAAGGTTTTAATAATTTTTAAAAACAAACTCATAGTCGGTAAATATTAAATAGTTATTTAATATTATTGCTAATAGATTTTATTATTATTAATGCAATAAATCTCCATGTGCAATCAGAAAATAACTTTGCTTAAATTAAAAAATGCAATTATTATTAATTAAAAAAAAAATAAAATGTCCGATATTGTTTACTTAATAAATATGACGCTTGGAACGAAAATTGTAGAAATAATCGCGCGACATCGCTTATTTGAAAATATAAATTTAGGAATCAAAACGACAGAGGAAATCACCCGTGATTAATTGTTGTAAATATGAATCTTGGAAAAGAAAATGGCAGCGACAATCGTCCATAGTAAGTTTGACAATTTTAAATATGATTTTTGGAAGTAACAACAGTGCAAACAACAACGACAATAGTCTGATATTAAATTTTTTGAAACACGTGTCCTGTGCTCTTTGTTTCTTAATCCCAACACAGAGTTGCCCACAAACGTTGTTGCTGTCCCAAATAAGCTGATAGGGATTCATGGGTAATTTGCTCATTTGTGGGTATCGTTTGTACTGATTTCGGTTGGAAAAGTTATTATACTGTTGTTAATAACGAATGAACGAACAATATAAAAGAATCCAAATAGACAGGCATGCATACAGACAGGCAAAATAATGTATAAATAAATGTTAATAATCAAATAAACAGACAGATGAACAGAGAGACAAAATAATAAATAATCAAATAAATAGAGACAGAGACAGGCAGACAAAATAATAAATAATAAATAATTAAATATATAGAAAGACAGACAAAAAAAGTAAATAATTAAATATACAGATAGACAAAAATAATTTAATAAGTAATCAAATATATAAACAGTTAGATAGACAGACAAAATAATAAACGAATAACCAAATAGACAGACAGACAGACAAAATTATAAATAAATAATCAAATCAACAGATAGACAGATACACAAAATAATTAATAAATAATAATTAAATAAACAGACATAGTCAGACAGACAGAAAAAATAATAAATAGACACAGACAAAATATTGGACAAAACAATAAATGAATAATCAAATAAACCAACAGATAGACAAAATAATAAATAAACAGATAATCAAATATATAGACAGATAGACAAAGTAATAAATAAATAATCAAATGTATAGACAGATAGACAGACAAAATAATTAAATAAGCAATCAAATAAACAACAGACAAAATTAATAATAATTAAATAAGCATACAAAAGACAAAATAATAAAGAAATAAATGATCAAATATACAGAGAAACAGACAAAATAAATAAATAAATAAATAAATAAATAAATAAATATAGAGACAGACAGAAAAAATAATAAATAATAAAACAATCAAATAAAGAGACAGGCAGGCAGACAGACAGAAAAATAATAAGTAGATAAATAATCAAATAGACAGGTAGACAGGCAGACAAAATAATAAATAAATAATCAAATAAACAGATAAATGGACAAAATAATAAGTAAATAATCAAATAAGCAGACAGAGAGACAGACAAACAAACAAACAAATAATAATAATTTATTTTATAAGAATTATAAAATAAAGGTGCACGATCAAATTATAATTAATGAATTAGCTATTTTAATATTGTTATATTACAGCATTTTCATGTTTTGTTTCGTACATTTTTCAGTTTTATATTTTGTTGATATCTGATAGTAGAACATTTGCTAAGACATCAGACAGCACTGGAAGACTGGAGATTTTAGCATTCCTATTTATGTAACTGCATTAAAAATAAAGTCTATTTGTTAAAGTTATCTTAGTCGTCTTCGTCTGACCTAAGAAAGTTCAGAATCATTCAACAACAGAACAAGCAACTACGATACTCCTTCGAAGGCAATCCTCCCAAAAAAGGAAGATTAAATTGGACTTATTTTTATTCCTTGACATACTCGAACTGTTCGTAAATGCCAATCCATTGAGTTCGGATTGTGTGCGTGTGTATCTGCTGAGATATCGCTACATTTAATATTACCCAACAGAGCAATGACTAACAACATCCGAAGCACAAAAAAAAAGTCTGTGTGAGAGGTGTCACATCTCTCCTTGGGTTTTCTTGTCGCTCATGGAGTAAAGAAGACTCAATTTTATATGGCCGAGAGACCTTCGATTTCGAGTGGGGATTGCAAAGCGAAAGAGCTTGGCATCTCGCCAAGCTACCACGGTTGGATGACGATGTCTTCGCAAATCCAGTATTTGCGGCCTCTTGTGCCCCAATTGGAGTTGCACGGTTGGCCTGGGACGCTTTTGTACGAACAGATTGAGAACATCCCCCTGTTCCCTGATGAGGCTTATGGAAACGGTAATTTCATTGCATTGAACCCGTGCTTCTTGCTGCTTAATAAACTGAGGGGGGATTCTTGTGTAATTTGCTTTTTTGTGTTTTCGTTTGTACATGGGGTATAGCATCTGTTTAGTGCTGGATGTCTTCGGTTACCGTATAATGTAGGTTTCGGTTGAAAGAATTATTTTTATTTTCTTCTGTCGTCTAAATTCTAAAAAAAAAGAAGGAAAATCCATATGCAAAAAGAAAGGAAGTTATCTGAGACTTTAAGGAAGGAGTGAAGTAAGCAGTTTGAGGTTCCACAAAAGTGTCCTTTGTTTTCTCTGTATTGGCTCTTAGATTAATGGGGCGGGGATGGCTCAGTCGGTAGCGCGCCAGGCTCGTAATCTGTAGTTCCCAGGTTCGAGTCCCAGTTGGGTCAGCGTTGAGATTTATCTCCGCAAAATTCCCCGCCCTGCCCACGGTCAGTAGGGGACACCGATGGGCTTGGAAAGGCCGCCGTCCGTCGGATGGGACGTTAAGCCTTGGCCCCGTATGCGGGAGAGAGCCATACCCTGTGCACGTTAAAGAACACGCTGGATGGCCTTGACGGGAGGCTACCATCTGTCTCCCAACAGCTGTTCCAGTGGGTCCCCTCCCCCAACCTTCTCTGAGCCTTCGGGGTCCATGTGACCTGGCCATTTAGCCCATGGTGTGCAAAAAATTGTCGCTCAGAGGTAAAACAACCCAACCTTTAGATTAATGAATAAATGTCAAAGATAGAATCCAAGTTTATAAGTTGTTCGTTCCAAAATAATACTACTGAATTTACATTGGTTTCTATAAATTAAGGAACAACCCTATGTTTGGTCAATGGGAAGCTAACGACGAAGCTCTAGAACTTCTAAAATAAGATTTTTGGTTTGAAAAATGTGATACTAGATAAAGATCTCAATCAAATATCTCCATATCTCGAATTTAAACAATATTAAGTTATGGAAGTTTGAATTTTTAACAACAGCAATGTCAGTCTTAAGAAAATTGTAGAAACTTGATGAATAGTGAAAGAAATCTTTACACAAACTTCTAAAACACACACTTATTTTTATTAAACACTTTGATACAATACTAATTGCTAATCTATCCATAGTAAATACACAGATTACCTGTAAAGATAGACTTCAAACATTAGTTAAATTATTCTGAAAAAAATTCATCGCCGACACGGCGGGAATCGAACCCGCATCTCTCTAGATTCATGCCAGAGCGTGCTACTATTGCACCACGCCTCGGACAATAAAATTTTTCAGAATACGACCTTACAAATCTTCACTGAGATTTGGTTGACACACACTCTTGGCATGCATCTAGAGAGATGCGAGTTCGATTTCCGTCGTGTCGGCGATGAATTTTTTTCAGAATAATTTGACTAATTGCTAAGTTTTATTTAACTTCTTAAGTGTATTTCACTTAAGTTTATTTACACTTCAATTTCCGTAATTGGCATTGTTATTGTTAAATATTCAAACTTCCGTAACTCACTAAATATTGAACGAATATTGTTGAAAATCGAGATATTGATTATTTGATTGAGATCTTTATCTGCAGTAACATTTTTCAAAACAAAAAAACTTATTTTAGATGTTATTGGACTTCGATTAATTTATGTTCCTTAATTTATGGAAACAAGTGTATTATAAAAACCTTTAGTCATTTTGTGTTTGTGATATTATTTCTGCCCTTATTCCTTAAAAAATTGCTAATGGTTGCCTAAACGATTTTCATTCTAATAGACAAATTCTTCTCAAGCTTGAAGCTGAATAGAATTTCATTTTACCGTCAGTTTTTGTTAGTTTTATCTCTGACTGACAAGCACTGTGTTTTAACATTATTTAGATGTCCTGCAGAGTTAGAAGCTGGCCAACTCGGTGACTGACTGCCATTGATTGATAAGTCACGTGACTTATGGGCGTCATGTTTTGTCGTACCTTAGGACGAAAGCCTATAAGTTAGTATGAGTAAGCTAGTTAGAGCTTCTCAGTTGTTGTAGTTTTAAAATTTCTACCACATTTTTTGCCTATACACGCTTCCATGTTTTAGCAATGCCTCACTGGGCTGCATTGGGTTGGGTTGTTTTACCTCTGAGCAGCACTTTTTTGCACACCATGGGTTAAATGGCCAGTTCACATTGACCCCGAAGGCTCAGAGAAGGTTGGGGGAGGGGACCCACTGGAACAGCTGCTGGGAGACAGATGGTAGCCTCCCGTCAAGGCCATCCAGTGTGTTCTTTAACGTTCACAGGGTATGGCTCTCTTGCACACGGGGCCACGGCTTAACGTCCCATCCGACGGACGGCGGCCTTTCCAAGTCCATCGGTGCCCCCCCTGACCGTGGGCAGGGCGGGGAATTTTGCGGAGATAAATCTCAACGCTGACCCAGCTGGGGACACGAACCTGGGAACTACAGATTACGAGCCTGGCGCGCTACCGACTGAGCCACCCCCGCCCCACTGCATTGGGTGTAACATTTCCACTCAGAAATAAATTAATGAAATCATACCTGTTTGTTTGTCTGTCGGTCTCTTGACATTACACTTTCTTTTGATTTTAGAGATATGTGAAAAATTATTTTTTGGTTGGATAGGTGTCAATGAAATATTACGATTCGCAATTTTCTAATCATCCAATAGCTTTATAGCGCCCTCTACCGGTGGAAAAAATCTCAAATGCTAAAATTTTAAACGAATATTGCAAATCTATTTATATTGAAAATCTGAAATTTGACAGTAGAGTGTTAAAAGTCAGGAGGTTTACTTTGGCAACAATATCATTACTCTACCATTATTCGAACTTCAACGCCCTATCGCGGTGGAAATTCAAATCAATGGAAGATTCAGAAATTGCCAAAAGATATATTTTATTAAAACCTCTCCAACCGAAAACAATTTTTTATTTAACTCTTAAAAGTTTTAATATTTATTAGCATGTAACTGGACAATACAAAGTGAAAATAATAACACATTTTTTGTGAAAATTGGAATAAAATTCCTTTTATTATTTCAATCAAATCAAAATACAGTAAAGATAACCTAGCTTACAATTTCATATTAAAATTCGTTATTCTAGTTATTCTCGTATAAATAAAAATTGAATAGCATGTGATTTTTTCACTTCTGAGTATTCCTTGTGTGGGCACAATGGGCTCTAATTGGCCAGGTCACAAGAATCCCAAGGTACAGTCGCTCAAAAAAAATATCCGAATACTATGGTTGATTACAGAATTCAGAAAAAATATCTGGCGAAGATTTTTTTTTTGAAATTAGTGATCTGGCAACCTTTGTGTCACGTGACACGAAGGTTGCCAGATCACTAATTAAAAAAAATCTTTTCCAGATATTTTTTCTGAATTCTGTAATCAACCATAGTGTTCGAATATTTTTTTGAGCGACTGTACAGAGTAGAGTAGGGAAAAGAGTATCCACTGGAGTGTTGCTAGGAGACTGATGAAAGTCTCCAGTGAAGACCATCTAGTGAGTTTTACAACATGAAGAGAGATGGCTCTTCTTAAAACGAAAGGGGAGGGTTGACTCAATCGGCAGCATTCCAAGCTCGTAATCTGCAATTCCGAGGTTCGATTCCTGACTGTTTCTGAGTTAAGATTTATCTCCGCTGACTCTCACTCTATCTCTATGAGAAAAGGAGGCTTGGAAATGTAGTCAAAGTTTGAACGTCAAAGTTGTCTTGACGTGAGACTTCCATATTCTTCCTGTCTAGTGGGTCCCCTTTCCCTGATCAAACATTGAACGACTGGAGACTTTGTGAATGGGATCTTTAGCCTAATGTACACAAAGAAAGGCTCCTCAGAGGCAAAACAACTGAACAGGGATTTTTATGATGGGCATTTATGTTAAGAATTTAAATTCCAAGCGTTCTGGGGCGAGGGTGGCTCAGTCGGTAGCGCGCCAGGCTTGTAATCTGTAGTTCCCAGGTTCGAGTCCCAGCTGGGTCAGCGTTGAGATTTATCTCCGCAAAATTCCCCGCCCTGCCCACGGTCAGTAGGGGACACCGATGAGCTTGGAAAGGCCGCCGTCCGTCGGATGGGACGTTAAACCGTGGCCCCGTATGCGGGAGAGCTATAACCTGTACACGTTAAAGAACACACTGGATGGCCTAGACGGGAGGCAACCATCTGTCTCCCAACAGCTGTTCCAGTGGGTCCCCTCCCCCAACCTTCTCTGAGCCTTCGGGGTCCATGTGACCTGGCCATTTAGCCCATGGTGTGCAAAAAAAGTGCCGCTCAGAGGTAAAACAACCCAACAACCCAAGCGTTCTGATGGTTGTTTAAGCTACATTAAATAACTCCTTACTATTAATTGATATTTATTTTCACCTTTTTCTATAAAATAACGACTCTATGAATACATAGCCGTGTAAGAAGCTAAAAGTACTTAAACGATACGATCCTGAGGTAAAGAAAAATACCTTCTTTAGATTCGTTGAAACGCATTGTGGAAAATGTCTCGGAAATCTGTTAAAAAGAAGAAAATACTCAATGCTTTGAATTTACGTTTCTGTCTCTAATAGTTGTAGAGAGAAACAACCATGAGTTACATCGAGATGATCACTTTTCTGGGAAGTTTTCCTTGACTTATTGTTTTACAGGCAAGCATATCTGGGGTAGTGGCATTGAAAACAAACTCGCACACATTTTTCTAGAGAATAATGCAGTGTTGTGTTCGAGTTGGCAATGTTGAAAGCATGTAAAGCAGGCTCTTGGATCCAGACTTGTTCCTTTGATATGCAAGTTCAGCGTCCTGTCTTTCCACAAAGTGAAGACTTCAAGGTAAGAAACAAATATCCTTCTCCGACTACACTCAGGGGAACCTGAGCAGGGTTCTGAGTAAAAGAGGAAATGAACTTGGACCAGTTGTCCATAATGAGAACAAACGACTCGTCAACCGCGAAAGACTTCACGGGATACTAGGGCCAGTCTCGGAATTCTTCAGCGCGAGAATGGTTGCCTTCCCCATTCTCGGAAGTCTGCGCTTCATCAAATATTTACGCAGCCGGCGCCCCCCTGGCCTGTATTTCCGACGCAGGCCGCCAATGTGATTACGGGCGCATGGCCTCCCTGCACCCGATGCATAATTCAGCACCCAGCGTCGAACCTCCGATACCTTTGCCGCTGCGGACATTGATTGAGCCGTCAAAGGTAACTTTTTCACATAAGGCGGCAAGAAATGCGACGTTGTGCCCAAGCTACTCCCAACTGACGGTGCAGTGAGAGCTTGAGGTGAGAGCGGAATTGAAGTAGCGTGCTGCCACTTTGTTCTTCGTAGTGTGCTCTGCTTTGACTCCTCTGTCCCAGTCGTAAACCGCAAAGCCTTCTTTACAGGGGCAGAGGGAGGCTTGCAACGGACCATGCCACATGTTTTTATTCCTTTTCATGTGGGCGCTGATGCATCTGTTGTAGGGCAGCCGACATATGTGTTTGGTATGTCACGTATCGATTTCAGGAAACAATAAAATATTTATATTCATTGCGATGAATGTGAACTAGAAGAAACCAGAGGTGTAGCCACATCATTGGTTCTGTATGCTGCCGGAAGAAACGGGGAATTTATTTTATTTTATGGGTGATTTTGTTTTCTTATTTTGATTCTTTCCTGAACGAAATGTTTTTCCTTGTGGATGAAGATTTTCCCGAGATTTCCAATCTATTTCAAGCATTCCAAAGAGAGACAATAATTGGTGAACTTTGAAACTCACGCCGGTTGAAATAAGCTTAATCTCGATTTTTTGCTCAAGAATGCAGAAAAACGACTTTAACAAAACTAATTTCAAGACTATTATAATAAGTTATTTCTTCGTTCTTGAAAATTAAAATAAAATATATATGCATCCATGCAAAACTTCATTAATCATTTATGAAATATGATTTTTGCGAAAGTTATTAAAGTTATCCAAATATTAATTTAAAAAATAATGCACCACCAGCACAAACATGCACGCTTCATCCAGGACTCGAACCTATGTACCTTTGAGCAGTATGTCCCGAAAAAAGTATAAATAAACTATAATTCAAAGAGTATTGAGACATTTATATGTAATGTGAATGAAAATCCACATAGAAAACTTTCTTGAAAATAAGATTTTTTTATGAAAAAATGTCACTGGAAGCAAGTTGAAGATCTTTATTAATTTTTTTTAAATATCGATTTTTAGCAATATTCGCTTAATATTTAAAGAGTTATAGATGAACTAAAACGTTTAACAGCCTGTCAACATTCATGCAAATTTACCTCAAAATTGAAAGTTTTATTATTTAAAAGTTTTCTTTTCCTAAACACTTTATTTAAAAAATAAAGTAAATATAACAGCAGTTTCTATTGTAAAATGTTCCAACATCAGTTACTCGTTAAAAGAATATTGATGAAAATTGAGAATTCGAGATTTTCGTAAGAATTTTAAACTATCTTCAATATCAGTTTTTAGTAAAAATAATTATTTTAGTGATAAGAGAACTTTGAATATGATACCCACTTCATAAACATGCAATGCTCTAATACTTTAAGAAATGAAGTGCACATAGCACGAAGCGTCCTAATACTTTTAGTAACAAAGTGCTTATAACATGAAGTGTCCTAATACTTTTAGTAACAAAGTGCTTATAACATGAAGTGTCCTAATACTTTTAGTAACAAAGTACTTATAACATGAAGTGTCCAAATACTTTTAGTAACAAAGTACTTATAACATGAAGTGTCCAAATACTTTTAGTAACAAAGTACTTATAACATGAAGTGTCCAAATACTTCTATGAACAAAGTGCACACAACATAAAGTGTCCTAATACTTTTAGTAACAAAGTAAGCATAATATGAAGTGTCCTAATACTTTTAGTAGCAAAGAGCCCATAAGATGAAGTGCTCTAATATTTTTAGTAGGAAAGTGCACATAATACAAAGTGTCTTAATACTTTTAGTAACAAAGTTCACATAATACAAAGTGTCTTAATACTTTTAGTAACGAATTCCCATAAGGTGAAGTGTCCTAATATTTTTAGAAACAAAGTGCACATAATACGAAGTGTCTTAATACTTTTAGTAACACAGTACACATAATACAAAAGTGTCTTAATACTTTTAGCAACAAAGTGCACATAACACAAAATGTCTTAATACTTTTAGTAACAAAGTGCACATAATACAAAATGTCTTAATACTTTTAGTAACGAATTGCCATAAGGTGAAGTGTCCCAATATTTTTAGAAACAAAGTGCACATAATACGAAGTGTCTTAATACTTTTAGTAACAAAGTACACATAATACAAAGTGGCTTAATACTTTTAGTAACAAAGTGCACATAATACAAAGTGTCTTAATACTTTTAGTAACAAATTCCCATAAGGTGAAGTTTCTGAATACTTTTAGTATCAAAGTGTCGATAAGATGAAGAGTCGTAATGCTTTTAGTAACAAAGTGCACATAATACAAAGTGTCTTAATACTTTTAGTAACAAATTCCCAAAAGGTGAAGTGTCGTAATGCTTTTAGTAACAAAGTGTGTATATGAAATCTAAGATTTACCAGAAGATGTTTTTGAAAATAAAAAAAATCCTATTTCTGTATTCCAGAATTTTTTGGTTGCTTATGTTATAAATTGATTAGGAGCTGCCACTTAGTTTTATATCTGAGTAGTGATCTTTCATATATTTCATTATGTGCCCTAACTTGATAACAGCGTAAGGGTGGATGTATTTCCTGCTGCAATGAACAAGAAACATCAAAGATAAACTTTTCTCCCGAGGTATCTTTATCGCGATTATTGCTTTGTTTTCCTTTGCTATGAGAGATCCTTTCCGTTTTTTCAACTCACTTCGTAGACTTTTTCATTATTCTGCTACACATATTTGAAATAAATGTATAAGGCAGAGAATTTTCATAGAAGCTATTCTTAGTTTGTATAGCCCTTCGCATACACGGTTGGGTTGTTTTATTTCTGAGTGGAACTTTTTTGCACACAATGGACTAAATGGCCAGGTCACGAGGACCCAGGGCTGATAGAAGATCGATGGACGGAACCCACTGGACGATTAATGAGACAGATGAAAGCCTACTGTCAAGGAAATTCAGCTTGTGCTTTAGCATGAACAGGGTATAGCTTTCTTGTACAAGAAACTAAGGCTTAGCGTTCCATCCGACGGACGGCGGCCTTTCCAAGCTCAACGGTGCCCCCTTTCTCACCGAGGGCACAGCGGGGGTTAACAGAGAAAATTATCGACGTAGGCACAACTAGGACTTGACCTGAGAACTTCAGATTAAGAGTCTGACATTCTACCACCAGTCAACTCCCGTCTTCACACAAGAACATGCCTAACTGAGACGGAGTCATGGCTCACCATTATCTCAGAGTTAACATTCCACACAAAGCTTGCCTGCTGCTTCAGTAACTACTATTCAGTTAAGAATTTAATTTTCTTTTGTTTTTCTTCTTTCAAAAATAAGTTAACGAACGATGTTTTACTCAATTTTTCTGCACGTATTCAAATGTTTGACATATATGAACATATGTTTAATAGTATGTCCTACATTTTGTTACTTAAGTAAAATCAAACAAAATAACTATTGGATCCAAACTAATTGTATTTAGGTAGATATTTTTTTTAATCTTATTTAATTGCCCGTTATAAGTATTTTAGTTGCTGTTTAACCAGCATTCGTTTTGTTTTGTTGTAACTATTATGCACAAAGCTGTTATCATGTTTGCTCGCAAATTTTGAGCGAACGTGAATCACATAATCAATATGATTTATATGCCTGATGTGAAAGTTAATAGTGTTAGCAGGTGGTCTTTCAAATCCGTTGCTCGTTAATATAAAGCGGAAAAGCACTGTAAAAAATGTGTAATTATTTTTACTCGCATAAAAATGAATTTGAGAGCTTAAGTGTTACAGTGTGGTAAATTACCAGAAATCCAACGTAGGCTTAAACTACCAAAAATGGATGTCTACTGAAATTTGCATTCTAATGTTGTAGGAATATCAAAAAGTGTTAGAAAAAAAATATTAGCATGTTTTCTGTTGAAAATGTATTAGCAAACAATTTTCTGTTGAAAAATATCAGCACACAGTCTTGTGCAATGAGATTATCTGCATCAGAGACAGATCAAATGTGTGTGTAGTGTATAGTAAGAGGGGATGGGAACCATCATCCCCATTGTAACTAGTAATAATCGGAGTGGAGGCGAATTAATGCTAAATATTAAAACAAAAAATTAATGGGAAAAAGTTTATGTTGCAACGCTGATCCAATTACATGGTTCTTCATTTATATTTTTGTAGACTAATCTAGTTAATTATCTCTCCACCTCCGTTTTGTGTACTAGATCCAGGTCTGGTCAGCATGCAATTTTGTGCTAAAATGTGTTCAATGTCAATTTGTAATAAGAAATTTTCAACGCACATTTTCCTGCTGGTAAATTATCAGCACAGTGTTTTGTAGTAGAAAAATATTTGCCCATCTGTTTGTTCTATGAAGTTATTAGTACCCATTTTGTGCTAAGAAATTATCAGCACACAGTTTTGTGCTGGAAATTGTCAGTTCAGAATGCAATTAAGAACTTCAAGATGTCGAAGAAGAAAAGACATTACCTGTTAGCTGGTAATTTCATAACTCAACTAGTGTGATGGTAACTCCACAATGCAAAAAAAATGTGTGCAGATATTTTTTATAGTACAAAATACATGTGCTCATAATTTCCAGCAAGAAACTATACAGATCTGGGCTGGGTTGTTTGACTTCTGAGGACAGTGTTTTACACATAATGGGCTACTAGGACACAAGGTTCCCAAGAACTCAGAGAAAGTTGGGGAAGGGGACCTAACAGATGGGAACTTCCTGTCTAGGCCATTCAGCGTGTTCTTTAACGTATGCATGGTGCGGTTCTCCTGCAAATGAAACCACGGCTTAACGACGGACGGCGGCCTTCCCAAGCCCATCGGTGTTCCCTTCAGCGCAGGGGCAGTGTTGTTTAAAGACAATATTCTAACAAGAAAATGCACAATGCAGAAAGAGTATGAAACGATCTCAATGAACACCTTATTACATCTTCGATAAAAGCCGTTTCTGAAAACATTTATTCTAAACTAACTTATCAAAATGCTTTAATTTCTTGAATTTATACGCTTTAAAATTTTCGCTTTAGCATTGTTTTTACTGAAGAGTTATTTTATTGCTTCATCTGTCATGGGTTTATTTTATTATTTACGATATCTCGTAGAACATTATATTTCGATTCTTATACTTTCGCAAATTCGCAAAGCAATTAATTTCTCCTGCAGTTTTATTAATTCTCCCAAATGGAGTCAATGCAAATTTTTATTTAGCTCCATTTACAGATCTCGACACTGAAAATTAGATTAATTCATTTTAAACAAATCTCGGCTTGGATATGCTGCACTGAACACTGGTGACTTTCGTATTAGGTCTCATACTCGTTAGTCATTTCTTTAAAAGTATTAGAACTAACTCGTCATTAATACTTTTAAAGAAGAAGGATATAAAGGCTAATTAGATTCTCAAGAAAACTGCTCTTAAGGAATCATCCTTCATTTGCACATTAATTGCGAGCTCTTTGTTCGTGTGTTAGTAAATATGGAATTTTTGCTTTGAAGATCTACAAATGTTTCTACATAAGAGGTTTTTTTTCCTCACAACGCTTCCTAAAATCTGCAACACTTTCGTGTCATAGGCAAAAAAAGAAAAATGAAGCAACCAATTAAGTTAATTAGCGAGTTGGCTCGTGCTATCGTTTTACCTGCCTTTTATCTCACCCTAGCTACAAATATCCTTGAAGCCAAAATATGATCGTTTTCACAAATGCAGGGAACGTTGTTAGTTCATGTTTGAGTGTCATCAAAAATTGATTTTTATTATTATCTATCTTCCTATTGCTTTTCGATCGTCCTTTGTCGGTTTGTGGATTTCTCAAAACAGTGGTTCCATCACATCTTTCGAACGCGACGGACAAACTTAATGATTTATACGTCAAATAAAAGCTTGTGACGTGAGAAGTGTCATAGGCTATAAAAACAATCGACCCCACTCTGTTCTCTTGTTCATGTGGCCTTCTATTCTTTTGCCCATGTGGCCCTCTATTCTCTTGTCCATGTGGCCCTCTATTCTCTTGCCCATGTGGCCCTCTATTCTCTTGCCCAGTTGCCCTCTATTCTCTTGCCCATGTGGCCCTCTATTCTCTTGCCCATGTGGCCCTCTATTCTCTTTCCCATGTGGCCCTCTATTCTCTTTCCCATGTGACCCTCTATTCTCTTGCCCATGTGGCCCTCTATTCTCTTGCCCAGTGGCCCTCTATTCTCTTGCCCAAGTGGCCCGCTATTCTCTTGCCCATGTGGCCCTCTGTTCTTTTACCCATGTGGCCCTCTATTCTATTGCCCATGTGGCCCTCTATTCTCTTGCCCATGTGGCCCTCTATTCTCTTGCCCATTGGCCCTCTATTCTCTTGCCCATGTGGCCCTCTATTCTCTTTCCCATGTGGCCCTCTATTCTCTTTCCCATGTGGCCCTCTATTCTCTTTCCCATGTGGCCCTCTATTCTCTTGCCCATGTGGCCCTCTATTCTCTTGCCCAGTGGCCCTCTATTCTCTTGCCCATGTGGCCCTCTATTCTCTTGCCCATGTGGCCCTCTATTCTCTTGCCCATGTGGCCCTCTATTCTCTTGCCCAGTGGCCCTCTATTCTCTTGCCCATGTGGCCCTCTATTCTCTTGCCCAGTTGCCCTCTATTCTCTTGCCCAGTTGCCCTCTATTCTCTTGCCCAGTGGCCCGCTATTCTCTTGCCCATGTGGCCCTCTGTTCTTTTGCCCATGTGGCCCTCTATTCTCTTGCCCATGTGGCTCTCTATTCTCTTGCCCATGTGGCCCTCTATTCTCTTGCCCATGTGCCCCACTATTCTCCTGTCCACATGGCCCTCATTTCTATTGTGCAGTGGTCCTCTGTTCTGTTGTTCCTGTAGCCTTATGTTGTTCTTATGTCCCGCTATTCTCTTGTTTGATTGTGTGGCCCTCTGTTCTGTTGTTCTGTGGCTGTCTGTTTTGTTGTTCGTGCCACCCTCAATTGCACTTGTTCATGTGGCACTATGTTCTGCTCTCTCGTAGGTCCTCTGTTCTGCTGCTCTGCGGCCTGTTTTGTTGTTCGTTTCGCCCTCTCCCTTCTTTGTGTGGTCCTCTATTTCTCTTGTTCGTGTGACACTATGCTTTGCTCTTCATGTGACCCTCTGTTCTGTTGTTCGGTGTGCCCTCTTCTCTCTTGTGGGGCGGGGGTAGCTCAGTCGGTAGCGCGCCAGGCTCGTAATCTGTAGTTCCCAGGTTCGAGTCCCATCTCCGCAGAATTTCTCCGCCCTGCCCACGGTCAGTAGGGGACACCGATGGGGTTGGAAAGGCCGCCGTCCGTCGGATGGGACGTTAAGCCGTGGCCCCGTGTGCGGGAGAGCCATACCCTGTGCACGTTAAAGAACACGCTGGATGGCCTTGACGGGAGGCTACCATCTGTCTCCCAACAGCTGTTCCAGTGAGTCCCCTCCCCCAACATTCTCTGAGCCTTCGGGGTACATGTGACCTGGCCATTTAGCCCATGGTGTGCAAAAAAGTGCCGCTCAGAGGTAAAACAACCCAACCCTTCTCTCTTGTTTGTGGCTCTATGTTCTGCTGTTTGTGCGGCTCTTTATTCTGTTGTTCGTATGGCTCTTTGTTCTGTTGTTCGTATGGCTCTTTGTTCTGTTGTTCGTATGGCTCTTTGTTCTGTTGTTCGTATGGCTCTTTGTTCTGTTGTTCGTATGGCCCTTTATTCTGCTGCAATGGTATGACCCTTTTTTTCATGTTTGTATGGCACTCTGTTCTGTTGCTCATTGGCCTGCGCTTCTGCTGTTCGCGTGACCTTTGTTTTGTTGTTAATATGGTCTTCTGTTGCCCAGTGGCCATCGTCTCGTGTGGCCCTCTATTGTGTTGTTCGTCGAAAAGATATGCAACATTACGGAAATCAATGGCGGAGCCGATATTTAGTATAGTGGCTAGTACACTCTGGCATGAATATGGAGAGACGTGGGTTCGAGTCGGAAAAAACAATTTTTTTCGTTGAAGTATTTATTGAATTTTTTTTATGAAAAAGTAATTATCTGTGTACTTGCTAGTGAAGGAGTAAACATTCTGTGTTTTTTCCGTCACCTGTATATTCATAAAAATAATAATAAAAAGTTAAATATTACATCATGGGTTTCCTAATATTAATCTGATTACGAAATAATGAGCTTTTTGAATATAAATTGTTTGTCTAATAATTTGTTTGGTGTTATAAGTATGAATATAGTATAATATGCTTAAATCAGTAGACAACTTGAGTATATATATATAAAACATCAGCATGTATGCAACTGTGTGCTTCTTTAATATGTGATATGAGTATAATTGTTATTTTTTTTCATAATCTTCGGTAGTTTAGCGAAATAATACTTTTTCAGATGTCTTTTAGATCTGTTATATTAATGACTTTTATTTCCCATCTAATTGCTCTGAAGCTAAAAAATAACATTTACTTTTAGCAATAATTCCTATCAGAAGTAATTTAATAATTAATAAAATATTAAAATATGTGCAATAAAAATGAGATAATAATAGTCTTCGGAATTTAAGAAATCGTAATCGAGATGTGTTTGGATTGAAGAAAAGATGGTGATCGTATTATAAAGAGAATAATTGGATTAAAATGATTTCTTGTAAAACGATAGAAACTTGAAAAATATCTTCCACTTGGCTCAAGAGTTATTTTTATTCCACCAAGGTCGTAAAAAATTTCCCCGCTATTGGATTATTAGCTCTAAAGTTAGGACGGATGTTGTCAAAGCTGACTCTTCTAAACTTTATGTGTTTCTTACGGGAGTATTTATGCAATGAAGATCCTCGGTGTTACGGTAAAATTTCGGGATTTTTCCACGAAAGCCATTACCCGTCGCGAACCTCTAAAATGCGTTAAAATTTGTCTCCACCGAGCGAACTATTTGGCTCTGCGGATGATACAAAATGTAGATGCGACATTGATGGATGGATATACTGGGAGAATGGCACTACTTTTATTACGTAAATAAGAACTCAGATTCTATTTTTAGTCCCTAGAGCAGCAGAGAACCACCAAAGCTATCATCCTTCGCCTTTATCTTCTTCTATCTCACTATTTTCACGATCATTTTTCTGTTCAGAGGTATGAAAGGATCTATGGGGCTCTGCCATCAGACCCTTAAACTTTTTTTCCCTCACTGTTACAGTATCTTCAGTTCCGGTGTACAAATTCTGATCAGTGTTTTTCTTTCCGAAGGTTTAAGATTATACTTTGGCTAATTCTCGTCTCTGTTGTTATGAGATGGTTGGCATTTTGGACGGGGATCTAACATGTTTTTTCCACCTTGCTAAAATTTTATTTATTTTCGTTTCTTTCTTACTTTAGAGGAGTGTTTCCCAACCGGAGTTCCGCGAAACTTTTTTCTCTGGGGTGGGGAGAGAGGGAGGGGGAGGGGGTGAATGAAAAAGGAGTTCCGTAGGACTGGAATAATAATTTTTTGGAGTTCCCTCACTGTTAAAAGGATGGGAAAACGTGCTTTAGAAATATTACACTTTATTAGTAGAGAAGCTCCTAAATGGTGGGAACTTAAAAAAAAAATAAAACCCCCTCAAGCAGCTTTTTGCCACAGAGGTGTGTCAGGAGCCCGTCAGTTTATATGTCATAGTACAAGGTCTGTAAGGATGGCAGGACCTCAGCAAAAAGTCAACTATGCCTTACCCGGAGCTCGAATCCAGGTCCCTTTGATTAGCAGCCAAGAGCGCTAACCACTCGCCACTAGACGGCTGGTGAGGACAACCAAAAAATTAGGCCCTTCCAGAATTTTTTACCGCGAAACATTTGTCTATTGATAACTCTCCCCATACTACTCCATTCATAGCTCTGAAGTATCCATTCATAACTCTCAAATCTCCATTGAAAATTCTCAATTCTCCATTCATAACTCTTCCCATACTACTCCATTATAATTCTTAATTCTCCATTCGTAACTCTCAATCCTCCATTCATAACTCTTCCCATACTACTCCATTCATAACTCTCCCCATAGTAATCCATTCATAACTCTACCCATACTGCTCCATTAATAACTCCCCATAGTACTCCATTCATAACTCTCAATCCTCGATTCATAACTCTTCCCATACTACTTCATTCATAACCCTCAATCCTCGATTCCTAATTCTCCCCATACTAATTCATTCATAACTCTCCCCATTCTAATCCATTCATAACTCTCTCCATAATAACCCACTCATACTCTTAATCACCCATTCATACCTCTTCCCACACTACTCCATTAATAAATCTCCCCATACTAATCCATTCATAACTCTCCCCATACTAATCCCTTCATAACTCTCAATTCTAGATCTCCATTCATAAACCTCTCTACTACTCCATTCATAACTCTCCCCATACTACTCCATTCATAACTCTCCCATACTGCTCCATTAATAACTCTCCCCATACTTCTCCATTCATAACTCTCAATCCTCGATTCATAACTCTTCCCATACTACTTCATTCATAACCCTCAATCCTCGATTCATAACTCTTCCCATACTACTCCATTCCTAACTCTCCCCATACAGGGGCGGGGTGGCTCAGTCGGTAGCGCGCCAGGCTCGTAATCTGTAGTTCCCAGGTTCGAGTCCCAGCTGGGTCAGCGTTGGGATTTATCTCCGCAAAATTCCCCGCCCTGCCCACGGTCAGTAGGGGACACCGATGGGCTTGGAAAGACCGCCGTCCGTCGGATGGGACGTTAAGCCGTGGCCCCGTGTGCGGGAGAGAGCCATACCCTGTGCACGTTAAAGAACACGCTGGATGGCCTTGACGGGAGGTTACCATCTGTCTCCCAACAGCTGTTCCAGTGGGTCCCCTCCCCCAACCTTCTCTGAGCCTTCGGGGTCCTTGTGGCCTGGCCATTTAGCCCATGGTGTGCAAAAAAATGCCGCTCAGAGGTAAAACAACCCAACTCCCCATACTAAATCATTCATAACTCTCCCCATTCTAATCCATTCATAACTCTCTCCATAATAATCCACTCATACTCTTAATCCCCCATTCATAACTCTTCCCATACTAATTCCTTCATAACTCTCCCCATACTACTCCATTCATAACTCTCCCCATACTACTCCATTCATAACTCTCCCCATACTAATCCATTCATAACTCTTCCCATACTGCTCCATTAATAACTCTCCCCATACTACTCCATTCATAACTCTCAATCCTCGATTCATAACTCTTCCTATACTACTTCATTCATAACTCTCAATCCTCGATTCATAACTCTCCCCATACTACTCCATTCATAACTCTCAATCTTCGATTCATAACTCTTCCCATACTACTCCATTCATAACTCTCCGCATACTAATCCATTCATAACTCTCTCCATTCTAATCCATTCATAACTCTCTCCATAATAATCCACTCATACTCTTAATCCCCCATTCATAACTCTTCCCATACTACTCCATTCATAACTCTCCCCATATTAATCCATTCATAACTCTCAATTCTAGATCTCCATTCATAACTCTCCCCATACAAATCCATTCATAACTCTCAATTCTAGATCTCCATTCATAACTCTCCCCATACTACTCCATTCATAACTCTCAATACTCTATTCATAAGGTAGGCAGTGGCGTCGCAGCCACACACTTCGGACACCTGTGTCGGGTTTAATCTCTAGCCAAAGCAGCGAGGAATGTGATTTATAAAATTTACGCAGAAAGAGCCAAGTTGGATCATCACAACAAATGGGGGAGCGATCGGTCAAGCATCTGCCGAGTTACAGGGAGCAGAAAACTTTCGCCACCGGTAAAAGTTCACCCATGACGTAAGTGAGTCTTCGCATTGTTTTGGAATACGGCTGAAGCTAAAGCTGTTTGGAATCAGCGCCTTCAAAAGGCATTTTACTATCCCAAATGAGCTTACTTTTTGCGGCCTATAAATTTATTTTTTGCCGCTACAAGTAACTTTATTTTTTGCTGCCTCCCACAAAAATTGTTTAAAACCTCAAATGAATATCCTGCTTTTTGACATTACAATTGATTGAATTTTTTGCCGCCACAACGATCGTGCCATTTTTGTCATCTCAAACAATCGTGACTTTTTGAGGTCAAACGTTTATTTTTCTGACACCACTATGTAAAATAAAATGCCAGCTAAATCATTAGTAACAAGATTCCAAAAATATTCTTCACAGGTTCTTAAACTACAGAAGTTTTGGAAAATGACGAACAGTAGTATTTTATTCGTACCTTTCTAACTCAAGAAGGATTTTTTTCATTTATTTATTAAAATGAAAAACAATTTAAATGCTTAAAAATAGACAAACTACAAACTGAGAACAACTGGTCTTTTTTTTTGGAAAAAGATCTCAAAGTATTTTAACAGATATTGGCTGATTGTTGTATATATTTGTCGACTGTCGCTACCAGAGTCGGAAAGGGGAGGGGAGGGGGGGCGGAAGGGTTGGGTTGGGTTGTTTTACCTCAGAGCGGCACTTTTTTGCACACAATGGGCTAAATGGCTAGGTCACATGGCCCCCGAAGGCTCAGAGAAGGTTGGGGGAGGGGACCCACTTGAACAGCTGTTGGGAGACAGATGGTAGCCTCCCGTCAAGGCCATCCAGCATGCTCTTTAACGTGCACAGGGTAAACCCCGCACACGGGGCCACAGCTTAGCGTCCCATCCGACGGACGGCGGCCTTTCCAAACTCATCGGTGTCCCCTACTGACCGTGGGCAGGGCAGGGAGTTTTGCGGAGATAAGTCTCAACGCTGACCCAGCTGGGACTCGAATCTGGGAACTACAGATTACGAACCTGGCGCGCTACCGACTGAGCCACCCCCGCCCCAGGGCGGAAGAGATATATTACCATCTCTTAGAGAATGTTAGTAAGGGTAATGGAGATAAAAAATATTAAACTTGTGCACATTTCAGCATTTTTAATGAAAATTTTAAAACTTCTAAAATGAGGAGGAAAATGTTACATCGCGATGGAAATCCCGTTTTTTGTTCCCCCTCCGCCCTTACCTTTTTCCGGCTAGATTGTGTCACTTACACCTCACCCCTATTTTTTTTTTAGAAGAGGGCCTGGTCGCTACTATTTAAGTTCTAAGAAGCGGGAAACTTTACATACAGGGTGTTTCAAAAATCTCTGTATAATTTTCAATGGGAGATTGGGGACACAAAGACAAACTTTTTTCGTCTGTGAATGTATGTCCGCTGACGAAACCCTTCGGTGCTAGAGGTCGCTGCAATTGGCTAGAGGGGCGAAGTGGGAACGGAGAACGAACTTGTGTTTGCCGTCGGCATTCGTAAATCAGACACATTACGTGTAACATGTAGTGTTTCACGACTGCTGAGATGGCTGACATGCATCTGGCGTATAGGGCTGCCAATGGAAATGGAAGAACTGCTGTGAGGTTGTACCGACAGCGCTTCCCAATCAGGCGTGTGTCAAACCTTTTGCGCATTTGCATCGGCAACTGCGAGAAACTGGAACATTCCATGCAAACATGCATGACACTAGTCGGGAGAGAACCATGCGCACTCCTGACATGGAAGAAGAGATACTACGGCGGATTCAGGACAATCCAGGCACAAGCACGCGAGCTGTTGCAGGTAGCCTCGGTGTGGACCACGCCCTCGTGTGGAGAGTGTTGCACGAGCAGCAGTTATATCCGTTTCATCATCAGAGAGTCCAGACATTGCAACCTCAGGATTACCCTCTTCGTGTGGAATTCATGCGCTGATTTCTGCAGCAGACAGTGGTGCAGCCTAATTTTCCGCCTCATGTGCTCTTACTCAGATGAGGCCTCTTTTACACGTGAGGGTGTGTTTAATGTGCACAATTCTCACGTTTGGGCGCACGAAAATCCACATGCCACAATGGCGCATGGTCATCAACAACGGTTCGCTGTTAATGCTTGGGCGGGTATCGTCCATGACATTTTGATTGGGCCATACCTGCTGCCTCCCCGACTCAATGGGCAGATTTATTGGGTATTTCTTGAAGAAACATTGCCGGGACTGCTGGAAGATGTTCCCGTGGCTATTTGCAGATGAATGTAGTTTCAACACGACGGAGCGCCACCACACTTCAGCAATGAAGTGCGAGATTATCTCAACGCCACTTTTCGGGGCCGATGGATAGGCCTGGGTGGATCCGTGGCCTGGCCACCAAGATTGGCCGATTTAAACATAAAAAATAAATACCCCCTCAAGCAGCTGCTTGCCACAGAGGTCTTACAGGAGCCTGTCAGTTTATATTCCATAGTAGAATGTCTGTGAGGATGGCAGGACCTCAGCAGAAAAACAACACGAACATCCATGCCTTACCCGGGGCTCGAACCCAGGTCCCTTAGATCAATAGCCAAGCGCTCTGACCACTCGGCCACAGGATGGCTTCGCCCGATTTGACAGGTATCGATTTCTTCCTATGGGGACACATGAAGAACCTTGTGTACGAGACTCCCATTGACTCAGATGAAGACCTCGCCTCAAGAATCGCTGTCACCGCTGCAACTGTTCGCGAAATTCCGGGAATCTTTCAACATGTTCGGCAAATCAATGCTTCGACGCTGTCATGCATGCAACGCTGTTGCTGGTCGCAACTTTTTATGTAGTGTGTCGTACCTAGCTGTGATTTGTTGCCTGAATTTCATTTAGAAATGAACGTTGTAACCTGAACAGGTTTAAACCCCCTTGGCACAAAATGTAAAACATCATTTTTAATTTGGGTTTTGCTAATTTTATTTTCCTTTCGGTTGCATTATTGTTCTTATTTTGATGTTCTTATTCACATCTAGGCTAAATGTTTTTGCAAAGCTTTATACTATAAATTTGTAAGAAATATCTGTTAAATCCGAACTAGATGATGAATAATGTAAAATAATGTAAATAATGTTAAATCTGAACTATACAATGAATATCTCTACAATAAGACGCTGTACAAGAAGTTTAAAACTGATTTTTTTTATCAAAGTGTTTGAAGATTTTTGTACACTTTGATAAAAAAATTGTTTTTGTAAAACTCTATTACATGTTCTTCCACTTAAAGATCTCTTGAAGAAGGAGTGATTTTGTATGAAAACTAATTCTGAGATTTTCTGTTATTCTGCTGCTCTAAGTGGGTGCTTTTAAAGCTTACTGTAGCCGCTGAAGCTAAAAAGTCTTCTTTTTGATTTTTCAAAGCTGTTTTCTCCTCCTTTAGGTTTCCAGCTCCGCAGAAATGTGCCTTTTATCCTTGCCACTGCTATTCACTGTACATCTGGTGAAGTTTACTTGGAGCTGCACTTTCTTTGGCTTTTGTCGCCCAATTACTGACTGGTGGATGCAACGCAGATGTTTTTTTTTCCATTACTCTTTCTGTTTTGCCTTTGAGGTCAACTCACACAGTTCAGTAACAGAAGTCTATATAAACTTCTATGTTGTAAACTTCCAGTCAAATATCGTTACAGCGATAGTATACAGCGATAATATATATTTTTTTTATTTTTTTTATTTTTTGTTATACTTTCATTTTAAAGTCACTGCTTTTGTTCTCCATTCTGTGAGATTTAGTAAATAAATAAATAATGGAAAACTTTTGCGCTTTGAATGTCTAGTCTTCTCCTGTTTTTTTAAGTGTGACTGAATGCTTAATTTTGTCTTGAGACCGTTTCTTGCATTCATTCTTTTCTTCACTGAGTGTTCTGCACAGCAACAGTCGTTTTCGCTTGACGTCGAACGTCTCAACTCGGTGCAATGTCGTTTTCTCTTGTTGATTCAAACATATTTCACTTCGCTTTGACTTTAGTTCTTCACTTCAGTTGTGTGAATCGCGCTGAAGCCTTCTTTTATGGTCTTCTCGAACATCGAATGCCATTATTAGGTTGTCGTTTAAGGGCAGGAGCCTCTTTAAACGTATTCTTTTCACATTGACACTTATTATTGAAGCTTTGCAGTATAACAGTTTGTTACAATTTCTTCTCATGTTTTAGTGTCAAAAGCCTGTTTCTTTTTTGCTAGAGGTGCGATTTTTCTTATTGGCTGTTTTGCTGTTGTTGAATAGTTTTACCATTGTGCAGCAATTATTTTGCGCACAAGGGGCTAAATGATTGGGTTGGGTTGGGTTGTTTTACCTCTGAGCGGCACTTTTTTGCACACCATGGGCTAAATGGCCAGGTCACATGGACCCCGAAGGCTCAGAGAAGGTTGGGGGAGGGGACCCACTGGAACAGCTGTTGGGAGACAGATGGTAGCCTCCCGTCAAGGCCATCCAGCGTGTTCTTTAACGTTGGGTTGTTTTACCTCTGAGCGGCACTTTTTTGCACACCATGGGCTAAATGGCCAGGTCACATGGACCTCGAAGGCTCAGAGAAGATTGGGGGAGGGGACCCACTGGAACAGCTGTTGGGAGACAGATGGTAGCCTCCCGTCAAGGCCATTCAGCGTGTTCTTTAACGTGCACAGTGTATGGCTCTCCCGCACACGGGGCCACGGCTTAACGTCCCATCCGACGGACGGCGGCCTTTCCAAGCCCATCGGTGTCCCCTACTGACCGTGGGCAGGGCGGGGAATTTTGCGAAGATAAATCTCAACGCTGACCCGCTGGGACTCGAACCTGGGAACTACAGATTACGAGCCTGGCGCGCTACCGACTGAGCCACCGCCCCGCCCCAACTAAATGGTCAGATCACAAGAACCCCATGGACTCAGAGAAAGTCGGGAAGGGAACCAATTGGATAACTGTTAGGAGACAGATGGAAGCATCCTTCAAGGCCGTTCATCCTGTTTTTTTAATGTGCACAGGTATGGATCTCTTGCAACCGGCGCCATGGCTTAATTTCCCATCCGACGGAAGTCAGTCTTTCTATCTATCTATCTATCTATCTAATATCATCAGTGTCTTCTTTGGGACCCAGGGAAAGATGTGTGTCTGTGGTGTGTTGCGGAAATAGATCTCAATTGTGGCACAATTGGGATTCGAAACTGGGAACTGCGCTGGTTTATACAAGCCAGGCACGCTGTCGACTGAACCAATCCTCGGCCTGTTTTGCAGTGTTGGTCTGTTCAGTTGTTTCTTTTTTGTTTTCCCGTCGTATTTAAAGTAAAATTCTTATTCTTTAATCAAAGCTCAGAAAGTTCTTTCAAAAAGCTCTTCCCCGCGCAGTCAATGCGATGTCATGTGATTTATGTCCTGCTCTCCCGTTAATGGTACTCATTAGTTTAATGGAATTCCCGAATCTACAAGAAATGGGAAATCATTCTGATCCCCAGAGTGAAGCTCTCTGGATAGGTGTGTGATATAGAACAAAGGTGGATTATAATGCGATATTATTTTTTCTTTATCTCAATGTAGCTCGATGATATGGCGAACAGTGACATCTCATTGATCGAGGGTAGTGAGGCCTCTGATTGCTCGGGATCTTTCGGAATCTTTTTTCCGAAATAACCCTGAAATACTTGCGTGGTTCATCCTGCTTTCTAATAAATGAATTCTTTATGCAAAAGTACATCAGTCTCTCGGAGATCAAATGGCGGTGACAATCCTGCAACAACCAATTGATAACTATAAAAATATGTTGATATAATTGCATGAGCATTAGGAGCAGATTGATTTGTAAGGTAATAGCACTGCTAAGGTCTCGAAATTACAGCATTTATATGAGCATAAAAAAATCAAAGGTCGTTGACCTCACTCTTCCCGAAATTCCGAAATTTTTAGACGGTAAAAAATTAGGGTATTAAGGTTTAAGAAACGATTTTTTAGGACCATTGAAAAAAAAGGGGATGATGAAAATTTTAGCAAAGAGAGCAAAATTATTCAGTGTTGAAGTTTTCAACTGAAATAGTAAAGCAGTATAATAAATACAACGAGATGAAACTATATTAAGAGAGAAAGGAGGTTAAAATATTATGCCAATGTATTATTCTCTCCTGCAGATTGTGTGAGGGTGGCTCAGTCGGTAGCGCGCCAGGCTCATCATTTGCAGTTCCCAGGTTCGAATCCAACCTGGGTCGGTGTTGAGAGTTATCTCCGTAAAACCTCTCGCCCTCTGTCAATAAGGAACACCGATGGGCTTGGAAAGGACGCTGTCCGTCGGATGGAACTTTAAAGCGTGGCTCCGTGTGCGGGAGAGTTATAAAGAACACTCTGGATGGTTTTGACGGGAACTAACGATCTGTCTCCTAACAGCTATCCAGGTGGTCCCCGTGGGTCCTTTCCAAACCTTCTCTGAGCGCTAGGGGTCCCTATGTCCTGACCATTTAGTCAATTGTGTGCAAAATAAGTGCCGCTCAGAGGTAAAACAACCCAAACTTTTTGCAGATAAACTGTTAGCTTTAAAACTGTTACCTGTTAGGTTTGTGTTGTTTTACCTGTGAGCGGCACTTTTTTGCACACCGTGGACTAAATGGCCAGATCAAAAGGACACGGAAGGCTCAGAGAAGGTTGGGGGAGGGGACCCACTGGAACAGTTGTTGGGAGACAGATGGTAGCCTCCCGTCAAACCATCCAGTGTGTTCTTTAACGTGCACAGGGTATGGCTCTCCCGCACACGGACCACGGCTTAAAGTCTCATCCGACGGACAGCGGCTTTTCCAAGCCCATCGGTGTCCCCTACTGACTGTAAGCAGGGCGGGGAGTTTTGCGGAGATAAGTCTCAAGGCTGACGCAGCTAGGGACTCGAATCTGGGAACTGCAGATTACGAACCTGGCGCGCTACCAACTGAGCCACCCCCGCACCCAAAAGGCATACAGTAAAAAAGTGCATCATTTAGCACGCAGTGAAACTATCGTGGTTCATGATAAGGACAATCAACGATATGTTAAGCCATAGAGGCGTAGAGATTTCTGATGGTGTCTTGTCTCAATACACCAGGTGGACGTGACGTAATTGCAAATGCACGTGCGTTCCATAGCGTAGTTGTATTTTGGGACGTTTGAAGGCTAGCTTGCAGGTGAGATGCGATCATGTATCAAACATATTCGATCTGCGACAGATTTGAAGACATATTTAGCCAAGTAAGAGTCTGGTGCTTTGTAAACACCCCCCTAGAGAAGGCAGCAGTATATGGATGAGCGTTATCTTGCTGGAAGATGTATTTAAAAGATGGCCATACATAAATGGTAGTTCTATTGGTCATAGGACGTCGACAACGTGTCGTCGAGTGTTCACATTATCGATTACATGTACCAAAGGTGACCTTTCTCTCGTAATTGATGGCTCCCTAATTGAGAACACCCTGTGGGCGAGTCAAGGGATTTGCAAATGATTGATGGATCCGCCCTCTGTCTCCGTTGGCTTCAAACGTGGATGCGACGATCATCAGCGCCCCGGCAGAATCGGCACTCGTCGTTGAAGACAACGCATTGTCATTTCTCATTCTAAATAGCTCTAAAACGACACCAGTCCAGTCCAATCCAATTGTGGGGTCGGTGGAGAACAGTCTTAGCAATGGATGTTCTACATCTGCCAGTCTTTTGGCAGTGGTTCTGGTCATGTTGGGAACTTCCATGTTAGCAGTTACAATTCGTTGCTACGGTTTGCATTGGGCGGGGGTGGCCCAGTCGGTAACGCGCCAGACTCGTAATCTGTAGTTCCCAGGTTCGAGTCCCAGCTGGGTCAGCGTTGAGATTTATCTCCGCAAAAATTCCCCGCCCTGCCCACGGTCAGTAGGGGACACCGCTGGGCTTGGAAAGGCCGCCGTCCGTCGGATGGAACGTTAAGCCGTGGCCCCGTGTGCGGGAGAGCCATACCCTGTGCACATTAAAGAACACGCTGGATGGCCTTGACGGGAGGCTACCATCTGTCTCCCAACAGCTGTTCCAGTGGGTCCCTCCCCTAACCTTCTCTGAGCCTTCGGGGTCCATGTGACCTGGCCATTTAGCCCATGGTGTGCAAAAAAGTGCCGCTCAGAGGTAAAACAACCCAACCCAACGGTTTGCATTCCAGTCTGCTACTTCCTGCTAAAGAATTCTCAGATTCTCCCGTGTTGTTGCACGTCTGATAGCTCCTGACCCCGTGCGATGATTTTTGAGTACATTTAACTTCAACAGCATCACATTCCACATGTGAGACCAAGCATTTATATCAGCATGTAGCATTTGGAGGCACAGCAAAGAAAATCTGGTTCGAATACAGGATAAATATCGGTAACGTCTTTCTACTAAGACTTTCCTCACAGACCTCATTTCTAGTGATTTGTACTGACTGGCTTCTTTTCAATTTCCATCACAGCGAATGTAAGTATTCTAGGCCTTCTGGAGGAAAATATTGTCAGTTTTCTGTCAACCTTGTACAGCAAATGAGCCGTTTCATATTTCTATACATTTAAACTGCTGATAGCTTTGGGTTGGGTTGTTTTACCTCTGAGCGGCACTTTTTTGCACACCATGGGCTAAATGGACAGGTCACATGGACCCCGAAGGCTCAGAGAAGGTTGGGGGAGGGGACCCATTGGAATAGCTGTTGGGAGACAGATGGTAGCCTCCCGTCAAGACCATCCAGCGTGTTCTTTAACGTGCACAGGGTATGGCTCTCCCTCACACGGGGCCACGGCTTAACGTCCCATCCGACGGACGGCGGCATTTCCAAGCCCATCGGTGTCCCCTACTGACCGTGGGCAGGTCGTTGAATTTTGCGGAGATAAATCTCAACGCTGACCCAGCTGGGACTCGAACCTGGGAACTACAGATTACGAGCCTGGCGCGCTACCGACTGAGCCACCCCCTCCCCTCTGCTGATAGCAGTTGAGAACTGTCGAGAAAGACTTCAATTAAAAGACTTGGTACTTTCGTACGTAATGATTAGCAGTACTAAAATAACTCACACTACACTTTTCTTCAGCAACTGAAGAAAATCTCTGTGCTACAAAGAAAGATTCTCCCCTATCTCTTCATCTTCGTTTGGTCTTTCCCTTCTTCGTATTTATGCGGTATTTGTTCTTCTACAGATTAAAACCCACACTGTTGTGACCACCATTTCCCTGGACATCTGTAAAAACATCTTTGCTCCCAAGAAGCCTATCCGAATGCGAGCGATTCAAGACAGTGATGGTAGGAGATGGACTTAGACTCCTCTCCGCATCTCCATTAGGCGTTTCACAGCTCCGGGTGATGAAGTCGTAACTCTTCTTCTCTCGCAGAGTTTGCACTGCGATTGCTTTAACTTTGTCTTTCTCTTTTGATGGTCTTCTTCGTCTTCTTCTTCTCCCAATCGCTCTTGAAATCACTTCGGTTTTATTTGTTCTGAGAATTCTTCTTTCACCGCTCTAGATGTCTTTACCCGAAACACCAGAAATAGAAAGAGTATGCCTTTTTCATGAGTTCTTTAGCTGTAGTTGAAGGACTAGGAGTTGCTTAATGGAAGTTTGTCAAGATATCAGATGAAAGCTTGTGGGTTTGATCAGCGATGATGGAAAGTGCAACTTCAGCAGTTCCATCACTAGATGTGGAAATAGAATTGCAAGTTCTGGTATTTGGTGAAGGAGACTTGTACGAGGTCCTGCTAAGATTTCCCATTCAATGAAGGAAAACTTAACTTTATAAGGTGGATTAAGATTTTGCATTTTCGTGTAGGAATAGCAAACACTCCTCTTAAGTAAGGTTTGGGTTAACTTTGAGCGACATTTGTTTGCACACGGTGGGCTAAATAACCAGTCCCAAGGGCTCAGAGAAGGTTGCGGGAAGGGGACCCAAGGGACAGTTGTTAGGAGACAGATATAGACTTCCGTCAAGCTACCTAGCGTGTTTTTTAACGTGCATAGGGTGTGACTCTTTCATGCACACGAAATCATGGCTTAATGTCCCATCCGATGGACGACGCCTTTCAAAGCCCATCGGTTTCCATTTTATCATCGAGAGCTTGGCTGGGATTTCGTGGAGATAAATATCAACACTGCAGCAGTTGTGACTCGAATCTGAGAAGTACTGATTACAAGCGCGGTGCACTACCGACTAAGACAACCTCTGCCCCTCTTTAAGTAGAGGAAGAACTGACTGATATAATTGATTACAAAGTCCACAATTCGGTGAACATATTGACATAAACATGTTGATTTCTTCTGGCGAAGCAGGTCGCCATTTTTAACTGATCTTACCACGTTGCTTCCCGAAATCCTCTAGGTGGGAAATTCAAATACATGGGTTGTATTCACAGTACATGATACTATCCGTATCGTACACCTAAAATGTCTGCACCATAGACCTTTTGACAGTTGGCGATGCTACAGAAACCTAACCATTCCTACAGAAACCTAATCATATCATGACATCTTCATGCTTACAGAAACCTAATCATTTCACGAAGCTTTTTACAAGACTATGATGCGAAGCAGGTCGCCATTTTCAACTGATCGTACCACGTCGCTTTCCAAAATCCTCTAGGTGGGTTGGTTGGTTGGTTGTTTTACCTCTGAGCGGCACTTTTTCGCACACCATGGGCTAAATGGCCAGGTCACATGGACCCCGAAGGCTCAGAGAGGTTGGGGGAGGGGACCCACTGGAACAGCTGTTGGGAGACAGATGGTAGCCTCCCGTCAAGGCCATCCAGCGTGTTCTTTAACGTGCACAGGGTATGGCTCTCCCGCACACGGGGCCACGGCTTAACGTCCCATCCGACGGACGGCGGCCTTTCCAAGCCCATCGGTGTCCCCTACTGACCGTGGGCAGGGCGGGGAATTTTGCGGAGATAAATCTCAACGCTGACCCAGCTGGGACTCGAACCTGGGAACTACAAATTACGAGCCTGGCGCGCTACCGACTGAGCCACCCCCGCCCCCTCTAGGTGGGAAATTCAAATTCAAATACATGGGTTGTATTCACAGTACATATTGATTTCTTCTGGAAGGGGGCGGGGGTGGCTCAGTCGGTAGCGCGCCAGGCTCGTAATCTGCAGTTCCCAGGTTCGAGTCCCAGCTGGGTCGAACATGGGAACGTTTTTTGCACACCATGGGCTAAATGTCCAGGTCACATGGACCCCGAAGGCTCAGAGAAGGTTGGGGGAGGGGACCCATTGGAATAGCTGTTGGGAGACAGATGGTCGCCTCCCGTCAAGACCATCCAGCGTGTTCTTTAAAGTCACAGGATATGACTCTCCCGCACACGGGGCCACGGCTTAACGTCCCATCCAACGGACGGCGGCCTTTCCAAAGCCCATCGGTGTCCCCTACTGACCGTGGGCAGGGCGGGGAATTTTGCGGAGATAAATCTCAACGCTGACCCAGCTGGGACTCGAACCTGGGAACTACAGATTACGAGCCTGGCGCGCTACCGACTGAGCCACTCCCCAACCCATAAGAAAGGTGGTAAATGCAATAAAGAGTTTTGTAAATATCACAGCGTCAAAACATTATTCTCCCAGTAGTTTAAAATTGCAATGGACTTTCAAGAAAATTTAATTACTTTCGAAAATATTCTGAATTATTAAATCTGTTTATTCTTATTAGGCAGCAAGGAGTTTCGACGATTCCTAATGAAATCGAGATTAGAATATTCTGCTCTGGTATTAATTTAATTTCGGTCGTTTTATTCGTTCAAAATATATGAGAGAATGAAGCATACACAAAATAAAAATATCTTACAGAAGATGCAAGTGACGTCCTCTTAGCTATGGATGAACAAACAGAAAACTGAAAGAATATTAAATGATACAACGGAATAGTGATGTACCAATTTAATGATTAAATACCGAATGTGAGGTGGTTTCTTTCGTTTTTTTGAAGCTTGGAATTCGAAAACGAAAAAGAAGAATAGTAATAGCGTCACAGATTTGATTCATTTGATTCTGGAAATTGGTAATTTTTTAATGGAATGCTTTTGCAATTGAAAAATACAAATTCCTTTGAAGTAATATTTTACCACTGAAATGACTAATCTGTATTTATTAGGCAAATTCAGATTTTCTTGTGCTATTTGGCCCCCGTTCCCCTCTCAATTGATGTGATTTCATTTTCATCATCTTCTATTTTTTATCGTCCGCCATCAGTAACTTGTTCTGATTAGCTGTCTTGATTTCACGTTACACTTTTACATTTCAATTTTAAAATAAATTATTATTAGTCAGTTTCAGTTGCTTCTGTCTTGCTTCATTTGTTTTTAACTTCAGCACTTTGTCTCAATTGTTTCAATTTTTGTCACCTTCTTTTTTTTTCTTCGCCACTAGACAGCCCCTGGTTTTCGATTTTCCTTACAACTTTTTTTTGTCTTTTTCGGCATCTATTAGTCTTAGCTTGGAATTTATTTCATACTCTTTTGTCTCGATGATCAGTAGTGAATCCCATGTGTTATGGATTCGGTAGCGCGCCAGGATCGTAATCTGCATTTTCTAGGTTCGATGACAAATCTGTTCCCATCTAAGCCAGTTTTAAGATCTATCTTCACAAAACTCCTGGGGCGGGGGTGGCTCAGTCGGTAGAGCGCCAGGTTCGTAATCTGTAGTTCCCAGGTTCGAGTCCCAGCTGGGTCAGCCTTGAGATTTATCTCCGCAAAACTCCCCGCCCTGCCCACGGTCAGTAGGGGACACCGATTGGCTTGGAAAGGCCGCCGTCCGTCGGATGGGACGTTAAGCCGTGGCCCCGTGTGGGGGAGAGCCATACCCTGTGCACGTTAAAGAACACGCTGGATGGCCTTGACGGGAGGCTACCATCTGTCTCCCAACAGCTATTCCAGTGGGTCCCCTCCCCCAAACTTCTCTGAGCTTTCGGGGTCTTTGTGACCTGGCCATTTAGCCCATGGTGTGCAAAAAAGTGCCGTTCAGAGGTAAAACAACCCAACAACCCAACTCACAAAACTCCCTGCCTTGACCTCGGTCAGTAGTGGACGCCGATGGGCTTGGAAAGGCCGCCGTCCGTCTGATAGGATGTTAACCGGGGACCCATGTAGGGGTGAACCATACCCAGTGCATGCTAAAGAACACCCTGGATGGCTTTGACGTGAGACGTCCTTCTGCGTCCTAACAACTGCCCAGTGGGTCCACTTTCCCCAACCTTCTCTGAACACTTGGGATCTTTGTAACCTGGCCATTCAAGCCATTGTGCTCAGATGTAATACAATACAATCCGGCTCGAACCCAGAACCTTTTGATCAGTATCCAAGCGCGCTAACCACTCTGCCGTTTGACGGCATAAAACATTTCAATTTTATTCCGTTACGGCGCAACTGTAAACCTTTCAGCGAAACCTCACAAATGCGGATGAGGAGATGACCCCTAATTTCTTCCTCGTAACGTCTCTCTTTACGTTGTCATCCTCTAACAATCCTCTGGTGATGTTCACTTTTTTTCTTTTTCGAAGCAAACATCTTCACACAATCAACCGAGCTACTGCTGTCACACATTCAAAGTTGCGACAGAGAAAGACTTAGTGCGTGACTTCGAACTACTTCTTTGTCGTTTCTGGGAAGAAAGGAGGAAGAGAAGAAATGAATTTTAAAGCCGAAAGGTGCCGGCACCGACCGAAGAATGATGTCGAGCGATGGGCCCCTGCTGCACTCGATCGGTGGACACGCGCCTGCAGACAACGAGGTAATGACATCTGAGGGGCGCAGTGGGCCGTGGCTGTCTGAAGCAACCTCCACTCGGACACGAGGGATCAATAGTGAGTCTAAAGGTCAGTCAGTCGTGGGAGTCAACATACAGGTCACGGAGCACAGCGGTACTGTAGAGAAAACCGAAGTTTCATGAAGAGAAAGAAGATCTTGTGACGTATGTTGGGAATGTAGGAACAATGCAGTGCTCGGAATGATGATGTACTTGTACAATGGAGTGGGAGTAAAATGGAGCATACAGAGGAGGGATGTGGAAGATGGGAGAGGAGAAGATGAAGAATAGCTGCAGGGAACACTTGTATGATTAATAAATATCCAAATGTGTTAACGTCGAGATTATCTGGCTTGGCATCGTTTCTCCATTTAGTGGATTATGGTAGCCATAGTTCGAAACTGGAACGGTTAACCCTTTCACGACTAAGGGAAACATTTTTCCCATTTTAAAATTGGTGATTGTCGTATTTAATTATAACCTTATCTGCATTTTTTATACAGAATGTCAAAATAGAACGTATGCCGAACGCAATTACGTAAACGGGAACGTTTAGGAAAAAAAAGAACTATCAGGACGTATAATATATGTACTATGTGCAATGTCCATCTTTGCTTCACAACCAAAAGAAATTGCTTCGCAGAATATCATAATTAGCACATCATTTTGTATAGTAATTTTATTTCATAATTTTGTATTATTTTAGTTAACATTTTGTTATATAAACCAATAAATAAAAGACATTGCATAATAAGCCTAACTATAATTTGTGTTACCTTTATAGTTCATTGGGAAAAATATTTCCCATAAAATTCCAAAAAAACTACACATTGTTACGTATTTTTCTTATGATTTTTATTTATTTTACGTCTAAACAAACTAAAATAAACAGTTACATATTAATATTTACTCTTAGAAACCTTATGGTCCTGAAAGGGTTAAGGATTATTCACAGTTTTAATGTTAACCCGGCTAATGTCTTATTCTATGTAATGAGCAATTTATAAAATGCGAAAATAATAATTTCTTCTTCAGTTTAATTTTGAAATTATACATTCCAAACCGCAACTATTTCTGAAGAATGTTGCTTAAAATTCTACTTGGATTGTAATTATCCGGAGATTTATGACTAATGCAGAAAATGTTGAAAATATGTTAATTTTATTGCTGATGTGCAAATGCATAATTCTCTGTATCGCTCTTGCTTCGTTCCTGCTTTTGCCCTAGTGCAATTATGGTAACAAAACTAACAGATCAAAGATTTAATTAATTAATTAAAATCTTAATGTAAACTCATAACACCACTTTCGTAGTCTTTGATCTGTTAGTTTTGTTACCATAATTGCACTAAAAGTTTAACTAAACAGCGAAATATATGTGCTCAAGATAAAACGATTGGGACTAAAATAATAAACACCCTCTTGTGTTTGGCTCATAGAATGTTTCAGTTATAAAGGCAAATTTGGCCTGATGAATACTATGTTTCATAACAAAGAACGGAAAAGCAAAATATGAAGCCCAAAGAAGGCAACATCCAATCCAAAGATATCATGAATTCTAGCAAGAACAACTCGCAGATGTAATACTCCGCTATAACAAATAGTTCCATGTTCTGTGCAAAAAATACGCAATTTTTCCTAACGTAAATTATTATTACGTAAAGTTTACGAAAGTGAGAAATTGAAAATGCCGTTTGATTTTTTTTAGCATATTGTCATGTCAGAAAGAAAATCAGAAAGTCAGAAAAGTAAATGAGTGTCATGAATGTCAAGGAGCTCTCATTGTTCCGTTTCGTGTCCAATTGATTTCAATGTGGATGCTTATTGATGGAGTAAATTCAACTTCCATCCACATTGGCTCAACATGTCTGGGGTAATATTTGTAACATCTGCAGGGATATTTTCCCTTTAAATGTTGTAAATTGCGAATATTTTTCGGAATAAACGATGTTTTTAATGTATCCTCAAAAAAGTCTAATAATGTCAAATCGGGACTTCTCAGGACCCACAAGATCGACCCACCTCTATCAGTATAATGATTTGGAAATTTTGCATTTAAGACATTACATGTGATCCTAACCTTATGCATTCGTAAAAAAGGAACCTGATAAAATCTTAATCACTATCCAAGCTGTTTTATTATTGTTCCAGAGATCAAAATAGAATTTTGATCGGTGAATACAGGATAGTAGGGATGTTATTCACTTCTTGACAAAATATTTGAGGTAAGTCCTTTCCTGTTGCACGGATCACACAATGGTATTTAGAGCACCGTAACTTGACATGTTTCGACTATTAACGTCATCTTCAGAAGTTGGGTAAACAGTTCTACACGGAATCTCCGAAGTAGAACTGAAGATGACTTCTGAAGATGACGTTAATAGTCGAAACATGTCAAGTTACGGTGCTCTAAATGTCATTGTGCGATCCGTGCAACAGGAAAAGACTTACTTCAAATATTTCGACAAGACGTGAATAACATCCCTACTATCCTGTATTCACCGATCAAAATTTATTTTGATCTCTGGAACAATAATAAAACAGCTTGGATAGAGATTAAGATTTTAATTTAACTCAGCTGTGTTTAATCTGTTATGGAAACTGATAATTTATTAACATTTTGGGCATACTTTGCTTATACTATACTTTTTACTATATTTTGCTTTTGCTTATTTAGTTATTTAGTAAAATATGACATTTTAAAATAGAGCTATTATTTTATAAAGACCTTGTATTACATATGCATCGAAGAGCCAAAACATTATGACCACCTGCTTAATATGATGTTAGTCCTCCACGTGCCGCCAAAACAGCTCTTATCTGGCGAGACACGGACGCTACGAGATCTCTAAAGATGTCTTGTGGTATCTGATACCAACACTTTACCAGCAGATCCTTTAACTCTTGTAAGTTACGTGGTTGAGCCGCAGCAGACCGGATATGCTGTTCCAACAGAAACCACAGATGCTCGATGGATTGATGTCTGGGGAATTTGGAAACCAGAGTAATATCTGGAAGTCTTCCTCATGTTCTGCGAACTATTCTCGAACAATCCGGGCAGTGTGATATGGCCAAAATATTACACTTCCTCCACCGGCTTGTTTTCGTCCCACGGTGCATCCTGCAGTGATATATATACAGGATGCCAAAACTTCCAACGGTAAACGACGCACACGTACCCGGCCGTCCACATGGTGCAACAGGAAACGAGATTCATCAGACCAGACGACCTTCTTCCAATCATTCAAGGTCCAGTTTTCATACTCGTGTGGTACTCGTGTGGTACTCGTTTCATACTCGTGTGGCTTTCGATGGTAAACCGAGGTTAGCATGGGCACTCGGAGCGACCTGTGGCTACGCAGCCCCATTTTCAGCAGAGTTCGATGTACTGATGGTTGTGGCACATTACTCCCGTCACTAGCATTCAAATTACTGGCGAGTTGCGCCACAGTATCCATTCTGTTGGCTAGTACAGTCGCTCAAAAAAGTATCCGAACACTGTGGTTGATTACAGAATTCAGAAAAAATATCTGGCAACGATTTTTTTAGAAATTAGTGATCTGGCAACCTTCGTGTCACGTGACACGAAGGTTGCCAGATCACTAATTCTGTAATCAACCACAGTGTTCGGATACTTTTTGAGCGAGTGTACCATACGGGATAGTCTTCGTTCACCTCTGGAATCGATGAACCGTGGTCGGCACACACCTTGCCAGCGATTCATGGTTTTTTCCTCCTCGGGCCACTTTTTGAAGGTACTAACCACGGCTGACCTTGAGCACTCTACAAGCCTTGCCATCTCGGAAATGCTCTGACCCAGTCGTCTGGCCATTACATTTTGGCCTTTGTCAAACTCACTTAATTCCGCTGCCTTTCCCATCTGAAGAACAAGAATAACACTGATTAACAGAGCTCAGTATCAAGTGCTGTTTATACCGTTTCATGACCTTCACACGCGCCGTCGTTTATCTGCATTTGCTTCGATTTGCATAAAGACGCGCTGGTCATAATGTTTTGGCTCTTCGGTGTATTTTGAAAGAATATTTTTTAAAACACCAATAAAATGGAGAGGGAAAAAATATTGTAAATAACTTGGAGAAAACAATTTGTGAGAAACAAAAAATAAAAAACATAATTGCGGAACAGCGTTCTGGTTTTTTCCGGTTCAATACACGTGTGTTGCACTGACCCATTTTTTAAAGATTTCTCCTTTCTAGATACAGGTTTGAAAGCCGAGGCGAAAGAGTAGTGCGCTAAGCTCGTAACCTCTTGTTTCAAGTTCGAGTCCCCAATGCGCCTGGGTCGAAATTTTCGTCGCAACTTCGCTTGAACCATGCGGAGAAAGGAGTCACTGATGGGGAAAATAACCGTCTGTTGAGTGGGACATTAATCCGTGTCCCTTGGGCAGAAGAGTCTTACCACGTGCATGCTAAAGAACACACTGGATGGTCTTGAAGAGAGTTATTGTTGGGTTGTTTTACCTCTGAGCGGCACTTTTTTGCACACCATGGGCTAAATGGCCAGGTCACATGGACCCCGAAGGCTCAGAGAAGTTGGGGGAGGGGACCCACTGGAACAACTGTTGGGAGACAGATGGTAGCCTCCAGTCAAGGCCATCCAGCGTGTTCTTTAACGTGCACAGGGTACGGCTCCCCGCACACGGGGCCACGGCTTAACGTCCCATCCGACGGACGGCGGCCATTCCAAGCCCAGGGCGGGAAATTTTGCGGAGATAAATCTCAACGCTGACCCAGCTGGGACTCGAACCTGGGAAGTACAGATTACAAGCCTGGCGCGCTACCGACTTAGCCACCCCCGCCCCTTGAAGAGAGAGTTCGATCAGTTTCGTAACGGCTATCCAGTAGATTAATTCTTCTATCAAGAACTGATCCCTTAGGTTCCTGACCAAATCTTTAACCTCATTGTCTCCATAAAGGACGCAACTCACAGGAACTATTTATTATTAACTATTTAGTATTGCATCAACTAAGACTTAACAGCGTCACTTTGCATATAATGACAGTGGGCCTCTTCGTTCCAGGCAGAATCTGACCAGTGTCTGTCTACCTCTGAGTTATGCATCCCTTCTATAGCGTGTCTTAGAATGCTAATAATACATTCTATGCAGAGTGTAGGACCACATATGATGAACCCCGTAGACTGAATAGAGAGAAGGACAATGCATGCTGTGGTTTGAATGCGGCCAATATACACTATACAGTAGCTAGGGATGCAGACAAACGACTCTATAAATTTGGTACAGGCTGCATAGAATGGCCATTACACAAGAGCCTGTATATAACTAGTGGATATGTTACCGCTAAAGCTCGAAAGCCGTTAATGTGCACATTACCTAGCTAATCTGCAGATTAACTGATTTGCTCCGTTAACGTGCAGAATCAAGAGTTTTCCGCATTTTACCTAGGTAATGTGCACATTAACGGCTTCCGTATCGTTAAAGTTCAAAAGTTTGTTTCTCTCATAGTGGTGAATCTCTTGAATATGAATCTTCGTGTCACGTGATTCACTCGTCCGCATTATAAAAAACGCCCCGGTTGAGCGGAGGCCAAGTGAGAATGAATCGGTAAAGTGATTCATTCTTGATAACGAATCACTAAAATGATTCGTTCTCACTTGGCCTGCTCATTTTGGGGGCGTTTTTTATAATTCGGACGACTGATTCATGTTGACAGAGGGATGACCCTGGTTTCAACTCTACTCTCGGACACTAGATAAATAACATTATGTTAATTTAAGCGTACAAAAACGTTCCTGTTGTTCCAGCAAAGATCTTATTTTCACTTTAACGAGTGCCTAGTAGGTAATGTGCAGATTATCCAGGTAATTTGCAGATTACCTAGGTAATTTGAGAAATGAAACAGTTTTCTGCATGTTAACGGATCACCCTAGTTAATCTGCACAATACCTAGATAATCTGTAGAATAACTGATTTCTGCACTTTAGCGGTAACAGATATAGGTCATGGAGTGTAGAGAATGGATAAGCACCTACGTTTTTCGTATGGAATACTTTTATTTTCCTATCAGACCCAAAAATCGGATGAAAAGTTTCATTACCATTCGTTCTTTAAATTTTTGATTAAAGTTCAGGAAAAATTTTATATTTACATGCAATCAATCATTGCTGTATTATGATCTTTACAATTTTGATTAAAGTCAATACTGTATTATGAAAAATCTGCATTAACTATAGTAAGCTTGTTGTAAAATTATTTATAGTATGTTCAAGGAATCAAAAATGTACTTAAAATAAGACTATTGCAGAGAGGATGTTTGCATTTGTTTTACCTCTAAGCGGCATTTGTTTTGCATAGAATGGGCTAAATGGCCAGGTCACAAGGACCCCGGGCTCAGAAAAGGTTGGGAGAAGTGGACCCATTGACAGTGTTAGGAGACAGATGGTAACCTCCCGTCAAGGCCATCCTTCTTCTTCTTCTTGCACATCCATCAATAGTTCTGGACCTCTTTGTAAAGAGGGCCTCGGCCCTCTTATCATCAGGTCCACGGGCAAAGTGGGCAGTGGGTGAATACCATCCAGTATATTCTGTGCAAAAGAAACGACTCTTCTGGATACCGTCCACGGATTTACGTCCAATCCGACGCACGGCGGCCTTTGCAAGACAATTGGTGTCCCCTTCCTGACCAATGGCAAGGTGGGGGTGGGGGATTGGGGAGATAAATCTTAATGCTGGCACAGGTAGGGCTTTAACCTGGAAACTGCAGATTACGAACCTGGCCCACTACGGACTGAGCAACACCCGCGCCCAGCAGAAAATGACATTTATTGTTAGGAATAATGATTTTTTCCTATAAGCAGCAAAATTCCTTGTCCTGCCCTCGGTCAGTAGGAGACGCCGATGGGTTGGAAGGATACCCGGAAGGGACGTTAATCTGAGGCCCTGCGTGTAGAAGAGCCATACCGTGTGCATGTCAAAGAACACTCTGGATGGCCTTGATGGAAAGCTACCATCTGTCTCACAACAGCTTTCCTGTAGGTCCTCTTCCCTCAACCTTTTCTGAACCCTCGGGGACCTTGGGCCTTGACCATTTAGCCCATTGTGTACAAAAAAGTGCCGCTCAGAGTTAAACCAACCTAACCTGGTGTACTTAACAGGAGCTAACCTGTTTGCTGTTAATCGATGTTTAAATCAATCATTCCTGTGCAACTCATTTGTATTTATCAATATGTCGGAATTTATAGTAAGTGTTAGTAGTTCAAAGCCTAGGGAAAGAAAAGTATTTTAAAGATGCGCAAGTTAATCCAGATTAATGAAAAGATTAAAAGGAAAAGATGTGCGCTTTCGAGAACTCAATTTGGTACTGAAAATAAATGAATTCTCGAAAAGGTCGGAAAAAATAAAGACAAGAGCCGAGATTTGTTTTGGAATGATGAAAAACGGACAAAAATGCCGACGAATGAAATTGAAATAAACAGAAGTGAACCAAGAATATATACGTAAACAAAACGTTATAAGGATGAGCGAGGGAACATTGAAGTTTAATCACGAACAAGTAGGAGGCGGTAAATAGAAAATGTGCATCTCCAGAAGTAGCGAAAATTTCGCTTTGCAGAGAAGTGATCAACGAAATTCAACGTTAAAATGTCGGATTTAAAGCAGAGCTTTGAAAACTTTAGGTAAGCTCTAAAGATTATTCACATCTGGAAAATATGGGATGTTTGTTTTCGAAAAGAATAAAATTTTTCGCCGTTTCCAACTTGAGCACACGCTAATGGGTGGTGGGGTGGACCAGTCGATAGCGCGCCAAGATCGTAATCTGCAATTCCCAGGTTCGAGTCCCGCCTGGGCCAGCGTTGAGCCTGTTCTCGGTCAGTGGGGGACATCGAAAGGCAGCCGTCCATCGTATGGGACATTAATCCGTGGTTCTGTGTGTAGAAGAGCATACTGTGTGCATGTTAAAGAACACTCTGGATAGCCTTTACGGGAAACTACCATCTGTACCCTAACAGCTGTCCAGTGGGTCCCTTTTTCCCCAAAGTTCTCTGAGTCTTTGGGATCCTTTGAACCTAGCCGTTTAATCCATTGTGTGCAAAAATGTGCCCCTCCAGGTAAAACAACCCAACAATCTCACTTAAAATATGTGAAGTAATATAAAACTTGAAAAATGAGAATGCGGAGATTTTTTAATACCTATCCAACAAAAAAAAAAAATGATTAAATTTTCACTTAAATTAAAAAAAGTGACGTTTAACTTTTTTTTTCTCTTGGAGAATGGTCAAATCCTTACTGTCAATATAAACCTCCTGGATTGGATTGGATTGTTTTACCTCTGAGCGGCACTTTTTTGCACACCATGGGCTAGGCCACAAGGACCCCGAAGGCTCAGAGAAGGTTGGGGGAGGGGACCCACTGGAACAGCTGTTGGGAGACAGATGGTAGCCTCCCGTCAAGGCCATCCAGCATGTTCTTAATGTGCACAGGGTATGGCTCTCCCGCACAGGGGCCACGGCTTAACGTCCCATCCGACGGACGGCGGCCTTTTCAAGCCCATCGGTGTCCCCTACTGACCGTGGGCAGGGCGGAGATAAATCTCAACGCTGACCCAGCTGGGACTCGAACCTGGGAACATAAACCTCCTGGTGATTCCACTCTATGACTTAAATATCAAATTTTTAACATAAAGAGACTGTTTGCAATATTAGTTCAAAATACTAACTGAACTGAATACGGAAATTCGGACTGCGGAAAGATTCAGAAAATGCCGAAAGTTTTTTTTTTTTAATTTTACCACAAAGAATGTTTCGTTTAAACTGCTGGTCGAAATTTTTACGAATCGTGTGCGAAGTACCATGAAACATCCAATGTATGTAAAATTTCGCACTGACGTAACGATTCCACGTCACTACGAAGTCCTATAAAGGCTGTAAAGACATGGGGGTAAGTAAAGCCAAATGCGACATGGGTAAAAAGTTTAATCTGAGTGACTTCGAAAGGAGGTGATGGAACTCAGCAGAAAATCACGGGGTATGATAATCCAGGTGTAATGGGTTGGGTTGTTTTACCTCTGAGCGGCACTTTTTTGCACACCATGGGCTAAATGGCCAGGTCACATGGACCCTGAAGGCTCAGAGAAGGTTGGGGGAGGGGACCCACTGGAACAGCTGTTGGGAGACAGATGGTAGCCTCCCGTCAAGGCCATCCAGCTTGTTCTTTAACGTGTACAGGGTATGGCTCTCCCGCACACGGGGCCACGGCTTAACGTCCCATCCGACGGACGGAGACCTTTCCAAGCCCATCGGTGTCCCCTACTGACCGTGGGCAGGGCGGGGAATTTTGCGGAGATAAATCTCAACGCTGACCCAGCTGGGACTCGAACCTGGGAACTACAGATTACGAGCCTGGCGCGCTACCGACTGAGCCACCCCCACCCCACCAGGTGTAATGGAGAATGGGTTGTGTTGTGGCTGTTTTACCCCTCAGCGGTACTTTTTTTTGCACATAATAGGTTAAATGGCCAGGTCACAAGGTCCCTCAGAGAAAGTTACGGGAAGAAAGTGCACTGGACAGCTGTTAGGAGAAAGATGTCCATCTACAATGTTCTTTAACGTGTATACGAAATGGCTTTCCTACACACGGACTACGGCTTAACGTCTCCTCTGAAGGACGTCGATCTTTCCAAGCCATCGATGTCTCCTACTGACTGAGGGCAGGATGTGGGTTTTGGGGAGATAAATCTCAACCCTGGTGCATGTGCTCGAATCTGAGAATTGTAGATTACTAGCCTGGCGCGCTATTCACTGAGCCACACATCCCTCCTATAGATAATAGCAAATGCGGGAAGAAAAAGGCTATGATAGAAGGGATAGACCTTGGTTGACACGAACTGGAAAAACAGAGGTGCTACAGTTTATCAGGCGAGAGAGATGATTGCTAGTTGTACAGTCGCTCAAAAAAGTATCCGAACACTATGGTTGATTACAGAATCCAGAAAAAATATCTGGCAACGATTTTTTTTTAGTAATTAGTGATCTGGCAACCTTCGTGTCACGTGATTACACAATTCAGGAAAAATATCTGGAGCGTGTACAGTTGCTGTACACGCCTCAGTTACCGTTCACAGCAAACTGGAGCGTGTGCAGTTACTGCACACGCTCCAGTTTGCTGTGAACGGTAACTGCACACGCTCAATATTTCCGTGAGTGAGCCCACACGATCTAGTATCAAAATAATATGACCATCTACAGTCGCTCAAAAAAGTATCCGAACACTATGGTTGATTACAGAATCCAGAAAAAATATCTGGCAACGATTTTTTTAGAAATTAGTGATCTGGCAACTTTCGTGTCACGTGTCACGAAGGTTGCCAGATCACTAATTTCTGAAAAAAATCGTTGCCAGATATTTTTTCTGGATTCTGTAATCAACCATAGTGTTCGGATACTTTTTTGAGCGACTGTACTTCAAACCCGATTTCAACAATAACTATGCCGAGAGAATTGAAAACTTTTAAATTTGGGAACTGTACTATGTTTCATACGGCGAAGTATTAGGTAGGTGTTGGTTACAATTTGGCCAGGCACTGTATAAAATGAAGGGCTTCCATGCAATCACTGCGAAGCAAACTCGCAAACACAGAAAGATCGAAGAGAAGGAAAGACATTCTTTTCTCTTCATCAAATGCAGAGCGGAATTTAATATTTTTGCTTCTCGGCTGCGTGAAAAGGACTCGGGTATTAGGTTAAGATATCGATCATCGAAATTCACGTGCTGGAGTTTCGTTTGGTAATGTAACTCGAGGTTTCATAAGTTCTTTCTCCAAATGTGATGATATCGGTGAGTTTTCTTTTCTTCTTTTTCACCTTCTACCGAGATATCGATCGATGATCTACAAGGATGCGATCCTTGAAATGTGGCGCTGAGCAAGTTCAGAAATTTGCTTGGAAGTTCTTTACGCACTGGCGTAGAGTCAGTGTCAACAGGGGAAGCTGTGAAAAGACTATGATACTGCGCAGTGATGTTTTGAGGATTATAGTAGATCATAGATTTATTGGCATTTGATTGATAGGGTCATTGACCAATGAGATTTGAAAACTGTTGAAGAATCAACTGCGCAGTCTCATAGTCTTCCGAGTTGCCATTCATCTACTCATCATCTTGATGGTAGCAGCACCATCTTTCACTGAATCTGGTTGCTAATCTTGTTTACCTAAGGACATTTGTGAAGGAATTTAGACTATTGATTCTCAAAGGGGGTATTTTACAAATTTACGAGGCGTTCTTGAGATTTTCCGTTTAAAAATAGATTAAATAAAATGTCGAATAGTTTTTAGACTAAGACTACTCTACACGTTTTGTTTCGATTGAAAATCTTTACATATCAAAGTATTACTCGTAAATTTGTAGTAATATGGTACTGTAAATAGTATTACAATTAATTTTATATAGGAAAAAATATTTTGAATTTCATGAAGGAGTCGTTAGTAAATAATAAAGGGCTTTAGAAAGGGTAAAGGACGTTAGGAAGAGTAAGGAGTCTTAGCAAGAGTAACGGGGCGTTATGAAGGTAAAGGATTAGTTAGAAAGGATGAAGAGCGCGTAGGAAGAGTAAAGTGGGCATAGGAAGAGTTAAGAGTAACGGGGCGTTATGAAGGTAAAGGATTAGTTAGAAAGGATGAAGAGCGCGTAGGAAGAGTAAAGTGGGCGTAGGAAGAGTTAAGAGTAACGGGGCGTTATGAAGGTAAAGGATTAGTTAGAAAGGATGAAGAGCGCGTAGGAAGAGTAAAGTGGGCGTAGGAAGAGTTAAGAGTAACGGGGCGTTATGAAGGTAAAGGATTAGTTAGAAAGGATGAAGAGCGCGTAGGAAGAGTAAAGTGGGCGTAGGAAGAGTTAAGAGTAACGGGGCGTTATGAAGGTAAAGGATTAGTTAGAAAGGATGAAGAGCGCGTAGGAAGAGTAAAGTGGGCGTAGGAAGAGTTAAGAGTAACGGGGCGTTATGAAGGTAAAGGATTAGTTAGAAAGGATGAAGAGCGCGTAGGAAGAGTAAAGTGGGCGTAGGAAGAGTTAAGAGTAACGGGGCGTTATGAAGGTAAAGGATTAGTTAGAAAGGATGAAGAGCGCGTAGGAAGAGTAAAGTGGGCGTAGGAAGAGTTAAGAGTAACGGGGCGTTATGAAGGTAAAGGATTAGTTAGAAAGGATGAAGAGCGCGTAGGAAGAGTAAAGTGGGCGTAGGAAGAGTTAAGAGTAACGGGGCGTTATGAAGGTAAAGGATTAGTTAGAAAGGATGAAGAGCGCGTAGGAAGAGTAAAGTGGGCGTAGGAAGAGTTAAGAGTAACGGGGCGTTATGAAGGTAAAGGATTAGTTAGAAAGGCTAAGGGGGTCGCCAGAAAGGATGAAGAGCGCGTAGGAAGAGTAAAGTGGGCATTTTAAAGATAAAGGGGCATTAGAACCCTAGGCTTGTGACCTGGCCCCAAAGGGTAAAGAGAGCACTAGGAAGGATAAAGGGTGCATTAGAAAGGGTACAGAGAGCATTAGAAAGGGTAAAGGGTGCACTGGGTTTAAAAATGTTGGGAACCACTGATTTTGATCATTATGGAAAAAATGCTTCGGTTTAGAGGATAACTAAATGAAATGATCAGTGAAGTAGATTGTAAAATGCAAAATATTACTTTGACAAAAAGCACTTTAATAGGTCCTTTCTTAATCCGATGAGGCTGAGGTTGGCACAATCGATAGCTTGCCAGGCTCGCAATCTGCAGTCCACATGTTCGAATCCCAGCTGTGCCAGCGTTCAAATTTATCTTCGCAAATCCCCCACCCTACTCTCAGTGAAACAAGAGGACATCGATGGACTTGGGAAGGTGCCACCGGTCAAATGGGACGTTAAGTACCGTGTACAGGAGGGCCATACCTCAATCGCTAAAGAACACGCTGAATGGCCAGTGGATCTCGTACCACAACCTTCTCTGAGCCCTTGAAGGTCCTTGTGACCTGGCCATTTAGACCTTTGAATGCAAACAGGTGGCACTCAGAGGTACAACAAGTGAACTCCACTCACCTGGAAATAGTTTTGAATAACTTTAGCTCAATATTTCATACATTTGAAGTATACGATAATAATAATGACTTCAACTATCACCGAATAACATATTTATTATTATTATTGCAGTGTACGTTGAAAATATGTTTAGTAAAGGCCATTTTCCTATTGGGCACTGAAAGTACAGTTGGTGAGTTGTTCTCTACTGTTGGTAGAACCGGTAAATCTTCTACAGCGGGGGGGGGGGGGAGTTGGCTCAAGTCGGTAGGTATCCAGACTCGTCCTTGTACTGCGAGGCGGAGTTGGCTCAGTCGGTAGGAATCCAGACTCGTATTCCGCAGTAACCAGGTTCGAGTCTCACCATGTGTCAGCGTTGAGATTTATCCCCGCTCATCTCTGAAACAACCCTCTATCAGAAAGGGGACTCCGATGGGCTTGGTAAGGCCTCAGTCGGTCTCGTCTACAAGATATACCCTGTCATTTTAAATAACACGCTGGAAGTCCTTAATAGGAGGCTATGATCTGTCTCCTAACAGATGCCCAATGAATCCCCATCCGCAAACTTCTCTGAGCGTTGGGGGTCCTTGTGACCTGGCCATTAACTCATTGTGTGCGAAAAAAGTGCCTCTCAGAGGTAAAATAATTCAACCCTCCTACTTCAAACCGAACGCGTTTTACGTTATGTAACAAATGACCTGGTAGATGGGCTCATTAACTAGATGAATGCATCGAACAGACGGTTGAGAAGTTCGGCAAGCAAATGCAAATCGCTGACAGATGTCTCGATGATTGAATAAAAGTGAATCGGGAAAATGTTAAAAAGATCAAGTCACCGAATCATTCCATCTCCTACCTAACATTAGAAGCAAAAATTCAAATGAGTCTCCCATAAAACGCATTCGGACAGCCTCACTTCACTTTAACCAATTTCATCCTGAAAATCGGAACGGAAGTGAGATATTGCTTTTTTTTTCTCCTTTCCCTTTGAATTTAATACGAAATCCAGAGAGAAGTGCCGAGACATGTGGAATCGCAAAGAAGAATTTCATTATTCTGCTCCTTCAAAAGTATCGGCAATTTGTTCCTCCTTCTACTCCGGATCGCGACGACGACCCTTGCCTAGACCCTCATCTTCACCTGTCTGCCTCCCCTAGCAGCTGTCACGCTTAATCCCGAGTAGCTTGAGGCCTGTGAGCACGCTCTGCTGCCGATAGCAGTCATTAATTTGGGAAGAGTTGACTTGAGGCGAAGCTCTCTATTGCAGCCGTCACTTGTAAATGACACAGACACCTCTTCATCAATAAAGTAAATCCTCCTGGAAGACGGAATGAATTGTTGTGGCCGTAGTTTCTAATTTTCTACCTCTGTTCTATTTTTGGGTGAAGTTCTCTTTTACCGCAGTTAGCTCTTGCGTCCGTAATTTGTGAAGTGATTTCGAGCGGCGAGATGCCAGAAAGCAAGAAACTCTGGAGGGCTTCACGTGCAGAATACGTGTGGTTCACAATGAAGATATTACGAGAGTAACAGATAATTGACTTCTGAAAGTTCCGCGATAGAAAAGAGCTGATGCTTGAGAAGAGGATGAAGTGTGCTCTTACAATACTCTTCCAGTGGTAACAGGATTTTTATGAGGCGTTTTACGTAATAATACAATCAAGATAAATGTTCGTTAGTTATTTAACTTAGCTTTTTCGGGTTAATGGGTTGCGTTGTTTTACATCTGAGCGCTCTATTTTGCAGATAATGAGCTAAATATCCAGTCACAAAGATCCCAGAGGATCAGAGAAGGTTGGGGATGGGAACCCATTCAACAACTGTTATGAGACAGATGGAAACCTCTCGTCAAGGCCATCCAGCATGTTCTATTACGTGCTTATGGTATAGCTTCATCTTGCACAATGCCCTGGCTTAATGTTCCATTCGATGGATGGCAATTTTTCGAAGCACGTAGGTGCCCCTTTTCTCACCCAGGGCAGGGAGAGGTAGTGGGGAGGGGGGGGGGGGTGGCACTGCGGAGATAAATGTCAATGCTGGCACAGTTAGCTTGATTGTTGGGTTGGGTTACGTTTTTTTACCTCTGAGCGACACTTTTTTGCAAAGGGCTAAATGGCCAGGTCACAAGGATTCCAACACCTCAGAGAAGGTTGGAGGAAAAGGACCCACTGGACAGATGTTAAGAGACAGATGAAAGTTCCGTCAAGGCAATCTAGCGTGTTTTTTGCCGCACACGAGGCCAACGTTTAATGTCTCATCCAACTAACAGCGTCCTTTTCTAGGCCCGACGATATGTCATTTCTCACAGAATGCAAGAGGGGGGAGGGGTTAGCGGATATAAATCTCAAAGCTGGGGCAATCGAAAGTCGAACCTTAAGTATTCGGATTTACAGCATGACGCGCTACTGACTGAGCTAATCCCTCCCCCCCCCCCGACAACTTTCTCTCCAGAATGGTCTTTAGTGATCACAAAACTCTTAGACACACTGAACCAAAGCTTAAAATGTTATGTAACGGAAGCCGATGTTTCAGGTATATCAGTGTCATTTTTTTTCTTATCGATGGAGATTGCAGATAAGCTGAAAAAATCTCGCCGTTGAATTAGAACATTTCCCTTTTCTATTATAAAGAGAAATGATGTCAGTAGAAGAAGATGAGATCCCAAAATATTCATATAAAACGGAAGAAAACCTTTCAATTTTATCCATAATGCCGAATTTGCTCTGTCAACACAACGTTATGAAAGAGAAATGGAATACAAAAGCTCTCTGCTTATCCAATAATAATATTTTCAAAGAACAATAAAAGAAAATAGATATACTCTCCTACAGTAATTGGCGTATCAGTTCCAAAAGATTTGGTACCTAAATGTAAACTGATGTTTGGATGCAGGCCAAAGAAGTAGAAGCAGGAATTTTTTTTGATATCTCGATGGAAGTCGTGTTATAAGTAACTTTGTACTAACATTTCCTTGGGTTGAATCCAAACGATCTCAGTGGCCGAAGATTATGGCACAAACAGCTGTTAATTATTATCGGATCTGTGAACAATTTTCGTTCGGTTATAATATATGATGTATATTAGTTACGTTCAGTATCTTTCAGTTTTAATACATGTTACATCAGTCACATTTCGTTCGGTATCTTTCAGTTATGATACATGAGGTATTTCAGTTACGTTCAGTATCTTTCAGTTATTGTCGGAATTTGAAAGAACGTTTTGCAGTCAAAGTTATTTCTTTGCTGATTGGTTGTTTTACAGTGAAGGACACATTTGTACATATAGTGATGTCAGGTTACAAGTACCCCATGTTTCACATTGCACTGTTAGCAGACAGATAGAGGCCTCCTGTCAAGACAATCCATCATGTTCTTTTCATTTCCCTTTGTGTATGAGTATAGAATTCCCGTCATCATAGGGGCGGGGGTGGCTCAGTCGGTAGCGCTCCAGGCTCGTAATCTGTAGTTCCCAGGTTCGAGTCCCAGCTGGGTCAGCGTTGAGATTTATCTCCGCAAATTCCCCGCCCTGCCCACGGTCAGTAGGGGACACCGATGGGCTTCGAAAGGCCGCCGTCCGTCGGATGGGACGTTAAGCCGTTGCCCCGTGTGCGGGAGAGCCATACCCTGTGCACGTTAAAGAACACGCTGGATGGCCTTGACGGGAGGCTACCATCTGTCTCCCATCAGCTGTTCCAGTGGGTCCCCTCCCCCAACCTTCTCTGAGCCTTCGGGGTCCATGTGACCTGGCCATTTAGCCCATGGTGTGTAAAAAAGTGCCGCTCAGAGGTAAAACACCCAACCCGTCATCATACTATTAAATACGTTGCAGATTTATTATCAGATTAAGCATAAAAATCCCATGATTTAAAATTAAGTATAAAAAAGTTTACTCTTTATTTACCACCATTGTTAAAGCTTATTTTATGTTGTAATTAAAAATATTTTAGAGAATTTAATTAATTGCCGTTCAATTTTAATACCTTCACATTCAGGTAACTATTTCTTCAATTTATTTTAATATTAATAGTAATATTGTTATATATTATAATTAAAGCCGTGCCATGGTCGAGTGGTTAGCGCGCTTGGCTACTGATCTAAGGGACCTGGGTTCGAGCCCCGGAATTAGGCATGGATGTGTGTGCCGTTTTTCTGCTGAGGTCCTGCCATCCTTTCAGATCTTCTACTGTGGCATATAAACTGACAGGCTCCTGTCAGACCTCTGTGGCAAGCAGCTGCTTGAGGGGGTATTTATTATTTTTTTATTTATTATAATTAATTTGCCATTAAGACTATTTGATTTAATGGTTTAGGAAAGTGCAGATGCTGTTGCGAACTCGTCTACAAACTTCAGGAGGCTAGACTCTTTGCACTCATTAAGAAAGAGCAGTAAAAGAGTTCCCGAGAAAGGATGATTTTTCTGTTATCTAATAGCAGTTTATGAGATTACATCTTTCTCAATCTTAGTTTGAGTTTTAAGATCCTTGCATTTGGTGTCATTTCAACACTGCTTGCAAAAAACGTAATCTCAGATGTACTAACTGAAAAAAGTCATAAAAGTGACTTTTTTCGTGCTAGAAACGAATTATTTCTTTACTTACCGGCTGTCAGTATGGGTTACAGGTTTGAGTCTCAACTGTGCAGCGCTTCGGTGAGAAATTGAACACCGATAGGCTTGAAAAATCTGCCGTCGGTCCGATTGGGCGTAAAGCAGCGGCTCTATATGTAAGAGAGTCATATCTTATCCACTAAAGAATAAGCTGAATAGCCTCGACAGTAGATCTGTCTCTTGGAGTGGAAGTTGATTTAGTATGTAACGTGCCAGGCTCGTAATCCGCGGTTCCCAGGTTCGACTCACAACCGCTCCAGCATCGAGATTTATTTCCACTGATAAGTACCGAGCTTTATCTCCACTGACCACCATCACCTTGCTCTCGATGAAACGATAAATCGATAGACTTGGAGAGAATGCCGTCCGTCGGATGGGATTTAAGCGGTGTTCAGGACAGCTATACTCTGTGCTGGTTAAAAAACTCGCTGTATGGCCTCGATTCATAACGCGCATCTGTCTCGTAGCAGTTGTTCAGAGGATTCCCTTCATCACCCATTTAACAGTCCTTAGGGTCCACGCGACTTGGCCATTTAGCTCACCGTTGCGTACAGTCGTTCAAAAAAGTATCCGAACGCCATGGTTGATTACAGAATTCAGAAAAATATCTGGCAACGATTTTTTTAGAAATTAGTGATCTGCCACGAAGATCACGTGACACGAAGGTTGCCAGATCACTAATTTCTAAAAAAAATCGTTGCCAGATATTTTTTCTGAATTCTGTAATCAACCATAGGTTCGGATACTTTTTTTGAGCGACTGTACAAGAGTGCCGCTCAGAGGTAAAACAACCCATCGCAACCATCTCCTAACAACCGTCTCCTAACAGCTATTCCGTAAATATATTACCAACTTTCAGGCTCTGGGGTCCTTCCCCTACCCTGTGATCTAATCGCCCATTGGGATTCTTGTGACGTGGCTATTTTAGAGCAATGTGTGCACAAAAAGTGCCGCTCAGAGTTAAAACAATCCACTATCATTTTAGCTGTACCTAAAGGCCTGAAATGATATAAAACAATATACGCTGTTGCAGAAGTGTGTACATTTTGAAATCGAAAAACCGTCACGTGTAACAAAGTATTTTTTTGGTTCATTTCATGTGTAAAGAGAAGTGTTCCGATTTTTCTAACGGAACTGAAAACGAAAAAAGAAAAAGGTTAATTACCAAAGCGGAACTCAACTTCGTAAGCGCCGGAGTAATCGAAATGTTTTGTTATCAAATTTAATAACGTCCGTTTTCGTTGCTGGATGCTTTTGTTTGTCAGAGGAGCCAGAATCCAACGGAGACCTAGAGAGGAGATTAGAGAGATGCTCATACAATAGAGGATTAAGCATAGCTCTCAGTAATTCAATTCTAACAGACTGAATACGGAAACTGATACTGTTTGAAATCTAAAAATCTTATATTAATAAGGTGATTAAAGTTATTTTTTATTTTAGTCAACTGTTTTTTCTTAATTGAATTGTAACTGGAATTGGTTGGATTAACAAATCCTTCAAATGCATTATTTAAAACGCTTTGTCTTGAATTTTATTTTCCCTTCTCTGGGTAGTTATATGGAAGCGTGGTTCTTCACGAGAATTGTTTCGAAATTCGCCCTTATGTTGATTGCAACGAATGGTTTTATTAATTTGAACTGGAATATTAAATACGTTGCAGATTTATTATCAGATTAAGCATAAAAATTCCATGGTTTAAAATTAAGTATAAAAAAGTTTACTCTTTATTTACTACCATTGTTAAAGCTTATTTTATGTTGTAATTAAAAATATTTTAGAGAATTTAATTAATTACAGTTCAATTTTAATACCTTCACATTCAGGTAACTATTTCTTCAATTTATTTTAATATTAATAAATGGAATTATATAATATAATGGAAGCGTTAATCGCAAAGTTACCGTTTCAATTTGGGGCAGGGGTGGCTCAGTCGGTAACGCGCCAGGCTCGTAATCTGTAGTTCACAGGTTCGAATCCCAGCTGGGTCAGCTTTGAGATTTATCTCCGCAAAATTCCTGTCCACGGTCAGTAGGAGACACCGATGGGCTTGGAAAGGCCGCCGTCCGTCGGATGGGACGTTAAGCCGTGGCCTCGTGTGTGGGAGAGCCATACCCTGTGCACGTTAAAGAACACACTGGATGGCATTGATGGAAGGCTACCATCTGTCTCCCAACAGCTGTTCCAGTGGGTCTCCTCCCCCAACCTTCTCTGAGCCTTCGGAATCCATGTGACCTGGCCATTTAGCCCATTGTGTGCAAAACAAAATGCCGCTCAGAGGTAGAACAACCAACCCGTTGTCATTTCAAATTCGAAATACTCTGGAGGTGAAAAAGGGGAAAAAATCCCCTCTTTGTTGTTGTTCTTTACCGAAACCTTTGCTCATTTTCTTTAAATGGAAACAACTGTTCATAACATCAAGGACATCACTCCTGGAAACTTTTTCTAGATGGTTCTGATATCTCGTGCAACTTTTAAATACAAAAGTACACGTCCACTGGCTTAGTAGTCATCTAACCTCTATACCAAATAACTATTTTCATTTTACTTTCGGGGCGAGGATGGCTCAGTCGGTAGCGCGCCAGGCTCGTAATCTGTAGTTCCCAGGTTCGAGTCCCAGCTGGGTCAGCGTTGAGATTTATCTCCGCAAATTTCCCCGCCCTGCCCACGGTCAGTAGGGGACACCGATGGGCTTGGAAAGGCCGCCGTCCGTCGGATGGGACGTTAAGCCGTGGTCCCGTGTGCGGGAGAGCCATACCCTGTGCACGTTAAAGAACAGGCTGGGTGGCCTTGACGGGAGGCTACCATCTGTCTCCCAACAGCTGTTCCAGTGGGTCCCCTCCCCCAACCTTCTCTGAGCCTTCGGGGTCCATGTGACCTGGCCATTTAGCCCATGGTGTGCAAAAAAGTGCCGCTCAGAGGTAAAACAACCCAACCCATTTTACTTTCTGAGTCTAAAACACTTGTTAAAGTTTTATATATTGTATAGTTTTATACAATTAAGTCGCTGCGTTTAGTATGAAATTATATTTAACATTTCCACACCCTCTCTTACTTAGATAATAAAACATTAATGAGTTGGGTTGGGTTGTTTTACCTCTGAGCGGCACTTTTTTTGCACACCATGGGCTAAATGGCCAGGTCACATGGACCCCGAAGGCTCAGAGAAGGTTGGGGGAGGGGACCCACTGGAACAGCTGTTGGGAGACAGATGGTAGCCTCCCGTCAAGGCCATCCAGCGTGTTCTTTAACGTGCACAGGGTATGGCTCTCCCTCACACGGAGCCACGGCTTAACGTCCCATCCGACGGACGGCGGCCTTTTTAAGCCCATCGGTGTCCCCTACTGACCGTGGGCAGGGCGTGGAATTTTGCGGAGATAAATCTCAACGCTGACCCAGCTGGGACTCGAACCTGGGAACTACAGATTACGAGCCTGGCACGCTACCGACTGAGCCACTCCGCCCCAAACATTAATGATAAAACCATACAAAAACAGAATATAAGTTAATTTAAAATGCACTCAAAACAATTGTTCGCCATCATTGGATATTTGTTCGTGAAACACAGATCTAAACTGATTGTTTTATTCTGAAGCATAAGTGACATTTTTTTTCCCTTTAAAGAAATAAAAATCGATGTAGAAAGCTACACAAAGAATTTATCTTAACACAAAACATAAATTTCATTGTTTCACACCGAAAGAAAATATTTCCTCCCACATACAAATGGATTGACCAACTCAGAGGCAAAAATCGAAATATTTACTTCAGGATACTCCAGAAAAAAGTAAGCATAGGAGACTTAAGTATGGATCATCTTATCTGTCGTAGCAAGACACAGATGTATGTATGTTTCGACGCAGAACAGCATCATTTATCAAAGCTACGTATATGCTCCCTCACCTGTCAGCAGGGAAGGAAAAAAAGACTTCTTTTCTACGACAAACCAGGAAAGATCAATGTACAGTACTGGGCAGGTTTTGCCGTCTTTCGGAACACATTTGTTTCCAAATGAACAAAGGAAATAGGAAAATACCGTACCAGGAATTTATACATTTATCATTCAGAATATAATAATGCTTACAAATAAGCTGCTTAAAGAAAAGAAAAAAAAATGGTCATTTTGAAATGAGATCGTTTCAAACGTCGGATATATTTGTTAAGCATGACTGAATAAGAATTTAATGTAATATTTTATTTATTTTTTTGCAAAACATTGAAATTGTCTGCCAGCAAAATATCAGCTATTAGTTGAAAGCTATTTATTTTGATTAATATGACTCAAAAGCAATCTCATTTAAATCAAAGGAGCTACTAAGCGAGCAAATTTGTGTTTGTTTCTTTTTTTACTTCTGAATGTTATTTCTTTTGTGCACGCAATGGGCGAAATGGTCAGATCACAAGGACTTGAAGCGCTGAGAGATGGGTACGAGAATGATCTTTAAGAAAAATATGGAATCTACCAAATAGAGTGTTTTTTTAACGCGCATCAATCAACATAACTTAGTATTCCGTGAAAGAGAAGGGGCGAGGGTGGCTCAGTCGGTAGCGCGCCAGGCTCGTAATCTGTAGTTCCCAGGTTCGAGTCCCAGCTGGGTCAGCGTTGAGATTTATCTCCGCAAAATTCTCCGCCCTGCCCACGGTCAGTAGGGGACACCGATGGGCTTGAAAAGGCCGCCGTCCGTCGGATGGGACGTTAAGCCGTGGCCCCGTGTGCGGGAGAGAGCCATACCCTGTGCACGTTAAAGAACACGCTGGATGGCCTTGACGGGAGGCTACCATCTGTCTCCCAACAGCTGTTCCAGTGGGTCCCCTCCCCCAACCTTCTCTGAGCCTTCGGGGTCCTTGTGGCCTGGCCATTTAGCCCATGGTGTGCAAAAAAGTGCCGATCAGAGATAAAACAATCCAATCCTTTCCAAACGTGTGTGTCCCCTTTGCTATCGAAGGCAGATTAGAGTTTAGCGCAGAATCGGTGTCCCCTTTCTTCATCAAAGGGGCTTATCGGAGAAAATCTCGAAGTTTGCATAGTGGGGACTCGAACCTAGAGATATCAGGTTATGTTCCTGGCGTGCTAGCGACTAAGGCAACCCCGCCTTTTTAGTGAATTCAAAAACTAGTGTTTGTCCTTCATATCCCACATTACTAAAGCAGTTCATTTGTTAACTTAAAATATTTTAGTGTATCTAATATATATAGAGAGGATTGTGAGAGATTGGCTGACGGCTAACTGAGAGGGGATCACGCTAATTCCAACTATGATGCAGAATTGGCAGAGCTCTGAAAATTTGCAACAAGGAGTAATTTGGATCATAGATCTTGAAAGAAATCCGAAATTCTAACTTTGACTTGTCATTCAAGGTTAAATAGCGGTCACGTAGAGGTCAAACCTTGATCTACGAGTACTAGAAATATGAAAATTGGTGTCTTCGAGTTTTTGGGTTGCAGATGTCACAAAGGTAGGTTACTTTGGGATATTATTATCATCTGAAAGAACGCCATTTCAAAAAATTCACTATTGACAGTGCAGCAGCAAAATTTCATATCAGTCATTTATATGAATTCTTTTTAATGCAATTTAATTATTAATACAAAAAGTTTCCCATATTATAAGAGGGAAAAAATATAAACATTCGAATTCTATTAAGCTTGGGTGGGCATTGGTTCTATCGGTAGGGTTGGGTTGTTTTACCTCTGAGCGGCACTTTTTTGCACACCATGGGCTAAATGGCCAGGTCACATGGACCCCGAAGGCTCAGAGAAGGTTGGGGGAGGGGACCCACTGGAACAGATGTTGGGAGACAGATGGTAGCCTCCCGTCAAGGCATCCAGCGTGTTCTTTAACGTGCACAGGGTATGGCTCTCCCGCACACGGTGCCACGGATTAACGTCCCATCCGACGGACGGCGGCCTTTCCAAGCCCATCGGTGTCCCCTACTGACCGTTGGCAGGGCGGGGAATTTTGCGGAGATAAATCTCAACGCTGACCCAGCTGGGACTACAGATTACGAGCCTGGCGAGAACCAATTGAGCCACCCCCGCCCCTCTATCGGTAGAGCTTCTGGATCGTGATCTGATGTTCCCAGGTTCTAGTCCCAACTGTTGGGATATGATCTTGAGTTGAAATGATAAATACAAACTGCTTGATAAATTGGTTTGTTGCTGTTTGGTTTTCATTCTGATTTCTAAGATAATATATTTCAAGTGCTTCACAAGTTAAAATATGCCGAGTTTGTTTCTCTAATCTCCAACCTGCCCTAATACATAAAGGGAACCCTATGGGCTTGAAAAGGCCACCGTCCGCCGAATGAGATTTTTAAATCGTGGTCCCATGTACAGCAGAGTCATTAACTATGCACGTTAAAGAACACACTGAATGGCTTGACAAGAGGCTTCCATCCCAACAGCTTACCAGTGGATTCCCTACCCTCAACCTTCTTTGGGGTCCTTGTGACCTGGTGGGGCGGGAGTGGCTCAGTCGGTAGCGCGCCAGGTTCGTAATCTGTAGTTCCCAGGTTCGAGTCCCAGCTGCGTCAGCGTTGAGATTTATCTCCGCAAAATTCCCCGCCTTGCCCACGGTCAGTAGGGGTCACCGATGGGCTTGGAAAGGCCGTTGTCCGTCGGATGGGACGCTAAGCCGTGGCCCCGTGTGCGGGAGAGCCATACCCTGTGCACGTTAAAGAACACGCTGGATGACCTTGACGGGAGGCTGCCATCTGTCTCCCAACAGCTGTTCCAGTGGGTCCCCTCCCCCAACCTTCTCTGAGCCTTTGGGGTCCATGTGACCTGGCCATTTAGCCCATGGTGTGCAAAAAAGTGCCGCTCAGAGGTAAAACAACCCAACCCTTGTGACCTGGTAATTTAGCCAATCATGTTCAAGAAACTGCAGCTCAGAAGTAAAACTATCCAACCCTGTTGAACTTTGTTTTCCAAACTTTGAATCGAGTTTACATTAATCTTTACTTGTTAGATCTTTACAAGATCTTTACTTGTTAGATGCCGCATCCACTGATGGATGTCTGAAGATGTTAAAATTTCAATTTATACCGGTCGTTTCCTCTTTCTTTCGCTGACCATTGTCACTGAATGCGAGAACCGATGGAGGAAGAGAAACAAGAATAACAAAACGAAGAGAGGAAAAAAAGTAAACCTAATACAATTTGTCTGAGCTTATTGCCTGTATGATTTATGAGTTTATTTATATAAGTGTGAGCTGACTGGGAGATTCGGAGCTCAAGTAAAGAAATCAGTCTAACCTTTACATTTATTTTAGTTACGTATTCCACAGCACACGTTATATGCATTAGAAAAGTGAGCTATTAGTCTTACTTAAAGCGTTCCGAAAACTTTCCTTAACCCTGAGACACTCTGAATGGTCGCTGGTAATTCAATAGATATTGAATAAAGAGGACAGAACTCTCGTCATATTAGCTGAAGAAAAGGAAAATAAAGATATAAAACAAAGAAGTACTGGAGAAGCTCTCTTTTTTTGGCTTCTTTCTTTTTTTTTAGGCTATCAGTAATCTGTTTTCTATCTTGGTGAAAACTTCATTTCTCATTCGTTAATGTTTATGTCGGTTATAAAATGCTTACGTTGTTATAATCTAAAATTAAATTAATATAGGATGACTTATTAATACTAGGGAACAATGATATTGACAGTAATACACTGGTAGACAAAAATAAAAAAATTTAATTTGGTTAGCTTTTCTGGTGGTTGAATATAGGGATCTTATTTTACATTCTGGATAAGGAGGCAGATTTTCTTGATATTTTCTTGACGTTCTGCTGAGGTCTAGTCTTCTTCCCTGATATTCTTTATAGCATATGTATTAACAGACGTCTATCAGCCCTGTGTATCCCCCCCTGTGTCTCATGTTGGTTATCTAAAGATTAATATGGTATCAGTTGGGTTGGGTTGTTTTACCTCTGAGTGGCACTTTTTTGCACACCATGGGCTAAATGGCCAGGTCACAAGGACCCCGAAGGCTCAGAGAAAGTTGGGAGAGGGGACCCACTGAAACAGCTGTTGGGAGACAGATGGTAGCCTCCCGTCAAGCCCATCCAGCGCGTTCTTTAACGTGCACAGGGTATGGCTCTCCCGCACACGGAGCCACGGCTTAACGTCCCAGCCGACGAACGGCGGCCTTTCCAAGCCCATCGGTGTCCCCTACTGACCGTGGGCAGGGCGGGGAATTTCGCGGAGATAAATCTCAACGCTGACCCAGCTGGGACTCGAACCTGGGAACTACAGATTACGAGCCTGGCGCGCTACCGACTGAGCCACCCCCGCCCCTATGGTATCATTATCTTAATTTTTATTTTAAATGATATTCAGGAGTAAATGACTTCAGCTTTGAATGTTTCATTTGTTTGGAATTTTGGGACTTAAGAATAACTGCGATTAAAGATTTTATATATTACAATATTAAAGAAATAGATTTTCTGTTAATATTTATTATCCAAATGACTAGGTCATTAGCATAGTTTGTTTGGGTGGAAAAGGTATATAATAATCTCTTTTTCAAGGTGGAGCCTTTCTCTTTGGTTTTTGGCAAGGTTAATTAGCTCATTCTGTGCGTAAAAGTACCTCTCAGAGGTAAAACAATCTAAGCCTAAATGAAAAGGTTTATTTTTCAAAATAGAGATTTTTTTTCAGAACACACACGAGAAGTGACGTCCTCTTAATGCGACTTTCAGTGGGTGGCAAAAGTGGTGGCATAAAAGGTGCAGTCACTCAATGGGGTCAAAAGGTGCAGTCACTGAATGGGTGTCAAAAGGGATTATTGAATTACCATTCAGAAGCCTCAGGGTTAAGGAAAAGTCACAGTCACTCAACGGGTGGCAAAAGTGGTGGCCTAGAAGGTGCAATCACTTAATAGGTGGCAAAAGTGGTAGCCTAGAAGGTGCAATCACTTAATGGATGGCAAAAGTGGTAGCCTAGAAGGTGCAATCACTTAATGGGTGGCAAAAGTGGTAGCCTAGAAGGTGCAATCACTTAATGGGTGGCAAAAGTGGTAGCCTAGAAGGTGCAATCACTTAATGGGTGGCAAAAGTGGTGTCATAAAATGTGTAATCACCCAATGGGTGGCAAAAATGGTGGCATAAAAGGTGCAATCACTCAATGGGTGGCAAAAGTGGTGATGTAAAAGATACAATCGCTCAGTGGTTGGCAAACGTGGTAGCATAGAAGGTGCAGTCATTCAATGGGTGGGAAAAATGGTGGAATAAATGGTGCAATCAATAATCTGGTGAATATGGAAACCTCAAACTTCGTCTCCTGTAGCCACTCCATTGTTGAATGTGATTTTTGAGAGAAGTCATATCTTGCTGCAAGCCCACACACGTATTAGTCAAAAGATGAAAGGCTATTTAAGTCAAAAGATGAAAGAAACGATTTCAGAAGGTAATAACCAAAATGCGAAGCTTCAATATGTATTGGGCAGTACATTTAACAAATAAATATACTTCTAATTTAAAAGCTGTGCTTTGCAATAAAACATAGAAGTTTGAATTTCGTCGCTATAAATGTTATATAGCTATATTTTTAACTGGTTAAATTAAAAGGAGGCAAACAAAAAGTTCATGTTTATGTTTCCTTAATTAATCGTATGATCTATCTGATAATAATCCTTTCCGTTCTTTTGAATAAGTCGTGCCTAATTCAAATTTTGCAATGTTTCTGTACATAAAATACTAATGAATTTGCTTCTAGCGAATATCTAGTTAATTTTAATTTTACAGAAGAAGAATGGAAGAATAAATAATATTAATATTTATTGTGAAAGTACATCTTTTTGGTGGATGCCAAGTATACTTTTTTGTTTCTGAAATCTGAATGCTAACGAAAAGAAAAGGAAACTTTTGGAGATGTCCAAAACACTTATTTTTTACCAACTGAAATGCAAGAAAATGTAACTATTGGAATTTTGAAATGTAAAGAATACTGTTTTTTTTTTATTTTCGAAATAAAACCTAAATACTTTTTTTTCTCACCTTGAGAACATTTCGTACCGAACAGAAAGCCCAATGGAATATTAACTCTTTTTGAAGTTTCTCCAAAGCACCAAAAATACCTGAATAAAAGCATTATGAGAAAAGTTATTTAGAAGATGACAGAATCAGAAAGAGCTCAACTTTATAAATCGAGTTTGATGTACCTTCTGTTTTTCTCGAGGACAGGAAAACTGTTTCGTTACTACTACAAATGCTATTAAACTTTAGAGTGCTGTTTACTTTCGTTTTGCTAGATAGTTTCAAATGTCTATGCCAATGTAGTCACTTTTAAGGAGTGGTTAAAAAGTAAGAATCGTTATCGAAAGCAAATCATATTAAGTCCGTATCATTCAACATTTTTACAATATGTGATCTCAGAAGTAACGCTTAAGTTTTGGGTAGACAACCTACGGCATGTGTGGCACTTCTAGCACGTCTCCTGGTTTTTTAATCTTTCAATTTCAGTTTGTCCTTTGTGGTACGCGATGGCTTCTGAATCCGTCCCTGGCTGGCACGAGATGGCTTCTGAATCCGTCCCTGGCTGGCACGAGATGGCTTCTGAATCCGTCCCTGAGTGGCACGGGATGGCTTCTGGATCCGTCCCTGACTAGCACGTGATGGCTTCTGAATCCGTCCATGGGTGGCACGCGATGGCTTCTGAAACCGTCCCTGTCTGGCACGCAATGACTTCTGAATCTGTCCCTTTGTGGCATGCGATAGCTTCTGAATCCGTCCCTGGCTGGCACGTGATGGCTTCTGAATCAGTCCATGGGTGGCATGCGATGGTTTCTGAATCCGTCCATGGTGGCATGCGATGGCTTCTGAATCTGTCCATGGTGGCATGCGATGGCTTCTGAATCTGTCCCTTTGTGGCATGCGATGGCTTCTGAATCTGTTCCTTTGTGGCATGCGGTAGCTTCTGAATCTGTCCCTTTGTGGCATGCGATGGCTTCTGAATCCGTCCACGGTGGCATGCGATGGCTTCTGAATCCGTCCCTTGATGGCATGCGATGGCTTCTGAATCTGTCCCTTTGTGGCATGCGATGGCTTCTCAATCTGTCCCTTTGTGGCATGCGATGGCTTCTGAATCCGTCCATAGGTGGCATGCAATGGCTTCTGAATCCGTCCATGGGTGGCATGCGATGGCTTCTGAATCCATCCCTGGCTGGCATGCGATGGCTTCTGAATCAGTCCATGGATGCCATGCGATGGCTTCTGAATCTGACCCCTTTGTGGCATGCGATGGCTTCTGAATCCGTCCCTGGCTGCCATGCGATGGCTTCTGAATCCGTCCATGGTGGCATGCGATGGCTTCTGAATCCGTCCCTTGCTGGCATGCGATGGCTTCTGAATCTGTCCCTTTGTGGCATGCGATGGCTTCTGAATCTGTCCCTTTGTGGCATGCGATGGCTTCTGAATCTGTCCCTTTGTGGCATGCGATGGATTCTGAATCCATCCCTTGCTGGCATGCGATGGCTTCTGAATCCGTCCCTGGGTGGCATGCGATGGCTTCTGAATCTGTCCCTTTGTGGCATGTGTTGGCTTCTGAATCTGTCCCTTTGTGGCATGCGTTGGCTTCTGAATCCATCCCTGACTGGCATGCGATGGCTTCTGAATCCATCCCTGCTGGCATACGATGGTTTCTGAATCCGTCCGTGGCTGACATGCGATGGCTTCTGGGTCATCCCTAGCTGGCATGAGATGGCTTCTGAATCCGTCCCTGGGTGGCACGCGATAGCTTCTGAATCCGTCCCTGGGTGGCACGCGATAGCTTCTGAATCCATTCCTGGGTGGCAAGTGATAGCTTCTGAATCCGTCCCTGGGTGGCACGCAATAGCTTCTGAATCCGTCCCTAGGTAGCATGCGATGGCTTCTGAATCCACCACTGAGTGATACACGATGGCTTCTGAATCCACCACTGAGTGATACACGATAGCTTCTGAATCCGTCCCTGGGAGGCACGCGATGGCTTTTGAATCCACCACTGAGTGATACACGATGGCTTCTGAATCCAACACTGAGTGATACACGATGGCTTCTGAATCCAACACTGAGTGATACACGATAACTTCTGAATCCGTCCCTGGGTGGCACGCGATGGCTTCTGAATCCACCACTGAGTGATACACGATGGATTCTGAATCCGCCCGTGGGTGGCAAGTGAGGGCGTCTGAATCGGCTTCTAGATAGCACGCAATGTCTACTGAATCCACCCCTGTGTAACACGCGACACATTTTCATCATAATATGTAGCACGTTGAAACCACACTGTTGAAAGAAAAAGTTTGGCACCTTTTGCTTAAGCAGAGGGACGCCTGTAAACCTCGCACTCTGGCATTATTAGACGCCCGAAAGGAAGCAAACGTTAAGGGCAACCTATCAATAAATGCTTAAATCGCAGGAAAATCAATTTTAATTTCATTTTAAATAAAAAACTTCACAATTTCGGAAATGTGTGGAGAAAATAAATAACAACGTAAAGAATACGGTCGTATTTGGTTGTGAAAAATTGTACGCTTTTCAATTTACATTATAGAGAGGTAAAACATTATTAGAAACACACATATTATTATGTTATTACACACGAATTTAATTTTCTCAATTAAAACAATGAAAACAATAAAAAAGTGAAGTGAAAGTGGCTTTAATTATGTCATGAAAAAAATATTTTAGAGATGCAATATTGTGCACTCATTTAGTATGGCATGCTACTGGTAGTCTCGAACATTATTAACAAAAGCATACATTAGGTTTATTTACCATGGTATTATTTTTTATTATTTATTGTATCAAGTATTAACTCATTTTCAACACTAGTCTATTAACATAATTACGATTAATTTATGACAGAAATTTAAAAGTTTTTATGGGAGAATGTGTCTGTCAAGAGGTTTATGTTAGCAGCAATGTTTTGCCCCCTTGTCAGCAGGGTGCGTGCAAAATTGTAACGTTTTGAATTTTTTTATAGACATATAAATTTTGTTACATACTGAAAAATACATTTGCATTTACATTGACTCAAATTCTGGTCCATTAACAGATGCAATATCCCATTATTAATACTCGTTAGTGGACACTAACATTTTAACAGTTAAAGTGACTGTACTCAAAAATGAAAATTTTACATTATAAGTAGAGTTTGTTTATTTGTTTAGAGTTTTGTTTATATAGGTACTAACACAAAAGTACAATATGTATTTTTCTCAATCCTTCAGTCTGAAATTTCACTGTTAGAAGGTGTAAAGGAATAAAATAATTGTAACATAAAGAATTCATTCTCTTTTAAAACGAGGCGGGGATGGCTCAGTCGGTAGCGCGCCAGGCTCGTAATCTGCAGTTCCTAGGTTCGAGTCCCAGCTGGGTCAGCGTTGAGATTTATCTCCACGAAACTCCCCACACTGTCCACGGTCACTAGGGGACACCGATGGCCTAGAAAAGGCCGCCGTCCGTCGGATGAGTCTTTTACAGATTAAGCCGTGGCACCGTGTGCGGGAGAGCTATACCTTATGCACGTTAGAGAACACACTGGATGGCCTTGACGGGAGGCTACCATCTATCTCCCAACAGCTGTTCCAGTGGGTCTCCTTCCCCAACCTTCTCTGAGCCTTCGGGGTCTTTGTGACCTGGCCATTTAGCCCATAAAAAATAAAAAATAAATACCCCCTCAAGCAGCTGCTTGCCACAGAGGTCTGACAGGAGCCTGTCAGTTTATATGCCACAGTAGGAGATCTGAGAGGATGACAGGACCTCAGCAGAAAAACGACACACACATCCATGCCTAAATCCGGGACTCGAACCCAGGTCCCTTAGATCAGTAGCCAAGCGTGCTAACCACTCGGCGTGCAAAAAATTGCCGCTCAGAGGAAAGAAATCCCAACCCTCTCTTTTAAAACGGGCACATATTCATCAGAAGTGATAATATTCTTCTAGCTTTTATTTTTGGGGGGAGGAGGGAATGGCAGAAAGTTTTTCTCTTCTAAATAATCGTGATTTCCTTTGGCAGGTAATATGCCCTTAAGAGCAACCTCTGCTTTTCTGGTTACCTGTCTGACGAAGTAAAGATGATCCTGGCTGCTTGCCAAGGAACCAATCAGCAAGGCAATCCTTCAGCTGGGATATAGACATTATCTAATTTAACGATGCTCTTCATTTTATTTCTGTTTTTCGAAAGAATAATTAAGTAGGACAATGGATTTTCTAGTTACCGTCACATCACTTATAAATCACTATGAACGAAGTTTTAACACTACTGAATGCATTATCTAATAACGACGCAGTCATACGATGATTAGGTTATAAAGTCGCTAAGTAAGAAATAAACTGATATATTGGTTAAACTGACAGTATCATTTAATGCTGAAATTTTAAGAAACGAAAGGTAGATATGCTGAATAAAATCTGGGCTTGAGAACACTTATTTAAGCATTTTTGTGACAGGCAAATGTCAGTTCAGTTTAATTTGAATTGGTGAAGATGTAGCAAGTTATTTTTGGGTAGAAGAAAATAATGTTTTTGAAGCGTAGACATTCACACACATGCATGATGTAGGAAATAAAGCTTTCAACAGCTGTTAGGTTTACTCTGTAGTGAAATTGGATGGAACTCTTTCAATTTTCGAAAGCTGTAACGGAAAAGAAAAAAATGTAAGAGGTTCAGAAGCGATGTCTTTAATTTAGAACCATTTGATGGTGATGTGTTGATAAAGTGTTCCTCAACATTTCTGGTTCCATGACATACTTTAGAGCTTTTAAAACTCCTACAGTAAATCTTTCAGTTCCTTAATTTTTACAGTACACTTTTCATCTTCCTAAGTTCCTACGTTGCGCTATTCAGTTCATCAAATTCTCACGGCACACTTTTAGCACTTCTAAATTCTCACGGCACACTTTTAGCATTTCTAAAATTCTCACGACACACTTTCAGCACTTCTAAATTCTCACGGAACATTTTTAGCATTTCTAAATTTTCACGGCACACTTTTAGCCTTCCTAAATTCTCACGGTACACTTTTAGTCTCTCTAAATTCCCACGGCACACTTTTAGCCTTTCTAAATTCTCACGGCACACTTTTAGTCTCTCTAAATTCTCACGGCACACTTTTAGTCTCTCTAAATTCTCACGGCACACTTTTAGTCTCTCTAAATTCTCACGGCACACTTTCAGCCTTTCTAAATTCTTACGGCACACTTTTAGCATTTCTAAATTCTCACGACACACTTTCAGGCTTTCTAAATTCTCACGGCACACTTTCAGCCTTTCTAAATTCTCACGGCACACTTTCAGCCTTTCTAAATTCTCACGGCACACTTTTAGAATTTCTAAATTCTCACGGCACACTTTTAGAATTTCTAAATTCTCACGGCACACTTTTAGCCTTTCTAAATTCTCACGGTACACTTTTAGTCTCTCTAAATTCTTACAGCACACATTTAGCCTTTCTAAATTCTCACGGCACACTTTAAGCCTTTCTAAATTCTCACGGCACCACTTTTTAGCTTACTAAGTTTTCCTGTCACATATTTCAGCTTCCTAATATTCTCGAGGTTCGCTTTGCGGCTCCCTAAATGTTTACTGCACACTTTTTATCTTCCTGAATTCTCCTGGAATACTTTTAGTCATCTTAAATTCTCAAGGCATATTTTTCAGCCTCTTAAATTCTCAAGACGCACCTGATAAAATTAATTTTGCCATTTCTCAACGTGATATTCCTCACCTAGTAAGCCGCTAATAGAATTTGAAGATGCTTTAATTTTTTTATCAAAGTAAAAGAAATACGAATTATGTTTTTCAATAATTTAATTCCACCAACAACTCTTTTCAAGAAAATTTCCAAAAACAATGATTTAAACTTGAGTCTGTTGTAGTTTTTATCATGTACGATTTAAAAATACGATTCCTTCATCAAATATTTTTTCTCTTTCCCAATAATAATGCAAAACACTTAATTGATTTCCATTTTCTTTCCCAGTTGGTCTTTTTGAGAACCGTGATGATGATCATGATAGGACATTGAGGCATGCAGTGGATAAAGTAAATAACAACAGAACTGTACTGCCCCGACTAAGACTCTCTGCACATATTGTAAGGATTCACCCTCAAGATAGTTTCCATGTTGCCAAGAAATGTGAGTAGCTTTTTCAGTTATTCTTTCAACTAAAACGTCCTTTGTAATTTTGAAGTAAAGTTAAAAGAGTTAATTTGATAATAATTATCTTTATAGTAAAATAGATAAGTTCATGAGACGAGCATTTCTAGCGTTTATACACTCTGTTGAAAGTATTTCTTCTAGAGACTCAAAAAATGCTTCTTGTAGAGAGCAAATTTAATGACTAAATGACATACTACACCAAACGAAAGGAAACTACAGTTTAATAATGAAACATTTTGTGCTTGGTTTTGAACAGAAATAGACAAAACAAACTACTGAAAGTATGATTGTAATTTAATCAGTCATAAAATAAATGGTGATAAGTAAATGCTTGCTTAAAACCCGAATTTCAATACTGAATCATACTTTTTGATAATTAATACTGAATATTAAATTTTAATCAAAGTGAAGATATCCGTACTGTAGTGATATGAACTATTTTAATTTGTTTGCTTGCAGTTATTGTCATATGAAATTTTGAAATAAGCTTTCCTTCCTGATGTTTTAGCTTTCAAGAGAAACGTGTGAAAAAATAAACAAAGATTGAATTGTTGTATGTATGTTTTACTGGTGGAAAAAAAGATAACACATTTTATTATGAAAGGAAATTTTTATTTTTCCTCTTGAGATTTTACTTCAAAAGGAAGAAGAAAGTTTTATTATCATTAAAATTTTTTTCAATGTAATGTAGAATACAAATACTCAGCAGAATCTATTTTGCAGTTTTCCAACAGATAGCGACAAAACTGAAAAGGTTATTTTTTATCAAATGTATTATTTGTGTAGTAATGTCTTTTGGTTCATTGCTATCGCATTTCATATGAAATTGTTACACTAATTTTCTCGACAGAAAACATAGGATTTCGTTTCTAACTTATGTCAAATGGCATTTAATCTTGATTGATGAAGTGCAAATCTTTTTAACCGTTACGCTGCTAGCTAATGTCATTTTCAAAGTTGTGTTCTAACTTTCCTCTCTAGTATGTTCTCAGATTGACGCCGGAGCTATAGCAGTTCTTGGGCCCTTATATCCGTCCAACATTCCTGTGGTACAATCGACGTGCACTACCCTAAACGTGCCGCACTTGGATACTCAGCCCAGTCGGCGGACCGGTCCTCAGGGCTACTCCGTGCACTTGCATCCACATCCCACCGTCCTGAGTCGGGCCTACAGAGACATGGTGAAGTCAAGGGGATGGAAGAGCTTCACCATCATCTATGAGGACGAAGAAGGTGAGAATTCTGTGATCAACATTAGGAGTGTTCTGTAGTGATGACTGATATAGTTACTTAGCTGGACTGGTAGGATTATGTAGTGATGACTGATATAGTTACTTAGCTGGACTGGTAGGATTATGTAGTGATGACTGATATAGTTACTTAGCTGGACTGGTAGGATTATGTAGTGATGACTGATATAGTTACTTAGCTGGACTGGTAGGATTATGTAGTGATGATTGGTAGAATTATCTCTTGATGGATTTTGATTGATGATAGACAGAATTATCTCGGATGATTGGTAAAATTATATAATGTTGATTGATAGGATTATATAGTGCTAGTCGGTAGAATTATATGGTGATGATTGGTACAAACGCGTAGTTATAACTGGCAGAATTATGAAGTGATAATAAGTAGAATTATGTAATGATGATTTCATAGAATTATAAGTGATGATTGGTACAAACGCGTAGCTATAACTGGCAGAATTATGAAGTGATGATAAGTAGAATTATGTAATGATGATTTCATAGAATTATAAGTGATGATTGGTACAAACGCGTAGCTATAACTGGCAGAATTATGAAGTGATGATAAGTAGAATTATGTAATGATGATTTCATAGAATTATAAGTGATGATTGGTACAAACGCGTAGCTATAACTGGCAGAATTATGAAGTAATAATAAGTAGAATTATGTAATGATGATTTCATAGAATTATAAGTGATGATTGGTACAAATACATTTCTGTAATTGGTATAATTATGAAGTGATGATTGTTAGAATTATATGATGACCACTGGTACAATTACATAACTATGATTAGTATAATTAAAAAACTATGATTTTTGTAGCAACGATTAGTTGTACAAGGGAAGAGAATTTCTATGATTATACTTAATCAAGCAAAACGAATTACTATACTTCTGCGGAATCAGGCAGAGCGAATTTGAATGATTCTGCTGAAGGAATCAAAGGTAATTAGAATATCTATTATTTTGCTGAATAATTTCGTATTTTAGTACATAAGTGTTTGAAGGTTTGTTTCTCTATACATAAAAGATTGTATTGAACGGACAAGGATGCCGTTCCGTTAAAACAATTTTAAAAACTATTCTTGCCAAATAACGCAATATTCCACTTCCACCATTTCGTTTAATTTTTAGAAGCATAATTACTGAAGAAAAAATTGCTTCATATGTTTTTTATTTCATTTCGTCGACTATTCAAATAATTCTAAGTCCCGCACGCAAAAGAGGCGCGGATTGGCTCAGTTGATAGCGCGTTAGGCTCGTAATCTGTAATTCCCAGGTTCGAGTCCTACTTGTGCCATCCTTGAGATTTATTTCCACTGACACCCCATCCTACCTTCGGTCAGAAACGAGGGCATCTATGGGCTTGGAAAGGCCGCCGTCCATCGCGTGGGGTTTTAAGCCATGGCTCCGTGTGCTATACCAGTGGACATTAAAGAGCACACATGATAGACACAGCTTTGACGAGGGTCTTCCATCTGCCTCCTAACAGCTGTCAGTGGATCCCCTAACCCAGGGGTGGGCAATTGTTTTCGTATCTACACTGCGCATGCGTATTGACGTGGCCGTCCTAGTGGAAATTACGAGACGAATCTTCGGTCGCGCACGGGAAGGAAATCTCGGTTCAAGGCGGATTTTTCTGACTGTCTTGGCGGGCCACAAAAAACTCTTAGTGGGCCGAATGTGGCCCGCGGGCCGCTATTTGCCCACCCCTGCCCTAACCCAATCTTCTCTGAGTCATTGGGGCCCTTGTGGTGCGTGGCATGTTCGTCTCGCTGTTCCTCATGTCTTGATCCGGTAGGTATTTATTTATTACCGCAGAGGAAAAAAATACACAAAACTTTTTCTTCCTTCATCATACCAGTCATATTAATTGAAAAGAAATCAACGCTCTTAGTATTGCGACTTCTCAATTTGTTGACAAACGAGAAGATGAGTGCGTGTTAAGAGAGATGAGGATGATCTTCAGCTAATGAGACTTGTTACGGTGGTTAAGCTTTGTAGAGGAAACCAACAGAACTGCAAGAATATCTTCAAAGAGGCTTAAGTGGGATGGATGACGGAAGGAGGCAGGCATCCTCTCTGTGTGTTTATTCCGGAAGCGTGTTCTGAATTATAACCTCTCTTTCTTCTCAACACGTGCTTGGTAAACCAAAGAAGAAGCCTAACTGGCTCACAGCTTCCATTTTCCAAATACGCTGACATCACACAAACAGAGTTATATGTGTTATTTTCTTTTACTTTGCTGTTCCTTCTCTGAAGATTCAGGAAAGTTAAAAGCTCACTCGTTATGTTTTGGGGCCTTGAGAGGTAAAGTTGTTGCGTGAGTGAAATTTTGTGAGTGTGTTGTGTTTTTATTCCTGCGAAAATCTTTGATAAAAGTAATACATAACAATTTGATAGAAATTCGTTTTCAGAAGCGTTCAACAAATAATATAACGGTCACTGAAGGTAACTGTTTCAAGCAGACTTTATTTAAGAGATGGAAAAAAAAAATTCAATTTCCCAAAAATTGATTTATTCAATTTTATGGAATATTTACTGATAAAGAAAGTATTTTTCTTTTCTTTTTTTCAATTAGTTGGGTGGTTAATTATTCATATGATAATTGAACACTGGTAAATGCTTTTAAAACACACGTAAAGTTTTCCAAGGTTTTTCTAAAGTTGATTTCCAGTTCTTTGACCATTTCAGTAGATATTTCTTTTAAAAAGTTCGCATTTTCCATTTATTTTCACTTAACAGAATAAAGAATCGGAATGAAATCAAAAGTTATTAAAATATTTGAGATAAAGTTTTTCGTTTTGGTTTTCGCCAGACAACTGAAAAATTGAGATTTTTGTCCCTAGAGGTTTATCCTTTATCAAATTTCATTACACTAATCATTTATTGAAATAAAAATGCATTGATCGCTTTTTAAAATAAGCGTATTTTTAAAAAAAATTATATTATTATTGTAAATTATTATTATCTTAAAAATCGCTTATTAATAAAAATTTAATCTTATGTTAAAATTAGAAATTAATCGATCTGTATCTTGATCAATATCTTTGATTCAAATGAAAATGCATTGATCTATTTCCTTAAAATAAAAATGCATTGATCTATTTCTTTAAAATAAAAATGCATTGATCTATTTCTTTAAAATAAAAATGCATTGATCTATTTCTTTAAAATAAAAATGCATTGATCATTTAGTAAAGTGGAAAAGAAATAATTATTTATAAGAGCAAGGATCATTACCATATCTAGGTAGGGAAATATAATAATATTTATCTTATATTAAAATAGAAAATGCAAGAGAAGGAAAATAAAAAAAAATACAGTAATAAAATTATTTAGCATTTTGTTTTGTCTACTTTTGCTTCATTTGAATAGTTATACTCTAATTTCTAGCGTATAAGGGAAAATGAAAGAATAGATATAGCTTTTTATAACTATCAAAAACTTTTTTCCTTCCGAACTTTTCTTTTTGATCGACCAGAGTGAAGATGTTACTTTTTATTTCTTTTTGAATTCTTTAGACTGTTTTTCAAAATAAATCGCAGATAAAAAAAACATTAATATCTACCCCAGTTTAACAAGCAAGCTTCAACTTTTAGATAACGAAGACACGGTTCCTGAAATTTGTTTGAAAAATAGAGTATCAGAGTATCGTAGACCAAAATTTATTATATATTCGACAACATGAAATATTAGATATAATTCTTAAAAATGTTCCTTTTATCACGTGTTGGTGGTAAAAACCAGATTTTCACATTCTTTTAACGATCTGTGGAGCACAGAAAAACCTTCCGTTAACAAATGAACATTTTTGCTTAAATGGCAATGAACACGAAAGAGCCATATATAACACAGAGTGGCTCTAAGGTTCAGAAGATAGCGGTAGACAATCTTTATCGGTATTTGCAAATGTAACAAATACTCTTTCTTGGAGAATATGATTTATGGTCCGCTTCTTCACCAGAGGGAGATTACTACTGATTTATTCTTTCACAGCCTCATGTAATAACCGACATTAAGGAAAACTGCCACTAAATCACGACTGCAGAGCATTTAGAAGACCAGTAAGTTGGGGGGGGGGTGTTTTTCTCTCTTCACTTGCATTTGGATCAGTAATGGCCACTTAGCATGACCTACTGAATATTTGATCGCAAACAGATGGCATATCGCGAATGCCGATGCCATACTATCGAGCTTGAACTCATTAAATGTCGTTACTGTGGATAGAAGTTCGGGGAAATCTCGAGCATTTGGCAGTAAACAAATTAATTATTGATATCACAGATGGAAATACAATTTTCCTAGATTTCGGCGTAGAGTATTTCTGTGGAGAAGAAATGTTGTGGTAAAGACATTACGTTCTCTGAACAAACTTCGCTTCGATTCAGAGAAATTGGGAGATGTTCTTTGAAGGAGGATAGATCATTAAATGCAGCCGTTATGTAAAGGGTAGAGAAGTTATTTCACCCTTTTAATAAACGGGTGAAAGATTTGTTTGCTTTTCGAACTGTCATTCTAAAGGTTATATTTCGTAAAAATGCTTTTATATCCTACAAAATATATAAAAATCATAAACGTTTGCATTAATTAATCTGGGAATGAAATAAGTTTCGTGAATTTAGGATTACGCTTCAGAAACTTCAATTTAATTAATAGCGATTAAATTCAACGCTGGCAAATTAAAAAGGAGTAATCTGATTTAAAATTTAGAACCCAGATTTTTATTTTAAAATGTTATCGAGGTAACAACCGAGCTCTATCTGTGGAGTCTCGTCATTGTCAGCACTTGTCTTTTTAGGTGTTTTAATGATGTTATTTAATATGGACAACAGAGCAGTGTCCCACCAATAGACAAGTGCAACATTTCCCTGTTATCAGCAATATATAACGGGTTTGAAACAAGTATCACAAAAGCAAGGTTGGGTTGGATTGTTTTACCTCTGAGCGGCACTTTTTTTCTACACCATGTGCTAAATGGCCAGGCCACATGGACCCCGAAGGCTCAGAGAAGGTTGGGGGAGGGGACCCATTGGTACAGCTGTTGGGAGACAGATGGTAGCCTCTCGTCAAGGCAATCCAGCGTGTTCTTTAACGTGCACAGGGTATGTCTCTCCCGCACACGGCCACAGCTTAACGTCCCATCCGATGGACGGCGGTCTTTCCAAGCCCATCGGTGTCTTCTACTGATCTTGGGCAGGGCGGGGAATTTTGCGGAGATACATCTCAACGTTGACCTAGCTGGGACTCGAACCTGGGAACTACAGATTACGAGCCTGGCGCGCTACCGACTGAGCCAGTCCTGCCCCTACACAAAAGCAAGGTACGATGAATTGACGACAGAGTTATGAGGTCAAGGGACTATTATTAGTCCGTGACAATGGGCACTTCCTAAATATTAGAGAGGCGGGGTTGCGCAATCAGTAGCGCGCCAGGCTCGTAATCTGCAGTTCCAAGGTTCGAGTTCCATCTGTGTCAGCATTGAGATTCATTTCCGCTAAACCCCACCCTGACCTCGGTCAGAAAGAGGACATCGATAGGCTTGGAAATGCCGTCGTTCGTCGGATGAGACGTTAAAACAGTGGTCCCGAATGCATGAGATCCACACCGTGTGAACGTTGAGGAACACATTGGATGGCCTTGATGGGAGACCATCATCTGTCTACATTTCATACTGCTAGTCATTTGATCCCCTACCTCAACCTTCTCCGAGACTTTGGGGTCCTCGTGACCTGGACATTTAGCGCATTGTGTGCACATAAATACTGCACAGAGTTCAAACATTCCAACCCAAATTTTAGGTTCGCTATCCTTACTTTTTAAGCAGAGAGATATTTATTATATTACGGTCCGTTGGATGAGAGGATAAACCATGTTTCCGTGTAGAGCAACTTTTGTGCATGTTGAAGACTATGCCAGATGGTTTTGGAATTTCCTTCTTCTTGTCTAAGGGGACAGACTCTCCTGCCTTTGCAAAAATCTTCGGTCATGTCCAAATAAAGGAATCCAACACAATTGAAAGCTCTCCTTATCCTCTGTTGCAGTGACTTTTTTATCGCAACTTCGACACATATTTCTGTTTTCGCTAAGCGACGCTCTTTCACAATTCAGCTATAAAATGCACTTTTCTCTGGAATTCGAAATTCAAGTCATCCATGCCCACAGACGAAGCGCACATTTGAGTACCCAGCTGTAAGTGTAACTAGCTGTGAAAGGGTCGTCTCCCGCACATCGTCAAGTACCCGACACTGTCGTGACAGTGAAGTCGTTATTTGCAGCACTCAGCACGGTCCTTACCACGCCTTCTCTCCGCCCATATGATCCGTGACTGATGGAGTGAGTTGGGAAATTCTTCAACTTCAACTGGTAATGCTCTATTCCCGAGATTTCAGAATCATTTTTCATGGAATCTATGCGACAAACAAAACGTTGGAAAATCTTTGAATATTAGAACAAACCTCGGGAATTATTTATTTAATATTAATACTTGCTTCTTTGATGAATATTAAGAGTGGTTGAAGTAGATTGTAAACAATTTGACAGAGATATTGATAGAGATTTCTGATTTTATGTTATTCCATTTCAATCCCTATGAAATTTGTGATTCTGAAAACCCTATTAGAAAGACTTGGCTTCAGGATGAGATTTGTTAATTTGGACTGCTGCAATAAAATGAAGCAACCATCTGGTTGAACTGTTTCTAAATGTTGGAATGCAGTCAGTTTAAGTTGCACTTGTTCTATAGATTTTAGTAATTACTTATACTTTTATAATCTGTATTATTGTTTTAGATAGTTTCATGGAAGAATAAATTAAAAACAATTATCAAATCTATTTAAATCTCAGTATTTAAAGAGTTATGTATCCTATTTCTAATTTTAGATGGACAATTTCATGGAACAGATTGTTTAAATGATGGAATTAATTTTAGACAAACAGTTTTATACATTCAAAATGTAGAAAGTAGGAAAAAATAGTAACTCGTGAACCGTAATAATAATATTATGGATGTGCTTGTAGTGGATTAATACTAAATACCGTTTAGTAATGTGATTTAAGGAATAAATATATTAAAATATGCAAACACACATATTTTACTGACCTCCGGCGAAAATTCAGAGGAATTCTTCTTCGTAATTTTCTCTCTTTTTCCTTTCGATTTCGGTGTTTACGTAAATCCAGCTGTCAAATGTTGTTTAAGTTTGAAATATAATAATTTAGGCATCATCTTTTGATGCCTCAATTTCTCAACTACCTATCAACTACTAATTAAAATGTAACTCAATTTCTCAACTCCTTATCAACTACCAATTAAAATGTAACTCAATTTCTCAACTCCTTATCAACTACCAATTAAAATGTAACTCAATTTCTCAACTCCTTATCAACTACCAATTAAAATGTAACTCAATTTCTCAACTCCTTATCAACTACTGATTAAAATGTAACTCAATTTCTCAATTCCTTATCAACTGCCAATGTAAAAAAAAATGATACATACTTTTGTACACACTGAACCGTTTTATAAAATATTATCACCCAGTGTTGTTTATTTCGTTATTGGTAAAAAAAAATATTTTTTTCATTTGCAGCTCTTCCTCGTCTGCAGCATCTGATCATGATGCCCAATAGTGGTGACGTCCGCATCTCTCTTCGGCCTCACGTAGAAGGTGTTCAATACAGGAAGCTGCTGAAGGATGTTGGGAAGAGAGGAGAAACGAATATCGTACTCGATGTTCCCGCCAATCACATTACAGACATTTTGAGACAGGTGAGCTGAGAGCAACGCCAATCCATTGTGTTACCATCACGAAATGTTTTTTTTTCGATTTCTTTACCTCTGCTTTCTTTTTTAGAGACTACGAAGCTTAAGGAATAGAATAACACAATACACTTTTTTGAAATGAAGGGCATAAAACACATCCTTTTCTCCAACGGGTTCATGAGATGTATTTATGTGGATTGCATTGTACCAAAGAACTTAATGGAAAAATACTGTTTTTTTCTTTGTAAGTTTAGAAATACTGCATATACTTAACGACCATTTTTTTTTCATTTACACTGCTGTTTATTTCATGTTATGCCAATAGCATCTCAGATACAGAACTCAATAGTTTCTTAAATCTTTTTCCGCCTTGCCCATGATCAGCACGGGACACCGATGGGCTTGGAAAGGCCGCCATCCGTCGGATGGGACGTTAAGCCGTGACTCCGTGTACGGGAGAGTCATACCCTGCGCACGTTAAGGAACACGCTGGATGGCCTTGACGGGAGGCTACCATCTGTCTCCCAACAGCTGTTCCAGTGGGTCTCCTCCCCCAACCTTCTCTGAGCCTTCGGGGTCGATGTGACCTGGCTATTTAGCCCATGGTGTGCAAAAAGTGTCGCTCAAAGGTAAAATAACCCAACCCTTAAATCTTTTTATGAAAAAATGTGACTAAAGATATTTTAAAGATATCAATCAAATCTCTTTCAACTCGATTTTCTACAATATCCGTTCGGTATTTAGAGAGTTAAGCAGATTGAAATATTTAAAGCAAAAATTCTAGTTTAAATAATTGCTCTGAAAAGTTAATAAAAACAAATTAAAACTAAAGCAATAACTATTATACTAACTTTACTAACAGTTTGTAAGAATAGTTTTAGCAGTTTGCATAATAATTATGTTTAATTCTCGCTAATTTTTGCATAACGATCTAAGTTGATAAATGTTTCAGCTCCCATAACTCTTTAGATACTGAACGCATATTGTTGGAAATCCCGAATTAAAGAGATGTGATTGAAATCTTTAAATAATCTTCAGTGACATTTTTTTACAAAGAGCTTATTTAAGAAGTTGCTGAGATCTTTATCTACGTTAGTATTGACATAAAATGGAACTCTGCCTAATAAAAGGGCAGAGTTCCATTTTATGAGCGGTCTGAGCGGTACTTTTTTGAGCGGCACTTTTTTGCACACCATGGGCTAAATGGCCAGGTCACATGGACCCCGAAGGCTCAGAGAAGGTTGGGGGAGGGGACCCACTGGAACAGCTGTTGGGAGACAGATGGTAGCCTCCCGTCAAGGCCATCCAGCGTGTTCTTTAACGTGCACAGGGCATGGCTCTCCCGCACACGGGGCCACTGCTTAACGTCCCATCCGACGGACGACGGCCTTTCCAAGCCCATCGGTGTCCTCTACTGACCGTGGGCAGGGCGGGGAATTTTGCGGAGATAAATCTCAACGCTGACCCAGCTGGGACTCGAACCTGGGAACTACAGATTACGAGCCTGGCGCGCTACCGACTGAGCCACCCCCGCCCCTAATAAAAGGGACACTGAATTTATGTACAAATGACTTCCTCCTGTATTCTAACATCTATCCAGTGGATCCTTTCCCTCCAGTTCAGAGAACTTGGGTCATTGTAACCTGGCGATTCAACACCACCTTTTACAAAGCAAAAACCATCCAATACACAAACCAACCCATTTGTTGGTTTCAGAAACTGCGGCTGTGTGATAGATATTGATAATCAATTTCTGGATCCTATTTCTTACTGTAAGAATCAATGACGATAACCTAGCTCACATAGAGATGAGGCTGAGTAAGGAAATCAAAGCACTGAAACAAATTCTGGATACTGATTTTTCTATTCTGAAAATCAAAAGTATTCTAGCTTTTAAGAGACGAATATAAATTGCAAAGTCTTATCTGTGAAAATTTCGATTGGTTTGCAATGTAGGTGTTCCCGAGCAATTTCATTAGTTAACTTCTCAACGAAAAATAGTTTTTAAGTCCAACAACTTTTGACTTTTAAAACTTTTGACTTTTTTGGTTGGTTTTACCAGAGTAATTGTGAAGAGCCTTGTGAATATTGCAAAATATATTTCCACCGCAAAGGAATTAAGAGAATTCGGATATTTTATATTACTCCTGGGAGTTTCACTTATGATTCAAATTGCCACAGGAATCTTTTAAGCAATGCACTTTTCAGCTGAATTCACAGAAGAATTCTCTAGAGTAGTTCGTTTCTTCCAGAATAGTTAATATTTCTCGCAATGTAAATTTTAATTTATTAAGACTGGGGATGTTTATTTTTTCTGAATTACATGTATTGCATTTAAAATCATGTACTTAGATGTATGAAAAGGGGGGCGGAGGTGGCTCAGTCGGTAGCGCTCCAGGCTCGTAATCTGCAGTTCCCAGGTTCGAGTCCCAGCTGGGTAGCGTTGAGATTTATCTCCGCAAAATTCCCCGCCCTGCCTACGGTCAGTAGGGGACACCGATGGGCTTAAAAAGGCCGTCGTCCGTCGGATGGGACGTTAAGCCGTGGTCCCGTGTACGGGAGAGCCAAACCCTGTGCACGTTAAAGAACACGCTGGATGGCCTTGACGGGAGGCTACCATCTGTCTCCCAACAGTGTTCCAGTGGGTCCCCTCCCCCAACCTTCTCTGAGCCTTCGGGGTCCCTGTGACCAGGCCATTTAGCCCATGGTGTGCAAAAAAGTGCCGCTCAGAGGTAAAACAACCCAAATGTATGAAAAGGAATGGGAAAGTTTGAAATTGCGAGAAAAACTTGTAAAAGTTTAGAAAGATTGCAAATTGGAAATCTGCTGCAAATGTTAAAATATTTCAAAACGAATTATATTTCAGGTTTGTAAAACTTTTGTGAGAGAAACTTAGACTCAAACGTAGTGAGGAGCGACTTAAAAATAAACTACGCTCTATAGGAAAAATTCTCTGCTTAAAAACGAAAACATATATTTTTAATGAGTAATGGCGAAAAAACTATATTTTAAAGGAATCGAAAAAATGTCTTGAGTGAAAAAAACAAATATATACATTTTTAATGAGAAATATGAACTGAAAAAAATTATTTAGTTATGCACCTAAAAATGTTTGGTTAAAAAAGTGGAAGAAGTGAATCAGATTTAGTACAGTGGACCTTCGTTAGAGTGCTGCTCGCTATACCGCGCACTCGGTTATAGCTCGGGCGATGTTCGCGATAAGTTCAAACATGTTTATACAAGTCCGTGCGGCGTTAGTGAGTATCGCATTTTATTGTTACTGCGTATTCAGTAATTGTGTATGTATTGAGTTCCTGCATGTATTTTGAGTAGTGTTTAATTATTGTATACATGATGAGTAAAAAAAAGCTTACAGTGTGAAATTTATTGTGTCGCCACCGAGCCGCTCGGTATAACGCGGTTCACCTTATAACGCGGGTGTTGTTTCCCGCCCGACATGTGCGTTATATCGGGGGTCCACTGTATATTGATTATTTGTTTTGTGAGACGACGGTGGAACGGGATTTTTGTAAACATTTGCAAATGGTATAGTTTGTTTCAGCTTTAAAAACTACAGGACCTTTCTTTTTAGTAGGAAAGCTTTATAATTCTTTACCAGAAGATACAAAGTCGATTGAAAGTGGGTCATTATATATTAAAAATATTAAATTTTTGTTTATGAATCATAGTAATATTGGAACTATGATATTATGTGAATTAGTAATGTTCTTATTATTAGTATTATAACGATAATACTAATAATAAGTTAATACTAATAATAAAATACTAATAATAATAATTATATAAATAGAATTTTTTATTTCTTCTGAATTGCCTACCATTGTCATAATTTTGTAAACTACATGTATATTTGTCCTGAAGTATTAAAATTGGACAACCTCTGAGGAACACTGTTTTGCGTACAATGGGTTAAATGGTCGGGTCACAAAGACAACGTGAGTTCAAAGTCGGTTATGGAAGGGAATCCATTGGATAGATGTTAGGGAACACATGGTAATCTCCTGTCAAGACCATCCAGCGTGTTTTTTTTTATCGTGCACTGAGTGGGATGTCCTGTTCACGGGCCATGTTTTAATGTCCCATTTAACGGAAGACTGCCTTTCCAAGCCCGTCGGTGTTTTCTTTCTCACCTAGGGCAGGGTGGGGATTTATCGGAAATAAATCTTCATACTGGCACAGTTGGGACTCGAGTCTGGGAAATACGGATTCGGAGCGACTGTGTCATCCTCCACCTCGACGTTTTAGACTCTCCAATTCTCCGATATGAGTTTCTTTTCATATAATTTTTTTGCAGTTATAAAACTAAAAGTAATAAAAAATATTTCAGTTGCATTTAACTCTTTCGGATTAAGTTTCGAAAAGGAAATAGTTTTCGGATTAAGATGAGAAAGACTTGCGAAAAAAAGAGTCTTAATGTCTTACGTCACCCACTGGACTTGAACCGAATTAGATCGTTTATTAAAATATAGTTATGAAAGCAGCCGTGAAAACGAAATTTTATTGTCTTGGTTATGGACATCAGCGTGATAGAATTGTTGGAAGCAGAATGAATTTTCCTATTACGAAGCACATCAGTTTATATTCTTCGGTGCCAACCTACACTGAGGGAAATTAGAAATGACTAAGACGCAAGATTAAAGTAAAGCAATTTCATCCAAAAGATGCGTTTCTGAAGGAGAAATAGAAAAAATTTCCAGCGTGTCATAAACATAAAGAATGTGTTAGATAATCCATTAGTTATGATGTCCTGCCGAGAGACGGTAATTAAAGATAAAACTTTGCTGATATATTACGAAAACTTGGAATCTCTCTTATTCGCGCATTGCATTTAAAGCTCATTTTTTATGGCTAAAACTTCATCAGACACTTCATTCAGATGAGAGCTTTTTAAATATCCGAAACAGATGCGAAAGGTTTGAAACATTTCAGTAATTAAATTGTGATTCTTCGAGATGAAATGAATCTTTCATGAAGGCTGAATTTCGCATTGCCATGAATATAGAATGATGAACCAATGCGCTGTCTGCTGGGAATAAAGAATAAAGGGAAATTTGCCAGGAGCAAATCTTTGGATGGAAAATAGGAAGAGAGATTTGTTAGTTATTGAGTCGCCTATAATTTAATAATCCGATCTTTAAGTGGAAAGTATGCATATATTACTATCAGTGAAGTGTTAATATCCGTGGAGCGGGGAGAAGGCACAGCTGGTAGCTTTGGGTTGGGTTGTTTTACCTCTGAGCGGCACTTTTTTGCACACCATGGGCTAAATGGCCATGGTAACATGGTCCCCTAAGGCTCAGAGAAGGTTGGGGGAGGGGACCCACTGGAACAGCTGTTGGGAGACAGATGGTAGTCTCCTGTCAAGGCCATCCAGCGTGTTCTTTAACGTGCACAGGGTATGGTTCTCCCACACACGGGGCCACGGCTTAACGTCCTATCCGACGGACGGCGGCCTTTCCAAGCCCATCGGTGTCCCCTACTGACCATGGACAAGGCGGGGAATTTTGCGGAGATAAATCTCAGCGCTGACCCAGCTGGGACTTGAACCTGGGAACTACAGATTACGAGCCTGGCGCGCTACCGACTGAGCCACCCCCGCCCCACAGCTGGTAGCAATCCAGCTCCTAATCTGCAGTTTCCAGATTCGAGTTTCAACTGTGCCTGCGTTAAAAATTGTCTCCACTAACTTGCCTTCTGCTTTCCGTCAGAAAGTGAGTACCAATGAGCTTGGAAGACGTCCGTCAGATTGAACGTCAAACCTTGATCTTGTGTTCAGGAGAGCTCTACTCTGTGCATGTTAAAGAACATCCTGAATGGCCTTGGCGGGAAGCTTCCATGTGTCTCTTGAAATTGTCCAGTGAGTCCCTTTCATTTATCAGACTCTCAGCCCTTGGTATCATCGTGATCAGACAATTTTGCCCATTGTGTGCGAAAAGTATGTCGCTAGGAGACAAAACCACCAACTTAATGTCCATTCTTGTGGGTGAACGGTTAGTGAGTTTTGCTGAAGAACATGAGGTGGGATTTTCCAGTCTCAAACAAGAGATTGAAGCTTAGAGTCTTTCTGCTGAAGTCTAACCTCGCTTACAGATCACTTTTTCATTTTGCTGATTCGTGTTCAGAGGATTTAAACACATCCATGCCTGCCTAAGATAATGTTTTTCAACCTTTTAATAGAGCTTTTGTGTATTAACATGCAAGGGGAAAGAATTAAAGTTCCTTATATGTTTGTCGAAGAATGAATTATTGTTTTGTGTTGTTTTACTTCTGAGTGGCACTCTTTTGCATACAATGGGCTAAGTGACCAGACCACATGGACCCCAAGGTCTCAGGGAAAGGGGAATCACTGGATAATTGTTAGGAGACAAATGGAGGTCTCCCGTCAAGGCTATCCAGTTTGTTCTTTAACGTGCACAGGGTAAGGCTCTCCTTAACATGAGGCTTTGGCTTAACTTTTTTTGTCAGTTGATTTAGCAGAGAGTAGAGTCCATGAAGAAAGGATGCTAGAAATTTGAAGTTAGAACTTATGTCCTTTCGTAATTTTTTTGTTTGCTCAGATGCGTTGCAGTAGCAGGTTGTTTGGGTTGGGTTGTTTTACCTCTGAGCGGCACTTCTTTGCACACCATGGGCTAAATGGCCAGGTCACATGGACCCCGAAGGCTCAGAGAAGGTTGGGGGAGGGGACCCACTGGAACAGCTGTTGGGAGACAGATGGTAGCCTCCCGTCAAGGTCATCCAGCGTGTTCTTTAACGTGCACAAGGTATGTCTTTCTCACACACGGGGCCACGGCTTAACGTCCCATCCGACCGACGGCGGCCTTTCCAAGCCCATCGGTGTCCCCTATTGACCGTGGGCAGCGCGGAGAATTTTGCGGAGATAAATCTCAATGCTGACCCAGCTGGGACTCGAACCTGGGAACTACAGAATACGAGCCTGGCGCGCTACCGACTGAGCCACCCCCGCCCCTGCAGTAGCAGGTAAAGGCGGCCAAGTTTCAGTAGGTTCAAAGCAGAGCAGCAGAGAAGGGAAGTGACAGTAAAAGTGTGCAAAGAAGTGTTTGTGTGTGTTGTGATTTACGTATTTTGTAGATGTTTAGTCCTCAAAAGGATTTTTTGTGTGGTGTTGTCAATTTAGACCTTAAACGGACTTTTTTTACGTTGTAGTCCTTAGAAGGACTGATTTTTTTTTGGGGGGGGGGGAAGGGCGAATGTTGGAGGAGTTCGATGTTGTGGGATTGTCAGAGAAACAGTAGGCACGATCCTATTTATTATTTATTATTTATTTTTTATGTACCGAAGGCTTTTCCAAGCCCATCGTCGTCCCTCGTCCCCTATCTGACGAGAGCAGCATGAGGGCTTTGCGTAGATAATTAACAACGCAGACACAGTTGGAACTCGAACCTGATAACTGCAGATTACGAACCTGGCACGCTACTGGCTGAACCAACCCCGCCCCAGATGAATGAGTAAACGTCCCTTCTCTGCATCTCATGAAATGGATAAAATTTCATATCTGTAAATTGTGGAATGCGCAAAATTTGTTATCTCTATGCTGATGAAAGAACAGATCTTATCTGTCCGAAGATTAATGGTTAAAGTTGCTTATCTGCGTGATGATAAATGCATTAAAGTTCTTATCTTTGTCGAGGAACGTTTAATTTTTTTTGTCTAGATCGTTATCGCATGGTGAATCGGATGGCAAAGTCGGAAGTATGCCAACTATTGATTTTCTTTTGTCTGTGGTTGATAAGAGCTTGATCGCAAACCACGTAATCGTTGAGAATACCCTCCACACACACATATATATCTCTGGTGGGTTGGGGTGGCTCAGTCGGTAGCTCTGCAGGCTCATAACCTGCAGTTCCCAGGTTCGAGTCCCAGCTAGGTCAGCGTTGAGATTTATCTCCGCATAAATCCCTGCCCTGCTCATGGTCAGTAGGGGACACCGATGGGCTTGAAAATGCCGCCGTCCGTCAGCTGGGACGTTAAGCCGTGGCTCCGAGTGCGGGAGAGCCATACCCTGTGCACGTTAAAGAACACGCTGGATGGCCTTGACGGGAGGCTACCATCTGTCTCCCAACAGCTGTTCCAGTGGGTCCCCTCCCCCAACCTTCTCTGAGCCTTCGGGTCCATGTGACCTGGCCATTTAGTCTATGGTGTGCAAAAAAGTGCCGCTCAGAGGTAAAACAATCCAACCCAACACATATCCCGCAATGTTTTACCTCCTTTAAAAAAATATGCGTTTGCACATAAACTACCTTTAATTGAAGAAAGTTATAGGTGTAGTTTCATGAACAGACGACCTATTGCCCTGCATTGAAGAGGGGCTGGATTCAGTCGATAGCGCACCTGGCTAGTAAGCTAATGTTCTCGGGTTCAAGTCCAAACTAACTGTGTCTATACCGGGAATTTCTTCAATAACCCCAACTCTGCTCTCATTCAGGAAGGGACACCGATGATAACTTATCGCAATGGTCCTCTACCTTTTATGCTTCAAGTACCCTGGGGCGGGGGTGGCTCAGTCGGTAGCGCGCCAGGCTCGTAATCTGTAGTTCCCAGGTTCGAGTCCCAGCTGGGTCAGCGTTGAGATTTATCTCCGCAAAATTCCCCGCCCTGCCCACGGTCAGTAGGGGACACCGATGGGCTTGGAAAGACCGCCGTCCGTCGGATGGGACGTTAAGCCGTGGCCCCGTGTGCGGGAGAGCCAAACCCTATGCACGTTAAAGAATACGCTGGATGGCCTTGACGGGAGGCTACCATCTGTCTCCCAACAGCTGTTCCAGTGGGTCCCCTCCCCCAACCTTCTCTGAGCCTTCGGGGTCCATGTGACCTGGCCATTTAGCCCATGGGTGTGCAAAAAAGTGCCGCTCAGAGGTAAAACAACCCAAAACAACTTCAAGTACCCGCTGGAATGTGTAAACTGGCGTATCCCTTGTCATCATCATCATCCTCAAGCAGCCATGGGCTACGGAGGTCCAACCAGACCACGCAGTTTACTTCTCCAAGCATATCTGTCCTGAGCTACATCTGCTGCATCCGGCCACTGCACACCAATTCTAACAAGGTCCTGTTTGACATTGTCTGCCCACCGCATCCTAGGTCTCCCCCTCCTTCTGAAGCCTCTAGGCACACTGTTCATCACCCTATTCGCCAATCTATAATTATCCATACGGGCAACATGGCCAAACCAGCGGAGTCTCTCTCTGCACAATATGCTGCTTAAAGGAGGTTGCAGACTCCTTTGCCTAACCTCATCATTAGTTACAAAGTTAAACCACCTAATACCCAAGATACTGCGTAAGCATCTAGAATCAAAAGCATCTAGTTTCCTGTTATCTTGTTTACACAGCGTCCAAGTTTCACTACCATAACTAACCCTAGAAAGAACCAAACTATTATACAGTCTAATTTTAGTCTTTAGGTGTATACGCCTATTTCTCCACAATCTCCATAGATTCTTAAAAGTCCCGGCAGCAATACCTATTCGTCTGTTAATCTCATGCCGCACATCACCAGTATCAGTTACATAGCTCCCAAGATAATTAAACTGTGACACCTGCTCAAGACTGCAACCATTCAGATTAACTGAATCACAACCTGCCTGACCAATTTTCATCACTTTAGTTTTCTCTCTGTTTATAACCAAACCTACTGTACTCCCAGTCTCATCAACAGTTCGAATGAAAGAGTTCATCTCATCAACATCATTTGCCAAAAGGGCTAAATCATCAGCATAATCTAAATCAGAAATTTTCGTATCTCCAGCCCATTTAAGGCCAAAAGCTTTCCCTTGAAATGAATTTCGCATAACATAATCAACAACCAAACTAAAGAGAAAAGGAGACAAAATGCACCCTTGTCGAACACCAGAAGTAATGCTAAACCAATTGCTACAAGACTTACCAACTCTCACACATGACTCAGTGTTATTATAGAGAGCTTTCATTATGTTAACTAACTTGTCTGGTATGCCATATGATCTCACAATCAGCCACAAATTATGACGATCAACAGAGTCGAAAGCCTTTTTGAAATCAACAAAGCTAGCAACCAAAGGTTTCTGAAACTCTAAACATTTCTCATGAATCTGCCTAAGTGAAAATATCTGATCTACACATCCCCTACCACTTCTGAATCCACATTGCTCATCACGCAATTGCCTGTCAACCAGATTCTTAATTCTATTAAGCACAATCATGGAAAGAACTTTACCTGGAACAGAGAGTAGGCTGATACCCCTATAGTTATCACAAGAACTGCGATCACCTTTTTTGAAAATAGGGATAATAATAGCTCTGGTAAAATCTTTAGGAACCATGCCTTTATCATAAAAGTTATTCAAAATTTCAGTCATCCAAGTGATAACCAAAACATTCCCAGCTCTGAGCATTTCTGTAGTAATTTCATCTACCCCTGGGGATTTATGAAGTTTCAGTTTAGAGATAGCCAAACTAATTTCAGATTGTGTTATAGGGCCAACATTAAAGCTGCCAATGCATCTATCATCATTACAAACAATGGGAGTAGAACTAACCACATTGTTTAGAACATCACTGAAATGCTCAGCCCACCTAGCCATGAGAGAATCCTCACCTTCTATAACCTTACCTTGTTTATCCTTCAATCCCTGTATGCCTGTCCGTTTTCTACCACATAAAACATTAACTATCTGGTACAGCTCTCTGCTGTTGTGCTGCCTAACCGCTTCCTCAGCTTTGTCAGCCAAGCTATCAAGCCAAAGATTTTTATCAGTAGCTAACTGATCCTTTACACGTTTATTAAGCTCTCTGTAATCTTTTCTATTAGGACTAGTAGGGTACTGATTAAGGACATTCCTGCAATTCCTTCTTTCTGAAATAAGCCTAATTGCCTTGTCACTTAAATAATTCTGCCTCCTCTGCTCCTTTTTTCCTAAAAGAGTACTGTTAGTTTCCAAAAAAGCCTGTTTAAAATGGCCCCATTCTTCCTCAACTTCAGTATTAAGCAAACCATGACCGTCATAATGACTAAGTAACCTATCATGGTAAGCTTTAGCTATAACTGGGTCATTCAGAGCTTCAGTATTAAAGGTAAATTTTTTAACTCTAGCACAACACTTTTTAAGTTTAAGTTGCAAGACACTTTTAACAAGGTAATGGTCAGATCCAATTTCAGCTCCCCTATATGCCCTGGTATTTCTAACAGAACTAGCCCATTTGCTGTTAATTAATATATAATCAATCATATTCCTATGCAGCCCATCAGGTGAAACCCATGTGTATTTATGTATGTCGCGGTGTTTGTAATATGTGTTAGTTATTCTGAAACCATTGAGTTTACTTACCTGTAGGAGACGTTGCCCATTGCCATTGCAGCTACCAATACCAAAAGGACCTATTACTCCTCCCCAAAGGTCAGAGTCGGTACCAACTTTGGCATTGAAGTCACCAAGAACAAGGGTAATATCTCCTTTCTTGACAGAATTCAAAATGTCCTGAAGTTGTCCGTAAAACCTATCCTTCTCATCCTCATCAGCATCCTCAGTGGGGGCATAACAGCAGATAACATTCAAGTCTTTGACGCTTGTCTGAAATTTTGCTGTAAGAAACCTTTCATTAATGCACTCATATCCTAGAAGAGCATCACTAGCATGTCTGCTGAGCAGCAGACCCACGCCTTGGTGATGCTTTCCATCCTCCCTCCCTGTAAAGAGAAATTTAAAGTTATTTTTAAGTATCTCACCTTTACCTGTCCATCTGGTCTCTTGCAAGCCTAGAATATCTAGGTTATAGCGCTGGAATTCCTGCATGAGGACATCAAGAGAATAATCTCTATGTAATGTCCTCACGTTCCACGTTCCTGCAGAAAGAAAATGATTAGTAGGATTTTTAAAGAAATTAGGTTTATTGAGATTGGTAGGGCCAACAATATCAAACAGCCCCCTGATCGCAGGCATGGGGCAAAGACCCGTTCCTCCTCCGCTAAAGGCTGAAGTCACCGATGCTGGTAGGAACATCAGGCACCACCTTTTCAAGTGGACTTTTTCAAGAGCCACATGGCCTGCCTGAGACGCATTACTCCAGTTTAGGCTTGACGATGCCCAACTAGCTAAGTAAGGTTCAGGTACCTGCGATGGCCTCTGATTAGGTTTATCCACCAGCTGATATAAGGTATCCCATGCCTCTGTTCACTTAGAGCTGGCAACCCAGAAGCAAACAGAAAACACAGCGGCAAACTCCCCCTCAACAGAGGCCCACCAGTGCAGCAAGTCCAGGATCCATAATCAAGCTCAAATCCATAAACAAGTCCAGTCTAGTAGGTATAAATGGTCAGCACCAGGACCCTGTGAAGTTGACCACTCCTCAGCAGGGTTGAAAAAAAAGAAAAAAGTGGCCATAGATGACCAGATCAGCAGGCCATACTGAACTGGCAGCCCTCCCCTTCCGTTCCCTTCCAAAAGAGAGTATCTCTTTTGAAAGGTACTAACGGCCTGCACCACGAGAAGGCGGGGTCGGACATTAGGTGCTAGACCTGGCCGGTTCTGTGCATCATCACTAGGGATTGGTACACAGCTCTCCTTCCAGTTTACGCCTAGCTACCATTTACAGGCCGTATCCCTTGTATAGATAGATAAAACTATAGTTATAGTATAACAATGGGAATAAAATAAAACATATATATATATACGTACACACATTAAATTTTGTATTCATAAATTACATATATCGATAAACACAAAAAATGACATTTTTGCACAGCAGTGTTGCCAACTTAGTGACTTTGTTACTAGATCTAGCGACTTTTGAGCTCTCACGGCGTACCCCAAAAAATTTTACCGCGTACCCCAAGTTGAGAACCCCTGACTTCTCGTATAGAACGTTAAAAGCTGCTTCGATAAACTTATTGGATAGAACGTTAAGCTGGCTTCCGTGTGTCCGGAAGCCATGAGCTGCTCAGATAAAACACACTCTGAATGACCTTGACGGGAGGATGCCATCTATCTCCTATGAGTTTCCAGTTGGTCCACTTCTCCTACCCAACTCTGAACCCTTGGGGTCCTTGTGACCTGACCATTTAGCCCATTGTCTGCAAAAATGACACTCAGAGGTAAAATTACCCATATTAGAAAGTGGGTTGTGTTATTTTCCCTCTAAGCGGCACTCTTTTGCGCACAATGGACTAAATGGGCAAGTCACAAGAACCCCGAGGTCTCAGAGAAGGTTGGGGGGGAGGGGAATCACTGGAACAGCTGTTGGGACACAGATGTAAACCTCCCTTTAAGGCCATCCAATGTGTTCTTTAACGTGCACAGAGTATGATTCTCTCGCACACGGTACCACAGCTTAGAAAGTGAATGGTAAACATATTGCTATTGCTAGTACTAAATGTATAATCTAAGATAAAGCTTCTGAATTTGCAGAACTTCTAAAAATTGACCTTTAAGCACCAGCAATTAATTGTTGAAAATAATAACATTTTTAATCTGGACTATTTCAAAATCTTTGTCTATTGCCTGCAGAGACAGGATTCCATATATCTGCCAAGAGTAGATAATTTCCGAAGAATTCAAGAGTAGGTAATTTTATCAAGAGTAATAGAGAAATCAAGAGTAGATAATTTTCAGAGTAAAATTATTTTGGGCCATAATATATATATACGATTTTAATATATCATTGTCTCTTATTGATTTACACATTAAACTATATTCTACTACAAGTCGTAATTCTAACAAATCAAATTATAATAATATCTACGCATTTTGCTTTTTTTTCAATACTTAGTATTCCTAAATCTCTTAAACTGATACACTGAACTTTTTTTTGTAATTTGAATTTAGATAAATCGTTCTGTGTGTGAAAGTGCAGCTGATAGTGCCAAATAATAAGAATAATAACAACAGGAAAGCGAAAACTCTAGTATAGATATTTAGAGGCATACGAAGGAATAGAATCATTTTCGATGATAAAGAAAATATAAGTCATTTGTAGTGTTTAACTTTTCAATTTTATCTTTCAAATCTGTTTTAAAACGAATTATCTGTGTAAAATTACTTCATGAATCTTTTTCCTTCAGAGTGCTTTGCAATTCTTTAGCTTTTTGAAATCTTATGTCATTAGGAAAGTTCGAAAATGCTTTAGGATTTAAGAAAATCGAATTTTTACTGCATAATTCATTTAAATTTATTATTTAATTGTGAATAATAGCATCAAAATATCATTAAAATCGCGACTTCGTTTTTTTTGCGCAGTGTTCAGTAATCTCTCTTTTTCACCAATCATGGGAGCGGTATTCTCTAAGCTGTCTTTTTTTACTTCGTATTTTTGATCCCATTTCGCAGATTTAAGGTAATTCCCCTTTTTATTTCTGTTCTTTTGGTAATTTGATTTCAATTCTGTTAAAGATTTAAGATGATTTAGAAGACACGATGAATTCCCAAGTCCTTCTTTTTCTATCTCTGGGGGCGGGGGTGGTTCAGTCGGTAGCGCACCAGGCTCGTAATTTATAGTTCCCAGGTTCGAGTCCCAGCTGGATCAGCGTTGAGATTTATCTCCGCAAAACTCCCCGCCCTGCCCACGGTCAGTAGGGGACACCGATGGGCTTGGAAAGGCCGCCGTCCGGCTGATGGGACGTTAAGCCGTGGCCCTGTGTATGGGAGAGACATACCCTGTGCACATTAGAGAACACGCTGGATAGCCTTGACGGGAGTCTACCATCTGTCTCCCAACAGCTGTTCCAGTGGGTTCCCTACCCCAACCTTCTCTGAGCTTTTGGGTTCCATGTGATCTGGCCATTTAGCCCATGGTGTGCAAAAAAGTGCAGCTCAGAGATAAAACAACCCAACCCAAATCCTATCTCTGATATTTGCCAAGACTAATATTCTGCACGATTTCATCGAGAAAAATTAGAACCAATGTAAACCTGAAAAAATATATATAAATTTTTAAAGCAACAATTTCAACTGGTGATCGATTCAACTCATTTTATCAGTGATCGAAATAAGTCATCAGTTCCTGATTGACTTATTCTTGCTTGCAGAGTTCAATTGAAATAGGAAATCAATAGTGTTGTATTCTCTATAGGTGGCAATGGAACAGTAAAACTTGGGCTGACCGATGCAAAGCACCGCTATCGTGCAAGAAGTAAGGTTGGGCTCTTCGTGGGTGTCTTGTGAAATCCAAGGTTTGGGTTAGTTTGGGATTTTATGGCGCAAGAGCAACAAAGTCTATCTGCGCCAAACTTAGTCCAAGGATTCCCAACAGTCTAAAAGGGAGACGGGGACTCACTGGATTGCTCTTAGGGGACAATAGGGACCCAACCTAAAGGTCAAGTTATAAGGACGCAAAGATTAAAGTACAAGTTTCGAAACTGATACCCGCATTACAGAGTGTGCTATTTTGAACCCGAATATTTAATCAAGTGAACACAAAATAACCGAGTGTGACAGCTTGTAGCTAAAATAAACTATCCCAGACTGATGGCAAATTCCCTAAAGGACAAGTCGCAAAATCTCTCAGATTCAAACACAGGTTTGGAACTCACTGAACAGCTTTCTGGGGTTGACAGAAGACTCTCTATAAACGACCAAGTGACAAGGATCCGATGGCTCAGGAATAAATCTGTAGAAGGGAATGAAGAACACTGAAGAGTTGTTAGGCCTAGATCACAAGAACTCTTCAAGGCTCAGGAACAAATCTGTAGAAAGGGTGGAGAAACTAGAGAGTTTGGATTGGATTGTTTTACCTCTGAGCGGCACTTTTTAGCACACCATGGGCTAAATGGCCAGGCCACAAGGACCCCGAAGGCTCAGAGAAGGTTGGGAAAGGGGACCCAATGGAACAGCTGTTGGGAGACAGATGGTAGCCTCCCGTCAAGGCCATCCAGCGTGTTCTTTAACGTGCACAGGGTATGGTTCTCCCGCACACGGGGCCACGGCTTAACGTCCCATCCGACGGACGGCGGCCTTTTTAAGCCCATCGGTGTCCCCTACTGACCGTGGGCAGGGCGGGGAAATTTTGCGGAGATAAATCTCAACGCTGATCCAGCTGGGACTCGAACCTGGGAACTACAGATTACGAGCCTGGCGCGCTACCGACTGAGCTACCCCCGCCCCAACTAGAGAGTTATTAGGAACTTGTTCACAAGGACACCAAGGCTTTGGAACAGGTAATTATGTACTTTTCTGAGCATGAACTATAATAAAACTTTAATTTCGAAGATCAGAATCTTTTTCCTATTCGGTCTGGTAGTAGACGTAGTTGTTAGAATTTTATTTTTTTCATAATTACTTATCATGTGGAGACTTTGCGATTTTTTAAATTCATATGTGTCCTTACAGGCTCACAGCGTTGGAATGATGACAGAATATCATAATTATTTCATCACATCTTTGGTAAGTAATCCAGTAAAATTATTTTGTATAGGATATAATGTACATTGTATTACCTAAAGTGTTTATAAAAAAAAAATAAATACCCCCTCAAGCAGCTGCTTGCCACAGAGGTCTGACAGGAGCCTGTCAGTTTATATGCAACAGTAGGAGATCTGAGAGGATGGCAGGACCTCAGCAGAAAAACGACACACACAGCCATGCCTAATCCGGGGCTCGAACCCAGTTCCCTTAGATCAGTAGCCAAGCGTGCTAATCACTCGGCCACGGGAACACTTACATATTGTATGAATGGGAATACACATTCAAAGCTACATAACTTTGAAAACAAAATTTTTATAGAAAAATATCACAGGAAAAATATTGAAGATGTCATTCAAAATCTCTGTAAATTTAGGATTACCATATGTCCTCCAAAAGGAGAACATGTCCTTTCCTTTATCTCACGTCCCCCTGGAATTTTGAAAAAACATGAAAAAACCTTTTTTTTTGTGTAAGCTTTATAACATGTTTTAAACTAAAATTAAAACACTTATTTTTGTACTTTCCTCTTTTAAATTTTTTGAACCCTGACTATAATATAATTTACTGTTAATAGTGAAATAATATACTATAAAAGTTAATCGTGAATGCTAAATTAATTCTGTTAACGTTGTAAAAGTTACTATTATCTGTAATCTCAACAATAGCAATTTTCCTTCCAGATTGAAAAAGTATGCTCTTTAGAAAATTTTGCTTCTGCTGATGGATTGATCGAGCTATGAAAGTTGACAGCAGTTTCATTTATTTGTTTTTGATTTGTAACATAAAGGACAGCGAAGGAATTACTCCTAGTTCGTAGAAGCCTTCTCATACAAGAGCATTCCCTACCAAGACCGAAGTCACTGCTGACCACTACCTCAGTCAGAGTTAATAGAAACAAAGTTTACCTGCTGCAACAGCAAGTGCGAATAAAAATCGACACGTCATCTATTTTGAAGTGTACTGAATAATTAGAATTATACCCTTTTCTTACTGAATTGTTAGTGGGTACTTGAAGTAAAATTTAGGAGGTTAAAAACTTATTTTTTTTTCTGCCACATTTAAAGCATGTCCTCCTTTGTCCTCCTTTTAGAACACTGGCATCTGGTAACCCTATAAAAATGTCTATTTTCAATAAAATTCGTTTAATACTAACGATTTATTGGAGATGGAAATATTTAAAGTAGAATGTTGCTGTTACAATCGTCTTACGCATTTTCTTTAGAATTAACGAACACTGAAAGAATCATTAAAAACCAGCTACAAAAATTTCATTTATTTTAAGTAGTGAATTGGCTTTTTTCTCTGGTTTTCGCAAACAAAATGAGAGAAGCTAGTAAACGGTTGAAAGATTTGACGCAAAATGCCCAAAAGACAAAAAGACACGAAATTCAAGGAAAAATGCAATTTAAATATATGCATTACCCTAACAAAAGATTAGATAATGTCAATGTCAATCTAATTTCTAAGCTCTATAATATCTAAAATATGCATTTAGTGGAAGAATGTGATTAAAGATCATGATCAAATCTTTTTACATCTCGATTTCAAACAACGTTTAGCAGTTAAAGAAGAAAGCCGGATTCTTTCACAATAGTAATTCGTCGTAAGACTTTCTCTCAGAAATTAATTTAAATTTAAATAATACGCATTTTTTAAACCATTTAATGATATATATATATTAGAAGTTTTCTTAATTATTATAATATTAACAATTATGAATGATTTTTTTCTAGGAGAAGCAAAACAAAATAATTTATTGTTAAATATTCCAGCCTCGGTAAATCTTTAAATACTGAACGAATATTTTTGAAAATCGATATTTAAATACATTTGATCTTGATCCTTAATTTGTATTCAATTACATTTTTTAATTAAATGCATAGTTTAAAAGTTATAGAGCTTCGAAATTAGATTCCTATTGGTATAATTTGGAAATTCTTGAATGTTTGGCAGGAACGTATATAATAGTAATAAACATTCCAGTAAACACAGTCATGTTCTTAGCTTTGATCTCTTTTTATTTAACAGATTTGGATCTTCCCTCAAATTTCTAATGTTCCCCGCCCCCGTTCCAACCTGTGTTGCTTTAAAAAATGGAGTTTTTTTTTGTCTTTGATAGAAATTGAGTTTAAAAACATATTTTTCCATTTTAAGGACCCGTTGAATTTCAACGGGAAATTTACTACCGTGTCCCATGGCCGAGTGGTTAACGCGCTTGGCTACTGATCTAAGGGACCTGGGTTCGATCCCTGGGTAAGGCATGGATGTATGTGTCGTTTTTCTGCTGAGGTCCTGCCATCCTCACAGACCTTCTACTATGGCATATAAACTGACAGGCTCCTGTCAGACCTCTGTGGCAAGCAGCTGCTTGAGGGGGGATTTATTTATTATTTATTACAAACATAAATTTCTTTCAACTGAACTTCTCGTCTCAACACCCGATAATACAAATGCCCATTTGTATTCATTTAGCATACTAGACTAAAGTGCTTTGAGTCTAATAAGTTGTACATTTCTGACCTTCACACTTTTAACAAATTTCCGTTTCCTTCGTATTAATGAAAAGGAATTATATACTCTAAGAATTTAATATAATAATATGAGAAATTGATAATGAGTTGAAATAATTAGCTGAAAAAAGTTGGTTGCCCTGAGTGGGATTCTAACCCGCGTCTCCCAGAATCATGCCAGACGTCATAGCCGCCTGACCACCAGAGACTATGACGCCTGGCATGCTTCTGGGAGACATGGACTCGAATCCCATTCAGGGTAACCAATTATTTTCAACTAATTATTTCAAGTGTTTCTTGTCTACATGACATTTTTCTGTGATACTTTATATTCACAGAAAAGAATTGATATTGAGTGTTTGTTTTCTATCGTTCATCCTAGGATCTACACACAGTGGACTTGCAAGATTTCCAGCATGGTCGCTCTAACATCTCTGGGTTCCGATTGGTGGTCCCATCTCGCACGGGAGGCGTCTACGTACCCAAGGAATGGCTTCTCGGAGACATCCAATATGGCAGAATATCCAGCAGAAAGCTGCCGCCTGTCAAGGTACGCAAAATGTAAGATTCTTTCTTCAACTAATTTTTTTTATTTCTCATAGGAATCGATAGCTATTTTTTGTGGTCAAATTCTTCTTATTTAGTGAATATCTATTAGATGAGATTAATCTTTGCTCCCGATGACCGTAGAAGAAATAAACATCATAAATAATAAATATAGTGTTTTCATTTTTTGCATTTGGGGTAACTTGTTAGTTAATTACGTGATTTCACAACTATTTTAATCTCTTACCGATTAGAATTTTAGCTGATAGTAACTAACCACAAACAAGTTTTAAATTGAAAACTTTAATTATTAATAAATAAATAATTAATGAGAGAGAGTTTTTAATTTAAAACCCGTTGATGACTAGTGACTAGCAACTAAAATTCTACTGATGTCTAAGGATTCAGTTGAATTTTTTTTGGTGACCAAAGGCACTAAACAAGAAATCTGACTTGTGGTTCGAGAATCTGAATAGTGGTTCTAGATCAACGTTTACTGATAGCTAGTGGTTAGAAATGACCTCTGATGGTTATAAATGAACCCTTACTGATGACTTGTGGTTATTAATGAACTTTTCCCGATAACTTGTGGTTGTTAATGAACTTTTACTGATGACTAGAGGTTATTAATGAACTTTCCTGATAACTTGTGGTTGTTAATGAACTTTTCCTGATAACTTTTGGTTATTAATGAACTTTTACTGATAACTAGAGGTTACTAATGAACTTTTACTGATAACTTGTGGTTATTAATAAACTTTTACTGATAACTTGTGGTTATTAATGAACTCTTACTGATGGCTGGTGGTCTTTTAACGGATGGTGACCTTTCTTAACCCATCGGCGTCCTTCTTTCTCACCCAGAGCAGGGTGAGGTTAGTATAGATGCCAACATTGGTCGAGGTTGGATTCGAACCTGGGAATTGCAGATTACGGGAATGGCGCACTACCGATTGAGCCAACCCATTGCCTGAAATAAAGCTATTATTTATGTTCATTATTAAAGTAGGAGTGATTAATTGGTGAATTAGTGATTTTGAATTGATGGGAGTCCCTCATATTAATGAGAATTTCGGACAAAAATGCTTTATTCGAGGGGAAAAGGGAAAACTTCGGATTTATAGGAAAGTTTGATCCAAATAATTCTCACGAAATTTAAAATGTTTAAAAAATCTGAAATTAATGGATTGTTTTATTTCCTTAATTGAAAAAAAATGAAACTTTATAGTGAAATAATCAAGACCTGAATTGTAGCCATTTTGTAATAGTTTGTGTATCATTTTTATTGGTTAGAGTGATATTTATACTCAGTAGACGAGTATTAATTCATTTCTTCCCGGGAAAGCTGAGTTTCAATTCTATATTCACTTTAGTATTATTTTTCTTTCTAGTGCTATTCCACATAGAGTATGATTTTATGATTGAAAAAATATATATATATATATAATTATCATTACGGTCCTTATTTCCTTGCATATGCATAAATACTTGTGTAAGATAACTCTTAAAAAAGCATTTTCATGCCATTAGTTACGAGATTAAATGCGGATATTTATTAATGAACTTTCACTGATAACTTGTGGTTATTAATGAACTCTTACTGATGGCTAGTGGCCTTTTAACGGATGGTGACCTTCCGGTAAAATCCATACTAATTATTCTATACTAATTCTATTACCTATACTAATTTCGTATATTTAATGAACTATACGAAAGGCCTCAATTCCTTTTGACAATGGGGCGGGGGTGGCTTAGTCGGTAGCGCGCCAGGCTCGTAATTTGTAGTTCCCAGGTTCGAGTCCCAGCTGGGTCAGCGTTGAGATTTATCTCCGCAAAATTCCCCGTCTTGCCCACGGTCAGTAGGGGACACCGATGGGCTTGGAAAGGCCGCCGTCCGTCGGATGGGACGTTAAGCCGTGGCTCCGTGTGCGGGAGAGCCATACCCTGTGCACGTTAAAGAACACGCTGGATGGCCTTGACGGGAGGCTACCATCTGTCTCCCAACAGCTGTTCCAGTGAGTCCCCTTCACCAACCTTCTCCGAGCCTTCGGGGTCCATGTGACCTGGCCATTTAGCCCATGGTGTTCAAAAAAGTGCCGCTCAGAGGTAAAACAACCCAACCTTTTGACATTTCCAAATGTCTGTTTTCAAAACTACTTGTTGCTTACCGAAATAAGAAATATTAATATGTTCCATTAAAGGCAGTTTTGTTTTATCCATTAAGTTTTATCCATCCCGTTCATTTTTATATATAAAAATTTCAAACTGAATGACAATTTTCAAAGATTTAAATTAAGTTTCATTCCACATTTGATTTCTACCAGTAGCACTATTCATTAACTTATTTTTGTAGCTCAATCTTGACAGTTGGAGAAAATAATAATTTAAACTTACATAAGACGTAAAATTTCGAATTCGGCAGTTGCTTTACCTCTGAGAGGAACGGTTTTGCACATAATGGACTAAATGACCATGAACATTGAGCAAAAAGACCCCAAGAGTTCAGAGAAGGTTTGGGGGGAATGGTCAGCTGTTAGGAGACAAATAGTACCTTCCCGTCAAGGCCATCCAGCGCGTCTTTAACGTGATCATAGAGTATAGCTATCTTGAGCATGGGGTCACGGCTAAAGGTCTCATTCGATGGACGGTATTCTTTCCATGCCATCGGCGTACGCTACTGACCGAGGGTGTTTAGCGGAGATAAATCTCATATCTGATTCAGGTGGAACTCGAACCTGGGAACTTCAGATTACGAGCCTAGCACGTTATCGACTGAACCCATTCCCACCCCTCCGTTGGACGGAACCGCCTGCCCATAAGAATCAAGACTAAATCTCAGTTGCATTTAACGCAGTTGCTTTCTTGAAGTGGTGTTTGAGAACTGAGATATCGAACGAAGTTTGATAGTTGATGCCACCAATCGAAATGATTTATCGTTCAACTCTCATTTATCAACAATTTTCTAAATTGTTTATCTCCAAGAATGATTACTTTTTTTTTGGTTAAGAGTGATCTTTCCAGATTATGATTAATGCGAGCCAAAGCGAAAAATAACACTCCACAGTTCAGCATCGACCAGAAAAAGTTACACGCTCTATTAATGGAATATAATAGAAGCGAAGTGGTAAAAATGACAACTACGAGAAAAATAATGCCAAATCAGATGCAAAAAGTTAAAAGATGTGTTTTATAAGTCATGTATTTTGAAAAATTGTCATTATGAAAAATAATTGAAAACCTTTACACTGATTTGCATAAATGAAGGAAATGGTGAAGGAAAAAATGGATATATATTCTAAGATTCCAGTGATGGAAATACCCGAAAGTCATGTATAGTACGTAAAATACGACGCAGGATTGAGGTTTGGCACATAAATAAGTGCTACTGGAAGAATGGTATATGCAAATACGTAGAAAGTTTAAAAGTGGACGTTCGAAGCTGTTCTCCAGTTCTGCGAGGTGGAGTTGCCTAGATAACGTATTTGTTGGGTGTATCTACCAGATATCATTTATCAGAAGTGCAGTGGCTAGTTATAGGTGGACGCGAGGCAGGCCAAAGTCGAGCAGATGTTGCCAGATGGCTTAATATGAAACTTTCACTGGTGCATAGACTTTGGCAAAAATTCAAACAAGGGCAGCGAGCATCCAGGCGATTCAGTAGTGGGCGACGACAGAAATCATCCTAAGGAAGGATCGCTTTCTGGGATTACGAGCCTAGAGGAGCAGGATGTCAACGTGTCTGCACCAGTTTAGACGGCTCCTTATATTATTCCACATCAACAGCGATCAGACCTCGCAGCAGCGAGTGGGACGGCGATATCCGCTACCACCGTACGCCGAAGATGTCATGGCGCGCCTGTATGCTAGGTGGCCAGTGGTGTGCGTACCCCTGACAGGATGCTTTAAGAGGGGCCATCTAAACTGGTGCGGACAGGATGCTTTAAGAGGGGCCGTCTAAACTGGTGCGGACAGGATTCTTTAAGAGGGGCCGTCTAAACTGGTGCGGACAGGATTCTTTAAGAGGGGCCGTCTAAACTGGTGCGGACAGGATGCTTTAAGAGGGGCCGTCTAAACTGGTGCAGACAGGATGCTTTAAGAGGGGCCGTCTAAACTGGTGCGGACAGGATGCTTTAAGAGGGGCCGTCTAGACTGGTGTGGACAGGATGCTTTAAGAGGGACCGTCTAAACTGGTGCGGACAGGATGCTTTAAAAGGGGCCACCTAAACTGGTGCGGACAGGATGCTTTAAGAGGGGCCGTCTAAACTGGTGCAGACGGGATGCTTTAAGAGGGGCCGTCTAAACTGGTGCAGACAGGATGCTTTAAAAGGGGCCGTATAAACTGGTGCGGACATCATATTAACTGGATCCAGGCGCAATGGCAGTCAGTGCTTTTCACTGATGAATCGAGATTTTCTCTCCACAGAAATTCGCGTCGTCAGTTGATTTGGTGGGAGCCAGGAACATGTTATCATCATCATCATCATCATCATCATCATCATCATCATCATCATCATCATCATCATCATCATCATCATCATCATCATCATCATCATCATCAAGCAGCCATGGGCTACGGAGGTCCAACCAGACCGTGCAATTTAGTTCTCCAAGCAAGTCTATCCTGAGCTACATCTACTGCAACAGGCCACTGCACACCAATTCTAACAAGGTCCTGTTTGACATTGTCTGCCCACCGCATCCTAGGTCTCCCCTTCTTTCTGAGGCCTTTAGGCACACTGTTCATAACCCTATTCGCCAATCTATAATTATTCATACGGGCAACATGGCCAAACCAACGGAGTCTCTCTCTGCACAATATGCTGCTTAAAGGAGGTTGCAAACTCCTTTGCCTAATCTCATCATTAGTTACAAAGTTGAACCACCTAATGCCCAAGATACTGCGTAAGCATCTGGAATCAAAAGCATCTAGTTTCCTGTTATCTTGTTTACAAAGTGTCCAAGTTTCACTACCATAACTAACCCTAGAAAGAACCAAACTATTAAACAGTCTAATTTTAGTCTTTAGGTGTATACGCCTATTTCTCCACACTCTCCATAGGTTCTTAAAAGTCCCGGCAGCAATCCCTATTCGTCTGTTAATCTCATGCCGCACATCACCATTATCTGTTACATAGCTCACAAGATAATTAAACTGTGACACCTGCTCAAGACTGCAACCATTCAGATTAACTGAATCACAGATTGCCTGACCAATTTTCATCACTTTAGTTTTCTCTCTGTTTATAACCAAATCTACTCTACTACCAGTCTCATCAACAGCTCGAATGAAAGAGTTCATCTCATCAACATCATTTGCCAAAAGGGCTAAATCATCAGCATAATCTAAATCAGAAATTTTCGTATCTCCAGCCCATTTAAGGCCAAAATCTTTCCCTTGAAGTGAATTTCGCATAACATAATCAATAACCAAGCTAAAGAGAAAAGGAGACAAAATGCACCCTTGTCGAACACCAGAAGTAATGCTAAACCAATTGCTACAAGCCTTACCAACTCTCACACACGACTCGGTGTTATTATAGAGAGCTTGCATAATGTTAACTAACTTGTCTGGTATACCATATGATTTCACAATCAACCACAAATTATGACGATCAACAGAGTCGAAAGCCTTTTTGAAATCAACAAAGCTAGCAACCAAAGGTTTCTGAAACTCTAAACATTTCTCAAGAATCTGCCTAAGTGAAAATATCTGATACACACATCCCCTACCACTTCTGAATCCACATTGCTCATCACGTAATTGACTGTCAACCAGATTCTTAATTCTATTAAGTACAATCATGGAAAGAACTTTACCTGGAACAGAGAGTAGGCTGATACCCCTATAGTTATCACAAGAACTGCGATCACCTTTTTTAAAAATAGGGATAACAATAGCTCTGGTAAAATCCTTAGGAACCATGCCTTTATCATAAAAGATATTCAGAATTTCAGTCATCCAAGTGGTAACCGAAACATTCCCAGCTCTAAGCATTTCCGTAGTAATTTCATCTACCCCTGGGGATTTATGAAGTTTAAGTTTAGAAACAGCCAAAATAACTTCAGATTGTGTTATAGGTCCAACATTAAAGCCACCAATGCATCTATCATCATTGCAAACAATGGGAGTAGAACTAACAACATCACTGAAATGCTCAGCCCACCTAGCAATATCGGAATCCTCACCTTCTATAACCTTACCTTGTTTATCCTTCAATCCCTGTATTAAAAAAAATACCCCTTCAAGCAGCTGCTTGCCACAGAGGTCTGACAGGAGCCTGTCAGTTTATATGCCAAAGTAGAAGGTCTGAGAGGATGGCAGGACCTCAGCAGAAAAACGACACATACAACCATGCCTTACCCGGGGCTCGAACCCAGGTCCCTCAGATCAGTAGCCAAGCGCGCTAACCACTCGACCATGGGACGGCTAATCCCTGTATACCTGTCCGTTTTCTACCACACAAAACATTACTTATCTGGTACAGCTCTCTGCTGTTGTGCTGTCTAACTGCTTCCTCGGCTTTGTCAGCCAAACCATCAAGCCAAAGATTCTTATCAGCAGCTAACTGATCCTTTACAAGTTTATTAAGGTCTCTGTAATGCTTTCTATTAGGACTAGTAGGGTATTGATTAAGGGCATTCCTGCAGTTCTTTCTTTCCGAAATAAGCTCAAGTGCCTTATCACTCAGATAATTTTGCCTCTTCTGCTCCTTTTTTCCTAAAAGAGTACTGTTAGCGTCCCAAAAAGCCTGTTTAAAATGATCCCATTCTTCCTCAACTTCAGTAGTAAGCAAACCATGACTGTCATAATGACTAAGTAACCTATCATGGTAAGCTTTGGCTATAACTGGATCTTTCAGAGCTTCAGTATTAAAAGTAAATTTTTTAACCCTAGCACAACACTTTTTAAGTTTAAGTTGCAACACACTTTTAACAAGGTAATGGTCAGATCCAAGTTCAGCTCCCCTATATGCCCTGGTATTCCTAACAGAACTAGCCCATTTGGTGTTAATTAATATATAATCAATCATATTCCTATGCAGCCCATCAGGTGAAACCCATGTGTACTTATCTATGTCGCGGTGTTTGTAATATGTGTTAGTTATTCTGAAACCATTGAGTTTACTTACCTGTAGGAGACGTTGCCCATTGCCATTGCAGATACCAATACCAAAAGGGCCTATTACTCATCCCCAAAGGGCAGAGTCAGTACCAACTTTGGCATTGAAGTCACCAAGAACAAGGGAATATCTCCTTTCTTGACAGAATTCAAAATATCCTGAAGTTGTTCATAAAACCTATCCTTCTCATCCTCATCGGCATCCTCAGTGGGGGCATAACAGCAGATAACATTCAAGTCTTTAACGCTTGTCTGAAATTTTGCTGTAAGAAACCTTTCATTAATGCACTCATATCCTAGTAGAGCATCACTAGCGTGTCTGCTGAGAAGCAGACCCACGCCTTGGTGATGCTTATTGTCATCCCTCCCTGAAAAGAGAAATTTAAAATTATTTTTAAGAATCTGACCTTTATCTGTCCATCTGGTCTCTTGCAAGCCGAGAATATCTAAATTATAACGGTGGGATTCTTGTATGAGGACATCAAGAGAAAAAGCTCTGTGCAGAGTCCTCACATTCCAACTACCTATGGAGAGAAAATGGTTAGTGGGATGTTTAAAGAAACTATGTTTATTGAGAGAGGGAATGCCGACAATATCAAACAGCCCCCTAATCGCAGACATGGGGCAAAGACCCGTTCCCCCACTACTAAAGGCTGAAGCCATCTACACTGGAAGACTTCCTCCAATGTAGAATTTGACGATGCCAATAGAAGCAAAGAGTTCAGGTGCCTGCGATGACTTCTGCTCAGGATTATCCACCAGCTGATAAACATATCCTGTGAATCTATTCACTTGGGGCTGTCAACCCACAAACAAACAGAAAACACAGCGGAAGATTTTCCCTCCACAGAAGCCCACCAGTGCAGCAAAATCAGGATCAGGCCACAAATATCTGTGAACGGGATTTTCATGGTTTGAAAATTCCGTCTTAATATCATGGATTGGGGAGGGATATTTTTTGGGCTATCTGTGTGTGCTTCCAACGGGTTTCATCAATGGTCGCAGGTATAAAGATTATATTTTTCTTGATGAGAATAAATAGAGAATATCTAAATCATGATCCATCAAAAATATCGAATCCCTAAATCACATTCCACCACATCCATCAAAAATATAGAATTTGTAAATCATGATCTATGAAAACATCGATTCCCTAAAAAAACATGATCAATCGAAAATAGTGAATCCTTAAATCGTGATCCATAAAAAATATTAAATCCCCAAAATCGAGTTTCATAAAAATATTGAATCCCTAAATCATGATCCAACAGAAATATAAAATCCCTAAATCATGATCCAACAGAAATGTAAAATCCCTAAATCATGATCCAACAGAAATGTAAAATCCCTAAATAATGATCGCAGGTATTATTTTGAGGTCATGCACTAAATCACGATCCCTCAAAAATACAGAATCCCTTAATCACGATCCCTCAAAAATACCAATTCTTAAAACATATCCATCAAAAATACTGAACACCCAAATCACGATTTATTAGAAGTATCGTATCCCTAAATCAAGATCCATCAAAAATAGCGAATCCCTAAATCACGATCCATCAAAAATATCAAATCCTTAAATAATGATCAGTCAAAAACACAGAATCTTTAAATCATGATCCATCAAAGACATCAAATCCCCAAATCATGATCCATAAAAAAATGCCGAATATCTAAATCATGATCTATCAAAATAGTGAATCCCTAAAATCATGATACATCAAAAACATCAAATCCCCAAATCATGATCCATAAAAAATGCTAAATATCTAAATCATGATCTATCAAAATAGCGAATCCCTAAATCATGATCCATCAAAAATGCTGAATACCTAAATCATATATGATCTGCCAAAAAAACAGAATCCTTAAATAATGATGCATCAAAAACAGCAAATCCCTAAATAACGATCCATCAAGGATATCGAATCCCTAAATTACAATCCGTCAAAGATATCGAATCCCTAAAATCACAATCCGTCAAAGATATCGAATCCCTAAACCATGAGCCATTAAAATACCGAATTCTTAAATCATAATCTGTCAAAAAATACCGAATTCTTAAATCATAATCTGTCAAAAAATACCGAATCACTAAAATATGATCCATCAAAAATACCGAATCCTCAAATCACGAACCCTCAAAAATATGAATCCCTAAATCACGATCCATCAAAAATGCAGAATCGCTAAAATCATGATCCGTCTAAAATATCGAATCCCTAAATCATGATCCTTCAACAATATCGAATCCCCCAAATCACTAAATGACGATCCGTCAAAAATAGCGAATCCCAAGTTATGATTCGTTTTCACTTCCTGGTCGCTAAATGGAATCCATCATAAAAGAAATGTCACATGATTGTCATGGTGTCATTTATTGAAACACGATTTTTTGGAAAAGCGTTTCGAGAAGTAGTAGTTTTTCACGTTAAGCCTATTTCTTCTGGATGTCAGAGGCACAAAAAACCATTTAACCTATTCTTGTTTCCATTTACACAACATACATAACAGTTCTAAAAGCAGCATTCAATAAAATTTGCTTTAGTAATAGTAGCTAATTAGATAGACGATATCTGAAATGTAGTAATGGTATCCCTACAGCCACAAACGTACGCATAAACGAGTTTTTTTACTGACTACTAAAGATGCTGATGATTACGAGATCCCTTGCTACCGCCAGGAGCTTTAATAATAGGATTTCTCTCTCATTAACGCACGTTAAAAGGTAAACAGAAGAAAAACGCTAATACGTTTCATTTTTTCCCTCTAATTATGATCCTTTAATTAGAAGAATCGGTAGCAGAATCCCACCGAAACACTAGTGAGCGCGTACAGAGAAGGGAATCGAAGAAAGGGTATAGAGAAGTGAGTGGAAGTGAGTATTTTGACATGGAAACGGAGAGGTGACACTTGGGAATACCTAGCGAAGAAAAATGCCTCAGGACGGAAAGAAGGTAAAGAAGGATAAAGGCGGGACAGAGATCAGAGGAAACTAAAATAGACGGAGCGTAACGGAAGCGAAGGAAACGATCTTGGGGATGTGGAAACAATTTCTGAAACTGCAGATATGTTTTGAAAATTTGAACAGAATTAATGGGTTGAGGAATTGAGAAGGAAGAGAGCGGCGAAGAAGAGTTGTGAATTATTTAATCTTGTAAAGAAATGTGCACTGCTTTTAAAGGTTAAGCCAATTAGTCATGAGACGCAACAAAAAGTGTTTACCATCTCTAGAATCATGTTTTCGAAAGATCAATGTGTTTTTACTTTGGATTGGCTAGAAAAAGGAAATAAATGTGAAAGATTAAAGTTATATTTAACAATGATAGGGCACTGAAACATATATACGGGACGGTTGAGAAAAAGATTCAGACACAAACACACATGGGTTGTTGTTGGTTTGTTTTACCTCTGAGCGGCACTTTTTTGCACACCATGGGCTAAATGGCCAGGTCACATGGACCCCGAAGGCTCAGAGAAGGTTGGGGGAGGGGACCCACTGGAACAGCTGTTGGGATACAGATGGTAGCCCCCCGTCAAGGCCATCCAGCTTGTTCTTTAACGTGCACACGGTATGTCTCTCCCGCACACGGGGCCACGGCTTAACGTCCCATCCGACGGACGGCGGCCTTTCCAAGCCCATCGGTGTCCCCTACTGACCGTGGGCAGGGCGGGGAATTTTGCGGAGATAAATCTCAACGCTGACCCAGCTGGGACTCGAACCTGGGAACTACAGATTACGAGCCTGGCGCGCTACCGACTGAGCCACCCCCGCCCCAGTTTTTGCCCATCGGTCTCCCTTACTGACCGTGGGCATGGCGGGGAGTTTTGCGGAGATAAATCTCAACGCTGACCCAGCTGGGACTCAAACCTGGGAACTACAGATTACGAGCCTGGCGCGCTACCGACTGAGCCACCCCCGCCCCCAAACACACATGCAAAAAGACAAAGAAATAATAAGCGTCATTAAAATTTAGTAACCTCTCTTCCCAACACCTATTTATATCTGATGAACAAAACGAAATTATTAATTTTGCGCATTTCAGTTAAAGAATTGTTTGATTGTATTGTTCCTGATTTCTTCTATTAGTGGTAGTAGATTTGACAAAAATAAAATATAAATAGCAGCTGCTAATGTTCCGTGATAGACGAAACATTTTCTGAAGTATACAATCTGTATTGAAATCATACCTTACTAAAATTTAGTAGTGGTTCGCGAAATTCCAAGCTTTATTTGTAAACTAATTAAATCCTGTCAAAAGCGTGGAGCGAAATTTATGTCCATTGATAACTTTTTACTTCATTTATAGTTTTGCACCGTTAGCATACTACTCCATTCATAACTGTTGTCGATAACGTAGTACTCCGTTCACAAGATAGGCGACGGCAGCTCCCATAGAGATGTCGGACACTTTAAGAGGGTTTACTCCCGACCACGACGTTAGCTGGAAACCCGATGTCTTAAACCAACACGGCTAGAAGTAAGTGGGACCACTGCACTAAATGTGGGACCGATTGGTGAAGTACCCGCGGAACCACAAGGAATCGAAAATTTCTGGTGACGTCACAATGCAGATATACAACAAACGCGTGTTCGTTCTTCCGGAATTACAGCTATTATATATGCAATACGATGATATTGTTTATATAAGGAATTGAAAAGGACTTTTTATATAAGAACTTGAAATGCTGTTCATCCATTGCTGTTTCGTTCATCCATTTGCAATGCAAAAGTGGAACGCTTGGTAAATTTTTCTTATAAATTGTTTTAACATTTTTCAACTATGGGTCGATCTAAGGCAAGGCCTAAAAAGAATTCACCAACAATACAGGGCCAAAATTAAATATCTAAAGGCCAACCTCAGCCTAAGAAAGCTGTGACTAATTCTACTAACAGGTCAGATCAAAGTAAAATTTGTCCGAGTCAAATAGATTTTAATAACTTGGAAATAATTTACTTTAAAGTCTGAAAATAGAGAAATTGATGCTGTGAAGTTCAGCATAATTTATTATAACAATAACATCAAACTGTCTTCTTTAGACTGTGAGGAAATTACCGACTTTTTTTTAGATTCCTTGGTAAAGATATTGATGGGAATTTTTATCTTAAATGGTAGCATAATTTTGTATCCTAGCACTAGACAAGAGTTAGAAAAATGACAGACTCTAGATCGTATATTAAATGTTCAAGTCAATTATTGTATTCCTGATGAAACGTTTTTAATGGGTTTGATTGGTGGTGTATATGTTTCACTCAAAAATGATTACATTCTACGGCAATTAAACAAATACAACATCTACAAAATAAGAATGTGTATAACTATAATCCTTCTTCGGATATTAATAGAGTCGCTACGCTTGGCTACTGATCTAAGGGACCTGGGTTCGACCCCCGGGTAAGGCATGGATGTATGTGTCGTTTTTCTGCTGAGGTCCTGCCATCATCACAGACCTTCTACTATGGCATATAAACTGACAGGCTTCTGTCAGACCTCTGTGGCAAGCAGCTGCTTGAGGGGCTATTTATTATTATTATTTTTTTTTAAATGTCTACAGATAAAATAATTATTTACATGTCGGAAAAAATCTTTGCGAGACAATGCGAAAACTGGATTCATCAAGCATAAAGTGAGATCTATAAGAGCCCTCCAGTGATCTGCGTTCATTGTAATTGTTCTGGGCATAGTGCAAACTATTGCAATGGTAGAATTCGTTGTAAGAGATGTGGACTACCACATTTTATAAGTGCCCTAACTGCGAGGGTACTCATTCGCTAGCGCTTTCTGGCTATCCTGCAAAAGACTTGCCTGTTATGGGAAAGCAAATACAATCTCGGAGAAATATATCTAAGACGACGGCTCAGAGAATTGCTTATGAATCAAACAAAAATATTAATAAGCCTAATGTTATGACCACTTCTCAAAGAAATGAGGCTGTATATAATTCCAAAACACAGGAATATAATTCGACTGAAAACTTAAGTCAAGATACATTTTATGACACGGAATTTCCCCTACCATTTGCGAGCAAACCAAGTATTTACTAATTCATCTATATATAGTGCTAATAGAAACATAGATGCTCAACAAAATGTTAAAAAAAATTTAAAATCTTTTGTCTGCTGATGTCATCAAAGCAAATCGTTTAATCTCCACTTTAGAGAAATCTTCAACAGCTAGAATAAATTCAGAAAGAACAATTTCTGCGGACAGAAGAACTTAGACTTACTTGTTTCAGAATGAACTATAAAACATTGTCAAGCTGATATTAAAAGTTTTGCGTTATATAATTCCTACTCAGGAGGATTACAATGCTATTAATTCCGAAATAAGAGGTCTAATATAAGCATATTCAGCATGGTAATTCTTTAAATGTAGCACAGTGGAATTGCAGAAGTTTCCTCTGGGAAAAAGAGCACATGAAAGTATTAAGCACAAGGACTTACATGTAATTGCTCTTCAAGAAATAATAACCAAAAAAGACACTTCGCTTAAATCTTTTTTTGTTACATGCACAAATCTCTGGAAATTCTAGAGGAATTGCATTTCTAATCAGAAGAGATGGCCCACATAAAATATTAAATATCGATGTTCATTTACCTGAATACAACATATTATTATCAACAGATTCATATATTGATGTTGTAATTATTGAAATTGAAATTAATAACAGATTACATAATTTTGTAACATTTTATAATCCTGGATATTTATTGTACTTAAGGACTTTGATTATAAGAAATTGTTTCGCCAGTGCAAGTGTTCTGGGAGACTTTATGCCCGCAGTTCTCTTTGGGGTTCTTATAAGAAAAATAGTAATGATATTAATGTTCACAATTTCCTGAAGATAATTTAATTTTTTCTTAATGATAAACCTTCAACTCATTATAAGTTTAATAATTTAAACTCTACAATTGATCTGACTATTGTTAATCCTGAAATATATCATTTAGTAAATTGAAGTATTGATTCTGATGCACATGGTAGTGATCATCATCCCATCTACATAAATTTTTAATTGTATATTAATTAAAAAATAATGTAAAAATTAATGACCGGATAAGTTTGAAAATTATTAGTTATATGTTATATAAAAGAACCACCAAAATTTATGCTTGATTATGGGTCTTGAATCATCAATAGAAATAAATACTACCATTTGTTTTAAAACAATCAAAAACAGAATCTCAGATATACATTAAAACTTCTGGTACTTAAATAAAATCGTGGCATTCAGAGGAAATGCAGAAAAAAAGCAAGGGAACCCGTAACTTTTCAAGATGTTCTTAGATATTGTCGGATAGCGCCTTTAGTCAGGAAAAAACTTAAGGAACATTACAGGTACTACTGGCAAGAATTGTTGAGTAAACTGAATGTAAATTTGACGGTTCATAGTATATGAATAATTTTTTATTCAATAGTCAAGCCTCAACAACAGAAATATCCGTGGAAACAGATTGCTATAAAATAAAAATCTTTCAACGCAAGAAACTGCTAATTTATTTGCATAAAATCTACCATTTTCCAAGCCTATACAGGTTTTTGAGTTGATAGAGCCATTGAAAAAGAAGTTTACAAAGGGAATGAAAATATTTCTTAATCCACACCAATACCCGATAAGGATTTTTCACATTATGAATTACAATTTTGTTAATTAACATAGGTTAATTAACAAAATTCACTCTCATTATAGGTATTTGCCATAAATATGGATTTTCTGAAAAATATTTTCATTTTCGGAAAGTTTTGCACTCAAGATTTCACGAGACACGAAAATTTATTTTCATTTGCAGAAAAGCCTTGGCGATATCCACTTTTATCCCTGATTTCGCATCCGACTACATGAAACTCATGTTTGAAAAAATTATTTTAATTGTATGGAAAGGAAAATATTCCTCTGCAGTTTTCTTCACGGATTTTTTTGTTCAAAAGCTGAGAAAGTCGTTGCAGAGTGAGGCCAGATGACGAACCATTGCCAGATCTCCTACATTTGCAAAGCCGTTGAAATCCCACTCAGGACGAAACTAAATTTTTTTCCGCAAATTATTTCAAATAACTTCATATATTCATTAGATGAAAATATCACTTATTTAGCCAATATGTTTCTCAACTTTTGAGGCTCCGCACAGGAACAGCTTTTTATCAATAACTATCTTTACAAAATAAAAAAGTAAACGACAGCACTTTGCACGATTTGTAAAGTAAAAGAAGCAATTCCTCATATTTTATTGAACTGTACAAATACGCAGATGAAACACAGAACCTTTTTGAAGCATTTCAACAAAAATATAAAATAATCTAGTCAACTGCAAACTATATTAAATCCTAGCAACAGTTATACTCTCGCATTTTGTTATAAGCTCATACTTGATTTTTTTGTTTGAAGCTTTGATTTATTCTCGGATATAGTTATAGTTTCAATTTCCACACCACAACTGAAAGAAATTTTTAGTTCTCTCATCCAATCACAGTTTTTATCGAAATCTCCAAAATGAATCATCAGATGTGTATAAATATTGAATTTATTGTTTAATTTTCCTATTATACTTTTGTAATATTTATAATTTTACTGCCTTAAAAGCTTTGGAGTAGAAGTGTTTTTTACTAAACACTCCAGAGGTGAATGATGTATATAAATGAATAAACAAATAAATAAATATCTATTTGTACGTTACGATTAAGTGTTCTCTTATGATTAAATCATACATAAAAGTTCCATTACAATACTATGAAAACGCATTCGGTGTTGTCTTATTTCTAATGGACAATTTCTGTACATAGATTCAGCCAATGGCACAAGTTAAGCACTCAAACATAATACTGCGTTCCAATATTTTTTGTTTAGGGAAGCATTAAAAGGAATCCAAACTTATCGTAATGTTCTCATAGGTATTGATATTTTGCACTTTATAAAGAATCTATGTATGAAATTATCAAAATGATCGCGTCGACAGTTATTGCAAAAAAAGAGGAAATAAGTAAACAAACTAATAAATAAATAAACAAATAAATAAATAAATAATTAACCAAGCAAGCAAGCAAACAAACAAACAAACAAAAAATAAATAAGCAAGCAAGTAAACAAACAAACAAGGAAAATCAACAGACACAAAAAAAATCCCTTTATAAAGATATCTCGTTTCTGTAATTTGTGTTTTTTTATCTCTAAGAGGCCCTTTTATGTTTACAATGGGGTAAATGACCAGTTCATAAGTAACCCTAGGGCTCAGAGATGTATGGTGAACGGGATCAACTGAACAACTTCTTTGGGGAAGGGATCTACTGAACAGCTGCTAGGATCCCATCAAGGCCATCATAAATGTTGTTTAACAAGCACATGGCTCCACCTCAAGAGGAAAGGGATCCTATCGGTATCCCTTTCCTCATTGAGGTGGAGTTAAGATTAGTGGAGAAAATCCCAACACGCTATAAGACCAGTGCGTTAATGACTGAACCAAGGATAAGTCGATTTATATTAGTCAGGTTCCCTAAATACAGCATCATGTATGGATTGTTGGGTTACTTTACCTCTAAGCGGCACTTTTTTTGGACACAATGATCTAAATGGCCAGGTCACAAGGACCCCGAGGGCTCAGAGAAGGTTGGGGGAGGAGACCCACTGGATAGCTCTTAGGAGACAGATGTTAACCTCTCGTGAATCTTCGCCTATCTCCTAAAAGTTTTTTTAACGTGCAAAGTGTATGGCTCTCCCACACACCGGCGACGGTCTAACATCCTATCCGACGGACGGCGGCATTTCCAATGCCCATGGGTATCCCCTACTGACAGAGGGCAGATTGGGGAAGCTTTGCGGAGATAAATCCCAAAGCTGCCCAGGTGGGATTCGAACCTGAGAACTGTAGATTACGAGCCTGGGACGCTACGAACTGAGTCACCTCTGTGCTGCATCAGGTATGAAGAATGCAATATTTATTTTAACGCATTTCGATTCACCTATTTTATTCCAGGAATTATTTTTGATTACTGATTGTCAGAACGATTTTTGAAGGAACGGTAAGTCCCTCTTAAGCGTCGATATGTAACTTTAGAGGAAAACCTTTCTTGAACACGATCTTGTCGATAAATTCTCCTAATTAAGAGGAATACTCCTAACTAAGGTTATTGTGTAAGTAGGTTGATCTACCTTGGAACACGGGGGCATAATATTTCATAAAGATTCTATATATTGAAAATTATAATTTATTAATTTGAGAGTTATTGAAAGATAAACCAACAACAGCGGTGACACAAAACACGAAAAAAAAGTGCAATATAAGCGGAAGATTTTACTTTCGTTGTATAATGAAGCTGCAATATTTACTCATATTATCCACTTTAAATTGCAGGTGTTCAAATTCTCTTTAAGATCACAAAATCTCGTTCAGCACACACAAACACAAATGTATAAAAAATCATTGAAAAAAAAACTTTTTAATTTAATTGAAGGTTAAAATAAGTCGTACGTCAAAACAATATTCCCTTGTTTAATTTAGATTTTCATCTTTTTTTTATTCACGCTTTCTTACGTCCTATAATTAACAATTCTGACCCCCCCTTTCCAAAGTCTTCGCAGGGATATTCAAAAGCGCTGCGTGCAGTACGTGAGTGTGTATGTGCGTGCGCCCACTGTGTCACACGCGCGTCGCAGCTACTCACCGCACTGTATTATCTTCGTCTCCTGCAGAACAATGGAAATGAGAAGGAGATCATGCTGAGAACGATTGTTGTTCGGGGGATTAACGCGTGTGCCTTCGCGAGAGGAGAGTCCGTCTTGTTTGATAAGAGAAAATGCTTAGTCTTGCGCGCGAGTTACTACCTTTCCCAGCAAGGATCGAATCATTGTCCTTCCTCTTCTCTTGGCTGACTACCTGCCATTCGGTGCGCGTTTTCTCTTTAATCTTCACTTCAACAGCAGGATGGAAAAAAAATGACGCTTAAAAGAAGGGAAAAGAGGGGGAAAAAAACAAGGAAGAGGAAAACTGAAATAATTCAGTTCTGTGAGAGTAGCGTGACGAGTAATGTAATCAACACCAGAGCAGTGTCGAGTCAGGTGAGGGGAGGAAAAAGGGGGGATCGCGCGACAAAGATTATTTCAGAGCCTCCCTTGGAAGTAATAAATGTCAATTACTCGTCGAGAGATTGACACAGCATTAAAATCAATTACAATCAAATCGAATAGAACCCAGAAAGGATAAGATTAAACAGTTGCTTTTTAAAAAAACAAAGTCTGTCTTCCGGTTTCTTTTTTTCGTGTTACATGAAACGGTACAGCAGCGTACTTACCTTATACGAGAGAGTATTTAGTTCTGTGATAGGGTAAAAAAAAGAAATGAACAGGTAATTATAATCAAACAGGAATTCAAGATTATGTTACTTTCTTTCAGAGTGCAAATTGAGGATAGAATAGCTTTCATGTGGGTTGTCAAACAAAAGGTTCAGTCTAATTCTAACAGTAAGGCGATGGTTCAGAGAATAGTTTTCGCATCCTTATGAATCAAATGATCTTAGATTGCTCTCAGTTTGATTCATCTGTGTAAAAGTCATACTCTAAGATCATTTGAGTGATATTATTGTACACTGAGATATCAGTTTTTTACGTATATCATTCCTCGTCATATAAATGGTTCATTCCAACACGTAATACGTCACAAGATAGCAGTGTGCAGTATAAATCAGGCAGACGAACTCCTCAAACATCAGTTAGGGTTGGATTAAGTGTCAGAATGGGCAAAACGGGGTACCTGAGCGACTTTGAACGTGGCATGATAGTTGATGCTAGGCGCGCTGGTTCTAGCATCTCCCAAACGGCCGTCCTCCTGGGCTTTTCACGCACAACAGTTTGAAGGGTTTACCGATAATGGTGCGAAAAGTAAAAAAAACTACTAGTGATCGACGATCCTGTGAACGGAAACAGCTTTTGGAACTGTTCAAAGTTCGAGATAGTAAGGAAGGAATTTTCTAGTTTATTAAAAATCATTGAACTATAAAGATGTTATATAAATTAAATTTTGAAGAAAAGGGAATAAAACACATCTAAAAATGATGATTACTTTTAAATTTCATAAAAGACTGACGTATATAATACAATTTGGTGATTTTGTGATTTTTTTTTTAATTTCCTTGGTGAGATAGAGCAATTCAGTTTTATTTCCTGCTTTTCTCAAATGCAGGATTTATACTGCAAATTGCAATTTTAATTAAACTCTCTTTCATATAATCTTAGAAACATTATTTTTTTTCAAAAAAGTTCACTTCATAGTTTCAAAACTTTCAATGATCCGACATTTATATGGAAATCAATAGGATTACCTATTTCATAATCAGTTTCATAATCAGTAAGTAGTTGGGATTGTTTTACTTCTGAATAGAACTTTTCTGCACAAAATGGGCTAAATGGCCAGATCACAAGGATCGAGAAGATTGGGTTGTTGGATTGTTTCACCTCTGAGCGGCACTTTTTTGCACACCATGGGCTAAATGGCCAGGTCACATGGACTCCGAAGGCTCAGAGAAGGTTGGGGGAGGGGACCCACTGGAATAGTGGAATAGCTGTTGGGAGATAGATGGTAGCCTCCCGTCGAAGCCATCCAGCGTGTTCTTTAACGTGCACAGGGTATGGCTCTCCCGCACACGGACCCACGGCTTAACGTCCCATCCGACGGACGGCGACCTTTCCAAGCCCATTGGTGTCCCCTACTGACCGTGGGCAGGGCGGGGAATTTTTGCGGAGATAAATCTCAACGCTGACCCAGCTGGGACTCGAACCTGGGAACCACAAATTACGAGCCTGGCGCGCTACCGACTGAGCCACCCCCGCCCCAACTATCAGAAGCTCAAACACGGTAGTAAACCATTTCAACGGAAAGAAAATATTCATTCGCACGATAAGTGATCAAAATAATAGAGTGAATATATTTAATATGAAATTGCAAATTAAAAATGTATTGTAACATTTAACGAACAATTATTTCTTCGCTGGTTTTCATTTTGATTCGTTTGATTAAAAAGAGAGTTTATATTTTTAAAAACTACTCTTAGAATCGGATATCAGAATATGATGATGTAAAAATAATAATATTTTAACACCTTGAAACCCAGGAAAATAAGTGTTGTTTATTTTATAGTTGTATCGTAATATATATATTATATTTTCACACATGAATTTAATCCATAATTATAGCATTATTTCCAACCTCAATTATTCTATTGGCATTAAGTTTTCTTTATTAGGAATTTATAAATTTAAAATTATTGTACTTTTCTTGCTGACGTTAAAAATAAAAGTGATGCATTCAATGATATTTTCGAAAAACGTAAAAAAAAAATGAAATTCGACGTCCAATAAAGCATAGCATAACAAAGATAAATTGTATAAACCAACTAAATCATTTCGGAAATAAAAATAAAGTTCGAAAACTGTCTTGAAAAATGATTTACAGAGAAGGCAAAGCAGAAGGGCACGGAAAACTCCGAGTCATCAATTTTTAATACCGTGAGCTGTGTTCTTCTTTTATCGAGAAATATATTCCCTGTCATTTGACCTTTATATTTAATTCAACATGTTTTCTTTATCACAAGAATTGTGGGCAGAGAAAAATAGGCTTAGCACTATTTATTATTGTCAGTTTGCCAAAGTACTGGAGTTTGAATTAAAACTAAAAACTTTCCAGATGCTTTTCCATAGCTTTTTCTTTCTATCTGATTTGGCAGACGCAAGTGGCGCTGATGTACGACTCTGTGGCCTTGCTGACCAAAGCACTGAGGATCATGAATCACACTACTTATTACGACAGTCGATCCTGCTCGAATTTACAACCGTGGAATCAAGGTCGATTCCTGCTCAACTACCTCAAAACTGTAAGTTTCAGTGTTTTTCCTCTTAATTGACATTCATAATTTCTGCTCACTTTCAGGTTGTTGTTGTTTTACCTCTAGAGCGGCACTTTTTTGCACACCATGGGCTAAATGGCCAGGTCACATGGACCCCGAAGGCTGAGAAGATTGGGGATGGGGACTCACTGGAACAGCTGTTGGGAGACAGATGGTTCCCGTCAAGGCCATCTAGCGTGTTCTTTAATGTGCAGAGGGTCTGGCTCTCCCACACACTGGAACCACGGCTTAACGTCCCATACGACGGACGGCGGTCTTTCCAAGCCCATCGGTGTCCCGTAATGACCGTGGGTAGGGTGGGGAATTTTGTGGAGATAAATCTCAACGTTGACCCAGCTGGAACTTGAACTTGGAAACTACAGATTACGAGACTGACTGAACCACCCCCGCCCCTTCATTTTCAGGAATGAATAAATAAAAAAATAAAAAAATAAAAAAATAGGTAAGTATGATGACGAAATGCAATCCTTATCTATTAGCAAATATAATAAGAAGAAAAACGCACGCAATCAAATAGTAATCTTGTAAACAAAAATCATAAATCAATCATCTGTTAATGATTAGAATAAATCTTGAGCTTTTGCAACGGGAAGTAAGCTTTTCAGCTTTCGCTACACCTATATAACCTGTTTTGGCGTCGAACAAAATTCGCGGTATATAATAAAAACCTTTATCTTTTTCATTTGTTTAACAACTCAGGGCTCTATGTACTAAATCTGATTCCTTGATTCATCTACTTGAAACTAATGATCAGACCCTATTTTCTGAGTCAACTGTAGGCGTAGATTAAATATAGCCTGGATACACTTCTTATAAAAAAAGAGCTTACGTAGAGATTATTTAACTTGACTCAGTTCAGTAAAGCTTCAAAGCTACTTGTAGCTTGTTCAGGTTTGTTTTTTTTACAAAAGGGCCTGTCCACTGCAACGTTTTCAAGTTCTCGGATTTCTGTGTCAGTTAGATCAAACACGCAACACAGAGTAGTATACTTGGGTTGGGTTGTTTTACCTCTGAGCGGCACTTTTTTGCACACCATGGGCTAAATGGCCAGGTCACATGGACCCCGAAGGCTCAGAGAAAGTTGGGGGAGGGGACCCACTGGAACAGCTGTTGGGAAACAGATGGTAGCCTCCCGTCAAAGTCATCCAACGTGTTCTTTAACGTGCACAGGGTATGGCTCTCCCGCACACGGGGCCACGGCCTAACGTCTTATCCGACGGACGGCGGCCTTTCCAAGCCCATCGGTGTCCCCTACTGATCGTGGGCAAGGCGGGGAATTTTGCGGAGATAAATCTCAACGCTGACCCAGCTGGGACTCGAACCTGGGAACTACAGATTACGAGCCTGGCGCGCTACCGACTGAGCCACCCCCGCCCCAGAGTAGTATATTCTTTGGTGCAGTATCTGTAGTCTCTCGTCTTAGGGATGGGGGTGGTCAGTCGGTAACGCGCCAGGCTCGTAATTTTCAGTTCTCAGGTTCTCGAGTTCCACCTAGTTTTGAGCTACGTTGAGATTTATCTCCGCAAAACTACCCACCCTGTCCTTGGTCAGTAGGGGATACCGATGGGCTTGGAAAGGTCGCCGTCCGTCGGATGGGAAGTAAAGCCGTAGTCCCGTGTGTGGGAGAACCATACCCTGTGCACGTTAAAGAACACAATGGATGACATTGACAAGAGGCTACCATCTGTCACTCAACAACTATCCAGTGGTCCCCTTTCCCAACCTTATCTGAACCACTCGGGATCCTTGTGACCTGGCTATTTAGCCATTGTGTGCAAAAAAGCGCCGATCAGAGGTAAAAAAGCCAATGCAACTCTCTCATCCTAGGTGTTTATCATACAAATGGTTAGTGAAGTGTACGACTGTCACAAAGAGGAGTAGGACTCTCCAGAAGTTCTTGGTCTTTTCCAACTTCCTTTGCCTTTTTGTAATGAATGAAACATATATCTGCGACTCCATCTTTTATAACCTATATCTTTTGTTGGGTTGGGTTGTTTTACCTCTGAGCGGCACTTTTTTGCACACCATGGGCTAAATGGCCAGGTCACATATGGACCCCGAAGGCTCAGAGAAGGTTGGGGGAGGGGATCCACTGGAACAGCTGTTGGGAGACAGATGGTAGCCTCCCGTCAAGGCCATCCAGCGTGTTCTTTAACGTGCACAGGGTATGGCTCTCCCACACACGGGGCCACGGCTTAACGTCCCATCCGATGGACGGCAGCCTTTCCAAGCCCATCGGTGTCCCTTACTGACCGAGAGTAGGGCGGGGAGTTTTGCGGAGATAAATCTCAACGCTGACCCAGCTGGGTCTCGAACCTGGGAACTACAGATTACGAGCCTGGCTCGCTACCGACTGAGCCATTCCGCCCCAATATAAAAAAATAAATACCCCCTCAAGCAGCTGCTTGCCACAGAGGTCTGACAGGAGCCTGTCAGTTAATATGCCACAGTAGGAGATCTGAGAGGATGACAGGACCTCAGCAGAAAAACGACACACACATCCATGCCTAATCCGGGGCTCGAACCCAGGTCCCTTAGATCAGTAGCCAAGCGTGCTAACCACTCGGCCTGTAATCAATCTTATATTCCTTGCAATGTATGGAACCTTTATCTATGGGTTACGTGACTTTTCGCGCACTCTTTCTCATTTTCCTGATTTAATCCTTTTCTTCTCCTCACCTAAAAACTAAATCACAAGACGATTTCAAAAGATGGCAGAGACGTAACTGATGTGGATTACAAAGAGAGGATTCAGCTTACCAATGCACTTGAGAAAAGAGGAACGAAGAGGAAACCGGAGTGCCTTGGTGGGAGTGTCCACAAACGCACACCTGTTTCTCGCCCATGGTGACAAATGGCAGATGCGAGAGCCAACAAAGTGATGACTCGCTAACCTATCAACCCCGCTTTGTCGCCGCCTTTGTTCGTCTGTCCCTGCAGACATCCGGAACAATGACCGCTGTCACGTGCAGCCATCGTGCGAGCGTCCTCTTCGTGCCCATTGTCTCTTGGTTCGTTTTAATTGGCGTGGTCGGCCTTGGAAGACTTTCAGATACAGTCTGCTGGGGATATTGCTTATCGCAGCAGTAATTGACTGCGTGTCCATACCGAGGCTCCGCCATTTGTACGGATGGGGGATTAGCTTTGTCCTCTCTACCTATTAATAGCATTCGAGATGAAGCCGTTCTTTTGCTTAATGAAATGTCGCACAGAGGTGCAAACACACAGCCTCGAATTTAATGGCGAAATAAATGAACCTTCCCACCCCATCTGGAGGCAGAGAAACCATTTATCCTCAAAGAGAGTTTTGGGAGGAAAGAAATACAGAATTGCTTTAGAAATGAAAGATTGTCGAGAGACGATGCTGAACGTCAAATAGAATGGATGTAAGTAAATTTGAACTGCAATTGAAGAGTCTAAGTGGAAGAGAAGCTTCAAGGTCGAAGTCAGAAAAAAAAGGAGACATTCTTGTCTGGTTCGCTTTTTGGCTGACTAGCCTTGTCTCATGACTCTCGATCGCTGCGTTGAAGATGTGATAAAGAAGGGCGGTTTTGCTCTTTCTCTTGAAAGCTGCTCTTTGTCCGACTGAAAGAGAGAAAGGCAGACAGCTGAGTGTATCTCGAGGAACATTTGGTCGTGCATTATGCTTTTAGTAAAATTTAAATGTTTAATATTTTTTACAGACGCGATCGTTAAGCTGACTGATCACTTTCAACGTCTTGACGCAAATTTGCTGATTTATTAATAACATGCAAATTGAAGAGCATAATAAGTAGATACATTATTATTATTTTGAGAGTATTTCTATGAGGTGGAGGCCTATTAAAGATGCATTTATGCTGTTTAAATTGTGCGCTGTTACTGAGCCATTAGCTTAATTGCTTATTATTAAGATTTAACAGGTGAAAGAAAATGAAATGATTTGCAACGAATTAAAAGTTTACTGCTGTCAAAGATTTAAAACAGCGAATATTTAATAAAGTATTTGAAAGTATCGGGAATAAAAATAAAGCATAATTCTCCTACAGCAGTCGACTTTCTTTGAATTCTGTCAGTGAAATAACATAAGAAGGCTTATGAGGATGCTTTATTTCTGAGCGACACACTGTTCGCACACAATGGGCTAAATGGTCAGGTCACAAGGACTCCAAGCCCCCTCTGAGTCCAAGGGCTCAGAGGTTGAAAGAAGATAACCCACTGTATAACTGTTAGGACATATTAGCCTAATGTCAAGGCCATCCTGAGTGTTCTTTAACGTGCACAAGATATGGCTCTCCCGTACACGGGACCATTCGACGGACTGTGGCTTTTCTAAGGCCATCGGTGTCTCTTTTCTCACCAATAGCAGAATAGGAGTTAGAGGAGAAAGTTCTCAACGCAAACCTCGGAATTGAACTTTGGAACTGCAGTTTACGAGCCTGATGTGGTACTAGTAAAGTTCTCGGATTTCTGTGTCATTTAGAACAAACAGACATACCAAAGTATACTCTTTGGCAGCAGTATCTATAGTCTCTCTCATCTTAGAGGTGAGAATGGCTCAGTCGGTAGCGTGCCAGGCTCGCAATCTGCATCTCACAAGTTCGAGTCCCAACTGCCCTCGATCAGTAAGGAGACTCCGATGGGCTTGGAAAGGTCTCCGTCCTCCGGGTGGGATGTAAAGTCTCTGGAACTTTAATAAAAACAAATGTATATAAGAAAGAAAACATCCAATCTTTATCTGATTATATAACCCTAGTACTTTCATCGTAACCAAGTATGGAAATCCCTCACTCACAGGAGCAAAAATCTTTATTTTTAAAAAAAAATCAATTACATTTTTATTAATATTATTGAAGGAATATATTCATTATTATCATATTACGATAAGCAGCTAAGATTGAGAATACATTAGAGTGTTTGGAATGTGCACAGACAGTCGCAGAAATGCCTCAAGTGTATAGGAAACAGTGCTTGAAACGTAACGCAATTTTCAAGTGGCCCAAATTCTTCACAGAGAGGCACGATTTCGTTGAGGGCGACCCAAGATCTGGACAATCAAGCAATATTCTCCATACAATTGAGTAAGTTGTGCGATGGTCTGTGCACAACGTAAACCTTGCCAAACACAGTAACTTATCAGATACCTCTGCCCAGTTTCCAAATCAGCCGTAGCCTGCAAAAACTTAACACACAAAAAGAATATAAAAATGAGAAAACCTTTCCAAAACGAGAAAATGACAGAGACCGACTTCATACAGTTCTGCGTTACTATCGCAACGTGTTTCAACCTGCACACATTGCTCCCGTACTTTTGGAAGAATCTCTTTTGTTGCGATCTTATGCAACCACTGCAATTCGCGGTTCCGCTTGTACAGCACTACCTGGTTATGGAAAGCCATGACCATCTAGATCCGGGGGCAAGGAATACGCCCTATAGGCGCACCTCAACCCCAGCCTCACATGGCAGCAGTCCTATAGAAGGAAAGCTGACCACCGGAAGAAACCTTACTTTAATCTTTTCCCCGGTTTGCAAATGTGCAAGGATATATAGATCCAAGCTCGATCGGCACCCGGGGTGGAGACTCTTAGTAAGACCCAGACTTTTTGGACAGCTCGTGCCTACAAGGCGGGCTCAGACCTTTCGGCAGAGCCGTCGAACAGACCACACAGATCTCCTGAGAGGTGAGGTCTCCGACGCCGTCACCATCCGACCGGCAATCAAGCCGGCCAGCAGCATCTTCAACCTCGGTTGGCCTTAGCCATGTCCAACCGGGACGCCAATCCGGTCGGCACAGCCTTCAGCCGGGTTGCTGGGCCCTAGCCCCCCCACCACGACAAGGTGGTCCCCTATCGGGGGGGGGGGGGGGGGTACTTTTAGAAGAGTCGCTCTGTTGCCATATATCTTGTATTAACTCTTACGAAAAGATGGTAATCGTTGGCGACGGCAGTCCACGAATTAAATGATCAGCCCTCTTAGTTATAGAACTGAAAACATTTTGTTGTTTTAGCCAAAATTGCTAATCTTTTACTGTTCTAGAAAAAGATGGCGACTAAGAAAAAAAATATCCATTCATTTTTCAAACGGATTATGCACATTCCGCCATGACCATAAATTACATTAAAAAAATAATTAAAAAAATAAAGTAGTTTATTTCCTTAGGAGAAAGACAAATATGAAAGCTGAACATTAGCTAAAATAACGAATTTTATTTTATCTTTGAAATGCATTGTACATCCGCTTTCCGTAATTATCTTAAACAATATTTTCGATATGACCAAGGAAACGAGACCATTGAAAATAGAAAAATATTTTTCATATATATAGTTCTTTCTTGCTGAATTAGGGCATGTACTCTTGGATCTTCTTTTTTGTATGTTTTCTTTCCGATAATAAGATAATTCCTCTCATAAGCCTTACCTATTAGAGAAAGCTTTGTTTCTGAAATTTCAGAGTATACTGCGTCACCTTAATTCAGGGGTGGGCAAATAGCGGCCCGCGGGCTGCATTCGGCCCGCTAAGCGTTTTTTGTGGCCCGCCAAGACAGAAAAATCCGCCTTGAACCGAGATTTCCTTCCCGTGCGCGACCGAAGATTCGTCTCGTATTTTCCACTAGGATGGCCACGTCAATACGCATGTACAGTGTAGATAAGAAAACAATTGCCCACCCCTGCCTTAATTTATATTCGATAATAGGAATTCTACTACAGTTAGTAAGCAGATATACCACTCTGACTTATTCAGAAAGATCTTAAATTTGATGAATATCTGAAACAGAATTGTAATGTAGCTTCGGAATTACACATACTCTAACGAAGCAAATTTCGAGGTAATTACAACGCAAAATTAAATACGTTAATCATTCCAATTTTTCATACACCTATCAATACAGAAAGACAAAAGTAATGTGAAGTTTTTTTACATCTCCTCGGTATTTTTTTGCTGTGTAGAAAGACACATCAACCGATAATTTTGAAGGAAAAGAAATGTTTTGTATCGAAAGAACCTGTTTTAGGTCCAGAATATTTTGGCGTTCTCCTCTCCTAACTTGAAACTTGGCAATTGGCCTGATCATGTGATTTCAGAGAGGAGAAAAACATGGAGAAAGCAGAACAGAAGCTTTCAAGAGAAACGGGGATGCTGCTCCATCCTTATGCCACAGATCTGTCATTCGCATCCCGATGCAGAGCTAGAATGAGCTAAAGCCCAAAGAAAGGGAAAGGTTGGGAGCCTTCAGGTCGCCTCCACTGGCAGCATCTCTGTCAAGTAATTCGTTACCGACCGTGGAGATCAAGCTGAGATAAAGCACGATCGCTGAGTCTGGTGTTTTTCAGTCTCTGATCAAATGAAGGATATGTTGGTGAAAAACAGAATTGAAAGCTTTGGGATTAGTAGACACAAAACAAAACAATGCACTTTGGTCATCAGAAAAGCTGACAGAGCTTCTCCTATAAAATTTTTCATTATGATTTATTCACAACCTCCCCACTTTTTTTTGTGCATCAAGAATGTCTTTTAGAGGGGAAGAATTAGGAAGGAGAATCGATTTTAAAAATAATTTTTTAAACTTTTATCGATATTTTTATTACCTTACTGAGATTTGACAATAAAAGCTGGTATTTTGATATTATGAGTGCAACAGATGACAAACTTCTGAACTGTTTCTTTTTTTTGCTCTCGTAAAAATGACACTTGATGCAGTCTTGAGCTACAGTCTTGACAAAAAAACTACGTAAATATTTTTTATTTATCTTGCGAACGATTTCTGGTTATACTAGACCTTTTGGTATTTCATTTTCGTTTGTTTTTGTTTGTTGTGCATTTGATTCACAATAACTTCTGCTCATTTTTTATTTCAAATAAAAAAATTAAAAACTATATATCTTCCTGTATCGTCATCATCATCATCCTCAAGCAGCCATGGGCTACGGAGGTCCAACCAGACCATGCAATTTAGTTCTCCAAACATATCTGTCCCGAGCTACATCTGCTGCATCTGGCCACTGCACACCAATTCTAACAAGGTCCTGTTTGACATTGTCTGTCCACCGCATCCAAGGTGTCTCCCCCTCTTTCTGAGACCTTTAGACACACTGTTCATAACCCTATTCACCAATCTATAATTATCCATATGGGCAACATGGCCAAACCAACGGAGTCTCACTCTGCAGAATATGCTGCTTAAAGGAGGTTGCCGATTCCTTTGTCTAACTTCATTATTACTTACAAAGTTGAGCCATCTAATGCCCAAGATACTGCCTAAGCATCTAAGAATGAAAAGCATAAAGTTTCCTGTTATCTTGTTTACAAAGCATCCAAGTTTCACTACCATAACTAACCCTAGAAAGAACAAAACTACTCTATAGTCTAATTTTAGTCTTTAGGTGTATACGCCAATTTCTCCACTCTAACCATAGATTCTTAAATGTCCCGGCAGCAATCCCTATTCGTCTGTTAATCTCATGCCGCACATCACCATTATCTGTTACATAGCTCACAAGATAATTAAACTGTGACACCTGCTCAAGACTGCAACCATTCAGATTAACTGAATCACAGCCTGCCTGACCAATTTTCATCACTTTAGTTTTCTCTCTGTTTATAACCAAACCTATTCTACTACCAGTCTCATCAACAGCTCGAATGAAAGAGTTCATCTCATCAACATCATTTGCCAAAAGGGCTAAATCATCAGCATAATATAAATCAGAAATTTTCGTATCTCCAGCCCATTTAAGGCCAAAATCTTTCCCTTGAAGTGAATTTCGCATAACATAATCAATAACCAAACTAAAGAGAAAAGGAGACAAAATGCACCCTTGTCGAAAACCAGAAGTAATGCTAAACCAATTGCTACAAGACTTATCAACTCTCACACACGACTCAGTGTTATTATAGAGAACATTCATTGTGTTAACTGACTTGTCTCGTATGCCATATGATCTCACAATCAACCACAAATTATGACGATCAACAGAGTCGAAAGCCTTTTTGAAATCAACAAAGCTAGCAACCAAAGGTTTCTGAAACTCTAAATATTTCTCAAGAATCTGCCTAAGTGAAAATATCTGATCCACACATCCCCTACCACTTCTGAAACCAAATTGCTCATCATGCAATTGACTGTCAACCAGATTGTTAATTTTATTTAGCGAAATCATGGAAAGAACTTTACCTGGAACAGAGAGTAGGCTGATATCCCTATAGTTATCACGAGAACTACAATCACCTTTTTTGAAATTAGGGATAAAAATAGTTCTGGTAAAATCCTTAGGAACCATGCTTTTATTATAAAACATATTCAAAATTTCAGTCATCCAAGTGGTAACCGAGACATTCCCAGCTCGAAGCATTTCCGTAGTCATTTCATCTACCCCTGGGGATTTATGAAGTTTAAGTTTATAAATAGCTTAAATAAATTCAGATTGTGTTATAGGGCCAACATTAAAGACACCAATGCATCTATCATCATTGCAAACAATAGGAGTAGAACTAACCACATTGTTTAGAATATCACTGAAATGCTCAGCCCACCTAGCCATGGCAGAATCCTCCCTTTCTATAACCTTACCTTGTTTATCCTTCAATCCCTGTATACCTGTCCGTTTTCTACCACACAAAACATTACTTATCTGGTACAGCTCTCTGCTGTTGTGCTGTCTAACTGCTTCCTCGGCTTTGTCAGCTGTAAGACAATTTTAACAAAGTAATGGTCAGATCCAATTTCAGTTCCCCTGTATGACCTGGTATTCCTGACAGAAATAGCCCATTCAAAGTTAATTAATATATAATCAGTCATATTCTTATGCAGCCCATCTGGTGAAACCCACGTGTACTTATGTATGTCGCAGTGTTTGCAATGAGTGTTAGTTATTCTCAAACCACTAAGTTTACTTACCTGTAGGAGACGTTGCCCATTGACATTGCAGCTACCACTACCAAAAGGGCCTATCACCCCTACCCAAAGGTTAGAGTCAGTACCAACTTTGGCATTGAAGCCACCTAGAACAAGGGTAATATCTCCTTTCTTGACAGAATTCAAAATATTCTCAAGTTGTCCGTAAAACCTATCCTTCTCATCCTCATCGGCATCCTCAACGAGGCATAATAGCAGAAAACATTCAAGTCTTTAATTCTTGTCTGAAATTTTGGTGTAAGAAACCTTTCATTAATGCACTCATATCCTAGAAGAGCATCACTAGGGTGTCTGCTGAGAAGCAGACCCACGCCTTGGTGATGCTTATTATCTTCCCTCCATGAAAAGAGAAATTTAAGATTATTTTTAAGAATCTGACCTTTATCTGTCCACCTGGTCTCTTTCAAGCCAAGAATATCTAAATTATAACGGTGGAATTCTTGTGTGAAGACATCAAGAGAATGAGCTCTGTGCAATTTCTCATATTCCAACTATCTAAGGAGAAAAAATGGTTAGTGGGATGTTTAAAGAAACTGTTTATTGAGAGAGGGAATGCCGACAATATCAAACAGCCCCCTAATCGCAAGCATGGGGGCAGAGACCCGTTCCCCCTCCACTAAAGGCTGAAGCCATCTACACTGGAAGACTTCCTCCAATGTAGAATTTGACGATGTCAATAGAAGAGTTCAGGTGCCTGCGATGACCTCTGCTCAGGATTATCCCCCAGCTGATAAAACATATTCTGTGAATCTATTCACTTAGGGCTGTCAACCCAGAAACAAACAGAAACCACAACAGAAGATTCTCTTTCCACAGAAGCCCACCAGTGTATCAAAATCAGGATCCATAATCAAGCTCAAAGTCATTATTTCAGTCCAGTCCAGTAAGTTTATATGGTCAGCACCAGGACCCTGTGTGTTTGACCACTCCTCAACAGGGTAGAAAAAAAGTAGCCATAGTTGTCCAGATCAATAGGCCACACTAATCTGACAGCCCTCCCCTGCCGTTCACTTCCACAAGAGAGTATCTCTTTTGAAAGGTACTAACGGTCTGCACTACGAGAAGGCGGGGTTGGACATTAGGTGCTAGGCCTGGCCGGTTCTATGCATCATCACAGGGGATTGGTGCAGAGCTCTCCCATCTTCCTTTGAAGTGAATACGAATCCAACGACTGATTGTACCATCGATATGTTTTAAGTTTATTTCCTACTTTTAGAAAGTATATAGGAAGAAAGGTATTTTTTTTTAATTTTTTTAATTTTTTTTCTTTTTTTCACTAGAAACAGCTACCTTCAAAAACTTTCATTTGCTATATGATTTATAAACATCGACCACATTTTTCTGCCCCCTTTTTGGAGTAATGTTTGAAGTAGCCCATGACATTGGGGACATCACAAGCTTTAATTTGAGATATAACTCATTAAAGTCTGCCACCCTAAATTTCCCTCCCCTTTTGTGGAGATGAAAGAATGGTGGGGACATAAATCGAAGTAGTCTACGACGGTCGTCATATAAGCTTTTATTTGACACCTAAGTCATAACTGTAGGCCCTAGCATTCGGAAGATATCCTATTTCCTCTTTTTAGGAGGAAGAAATCAAGGGGAGTATATGTTTACTGCCCAAAACCTCATCACGAAGTTTCATTTGACATAGAATTGTTACATTCAGTCCTCGCGTTCCGAAGATATAGCGAAACAATCGTTTTCATATTTCCCCCTTTTTAGAGGGGGAAGAAAGGGGATATTTATAACCTCTGACACTTACCATGTTACGTGTTTTCATTTGGCCCATGTCCCGTTACTTTCGGCTCTTGCGGTCCGAAGATATAGCGGAACAATCGCTTCCATATTTCCCCCTTTTTAGAGGGGAAAGAAAGGGGATATTTATAACCTCTGACACTTACCATGTCACGTGCTTTCATTTGGCCCATGTCCCGTTACTTTCGGCTCTTGCGGTCCGAAGATATAGCGGAACAATCGCTTCCATATTTCCCCCTTTTTAGAGGGGAAAGAAAGGGGATATTTATAACCTCTGACACTTACCATGTCACGTGCTTTCATTTGGCCCATATCCCGTTACTTTCGGCTCTTGCGGTCCGAAGATATAGCGGAACAATCGTTTTCATATTTCCCCCTTTTTAGAGGGGGAAGAAAGGGGATATTTATAACCTCTGACACTTACCATGTTACGTGTTTTCATTTGGCCCATGTCCCGTTACTTTCGGCCCTTGCGGTCCGAAGATATAGCGGAACAATCGTTTTCATATTTCCCCCTTTTTAGAGGGGGAAGAAAGGGGATATTTATAACCTCTGACACTTACCATGTTACGTGTTTTCATTTGGCCCATGTCCCGTTACTTTCGGCTCTTGCGGTCCGAAGATATAGCGGAACAATCGTTTTCATATTTCCCCCTTTTTAGAGGGGGAAGAAAGGGGATATTTATAACCTCTGACACTTACCATGTTACGTGTTTTCATTTGGCCCATGTCCCGTTACTTTCGGCTCTTGCGGTCCGAAGATATAGCGGAACAATCGCTTCCATATTTCCCCCTTTTTAGAGGGGAAAGAAAGGGGATATTTATAACCTCTGACACTTACCATGTCACGTGCTTTCATTTGGCCCATGTCCCGTTACTTTCGGCTCTTGCGGTCCGAAGATATAGCGGAACAATCGTTTTCATATTTCCCCCTTTTTAGAGGGGGAAGAAAGGGGATATTTATAACCTCTGACACTTACCATGTTACGTGTTTTCATTTGGCCCATGTCCCGTTACTTTCGGCCCTTGCGGTCCGAAGATATAGCGGAACAATCGTTTTCATATTTCCCCCTTTTTAGAGGGGGAAGAAAGGGGATATTTATAACCTCTGACACTTACCATGTTACGTGTTTTCATTTTACCCATGTCCCGTTACTTTCGGCCCTTGCGGTCCGAAGATATAGCGGAACAATCGTTTTCATATTTCCCCCTTTTTAGAGGGGGAAGAAAGGGGATATTTATAACCTCTGACACTTACCATGTTACGTGTTTTCATTTGGCCCATGTCCCGTTACTTTCGGCTCTTGCGGTCCGAAGATATAGCGGAACAATCGTTTTCATATTTCCCCCTTTTTAGAGGGGGAAGAAAGGGGATATTTATAACCTCTGACACTTACCATGTTACGTGTTTTCATTTGGCCCATGTCCCGTTACTTTCGGCCCTTGCGGTCCGAAGATATAGCGGAACAATCGTTTTCATATTTCCCCCTTTTTAGAGGGGGAAGAAAGGGGATATTTATAACCTCTGACACTTACCATGTTACGTGTTTTCATTTGGCCCATGTCCCGTTACTTTCGGCCCTTGCGGTCCGAAGATATAGCGGAACAATCGTTTTCATATTTCCCCCTTTTTAGAGGGGGAAGAAAGGGGATATTTATAACCTCTGACACTTACCATGTTACGTGTTTTCATTTTACCCATGTCCCGTTACTTTCGGCCCTTGCGGTCCGAAGATATAGCGGAACAATCGTTTTCATATTTCCCCCTTTTTAGAGGGGGAAGAAAGGGGATATTTATAACCTCTGACACTTACCATGTTACGTGTTTTCATTTGGCCCATGTCCCGTTACTTTCGGCCCTTGCGGTCCGAAGATATAGCGGAACAATCGTTTTCATATTTCCCCCTTTTTAGAGGGGGAAGAAAGGGGATATTTATAACCTCTGACACTTACCATGTTACGTGTTTTCATTTGGCCCATGTCCCGTTACTTTCGGCCCTTGCGGTCCGAAGATATAGCGGAACAATCGTTTTCATATTTCCCCCTTTTTAGAGGGGGAAGAAAGGGGATATTTATAACCTCTGACAGTTACCATGTTACGTGTTTTCATTTGGCCCATGTCCCGTTACTTTCGGCTCTTGCGGTCCGAAGATATAGCGGAACAATCGCTTCCATATTTCCCCCTTTTTAGAGGGGAAAGAAAGGGGATATTTATAACCTCTGACACTTACCATGTCACGTGCTTTCATTTGGCCCATGTCCCGTTACTTTCGGCTCTTGCGGTCCGAAGATATAGCGGAACAATCGCTTCCATATTTCCCCCTTTTTAGAGGGGAAAGAAAGGGGATATTTATAACCTCTGACACTTACCATGTCACGTGCTTTCATTTGGCCCATGTCCCGTTACTTTCGGCTCTTGCGGTACGAAGATATAGCGGAACAATCGCTTTCATATTTCCCCCTTTTTAGAGGGGAAAGAAAGGGGATATTTATAACCTCTGACACTTACCATGTTACGTGTTTTCATTTGGCCCATGTCCCGTTACTTTCGGCCCTTGCGATCCGAAGATATAGCTGAACAATCGTTTTCATACTTCACCTTTTTTAGCGGGGAAGAAAACATGGAAGCTCTATTTTTTATACCCTATTTATTTACCCCTTTTATACCCTATTTATTTACCCCTTTTATACCCTATTATTTACCCCTTTTATACCCTATTTATTTACCCCTTTTATACCCTATACCTATAATAGTCTTCGTCTCATACTTTTTCATTTGCTCACAGTTAGTTTGCTATTTTGGCACTCCCTTTATGGAGATAGCGGAACAATTATTTTCTTATTTACCGTTTTTTAGTAGGAAAGAAAGTATGGAGGTGTCATTTTTTCAGTCCTAAGTAGCTTTCAGATTTTATTTATTATTAAAATAGTGGTAGTACGTAAAGATGCATGTGGTTTTCAGAGATAACACCTGACAGTTTTTTAAATCAGTGATGGAATGGTTGGGACAGGAACTGATGAAGTCATTTTTCTTCATGAAGTTTCTTTCAGCTCATCACGATGTGATTGTAAAAAAAGTTCATTTCGTGTTGCGATAAATTTCTTGAATATGACTTTGAATTTTTCTTTTGAAGTTTCGTTCACTTCGTCACGATGTGAATGAAATAAAGTTCATTTCGTTAATCTGACTTTGAATATATCTTTTCAAGTTTCGTTCACCTCGCTACGATGTGAATGAAATAAAGTTCATTTTGTGTGATGATGGATTTCGTAAATCTGACTTTAAAAAATTCGATCACTTCGTCACGATGTGAATGATACAAAGTTCATTTCGTGTTGTGATGAATTTCGTGAATCTGAATTTTCTTGAAGTTTCATTCTCTTCGTCGCCGATTTCGTGTCGTGATGGATTTCGTGAATCTGAATATCTATAATTGTTCCCATCTTTACAAATAATAGTTAGAATAACATGATTCAACTTATGAACCCAGTTGTGCTCGCATAAACGAAATAATTTTAATCAGCGAAAAATTGTCTTTCGCCATAGGAGCCTGATTTGAACTTCTTGATAAAAATTGGCCTTTATCTGATGAGTTCATATTCCTCCGAATTAAAGTCGATTTTTCGCTTAACTTATAATTGTTTTATTCATCTGAAAGCAATAACCTTTCTATTATTAACGTTGGATAAGGAAAGACGGGGAAGAAAATTCCATCAGTGGCCCAGAAATATACATATTTCATTATAACATAGGCAGCTGTGGAATGCAGATAGAGAGTTCGAGAAGATGAACTCTCATTACTCCAGAGATGGTCTCCTACTTTGTTGCATTCGCTGCATGCTGTCCGCTGGATGTGAGAACAAACTGCTCTTGGGCTTCCTCTAGATCTACTGTTGGTGACTTTCGTAGGTCTCCATCGATCTTTGCTCTATAACCAAGCGCATGTGTGTGATCAAGCAGGGGAACTCACTCAATTATTACTAAGGCTTCAGGCTCAGCGGCGCATGACGGTTCCTCCCACTGAATTATTACTTCCTGCTACAGGTATGAGATTATAGCGCTTGTTGATGCATTCACTTTACCGCTGCTCGAGGAAAGGGATCAGTTGAGTCTGTTTCGCTCTCGCTTCAGATACATTCACTTCTCTGCCAACAGGTAGTTTTGGACTCGAACGCAGCGGGAGTTCCGGTTCTAGTGATGGATTGGGGATTAGAAGGGTAGACTTCTCAGACGTCGAACTGAAGCCAACGCCGATGGAAACAGACGGAGAACATTTGAGTCAGGCATGTGTTCGTAGATTAGGAAGGATTTTTCATGTTTCTTTTCAGATTTCTGGAAAATGATATATTTTTTTTTATTTGAAATTTGAATTTTTGTTTCTTACAGTTGAAAAGGAAAGTTGAGTCGTTTTGACGCTATTTTTGCTGGTCATTGTACCGAATAGCTAACTCTAGCACTAGATGAAATATTTTGAATCTTTTTTTACAATAATATTCGTTTAAAAGGGCACTGAACAGAAACATCACTGGATTTGAAAGTTTCTCGAAATTTGAAATAAACTGAAAACAAAAATCATTATATAAAAGTATTCAATATTTAAATTGTGGTAATAAACAATTTAAGCCGTCCCGTGGACGAGTGGTTAGCACGCTTGGCTACTGATCTACGGGACCTGGGTTCGAGCCCTGAGTAAGGCATGGATGTGTGTGCTGTTTTTCTGCTGAGGTCCCGCCATCCTCACAGACCTTCTACTATGGCGTATTAAACTAACAGGCTCCTGTCAGACCTCTGTGGCAAGCAGCTGCTTGAGGGGGTATTTGTTATTTTTATTTAATAAACAATTTAATATGCCGATAGTTATTAATACCTATTTTTTTTTAAATATATTCATAGGACAACAGATTTTTTTCTTTCATTATCCCTTACAAATATTCAAAGAATAACGTTTAAAATAAAAAGATGAATGGCCATTTAGCTCACTGTGCACAAAAAAAAAATAGTTCAGAAGTAAATCAAACGAAGCCAACCTGCTGTAATTTTAATTTTGATTTTGTTTTCATGTTTGCTTTGTATTCATGATTTGATTTACTCCTAATGGTAATATTTTAGTTTTTTTTTTGTTCCTCACTTACTTTATTTTCTATTTCTTAATTGTTTCCTTTTTACCCATTGGTCTTCCTTTGAAGTTGTATTCAGGCTCTACCGTCGTTGTCAATCGCTGGTAATTTTATTTCTTTCACTCTCTTCTTGTTTTTTACAATTTACTTTTCTCATTTACTCACTTTTTTCTCATTACTCACTTTTTTCACCTTACTGTTGAAAAAAAAAATTAAATCAGTGTTTAAACGAATTGTTTTTAAGAGACCTTAAATATGTCCCCCAGCAGGGTGATGTGATGCTTTAGTAGATAAGATTCTTCACAGGCATTGTAACGGAAAAACGGGGTGGCTCAGTCGGTAGCGCGCCAGGCTCCTAATCTGTAGTTCCCAGGTTCGACTCCCAGCTGGGCCAGTGTTGAGATTTATGTCCGAAAAATTCCCCGCCCTGCCCACGGTCAGTAGGGGACACCGATGGGCTTGGAAAGGCCGCCGTCCGTAGGGATGGGACGTTAATCCGTGGCCCCGTGTGCGGGAGAGCCATACCCTGTGCACGTTAAGGAACACGCTGGATGGCCTTGACGGAGACTACTATCTGTCTCCCAACAGCTGTTCCAGTGGGTCCCCCCAACCTTCTCTGAGCCTTCGGGGTCCTTGTAACCTAGCCATTTAGCCCATTGTGTGCAAAAAAAGTGCCGCTCCGAGGTAAAACAGCCCAACCCGATTACCTGTCTGTAGCTATGTAATCATAGCAACTAATGGACTTCTGTCCTAGGTTTGCATTTCACTTGTCTAAAGACAATTTTTACGCTAAATTATAAGTTATTCTTAAATCTGCAGTTGATTGCGAACTTCTAAATATGTGTTCTGTTTTTGTAGATAATCTTCTACTTAGTGAAGTAGCGTGATTATCGAATGAAGGAGGCAGTTTCTAAAAAACAGTTGTTCTTAAAAATGGACCGCGAAGCCAACATCTCTTTGTTTCCACTATAAATTGACTTTTATATTAATACATTTTACATTATTAAGAGTATATTTAATAATTTTGTTTAATCGTAAGAGGGAAGCTTTTCTGTCCCTTACACCAGCAACCTGTATAATGCGTCCAACGTGTGCCACGAAAAATTACGAAAAAAAAAACACTGCACGACTATTTCTGCTTTAGTACTTTTGAAAATTTCGATATTATGATTGCTTTTTACCAAATATTGAGTTTAATACACGTTTTCGTTTAAATAAAATGGATTTTGTTGTATAATAAAATAAAAGAAGTTTACTTTTTACTAGAGGCATGTCACGGTAAAATGTCCTATTTCAGAAGTGTGTCGCAGTAAATGGATTATTTCGGAAGTGTGTCGCGGTAAATGGACTATTTCAGAATTGTGTCGCAATCAATGGACTATTTTGAAAGTGTGTCGCGGTAAATGGACTATTTCAGAAGTGTGTCGCAATAAATGGACTATTTTGAAAGTGTGTCGCAGTAAATGGACTATTTCGGAAATGTGTCGCAGTAAATGGACTCTTTCGGAAATGTCGCGTAAATGGATTATTTCGCAAGTGTCGCGTAAATGGATTATTTCGGAAGTGTGTCGCGGTAAATGGACTATTTCAGAATTGTGTCGCGGTAAATGGACTATTTCAGAATTGTGTCGCAATAAATGGACTATTTTGAAAGTGTGTCGCGGTAAATGGACTATTTCAGAAGTGTGTCGCAATAAATGGACTATTTTGAAAGTGTGTCGCAGTAAATGGACTATTTCGGAAATGTGTCGCAGTAAGAGGAGTGGTCAACCAGACAGGGTCCTGGTGCTGACCATATAAACCCACTGGACTGGACAGATATATGGCTCTGAGCTTGATTATGGATCCTGATTTTGCTGCACTGGTGGGCTTCTGTGGAGGGAAAATCTTCCGCTGTGTTTTCTGTTTGTTTGCGGGTTGACAGCCCCAAGTGAATAGATTCACAGGATATGTTTATCAGCTGGTGGATAATCCTGAGCAGAGGTCATCGCAGGCACCTGAACTCTTTGCTTCTATTGGCATCGTCAAATTCTACATTGGAGGAAGTCTTCCAGTGTAGATGGCTTCAGCCTTTAGTAGTGGGGGAACGGGTCTTTGCCCCATGTCTGCGATTAGGGGGCTGTTTGATATTGTCGGCATTCCCTCTCTCAATAAACATAGTTTCTTTAAACATCCTACTAACCATTTTCTCTCCATAGGTAGTTGGAATGTGAGGACTCTGCACAGAGCTTTTTCTCTTGATGTCCTCACACAAGAATTCCACCATTATAATTTAGATATTCTCGGCTTGCAAGAGACCAGATGGAGAGATAAAGATCAGATTCTTAAAAATAATCTTAAATTTCTCTTTTCAGGGAGGGACGACAATAAGCATCATCAAGGCGTGGGTCTGCTTCTCAGCAGACACGCTAGTGATGCTCTTCTAGGATATGAGTGCATTAATGAAAGGTTTCTTACAGCAAAATTTCAGACAAGCGTTAAAGACCTGAATGTTATCTGCTGTTATGCCCCCACTGAGGATGCCGATGAGGATGAGAAGGATAGGTTTTATGAACAACTTCAGGATATTTTGAATTCTGTCAAGAAAGGAGATATTACCCTTGTTCTTGGTGACTTCAATGCCAAAGTTGGTACTGACTCTGACCTTTGGGGAGGGGTGATTGTCCCTTTTGGTATTGGTAGCTGCAATGGCAATAGGCAACGTCTCCTACAGGTAAGTAAACTCAATGGTTTCAGAAAAACTAACACATATTACAAACACCGCGACATACATAAGTACACATGGGTTTCACCTGATGGGCTGCATAGGAATATGATTGATTATATATTAATTAACCCAAATGGGCTAGTTCTGTTAGAAATACCAGGGCATATAGGGGAGCTGAAATTAGATCTGACCATTACCTTGTTAAAAGTGTCTTGCAACTTAAACTTAAAAAGTGTTGTGCTAAATTTAAAAAAATTACCTTTAATGCTGAAGCTCTGAAAGACCCAGTTATAGCCAAAGCTTACCATGATAGGTTACTTAGTCATTATGACAGTCATGGTATGATTACTACTGAAGTTGAGGAAGAATGGGATCATTTTAAACAGGGTTTTTTGGACACTAACAGTACTCTTTTTGGAAAAAAGGAGCAGAGGAGACAGAATTATTTAAGTGATAAGGCACTTGAGCTTATTTCGGAAAGAAAGAACTGCAGGAATGTCCTTAATCAATACCCTACTAGTCCTAATAGAAAGCATTACAGAGAATTTAATAAACGTGTAAAAGATCAGTTAACTGCTGATAAGAATCTTTGGCTTGATGGTTTGGCTGACAAAGCCGAGGAAGCAGTTAGACAGCACAACAGCAGAGAGCTGTACCAGATAGTTAATGTTTTGTGTGGTAGAAAACGGACAGGTATACAGGGATTGAAGGATAAACAAGGTAATGTTATAGAAGGTGAGGATTCTGTCATGGCTAGGTGGGCTGAGCATTTCAGTGATGTTCTAAACAATGCGGTTAGTTCTATTCCCATTGTTTGCAATGATGATAGATGCACTGGTGGCTTTAATGTTGGCCCTATAACACAATCTGAAGATATTTTGGCAGTTTCTAAACTTAAACTTCATAAATCCCCAGGGGTAGATGAAATTACTACTGAAATGCTTAGAGCTGGAAATGTTTCGGTTACCACTTGGATGACTGAAATTCTGAATATCTTTTATGATAAAGGCATGGTTCCTAAGGATTTTACCAGAGCTATTGTTATCCCTATTTTCAAAAAAGGTGATCGCAGTTCTTGTGATAACTATAGGGGCATTAGCCTACTCTCTGTTCCAGGTAAAGTTCTTTCCATGATTGTGCTTAATAGAATTAAGAATCTGGTTGACAGTCAATTGCGTGATGAGCAATGTGGATTCAGAAGTGGTGGATGTGTCGATCAGATATTTTCACTTAGGCAGATTCTTGAGAAATGTTTAGAGTTTAGAAACCTTTGGTTGCTAGCTTTGTTGATTTCAAAAAGGCTTTCGACTCTGTTGATGGTCATAATTTGTGGTTGATTGTGAGATCGTATGGCATACGAGACAAGTCAGTTAACATAATGAATGTTCTCTATAATAACACTGAGTCGTGTGTGAGAGTTGGTAAGGCTTGTAGCAATTGGTTTAGCATTATTTCTGGTGTTCGACAAGGGTGCATTTTGTCTCCTTTTCTCTTTAGTTTGGTTATTGATTATATTATGCGAAATTCACTTCAAGGGAAAGATTTTGGCCTTAAATGGGCTGGAGATACGAAAATTTCTGATTTAGATTATTCTGATGATTTAGCCCTTTTGGCAAATGATGTTGATGAGATGAACTCTTTCATTCGAGCTGTTGATGAGACTGGTAGTAGAGTAGGTTTGGTTATAAACAGAGAGAAAACTAAAGTGATGAAAATTGGTCAGGCAGGCTGTGATTCAGTTAATCTGAATGGTTGCAATTTTGAGCAGGTGTCACAGTTTAATTATCTTGGGAGCTATGTAAGAGATAATGGTGATGTGCGGCATGAGATTAACAGACGAATAGGGATTGCTGCTGGGACTTTTAAGAATCTATGGAGAGTGTGGAGAAATAGGCGTATACACCTAAAGACTAAAATTAGACTGTATAATAGTTTGGTTCTTTCTAGGGTTAGTTATGGTAGTGAAACTTGGACATTTTGTAAACAAGATAACAGGAAACTAGATGCTTTTGATTCCAGATGCTTACGCAGTATCTTGGGCTTTAGGTGGTTCAACTTTGTAACTAATGATGAGGTTAGGCAAAGGACTTTGCAACCTCCTTTAAGCAGCATATTGTGCAGAGAGAGACTCCGTTGGTTTGGCCATGTTGCCCGTATGAATAATTATAGATTGGCGAATAGGGTTATGAACAGTGTGCCTAAAGGCCTCAGAAAGAAGGGGAGACTTAGGATGCGGTGGGCAGACAATGTCAAACAGGACCTTGTTAGAATTGGTGTGCAGTGGCCAGATGCAGTAGATGTAGCTCAGGATAGACTTGCTTGGAGAACTAAATTGCACGGTCTGGTTGGACCTCCGTAGCCCATGGCTGCTTGAGGATGATGATGATGATGATGATGATGGTGGTGGTGGTGGTGGTGGTGGTGGTGGTGGTGGTGGTGATGATGATGATGATGATGTCGCAGTAAATGGACTATTTCGGAAATGTCGCTGTGATGTTAACTCTTCGTTTGTCGGTCCCTCGGTTCGATCGCTATACGCGACGGGTGAAAGAGTCTTTCGGATAGAATCCAACGGTTTATTCACAATTGCAGAGACTCGATACTGAGGCTCCTCCCCAATAAATTAGTCCAACTTCAGGCTTTACTTAAAAATAACAAAGATTTATTTAACCTTCCAACGTACTTGCTGGACGAGGACATATGCTCAATTACATAGATTACAACAACACCAGCTTACTATGCCTGTTCAGCTGTATTTACAGAGCCAATGCCGCTATTCCCAGTCAGCATTTCCCAGCTTTACAATTTCTCGTCCGTCTCCTTCCGAAACTAGACCGGCTCTCCCCTCATCGTTGCCAAACCCTTTCTTCCTTTCTTTTCTATGCCTCACCATCTGGGCGTCCGTTAGCCCTCAGGGACCCGGGTCACTTGCTAGCGGACGCTAGCCGTTCCCTGTACACTGCTACTGCAATTAACTTTCCAGATGTCGGGGCAGAGGGCCTCCCCGTAGCATATGACTATTTTGGCGACATCCAAAATAAATATACACAGCCTGAACAAAAAAAAAATCTAAAAGTGCCTCTAGCCTGACAGTCGCGTAAATGGATTATTTCGCAAGTGTCGCGTAAATGGATTATTTCGGAAGTGTGTCGCAGTAAATGACTATTTTGAAAGTGTGTCGCGATAAATGGACTATTTCGGAAATGTCGCGTAAATGGATTGTTTCGGAAGTGTGGCGTAAATGGATTATTTCGGAAGTGTCGCAGTAAATGGACTATTTTGAAAGTGTGTCGCGGTAAATGGATTATTTGAGAAGTGTGTCGCAGTAAAAATGGATTATTTCAAAATTGTGTCGCAGTAAATGGAATATTTCGGAAGTGTGTCGCGGTAAAAATGGGTATTTCAGATGTGTGTCGTGGTAAATGGACTATTTCAGAAGTGTGTCGACAAGATTAAATAATGTTGGGGAAACAGTCTCAGAGTTTGGAATGTTTTCTTTGCTTACCTAACCAATTCGCCAGTATTCCTATTGTGCCCTCCTAATAAGATATTATCTTGCTCTGTGTTCGCAGTCGGATTCTTCTTCGTTATTTTTAGCCTCTAATATTTTAAGAATCTTCAAAAATTTTATTTGAAATGTAAATGAAGAACAAAGAACATAAAAATAGAGTGAACAGTGAAACGGAAATAAGCGAATGTGTATTTGCTCTCATTTAAAAAAGTTAACATACAGGATCATTATTAAAGAATACTAATATTTTACAGTGTTATATTTAGTTAAATAATTAAGCAACAAAAGCAATTGTGTCTCCAAAATGTGAAGAAACTCTCAGAATTTCCTTGTTATGACAGTGCGGAATTAGTATCACATGTGATGTCATAAATGTCGAATTTCCAAATTTCTTGATTGGGAGGGGTGAACCGAGCTTTGGCCCCTGATATGACACCACTGGACTTCCTTTTTATGTGGCTGTATTAAAAACATCGTTTATTCCGAAAAAATTCGTTAAGTTACGATATTTAAAGGAAAGAATCACTGCAGATGTTGCAAGTGTTACACCAGGAACAGCATGTTTTCACCAGACGTGCTGAGTCGAATATGGACCGAATTATGGTTTGAATATCACTCCACTAATGATTCTCATTGAAGGCTGATTCAAGTTGTACAAAGGGAATGGGTGGAACCTGGGAACTGCATATTGCGAACATGGGGGTAGCGCGGCAGGCTCGTAATCTGCAGTTCCCAGGTTCGAGTCCCAGATGGACCAGTAATTGAGATTTATTTCCTCAAAACTTCCAGCCCTGTCCTTGGTCAGTAGGGGACACCGACGCGCTTGGAAAGGTCACTATCCTTCGGATGGGACGTAACGACGTGACCTCGTGTGCGGGAGAGTCATACCTTGTACACGTTAAAGATCTATCTGGATGATCTTGAGGGAAGAGGCTATTATCCATCTCCTAAGGCTGTCCAGTGGGTCCCTTTTCCCCAACTTCTTTGAGCTCTCGGGGTCTTTGTGACCTGGCCATTTAGCCCATTGTGTGCAATAAAATGCCACTCAGAGGTAAAACAACTCAACCTGTTGCACAAAAAGAAAATTTGCGAGTTCTTTGATATTTCGTACACAAAATTACTTTTGTTATTTAATTATTTAATAGGAAATATCACTTTAAAATATGGGAACTCTTTCATAATGATCCTGTATTTAAATAACCTTGATTAGTACGAATTTGCAAGCGAAAAGTGGGGGTGGCTCAGTCGGTAGCGCGCCAGGATCGTAATCTGCAGTTCCCAGGTTCGAGTCCCAGCTGGGTCAGCGTTGAGATTTATCTCCGCAAAATTCCCCGCCCTGTCTACGGTCAGTAGGGGTCACCGATAGGCTTGGAAAGGCCGCCGTCCGTCGGATGGGACGTTAAGCCGTTGCCCCGTGTGCGGGAGAGCCATACCCTGTGCACGTTAAAGAACACACTGGACGGCTTTGACGGGAGACTACCATCTGTCTCCCAACAGCTGTTCCAGTGGGTCCCCTCCCCCAACCTTCTCTGAGCCTTCGGGGTCCATGTGACCTGGCCATTTAGCCCATGGTGTGCAAAAAAGTGCCGCTCAGAGGTAAAACAACCCAAACAACGCAAGCGAAAAGTGCGAGATTTCTAGTCACTTCTTCCCTTCAACAAGCTCAGTAACCGACGAAGGCAACAGTTACAAATCGGCTACCCTTTCTCGGAAGTTCAGAATTACCGCTGCTACACTTGATCCTAAATTACTGTCCTTGACAGTAATGACCTCTTTGACTGCAACTGCATTAACGAAATTATTCATTACAGCTAAACATGAATCGTCGATTTCAAGACTGGGATTAAAGCACTGAATGAGATTACGCTTCTCTGTCCTTAATTGGAATTAAGTTGATTACTAAAGGATGAACTTTGCTAAACTCGAAATATTCTAAATATCTCGTTAAAAATGAAAAGGGTTCGTGCTTAACAAATTGAGTGCTAATGGTAACGGTAGTTGTGATAATTGAAATTAGTACCACTTGAAGTTGCGAAAATGATCAAGTATTTCATTATGATTATTATAATTCATTCGCTAATTATGTTAATGAGATAAAATGTATTAAAGCTACTACTGAATATTCAGTGCATTAAGTTACACATAGTGATTCGTAAAGTTAACTTCGAAATAGATTCACTCTAATTTTTCCATAAGTTATTTTGTGTTAATGTTCAGGATGTTTTCATTCATGCTTGCTAGATTTTGATATTCAAATTAAATATGTCTTATGCATATGATTCACACACAATATAAATAAAATGACTAGTAGTTTTCAATCTATGGAACAGAGTAATTTGGCACTTTCACAAATAAGTAATATGTAATATAAACAAATAATGTAATATAAAAAGCCTTAACTGGCATAGTGGTTAGGCAGCTAGCGACTGTTCCAGCAAGGCAAACTTTGTGTGTTGTGTTAGCTCTAACTAAGGCAGTGGTCAGCAGTGACTTCGGTCTTAGTAGGGCATGTCCTTGTATGAGAAGGCCTGTATTAAGCTAGGAGTAGCTTCTAGGATTCTTCTCTGTCCTATATGTCGCAAAAAAAAATGTATTGAGCAACTATTTTATTAGTTACAGTTCCATATTATGTCAATAGTAATTCATATACAGAACTAACGAAACTATCTGATACATGACAATTTAAAGATCTTAATCAAATCTATTTCGTAGATCGTGTATGGATATGCAAATTTCCAGATAAAACTTTACCCATTACCATCTCCATCTGAGAATAAGCCCAGTTAGCATAAGTAAAAACATATAATAAGTAAATCACCCTTGGGTGGGGCCCCTAGAGGCTAACATAAAACACAAGCTAAAAATAGCATATGTCATGCGCAAGAGACTTAAAACGAGTAGCTTTCCTCAGAGAAAGCCATCATTTTAGGCCTCTTGTACTTATTAAGAACATTATGATCATAATTAAGCAAAGAAGAAACAATCTCATTAGGATTATTTTTAGCAGCCTCAAAAACACTTTTTCAGATGCATTTAATATGAGTATATATGTGATCGATGCCCAAGTCTTTGTGAAGTCGTCTGTTATTAACAAACCAAGGGACATCGATCACAGATCTCAATATTTTGTTTTGCAAGAACTGAATCTTGCATATATTCGTAGAGGTAGTGTTCGCCCATATAGGGGAAGTATAAGTGATTATGGAATGAATGACCATGTTGCACAATAATAATTTATGGTCGATCATCAATATAGCATTTCTCCGAAGGAGAGGTCCTAGTTGACAATTTCACTGCATTGACTTTAGTGATAATATCATGAATATGAAGATATCTGGATATCAGGATGATCATCTTTATTGAAATTAGAGGTCATGTTCTTGAAAAGTTATTAAAAATAACTAGTTGTTTAGACTCTACTGCTATAAATAATAGAGGAAAAAATATTTTTTTAGAAACGTATAGTGTCATTTTCTTTTTAGCTGACAATCGAAGGAATGACAGGTTTTATAAAATTTGACCACCATGGATTTCGGACGAATTTTTCTCTCGATGTGATGGAACTAAAACGAAACGGACTTTCGAAGGTAAGGACGATAAGTTGAAATGATTTAGAAAAAAAATTCGTTTTTGTTTGATTAGACTGAAATGGAGAATTGGTAGATTTATTTCATGTAGTAGGTACCCAGGAATATCTGTTTTCGGATATGTTAAGTGGTGCATTAATTTGGATTACTTATGAAACTACGTTTCAGTTAAGAGTGCCTTACACTATGAACTGTAAAAATGTCTTACAGTTAAAGCTAACACACTTATATATTAATGCGTTTTATTGTGTATTTGTTAATGTTAATTTTATGCTATGCAGAAAGGCCATCCAATGGAATTGACTGGGTTATTTTACATCTGAGAGATACCTGTTTGAATATAATGGGCTAAATAGCCAGATCACAAGGACCCCAAAGGGCTCAGACAAGCTTGGGGAAGAGATCCCACTAGACAGCTGTTAGGGGACAAATGTAAGCTTTCTTTCAAGGTTAACTAGCTTGTTTTTTTAACAATACGGTGCCATTTTAACACACGGGCACACGTCGCCATGGCTTAATGTCTGATCCGACGGAAAGACATAGGTGTCCCGTTTCTGACCGAGGGCAAGATGAGAATTTAATGTAGATAAATCTCAACGCTGACACAGTTTGGACTCGAACCTGGTAACTGTAAATTGAGAACCTGACGCACTGCCGATAGACCATCCCTTGCCCCGTTGTGAGGAATCACCTAGACCAGGGGTGGGCAATTGTTTTCGTATCTACACTGCGCATGTGTATTGACGTGGCCGTCCTAGTGGAAAATACGAGACTAATCTTCGGTTGCACACGGGAAGGAAATCTCGGTTCAAGGTGGATTTTTCTGACTGTCTTGGCGGGCCACAAAAAACTCTTAGCGGGCCGAATGTGGCCCGCGGGCCGCTATTTGCCCACCCCTGACCTAGACGATGATTTTCAGGCAGTTGTAATAAGCAAGTCACACTGAACTTTGGGAAACTTAATTCGCCACGTCATTTACACCTAATGAGGTTCACGCTTTAATTATAAGCAATATGCACAGAAAAATCATCATTATATTAATTTAACATTCTGTGAAGAAAAAACTTTTACTCTTTCGACTCTTCCGTCGGTAAATTGACCGCTTAAGAAGTTCGTTAAGGTTGTTATTGTATATCTCAGGAAGTTTGAATGGCAGTTGAAGAATGAAATGCAAGAGAAGCATTAACTCCACGTGAGCTAGACTTGTGTTAATTAGTTGACTGCTTTGTTCGGATAACAGATGCTGTTTTTCGTTGTTCAGTCCTTTTATCCAACAGGGCTAGGAAACGCTGCTAATGGTGGCACGGAAAATCTCATTTCCTCAGCTCTCGTTGACAATCAGGTATTATTGCAGCTTCGCACAGGATCGCAAATAAAGCATTTGGACATAGTACATGGATGCCCGAATATTCGACAAAACGTCTTTGCCTGAATATCCCAACTCTGATGGGTAAACATTCTGTGCAGTCCAACTTAGTTCCCGGCCTATACTCAATTTGTGAGCCATGAAGTTTCAAAGTTGGTCAAATGGGATATATGGATTCGGGAAAGCCAGTTACTATGCAACCGTTTGAGCTTTGTCGTGGAACAAACAGATACACAGAATTTACAAACGGGAGATGAATTCAATAGACTCATATCTTTGTTCAGTTTCATTCAATGCCGCTATTAGATAATAAGCGTTCCCCGAAGTTTAGTGGAAACTAATTTTGGAACGTCTATAACTTCTAAACGTTTTATGAGAAAATGTGACTATAAAGATCTCAATCAGGTCTATCTAAATCTCGATTTCCAACAATATTTGATTTGTTGAAATGATCATCGAGTGTAAATCAATATGAGGATACAGTCGCTCAAAAAAGTATCCGAACACTATGGTTGATTACAGAATCCGGAAAAAATATCTGACAACGATTATTTTAGAAATTAGTGATCTGGCAACCATCGTGGGTATGCCAGATCACTAATTCCTAAAAAAATCGTTGCGAGATATTTTTTCTGAATTCTGTAATCAACCATAGTGTTAGGATACTTTTTTTGAGCGACTGTACGAATGAGTCAAATACACCAAATCGTGATATTTAGAAAAGAAAGGTCACATTTAACAAAAGTCGAAAAATATCATTGAAATGCAATTTAGTTATAATTAATAAAGGAAATGGTAACAAAAAAGTTTAGTAAGATACGATTATGGATAACTAAAACCTTACCCAGATAAACAATTCACAAGTGAACAACTGCAAAAAACAATTAACTCACTTTAAAACTTTAACACCTTAACACCGAATACTGTTTATTCCTCGATGTGTTTGTTTGTTCGTCAAAACCAATGGATAAACAAAGTCTCTATCCCTACGTAGCTACTGAAAGCTGCTTGACATCACTTTCCCGCAATCTTATCATCATTTACATATTCGAAGCACTTAATACCTAAATTGTTGCATTAAGCAACTGAAATCAAATGCAACAAACTCCTTGCTTAACCTTACTTAAAAAACAAAATAGAACCCAGGTTTCCCTAGCATATCAAACTTTAAAGAGTTTAAATGTCATCTCTCTATCAGATGGAAATTCTCTAATTATTTACCAGGCAGTGCAGCGAAACTATCGTTTATATCCAAGACGCCCTATTAAAATCATCTTTGAATTTCAATGAAAAAATAAAACGGAGGAATTTTTATCTCCTGCACGTTTTAACTTCCAAGAGATGAAAACTTGAAAGAGCGAAACGTGTTTCACTTCGCTCAGGCTGAATAAAAACAGAGTGCAAATGAGAAGCGGAAAGAGAACAGAGTTTAACTACCTTTGTTCGCTCTTTCATTCGAAAGAAAAGAGAGTAGTTTGCTCATTTCTTCGATCTGGATAATGGTCTGCACCAGTTATAACTGACTTTCAACTCAAGCAGAGCTGATCTCTTTCCCCCCCCCCCCTCCTTTTCTGTATCTCTTTACGTTTTCTAAAGAACATCAACAGCTGCAGCTTTAATGAGTGGGATCAGTTCGGCGTTGTTTTGTGCGTCAGGGATAAACGCCGCTGCTCCTCCCACTCAGTTTCGTGGAAGAGTAAGAAGAAGAAGAAAGTCAGAAAGCTTGAGGCCATCAGCAATGAGACGGATCTGCTGATGGCTGCGGACGTCGGGGTGGGACGTAACCATTATCTGCAACAGGGAGTAATTAATGATGCTTGCAGCTTTGCACTGATAGCCGACCTCTGGAGTTTCCGCTTGATGGTTGCATTTCGACTTTACCTAGAGAGGATAAAAATGTTTCCAGTGTTACTAGAGACGAGGCTTTAGTTCACGTTCTTTGATAGCTGGTCACGTGCTAATTGTGTTCGAATGAAGATGCAGATTCGAGTTCCGGTTTGATTTGGATGCCTTTAAATAATTCATCTTGAGATGATTTAGTTTATTATCTGTACAAAAAAGTTCATGCAGTTAAAAAAACGATGTTTTTATTGAGCTGTTTTAGTATACCTATTTCAGCATAATACATAATGCATATTTGTCTTTTAGATTAGGTTTGAAATGAGTGCTTTCATAAAATAATCTAAATTAGGCTATAAATTTCTTGAAGAGATTTCAGTTTCTCATTTGGAATGCGTAGAACAATGAAGGGAGGAGGGGGTTAACTCGAAATCTGTAGTTCCTAGGTTCGAATCCCAACTGTGCTGGCTTTGAGATTTATCTTCCGCTAACAGCTACCATATCTTACCGCTGAGAAAGGAACATCGACGGCCTTGGAAAAGCCGCCGTCAGCCAGATTGAGCCTAAAGTCGTGGTACCGTGTGGAGGATTGGATTGTTTTACCTCTTAGCGGCACTTTTTTGCACATCATGGGCTAAATGGCCAGGTCATAAGGACCCCGAAGGCTCAGAGAAGGTTGGGAGAGGGGACCCACTGGAACAGCTGTTGGGAGACAGATGGTAGCCTTCCATCAAGGCCATCCAGCGTGTTCTTTAACGTGCACAGGGTACGCTTAACGTACACTGGGTCACGGCTTAACGACCCATCCGACGGACGGCGGACTTTCCGAGCCCATCGATGTCCCCTAGTGACCGAGGGCAGGCGGGGAGTTTTGCGGAGATAAATCTCAACGCTGAACCAGCTGGGACTCGAACCTGGGAACTGCAGATTACGAGTCTGGCGCGCTAACGACTGAGCCATCCCCGCCCCCAACATGTGGAACAGATCCATATTACGATCACAAATGAATAGACTTGATGGTAGGCTTCCATCTGCTTCCTATCAGCTATCCAGTGATTCCCCTTTCCACAACCTTCTCTGAGCCCTTGGGGTTCCCTTGAGCTAGTGTAGGGAGCCCCTCATTGAAGGGTAATTTCACCATGAACTTACAACACCTTGAAACTTGGGGTCCTTGTGACCGGGCGTTTTAGACATTTGTGTACAAAGCAGTACCGCTCAGGCGGAAAAAAAAATTCAGCTCTTTTCCTGAAGAGAAAAAAAATCTATACTTCTTTAGAGCTAAAAGTTCTATTTAAAGATGTTCTTAAAAGAATTCTCGTGGGAGACGAAATAGTTTCACTGAACTTCGACCTCATTCTCTCCATTCTGTTTCTATACTCTTAGTTCAGCCATTAGTAATTCTGAGAAAGTCATGTTAGAACCATTATTCTCCCTTCTTCCATGTCCTACACGAGTTAGAGGATCTTTAAGGAATTGCCCAGTGTCTTCTTAATCGTTTTATCTCTTCGATAGCTCACCGAGATGTACATTTCGGCGTAACAAGAGATGTGATGAGGAAAAATAAAATTGCAATTCGACAGAAGGTATTGGCCCCAATTTTCAGACTTCGGTTCCTTGGATACTTCGAATTGTCTCTTCTTTATTTAAAGCTCGATTTTGGAAGGTGTTTGCAGAATTTGCTTTGTATTATCGCAGTTGTGAGAGAATTGATTTGGAAATGCAATTTTGAATAGATTCGTAATTAGTTGGACTGTTTTAGCAGCACTTCGTTTTGCACACAATGGGCTAAATGGCCAGCTCACAAGGACCTCGAAGGCTCAGTTGGGTTGGGTTGTTTTACCTCTGAGCGGCACTTTTTTGCACACCATGGGCTAAATGGCCAGGTCACAAGGACCCCAAAGGCTCAGAGAAGGTTGGGGGAGGGGACTCACTGGAACAGCTGTTGGGAGACAGATGGTAGCCTACCGTCAAGGCCATCCAGCGTGTTCTTTAACGTGCACAGGGTATGGCTCTCCCGCACACGGGGTCACGGCTTAACGTCCCATCCGACGGACGGCGGCCTTTCCAAGCCCATCGGTGTCCCCTACTGACCGTGGGCAGGGCGGGAAATTTTGCGGAGATAGAGTGGTTAGCGCGCTTGGCTACTGATCTAAGGGACCTGGGTTCGAGCCCCGGGTAAGGCATGACTGTTTGTGTCGTTTTTCTGCTGAGGGCCTGCCATCCTCTCAGACCTTCTACTATGGCATATAAACTGACAGTCTCCTGTCAGACCTCTGTGGCAAGCAGCTGCTTGAGGGGGTATATATTTTATTTATTTTTTAAATCTCAACGCTGACCCAGCTGGGACTCGAACCTGGGAAATACAGATTAAGAGCCTGGCGCGCTACCGACTGAGCCACCCCCGCCCCACCTAAGGCTCAGAGAAGGTTTGGGGGAATGGGGAGACACTGAATAGCTATTAATAGACAGATGGTAGCCTTCTGTCAAGGCCATCCAGCGTGTTTTTTAGCGTGCACAGGGTATGATTCTCCCGCACACGGATGGGGACACGGCTTCACATCCCATCCGATAGACGGCGGCTTTTTCAAGCCCATTGGTGTTTCTTACGGATCGACTGGAGAATGTTGCGGAGATAAATCTGAACGTTGGCTCGGTGAGACTCGAACCTGGGAAATGCAGATTATGAGCCTGTCACGCTACCAATTGAGACCCCCGACTCGCAATTTTCAATTTCTTAGCTAATTTATTAACCTACTTGGAAATTTGTCGCTCGATCGCGATTAATTCGTGAATGAGTTGAGAGTTGGTTGGGTTGTATTACCTCTGAACGGCACTTTTTTGCACACCATAGGCTAAATGGCCAGGTCACATGGACCCCAAAGGCTCAGAGAAGGTTGGGGGAGGGGACCCACTGGAACAGCTGTTGGGAGACAGATGGTAGCCTCCCGTCAAGGCCATCCAGCGTGTTCTTTAGCGTGCACAAGGTATGGCTCTCCCGCACACGGGGCCACGGTGTAACGTCCCATCCGACGAACGGCGGCCTTTCCAAGCCCATCGGTGTTCCCTACTGACCGTGGGCAGGGCGGGGAATTTTTGCGGAGATAAATCTCAACGCTGACCCAGCTGGGACTCGAACCTGGGAACTACAGATTACGAGCCTGGCGCGCTACCGACTGAGCCACCCCCGCCCCAATGAGTTGAGAGATTTTACATTAAATTAATCAGCTGGGAGACAAAGACCACAACATATAAGGCTGAGAATTAATTTCTCCTTATATTCATCCAATATACCATATCAGGGCCGATTCGGGAAATTCTGAGGCCCTCCTGTTATCAGAAATTAATCATAAATAAATTAATAAATCAGTAAATTAATGAACAAATATTAAGGATACTGATTTACCTTAGTAAGCTTTGTTTTTTACGTTAACCGACATATTTAAGACACTGAATACTTTCAGTAGAGAACTGATAAAAAATAATTAATTAGTAATCGTTATAACTAGTAGCTAGTTCAGAGTCATCAATTTTGAAACAGTTTCTTAAATTTATTCCGATGTTACTAATCCCAAAGTTTTCATAAGTTGAAAAAAAAATATTAATTTTCGTTTAAAATTCCACTAGGCCATAGAAGATTTGAAGTACCTTCCATATACTTTGGGCATCTTCTAAGGGCTCAGAGGAACTATTGGATAACTGTTAGGAAACAGACGGAAGCCTGCCGTCAAGTAAAGAAAGTTTGTTTTTTAAAGTGCATAATGTATGGGTGGCTCAGTAGGTAGCGCGCCAGGCTCGTATTCTGTAATTCCCAGGTTCGAGTCCCAGCTGGGTCAGCGTTGAGATTTATCTCCGCAAAACTCCTCGCCCTGCCCACGGTCAGTAGGGAACACCGATGGGCTTGGAAAGGCCGCCGTCCATCGGATGCGACGTTAAGCCGTGGCTCCGTGTGCGGGATAGCCATACCCTGTGCACGTTAAGAACACGCTGGATGGCCTTGATGGGAGGCTACCATCTGTCTCCTAACAACTGCTCCAGTGGGTCCTCTTACCTAACTTTCTCTGAGCCTTCGGGATCCATGTGACCTGGCCATTTAGCCCATTTGCTGCAAAAAAGTGCCATTCAGAGGTAAAACAACCCAACCTAAGGTATGGCTCTCCCGCGCTCGGTTTCCTTCCTATCAGTGTCTGTGATGAACGGGCAGAACGGGAGCAGAGACAAGATGATGAAATTACAACTTAATTCACTTTAGTGAATTTACAGATTCGCGGGTTTTTACGACGGTGCCCTCGTATGCCTCAAACTTTGCTGCGTTGAATTAAGAATAACAATGGTCCATTAATTACTGCACGAGAGTTATATAGAGACGACACAATTTATTTATAATATGTACAACTGCATGCTGGGAATGAACTCCACTCCGTGGGCCTTTGCTGCTTCACACTGTTGTTCCATCTGAATCCACAAAACTACTATCAAATTCACCGCCCAACTCAGTGAGCTTTTGCTGCTGCAAATATTACTATAATGAGGTGGAGAATTGCACACTTTACAGACCTCAAATTCGGAGAAAGGTTAACCACCTTTGCCTACACTGTGACTCCTCCTGAACCACAAGAATAAAAGATAAGATTCTCCAAGAATCTGAATTCCCTCTTGGAATCGCACCCTGACTTCAAGGGTTAATTTGAGAAAGGCAGCGTCCTTTTGACCCGTGTTAACGCGACCTCTTCGCTTGACAGCTAACGCACAGACTGATACTTCCAACTCCTTCCCCTAGCCTCATGCGCGGACTTCACGCCGCATGCTAGTTAGTCATATAGGGCACCAACAACTTCTGGCATTGATTCTTTCCACAAGCAGCAAGCTTCAGACCCGAAAACAACAACAGTGAGTCATCCCTGCACAAACATTTCAAAGAACACATAAAAATATATATACAACAATATAATACAACAAAAATATACAATAAATAAATAAATATAAAATTCGTGGGACATGACAGTGTCCCCTTTCTGACCAAGCAGTTACTGAAAATAATTGTTGCCATCAATAAATTTAAAAGAAGAGTAATGATTCAAATAATTTCTTTCTGTCTCAAGGAATAACGCTCTTGTTTCAGAAATGGGTAAATAACACGAGCGGGATATGATCTTTTATTTGTGTGAAAAAAGGCGTTCGAAAGCTAGAGTAACGCCGGGTAAATCTGCTAAGTAAGTACCCTATAAAAAAGCAAAATTCACCACTCAATTGGAAATTGTAGGGAAAAAGCATGAAATTATATGCATTGTGGAACTGGTCTCTCTGTGAATGTGATTCGTAACAATATCAAGCATATGAAACAGAATCCCTTTTTACACTTTTTCGCATCCCCGATCTCAGAAATCGAAATCGTTAAATCTTCGAATGAATCTCGTAATAGGTTTCGAGGTTTAAAATGCTTTTTTTTATCGACGCTAGTCACTTATCTGCAAAAGGTTTGAAATTCTCCTTGATTTCACTCGTTAATTTCAATAAGCATCGCAAATTTATAGGAAGAGAGGATTTTTGAATTATCGATCATCCACAAAGGTATTCAGCCTCGAATAAGAAAACATTTCATTCTGAATGCACACGTGACCAAATAGAAGTTATAACTAGAACCTGAGAGAGTTCCATCGCTTCTACTCCGAAACCAACATTAGTTGGAAAGTGATGATAACGCATTACCTAGATGCCTTCCCTATCTTCCCACTCTGTGATGCTCATCCAGTCTATCTATCACGTCACATTTCGCGTGTAGCATTCACTGAGTAATTATTCATTTCCGCTTACAGATCAAGAAAGCGAATTTCAAGCATCAATTTCCTAACGGCCAAACTTTCACACTTTCTACAGAGATTGAATCGGGACGAAAATTCCCTCTGTGACATTTGTAGAATGTTCGCTAATTCGTGTCTCTCCTTTGTCCAACGATAGGCAGATAATGGGGTTGAAAGGTTTCAACATATATCTGACTTCGTCCTCAGATAACGATACGTGGACTTAATAAGGACAATAGACTTTTCAAATCGATGCGAAGCATAGGCCTAATTGGAACCCTTTCGTATGAATTACCTTTCGGATCAAGGACCAAAATGAAACGTGTATCTGGATTTGATAATGGAATAAGATGCGTCATTTCCTGTAGGTGTCTGGTAATGTAGTAAGGTGTCTAAATGGACTCCATATAAAGTTCGGTTGTTTTACCTACGAGCGACACTCGTTTTGCACACAATGGGCTAAATGTCCATATCACAGCGACCTCAAGGGCTCAGAGAAGATTGCGGGAAGGGGATCCACCGGACTGCTGTTAGGAGACAGAAATCTTTAGTCTGTCCTTTAATGTGCACAGAGTTCGGCGCTCCTGCAGAAGGTGACACGGCTGTACGCCCCATCCAACGGACGTTGTTGTTGTTTGGGTTGTTTTACCTCTGAGCGGAACTTTTTTGTACACCATGGGCTAAACGGCCAGGTCACATGGACCCCGAAAGCTCAGAGAAGGTTGGAGGAGGGGACCCACTGGAACAGCTGTTGGGATACAGATGGTAGCCTCTCGTCAAGGCCATCCAGCGTGTTCTTTAACGTGCACAGGATATGGCTCTCCTGCACATGGAGCAACGGCTTAACGTCCCATCCGACGAACGGCGACTTTTTCAAGCCCATTGGTGTCTACTACTGACCGTGTCACGTGACACGAAGGTTCCAGATCACTAATTTCTAAAAATATCGTTGCCAGATATTTTTTCTGCATTCTGTAATCAACCATAGTGTTCGGATATTTTTCTGAGCGACTGTACACATTCCAGGAAGCTTAACATCAGTTGCAGTACGTAGTATTTTACTATTAGCTTATTATTTCATGAGTTACATATCTGTAGGACATCTTCAGCAATACTTTACTGCTTAACTGAATACAATCCCTTTAAACTAATTAGATTTGGAATCTTATATGCTACGATTTGTGAGATACATTTTTGGCTTTGTTTGTTGTGTCACAATAGCTCGAACGATTATATCGTTCATTTTGGGTTTGGTAGATACATTCTTTATATATGGTTGGTATTTCGAAGGTACTCTGAAGACAATTACACTTTGATCTATTTGTCTCATTCACACAAACGCACTTAGACACGCATTTACTCATTGGATCACCGTACATTGCTGGATACAACACGAGTACAATTGCTACGGCTGCTGAGCAAATCATTCGAGAGCAATCTGCTACACTTCAGCGGAATCCACATCCTTCGAGTACCTTCTTCAGAGATACTATGATACGGAAATCACGCTGAGAGAGATGTTGATTGCACGGTGGATGATACAGCACCATCACATTTCCATGACATAGTCTTGACGGTGATTGCTCTATGTGGACATGCGATGTCATGAAAGAGAATGCTGCGGTGTGCTTTAGAGGACTCTTAATATCAGTTGCTGGACATAATCTTGGATATATAAGCATGCACATATACAAGATGCATCCTGTAATGAATCCTAGCTGAAATTGTATCACTGCACGGTGATCTTTAAACTGATCAGATTTGAAATCTGGGATGCAAGGATTTACGAGGTCCTATAGATCAAACGGTTGATCATCTGCTCTTCAGGGTGCATCATCTGATTCGCTGAATACTGCTTTACGCAGCAAACGCATAATACGAAATGACACAAATACTTAAGAAAGGTGCACTTCGGACGGATTTCTATTGGATCTCTACCATATAAAAGTAAATCTGAGGTTCAAAACGAACTAAATTCACCGTTTCGAAATAGAAGACACAATTTTTCCCGAAATGAGAGCCAGTAGTTAGTAAATAAAATAGCTGACTATAATTGCAGTAGCAGGTTTACCGTCCGTCGGATGGGATGTTAAGCCGTGGCCCCGTGTTCGGGAGAGCCATACCAAGAATACGCTCGATAGCCTTGACGGGAGGCTACCATTTGTCTCCCAACAGATCTTCTATGCCTTCTGGGTCTTTGTGACTTGGTCATTTAACTCATTATGTGCAAAAAAGTGCAGCTCAGAGATAAAACAACCGAACGTCCGTTCCGTCGTGTCCTGTTCATGTCTCTCCTACTTAAAATATTTTTTATCTATTTCTAAAACAATAGCTTTATCACGTGAAAGTAGAAAGAAATTAATTGAACTATTTTTTCTTTCAAATTTAATTTTTGCAACTATTGTTTTCATTAACCGCAGATGTTCTGTTGGGTAATTTCGAGGAATTCAAACCGGCCCATACCGGCTTTAATTGATTCTAACGAATTTACACATAGTCAATAATCCTTCTCTGGGTAAAGAGAAAGTCCATTAGACAAACATTTCAAGAAAAAAATGTCCTTTTACATTGCAAGAATTAAAAAGAGGATTGTCTGTAAGTTTTAATTTATGGTTTATTATTTGAAGTCGTGGACGTTCTGTGCCTTCTAACTAAAATTTGTTGGTTTCTAGGTACTTTGCTCAAGTGAGTGCAATACAGATCCCTTTTATAAATGCCCTCAAGATATTCCTTCCATTTTCAAAAAATTTGTAGCAGTTTTTCCATTCTTCCTTCGTTTCAGTGAGGAGTTGATTCCATAGTTTATAGTTATTAGTTCCATTACTATCAAATTGATTAGGAACAGAAAGACCGGATTCGGTTGTTTTAGCTCTAAGCGGCACATTTTTGCACACAATAAGCCAATGACCAGGTCACAAAGACCCCAAGAGCTCAGAGGTTGATGGAAGGGGAACCACTGGACAACTGTTAAGAGACATGCGAAGCAATATAATTTAAGACGGCGAAACAATATAATTTAAGACGGCGAAGCAATATAATTTAAGCAATAAATTGAAGCAATACATTTTCAAGAAATTTTTAAGACCACTAAAAAGGAAGGGGAAATTTATTTTGGAACTTCAATTATCCTTTCCGTCTCAAGTCAGTCACTAGATCTTCCCTTTATTTTCTTTTGGTCTCAATACAGTTACTTCCCTTTTTTAGTTTTTCCCGGCTTAATACGATCAGTTACTCTCCACTTCCCCTCATTAATTTTTCGACTCAATCCAGTCATTTAAGCCTCTATTTCATTATTTTTTACAGTTCAGTCCAGTCACTTACTCTCTCCCTTTATATTTTTCTGGATCAATCCAGCTACTTAACCCCTCAAACACTTATTTTTCGGGATCAATCTAGTCAAAGCTTTATTTTTTCGGGCTCAATCCAATCACTTAACACCCCTCCAAAACTTTATTTTTTCGGCTCAATTCAGTCACTTAACACCCCTCCAAAGCTTTATTTTTTCGGAATCAATCGAGTCACCTAACCCCCCCTCCCCAAACCTTCATTTTTTTCGAGCTCAGTCGAGTCACTTAACACCCATTCAAAGCTTCATTTTTTTGGGATCAATCTAGTCACCCAACCCCCTCCAAATCTTCATTTTTTCGGGCTCAATCTAGTCACCTAACCCTCTACAAACCTTCATTTTTTCGAGCTCTATCTAGTCACCTAACCCCTTCCAAACCTTCATTTTTTCGGGCTCAATCTAGTCACTTATCATCCCTCCAAAGCTTTATTTTTTTCGGGATCAATCTAGTCACTTAACACCCCCTCCAAACCTTTATTGTTTTCGGGATTAATCTAATCACTTAACACCCTCCAAAGTTTTATTTTTTCGTGATCAATCTAGTCACCTAGCCCCCTCCAAACCTTCATTTTTTCGGGCTCAATCTAGTCACTTAACACCCCTCCAAACATAATTTTTTCCCCGAGCTTAATCTAGTCACCTAATCCCTTTCTCCCCAACCCATTAATTTTTTTAAAGATTCTGGCCTGCCTCCGACACATTTATTTATAGGTGCGAAATCTTCACACAGCTTTACCTCTTCTTATGATACAAAAGCGAAAAAAGATTTCCAACAAGAAAAGTAGAGAAAATGATACAATTAAAAAAAAAGGAGGTGAAAGAAATTTTTCGACAAGAAATCATATACAGAATTACAGTATCGTATAGTCGTTCGTTATAATTCTCAAAGAACTTGTGAAACACCAAGGTAAAAAAAAAGAGCGAAAGTCTGTCGCGATTTTTCATTGCCTTAGGCAATGAAAAATAGCGACAGAAGAAAACTACTGATTATAAAGAGACGCCCTTTTATATTGTGTAAGGGAAGGAGTGGGATAAAAAGTAGTTTCAGTGATTCTATTTTATAGCTCCTAGTAATTTTAAGAATTGCAAAAAGAGAGCTATTCAGGAGCAGAGAGGAGAAATGAGAGGAAAAAGAAATTAGTCGAATGCCTTCGGGATCGCACACCATGAGGAGTATCACTGGATGTGATTCCATTTTTGCCTTAAGGCAGTATCATGATGGGAATTCAATAAATGGAGCATATTATGTTTCTCTGAAAGAAGTTGTTTAAAGAGTTTTAACATTTCGCCGGGAAATTCCGTTGCAGAGGTTTTGATGTATTTCATGTTCGTACGGAAATTTACGATTTTTGTTTACAATTCCGTAATTCGTAGTCAAAAAATAATCTCAAATATATATGATGGAACAATATATATAGAAAACAATATTTCATGCTTTTTTTGCTTAGTGTTATCAAATTTATATTGCAGAAAAACAGAACATTTTGTTTGGGAGATATTTCTCGCTATATCTCTTTATCACTCCCAAATATATGGGACGGGGGTGGCTCAATCGGTAGCGCGCCAGGCTCGTAATTTCTAGTTCCCAGGTTCGAGTCCCAGCTGGGTCAGCGTTGAGATTTATCTCCGCGAAATTCCCTGCCCACGGTCAGTAGAGGACACCGATGGGCTTGGAAAGGACGCCGTCCGTCGGATGAGACGTTAAGCCGTGGCCCCGCGTGCGGGAGAGCCACACCCTGTGCAGTTAAAGAACACGCTGGATGGCCTTGACGGGAGGCTACCATCTGTCTCTCAACAGCTGTTCCAGTGGGTCCCCTTCCCCAACCTTCTCTGAGCCTTCGGGGTCCATGTGACCTGGCCATTTAGCCCATGGTGTGCAAAAAAGTGCCGCTCAGAGGTAAAACAACAACAACCTAAATGTATTTTTTGGCTCTTTTCCGTCAAAGTAAAAAAAAGAAACTTGGTTGATATTTTGTAGTTTATTTAGATTTCAAATATAAATACACAATATCCATGCTATTTATAGGACTCAAAAACCTCACCTACAGAGATAGTGTTACGGTCAGCCGATGAGGAATTACTGAAGCTTAATTTATTGGCATAGAAAGTGAAACTGAATTAATTTGTTTAGTACGTTTTAGTAAAGAAATTAATAACCTTTTCTAGTTTTTGAAGAAACAGAAACAAAGTGAATTAAGAGTGTTTTATCCTTTCTCTGCAACAAATTCGCTGTTTTGTCCACTCAATATAACAAATAATTTCTGTAATAAAGTATCACAGGAAAAGCATCACCGGCATGCTTCTGGGAGGCGTGGGCTCCATTGCCACTCAGGATAACCAATTTTTTCCAACAACTCCTTTGTTTTGTCCCCTCTATGCAACAAATTCCCTGTTTTGTCCCTTCTAAGCAACAAATTCGCTGTTTTGTCCGCTCTATATAACAAATTCTTTTTTTTTGTCCCCTTTACGCAACAAACTCTCTGTGTTGTCCTTTCACAAAATATTCACACAGATAAATTCACATTAATTTGCTCTTGATTCTTCTCAGAGTCACTATAAAATATCTATAGAAACCATAAAGAAGAAATATATGTTTGTGGCATTCATAACGAAGACAATTTCACAACAGAAAACGAATGACTTTTCTCCCTAACTTCTTGTCTGGATTATTATGCTCTTGTATTAATATTCGGAAAAATTTCTCCTCTACCCTGTTTGTCTGTCTTTATCCTTTCGGCTGTTTCCTTAGGTAAAAGTCATCATCTTCTTTCAACTCTAATTCATGTTCTCTCCTTTGTGTTTAATATTCACATCCTTGTTACTCATGTATCGACCAAATGGGGCCTACTAAGTGGAAATATAAGAATGAAACGATGTACTCAGCTTCTAGTCGAAGGACCTGTATTTACCATTGAAGTGTTTCTTGCCCTGAGGCACAATCGTAATTCAAGGGGAGCACGGATAAGTAGATATTTGTATAGCTGGATCTTTTCTCCCTGAGATCCGTTTCACTGCACAGCTAGAGAAAGCTTTTTTTTTTATGCTTCCCGTTCTTTGAAGAGCCAGGAGTAAAGATGAAAGCGTCACGCCAATGTGAATGACTATTATCGATATAGATTTCTGTAGTCGAGACTTGGGATAATAAAAATCTCTGCTAGAAGAGTTACAGAAATAAGTCAACCCCATGTTTCCAAGCAAAACATTCAAAGAGAAGAACTTACAAGTTTCGGAAGTCAAAATTTCGTATGCTCGTCCTGTATTAGTCATTTGCATTTCTTTCCTGCACACGTAGCGAGATCCCCAATTTACATAGGAATTAAGTCTTTTCTCCGGGTTTTCACGTATTGCAGGCAAACGAAAAGCCTTTAGGCACCGCATATTTGTTTTGCGAATTCTGTTTGCTAATTTTCGCTTTCCTCCAATTCTTTATTTTCTCTTCTTGGGACTGATCGGTTCTTGTGAATCTCCCTTTGCCCTTCTGGAGCTGAGAAGAGCACAGAGAAAGAGATTCCACATCATCCTTAAGTACATCCCAGCAGTAATTTGTCGTTCAACTTATTTTGCGGGGGGAATTTGTATTAAACATCATCTCTTGAGGCCTAGATCTCATTTAAATTTCGAGAGGATCTGTCCTCCTGTTTCTCGAGTATCCGAGAGACTCGAATTTCTACCATTTTCTCATCTCTTCATCTCCTGAGTGGAAAAAGCATTTCTTTTGCGGAGATTTCAGTTCCTTGTGAAGAATCCGCATTGCATTACAATTCCCCTTTTCATTGCCTCTTTCAAAGTAAGCCTTCAATCCTTAGCAACACCATTAATGTATTAGAGTAAGCTTTCACTAAAGCATAGGATATTTTCGCATTTACACTCTTGATACATGAAAAAGTGTGTCGCTATTTCTAAAAGAAAAAGAACGCTTTCGATGCTGAAGATTTTAGAAACAGAATCTAAATCCGGGATATTTTGGTGCTGTTCCATCCAAGAGAGGACGCAAAGTTTTGCAGTGAAGAAGAAATCTTGAAATACATTTTCATTTATATGGATCGTCAAATACATTGCACGTGGAAAAACAATAAAGATGCTTACGTCGAAAATCTTTCAGTTTTTTATTAAAATGAACCATTTCGAGACAGTAGAATCAGCGTAATTTGCTTATACTCTAATTTATGACATTTTATTACTTAATTAAATATATTATTATTCGTATCCTATTTTTGATTAATACCCAAACTTTGAGGACATTTTAAGTTGTTGTTGGGTTGTTTTACCTCTGAGCGGCACTTTTTTGCACACCATGGGCTAAATGGCCAGGTCACATGGACCCCGAAGGCTCAGAGAAGGTTGGGGGAGGGGACCCACTGGAACAGCTGTTGGGAGACAGATGGTAGCCTCCCATCAAGCCCATCCAGCTTGTTCTTTAACGTGCACAGGGTATGGCTCTCCCGCACACGGGGCCACGGCTTAACGTCCCATCCGACGGACGGCGGCCTTTCCAAGCCCATCGGTGTCCTCCACTGACCGGGGACAGGGCGGGGAATTTTGAGGAGAAAAATCTCAACGCTGACCCAGCTGGGACTCGAACCTGGGAACTGCAGATTACGAGCCTGGCGCGCTACCGATTGAGCCACCCCGCCCCAAAAAAATGATCGCCGACACGGCGGGAACCAAAGCGAAGAAGAAAATTATTTAAATCTGAAATGAATAATTTGAATTATAAATGTTTCTGCGATTTGAATACTTCAAGATATATGAATTAAGATTATCGTGTATTAAATTATATATTCTTTGTAGAGTATTAATTTATTACATTAATATTACTATTGATTAACAAAACTGCATTACTTATCCTTAATATTCCTACATCCATTACAATTTCTCCATTTTATTTCTTCGTGATTGTAATTGAAAAACATTGAATGTTTTAAATAGGAAATCGAAAAACTTCTGCACAAAAAGCTCATTACCACTTTTGTTCTCAGAAGTGCGTGAGGTGTAACTCCCTTACGAGTGGGACGTGGGTGGCTCAGTCGGTAGCGCGCCAGGCTCGTAATCTGTAGTTCCCAGGTTCGAGTCCCAGCTGGGTCAGCGTTGAGATTTATCTCCGCAAAATTCCCCGCCCTGCCCACGGTCAGTAGGGGACACCGATGGGCTTGGAAAGGCCGCCGTCCGTTGGATGGGACGTTAAGCCGTGGCCCCGTGTGCGGGAGAGCCATACCCTGTGCACGTTAAAGAACACGCTGGATGGCCTTGACGGGAGGCCACCATCTGTCTCCCAACAGCTGTACCAGTGGGTCCCCTCCCCCAACCTTCTCTGAGCCTTCGGGATCCATGTGACCTGGCCATTTAGCCCATGGTGTGCAAAAAAGTGCCGCTCAGAGGTAAAACAACCCAACCCTTACGAGTACTATGAATTGGCAATATAGGTTAATTAAACACCTAAAAATGTTTGAGCAAAAAATTGAAAGAATTTCGCCACATTCAATTTATTGATTGTTTTATGAGCCACTGGTTGGCCAAGTCTACTTTAAGGACTCACCACTTTTTTTCTGTGCGTATCTCAGTCCTTTTTTGGTGTTGTTTCTATATTTTTGCGAGTGATTCACCTGTTTTTCACACTTATCCTTGGTTTCATTGCAGGTAGGAGAGTGGGATCCTACGGCCGGACTTAAGTTCACGTGGAATTATTCGATGGCTTATGAAGAGGTTATTCAGTCACTGAAAAATAGAACACTTAAGGTTACTACCATTTTGGTAAGTATGGGTTCCGTTCTATTTGTTGTTGTTCTTTTTTCGTGTCCTTCTAAAAAATAAACATCTTCTAATACGATGCAAAATAAAACAGTATAAAATGTATTCTCGTAATGGTGTTATTCTCTTGTGTTAAACCTAATTTATGAGATTAGTAGTACCCTTCAGGGGCGGATCGCCTGAATGATATTGAAATCTGAATCTAATGGGGACAATAGAGAATTTTTAACGTGGCGAATCTAATGAATGGGATTTGAGGTCTCGAGTTTTTGAGGGATTTTTTTTTTTAGAAAATACACTGTTCAAAACAATCAGGGGATGATGCGATGTCGACAGTATGTCGCAGGCAAATCTGAACGTTGTTAATGTGAATGTCATGGTCGGTGTCTAAATGAAATGTTTATGTTGCAAAATAAATCAGGGAATATGCAAATTATCGTTAGTGATGATTTTAATGCATGTGACGTACGCTAGGATAAAATTGGATATAAGTATAGTAGTCGATAATTCCTCCACATTGCGAATGATGAAATTCAGTTGTTTATCATTAATTGAAAGTTAGCGTGTCATCTCAGCATAATTTGTCGGAATCTACAGCGTGAAGGGTAATAGGGTTGAATATTGGATCAACCTTGTCAGTGGTGAATATTGGATCAGGTTTTGGGTTTATTGGAAAATCGGTAATTCTCATATGAAGGTACGGTTGTTTTCTCAGCAATAACTCTTGAACAGGGTTGGGTTGTTTTCCTCTGAGCGTCACTTTTTTGCACACCATGGGCTAAATGGCCAGGTCACATGGACCCCGAAGGCTCAGAGAAGGTTGGGGGAGGGGACCCACTGGAACAGCTGTTGGGAGACAGATGTTAGCCTCCCGTCAATGCCATCCAGTGTGTTCTTTAACGTGCGCAGGGTATGGCTCTCCCGCACACGAGGCCACGGCTTAACGTCCCATCCGACGGACGGCAGCCTTTACTAAGCCCATCGGTGTCCCCTACTGACTATGGGCAGGGCGGGGAGTTTTTCGGAGATAAATCTCAACGCTGACCCAGCGGGAACTCGAACCTGGGAACTGCAGATTACGAGCCTGGCACGCTACCGAATGAGCCACTCCCGCCCCTGAAGGGTAATAGGAAGATTGGATGTGGTAAGACACAGAAGGCTGTGTCACAGGACATTCGAGTGTCACAAATAGTCATAATCGTTTCCGAGGAAAGGAACAACAACAGAACAGGAACAGAACCATCAACGACATCAAGAGATGATCGTAATTTGTCTCTAATGGTCCGTCGAAATCGCTGACTGAATGCAGCGGCAATGTGTGTTCGCTACAACCACTAGAAGGTGCGCATTCACGCAAACAATATGCAATCACCTTCACCATGCAGGGCTTAATGTTCGGTAGCCGACGGTATGCATTCCTCTAACCACACGTCACAGTAGCGCTCACAGAGAATGGGCTGTGGAACACTGCAATTGGAACAGTGACCAGTTGCGGTCAGTTCTATATAGCGACAAGTCACGGTTCAGCTTACAGTTTGCTAATCGACGAGAACTCATCTGGCATGAAGAAGGAACATGAGACATGCCCTCTTTTGTTCAGGATCGACATCATTTTGGAGGAGGTGGAGTTATGGTTTGGGGAGGCATCAGTATTGCGTAAAGACTTCTACATCACGTGGAATGGATCTCTGACATGAATAAGATACAGAAATGAAATTCTGCAACAAATTGTTCTTACCTATGTGGAAGCAATCGGAGATTCGTTCATCTTCATGGACGATAACGTCCACTTTCATAGGGCCCAGCTGGTTATTGTCATGTTTGATGATAGGAGCATTGCGCACAAGTATTGGCCATCATATCCGCCTGATCTTAACCCTATCGAACATGCTAGTGGCTTACTAGGCAGACGTTTTGAAGCCCGTCACACATCTTTCTTGATCCTTGAGAAGCTGGGGCGGGGTGGCTCAGTCGCTAGCGCGCCAGGCTCGTAATCTGTAGTTCCCAAGTTCGAGTCCCAGCTGGGTCAGCGTTGAGATTTATCTCCGCAAAATTCCCCGCCCTGCCCACGGTCAGTAGGGGATACCGATGGGCTTGGAAAGGCCGCCGTCCGTCGGATGTGACGTTAAGCCGTGGCCGCGTGTGCGGGAGAGCCATACCCTGTGCACGTTAAAGAACACGCTGGATGGCCTTGACGGGAGGCTACCATCTGTCTCCCAACAGCTGTTCCAGTGGGTCCCCTCCCCCAACCTTCTCTGAGCCTTCGGGGTCCATGTGACCTAGCCATTTAGCCCATGGTGTGCAAAAAAGTGCCGCTCAGAGGTAGAACAACCCAACCCTTGAGGAGCTGGAAATATCCTCGAGGAGGAGTGGATAATGATCTACAAAAAAATCCGTGATAACTTGATTTTATCGATGCCACACAGATGTACTGTTGTGTTAATAGTTAGAAAGAGGTAACCAAACACTCTACTACAGTTCTTTGATTTATTTTTGCTCATCACTTTTCCGACTAATATTTTTTTTATTCTTGTATCACAAGTTGATGTCTTTCACTTAAAGTGCATTGAATTTGCAATTAAATTTCGTTTTCTTTGCTTTTTTTGTTATGATTCATCTTATTGTTGTTTTAAATCCAAACGCATCAACTACACGTCTATTCACTTTTGATATTGCATTTTCCCCTAACTCTTTCGAGTAGCGTATAAGTCATTAAAGCTCTCAAGATGAGGATTATAACAAGATAAAAGGATGTCACTGAAATTCATTGTTACTTTTAATTTGTTTGCAATCTAGAGAAAGGATCCGAGATCGGATGCTGTCGGGTAAGAGAGCGTTGGGCTTGGAAAGACCGCCATCCTCTGTGTGAAGGTATGCCATATCCTCTGAACATTAGAGAACACGCTGTATAGCAGTGTCTCGCAAACTGTGTGCCGCGAGAGATTTTCAAATTTACACTAGATATTCCAAAGATTTCATTTTGACTTGACTTGTGTTATCGACGTGCTTTAATAAATATCTTTCAGATTTTATCAACTGGGATCTTGTAAGTATTTATCAAGCTTTTTCCAAATTTTGGTATTAATATTTTATTATTTAATGCCATAGAATGGAGAAATATTTAAAACGAACACCGAGTTATGAATTAAAGAACGAGAGCAAATTTTCAAGTAAAACTAGGCTGATGACTTCAACAAAGCGCAAATATAATGACGATTATATAGAGTTTGCTTTTATTCTTTTTTGGGTGTGCGGCGGTAAAAAAATTAGATTCAGTGTGCCGCGGAAAAAAAATTAGATTCAGTGTGCCGCAGAGTAAAAAGGTTTGCGAGACACTGCTGTATAGTCTTGGTGGGAGGCTTTCATTGTCTCCTAACGGCTGTCTACTGTATCCCCTTTCTCAAACTTCTCTGATCTCTTGGGGTCCTTGTGACCTGACTATTTAGCTACAGTGTGCAAAAAACGCCAGTGATAACAACTCAACTCTCTGGATTGCAGAAACGTAATGAATTTTACATTCTACACAAAAAAAACTCCTAAATATACTGAGAAGAAATATCCTGTTTCGTGATAAAACGCTAACTTTGTTAACTCTAAATGTCTAGCGCTCTTTACAAATGACGAATATTTCCTATCTCATGCATTTCCTTGCAACGAAACATTAATCATCCCCCACCCCCCAGTCCTCTGTTCTTCCGGATGAAACTCCAGATAACAAATTCATCATCTCTATTCAAGCTTTTTGTTCCTTTTTTTTGGTTCAGGGCTGCTGACGAAAACTAAACCGAAACACTAGAAATCTAAACTAATAATCTGAATCTAATGGTCTGAGTTACCACGAAAACTAGTAATAACAGAGATCTGAAGATACTCCTTCAGCAACTCTGTCCTTTTCTCTCTTCCTTCCTTTTTTACTCTTTTCTCCTTCTTTCATTCCCTTCCTCTATTTTTTTGTGCTTCTCTACGAAATCACGGAGTTAGGCTAGCAAGGAAATCAGTTGAAAGCCCCAGAGTAATCCCTGGTGTTATCTTTCCCCTCTCCCATTCCCCGAGCGTAAAAGGCTTAATAAATTCCGTTGTTGCGAAACTTGATTTAGCTGGGAGGGCGACAGTTCCTTCCGTTTGTTTAATGTTGGTCATGATGGTAATTGCGGTTAATTTGGTGGCGCAGACGTGCCAATTGGAGGAGGGGGTGGATGGCCACATGGCCCCATTTACTCTCTGCTCACGTCACAGGTGGCTCAACAATAGCGCAGTCCGGAGGATGCGGCATGCAAACTGCATCCGCCAGCATCAGTGCGAGCGAACGAGGAGGAGACAGAGAGGAAGTGAGCACGCTCTCGCTCGTAGCAGTGCGAGTGAGAAATGATTCGTTTGTAATGTAGATGTACAAATGGAACGTCACATTTTCCCGCCAGCTAAATAAATCCTTTTCACACCAAACTTTTGTTTCTAGAAAGAGACTCGAAAAGTTTATTTTATGACAGGAGAGCTGGTGTTGTTTGCTAAGAGAGCATACATTTTACGTTTGCAGTCGAAGCGGTTTCTAAACTTTGTTTTGAGTTTCATAACTTTTAACTAGAATTCAATGTGGCAAATTTGTGATTATGAAGATTTATTGATCGCACGTGAGAGTGGGAGTTTTCAGAATTCATATCAGCGAGTTTGTTTTAATTAGGAAAATGCATTTCTGTTTGTAAACTGATATGACTTTTCAAAGCACTTTATCGCAGCACTGTTGGACATGGATTAGGCTGTTTGGTAAATTGTTCAGCTTTAAACATCACGGTATGTTTGTGTAAAATTCAGGAGGAGTATGTATTACACACGTTTGTCTTTTGCTCCTGAACAGCAGTTTTCTTTTTTCGACTTCCACTGTACTATTTTATATGGTAAGCGTGTCTGTTGAATTCAGAATAAGACTGATAATGTTTACATAGAAAGCATTTAGGGGCATATGATAGTCTGAGAAGAAAGAGAAAGCCTTGCAGTGTGTCCATTAACGTGTTTTCAGTATATTTATCTCTCCTTCACACTTAAACAAGAAGTTTCTTCCACCCCCTGATCTTAACTCCTGAAGCGGGGATAAGCTCAGTTGGTAGCATCCCAATCTCGTAATCTGAAGCTTCAAGTCCAAATTGTTCCAGCCAGGGCCGGACTTTGACCTTCTGAGGTCAGAAGCTAAGGCATATTTAAGAGGACCCAAAAATTCGAAAGCCGTAATATATATACATAGCTATTCTGATTGAGGGAACATCGAAAAATGAACACGAAATTGATGTGGTAAAAACATTACTCTAGCATTGGTAATCAAAGCTCAGCAGTGTTTGCATAATAGAATCCGGCTCTGGTTCCAACGTTGAGGTTTATATCCTCTAACCCCCACCTCTAACTACCCTCGTGAGAAAGGGGGAGACACAGATTGATATGGAAAGGCCGTCTTCCGTCGGATGGGAAGTTAAGCCGTGGTTCCGTTTTCAGGAGAGCCATACGCTGTGTACAGTCGCTCAAAAAAGTATCCGAACATTATGGTTGATTACAGAATTCAGAAAAAAATATCTGGCAACGATTTTTTTAGAAATTAGTGATCTGGCAACCTTTGTGTCACGTGATTACAGAATTCAGGAAAAATATCTGGAGCGTGTGCAGTTGCTGTACACGCTCCAGTTACAGCTCACAGCAAACTGGAGTGTGTGGAGTTACTGCACACGTTCCAGTTTGCTGTGAACGGTAACTGCACACGCTCAATATTTCCGTGAGTGAGCCCACACGATCTAGTATCAAAATAATATGACCACCTACAGTCGCTCAAAAAAGTATCCGAACACTATGGTTGATTACAGAATTCAGAAAAAATATCTGGCAACATTTTTTTTTAGAAATTAGTCATCTGGCAACCTTCGTGTCACGTGACACGAAGGTTGACAGATCACTAATTTCTAAAAAAATCGTTGCCAGATATTTTTTCTGAATTCTGTAATCAACCATAATGTTCGGATACTTTTTTGAGCGACTGTACGTTAAAGAACATTGTGAATGGCCTTACGGGAGGTTTCCATCTGTCTCCTAACAGATCTACATTTTCAGTCGTTTGAACTGAATTCAGGACAAGTAATGACATATGTATTTAGATTTTTATGTTAGTATATTACATTCTTATTAACATGTTTTCGCTATTAAGAAGTATCAAATTTTGCTATTCGTTGCTTGGCTACTGATCTAAGGGACCTGGGTTCGAGCCCCGAATTAGGCATGGATGTGTGTGTGTCGTTTTTCTGCTGAGGTCCTGCCATCCTCTCAGATACTGTGGCATATAAACTGACAGGCTCCTGTCAGACCTCTGTGGCAAGCAGCTGCTTGAGGGGGGATTTTTTTTTATACATATCTTATAGGAAGAAATAGTTTATTTTTCCACTCCGAGAGTTTCAATATGTATTATTCGAAATTCCATGAATATTTAAACGTGTTTTATTATTTTTAGCAGCCGTTTATATCTTCCGTGTGACCGAGTGGTAGTTCGCTTAGCTCTGATGAAAAGGACCCGGGTTCGAGGGTTCGATCATCGGATAAAGCACGGATGTTTATTTGTGTTGTTTTTCTGTTCAGGTCCCGCCTTCCTTAGAGAACTTCTCTATGGCGTATTAAACTGATAGACTCTGTGTCAAGCAGCTGCTTGACGGAGAATTTTTATTCATTTATGCCAGCGGATTTTAGCATTGTTTTTTGAAAGCGCAGATAATTCATATATCGAATCTGCACGTATTGATTCCACTTACACGAGACTTGATGCGCAGCTAAAAAAAGTCTCATAAAATCTGAAGAAGAATGCATTTTTAAGAGAACGTATTTTGAGAAAAATTTGCGAATAAGCTTTACAGCGGAGAACTTTGTACATCTACAACAACAACAAAAAAGACTGGAAACCATTGTCATATATATTCTAGATCTCCCTAATGAATATTTAGCATCACTTCCGAGAGAAGATAATGCTCATTGTGAAGAAATCAATTTGATGAATTTAGTGCCATTGTTTTGAAGCCATTGCCTGCAGTAAAATTCTGGCTGATATCGTTGGCTGATATCGTTTTCAGATATAAATAACCTAACACCATCTTTGTTATATGCAGAATAGTGTCTCAAGAGACTTAGGATTGCTGAAAAGTTTTGACCTGAAATTTATATGGAATGAACCTTATTGCTTTCTTTGTTCCCATTTTTATTGCAGTCTTTTGTCTGGCTACGTGATAGGCAGCTAATCTTATCACGAATTTATTTGAAAATGGAGGAGTATATTTCGGAAGTTCTTTTACCTAGCTTTTGTGAATTTTTCTCTGAACGTTTAAGGTAGGCTCATCAACAGATAAAGGAGACAAAACTTTTTCTGGTATCAAATACACTGCTCACAAAAATTAGGGGATATTTCAAAATGAATATGAAGCGATAAAAAAAGAAGCATTTGATTTTTTTATTAAACAAGAACATCAGAAAAGCAAACGACAAGTGAAAGAAAGTTGTTCGATTATGCAAATGAGATGCAAAACCAACTTTTATTTCATTGGTGAAAATGCACTATACAAAAGGCTGAAAGTACTGAGGTATCTACGTTCCCTGATCTTGAAAGTGCACATCCTGCAATTTCCCAGCTCTTGCAATGCTCCTGCAACACGATTTGCCCGAATGAGAAGCCTGGATAGCCATAGGACGTCTTGAAGCTGGTCAAACACAGACGACAGTGGCAACAGCACTTGGAACATCCCAAAGCGAGATTAGCAGACTGTGGAATCGCTTTCAAGAGGCTAGCACAGTACGAAGAAGACGAGGGCAGGGTCGCCCATCTGCCACAACAGCAAGAGATGACCGCTACTTGACCTTATTGGCAAGAAGGAACAGGCGCAGCAATGCAACAGAGCTTCGGGGACAGTTTCTTGCTGCCACTAGACGACGGATATGCACCCAGACCATACGAAATCGGCTCCATCGTGTTGGACTGCATGCCCGGCGACCAATGGTATGCATTCCGTTATCTGCTGAACACCGTAGAACCCGTAGAAGGTGGGCTGATGAGCATCGTCATTGGACCCGTGATGAGTGGTCAACTGTCCTCTTCTCTGATGAGTCACGGTTCAGTCTGCAGCCTGACAATCATCGTGTCCTGATCTGGCGTGAACGAGGAACACGGGAAATTCCACGTTTCATGCGAGAAAGGGACTCCTTCGGTGGTGGTGGAATCATGGTGTGGGCTGGCATCAGTATTGGTGGTCGTACCGACCTGCACATCATCAGAAACGGATCGCTGACTGCTGTCAGATATCGAGATGAGGTCCTGCACCCTATAGTAGTACCCTATGATGGAGCAGTTGGAAACAACTTTCTTTTCATGGACGATAATGCAAGGCCCCACCGTGCGCATCTCGTCAACAACATGCTTCAGAAGGCAGGAATCGAACGCATGGACTTGCCTTCACGTTCTCCAGACCTGAATCCCATTGAACATGCTTGGGATGCACTGGGAAGACGTCTGGCAAACTGTCCAATGCCTCCCACAACACTTCTTGAGCTGGACGTTGCCCTGGAGCAAGAGTGGCAGAGGATCCCACAAGAACTGCTGGACATTCTGATCCTGTCCATGCCCCATCGCTGTCAGTGTGTTTTGGCAGTCTTGGGTGACCATACACCCTACTGAAAAGTCAATGTGTGGCAATCTCGTCCAGTTTGACATGCTTCTGTTCACCCCCACCAACATGTCACTTGCTACTCAATCACGACAATTGAGTTTGCATCTCATTTGCATAATCGAACAATTTTCTTTGACTTGTCGTTTGCTTTTCTGATGTTCTTGTTTAATAAAAAAAATTCAAATGCTTCTTTTTTTCTATCGCTTCATATTCATTTTGAAATATCCCCTAATTTTTGTGAGCAGTGTATACAAAATTGAATAACGAATTGTGAAAAATGTTCTATCCATTACGTTTCATCATTATTATCGTAATATTTGCAATATACGTTGTTGCATTATCATGAGCAGTTCTGTATGAGGAAACAGTTTCGTGAAAGTGATGCACCAGGAATACACAATTTTACAAAAAGAACAACAGTTCCACGAAAGATAAAGTAGTGGTCCAGGAATATACAATTCCACGAATAATAAATAGTAGACAAGGAATGCACATTTCTAGGAAAAGAACAACAGTTCCACGAAAGATAAAGTAGTGGTCCAGGAATACACAGTTCCACAAATAATAAATAGTAGACAAGGAATGCATAATTCTAGGAAAAGAACAACGGTTCTAGGAAAGCTAAAGTAGTGGACAAGAAATACACAGTTCTAGAAAATGAACAGCAGTTCCATGAAAGTTAAAGTAAGGGACAAGGAATTCACAGTCTACAAAAAGAGCAACAGTTCGACAAGAGCTAAACTAATGGACAAGGAATACACAGTTCTACATAAAGAACAATGGTCAACGAAAGCTAAATTAGTGGTCAAGGAATACACAGTTCTACATGAAGAATAACAGTTCCACGAAAGCTACAGTAGTGGACAAGAAATTCACAGTTTCAGAAAAAAAGAAAAGTCCCTTGGGGGAACAAAATGTTCATGAAAGTTATAGTAATGGATCAGAAATACACAACTGGTGTATCTTTACTAAGATGCAGTACCATACGAAAAATTTTCACTATGAAATATCTGAAACTAAACACCAAAAATCGATAATGATACAATATAAAAATAAAGTCCCAAAACAAAAATTCACTTGCTTTCAATAATCAGAACTTTAACAGCTATTTTAGAAACTTACGGCCTTTGACTATTGCTTGTATTGAAATCCGAATCTTTTCGTAGTGATTACCACTGGTGAACACTCACCTCAAATCCATGCGAGCAAATAACGATCACAGGAAAGTTCAGAGTTATTCTGCTTACGTCATTAAATGCAGCCCCAACCAATGCTTAGTGAGCTAAAATCTAAACAACAAATGAAAGGTATTACGAAGACAGTTTTACTAAGTTTGCATCCAAATTTATCAACATTCCTCTGAAGATTCCCAAAAAAACTAGTTTCTTTGCTCTTGGGAGATATTGATTTTTAAGCGATACCATCATCATCGCCTTTGGAACCGGAATTATCATCTCCACAGTTAAGCAACCAATTTTTATCGGGCCCTTCATCAGCAAGATTTGAAGGTGGATATCGCGACATTCTTATGCAGAAAGTGTGTGGAGACTTTTGAGGTTTTTAAAGCCGGCTTGGTAACTAGCTACGAGAAATAAAGAAGAGTGGCTTGCATAATACTGCCTTTACCGACGTCGGATTTCTTCGCCTTGATTGCACAGACAGACGACAGACACGCCTTTCAGAGAGCCGACTTTGCTTTAATGAGCCCCTCATAAACTTCTTTTATGCTCAGAAAAAAAGAAAAATCGCTTCTTCCATCGCATTTATTGCTTTCGATAAAGAAGGTCCTGCTGAGCAGCAGTTTTCCTGGATACCGTTTGTGCTAAAAACATGTGCAGAAGTTGATTTTTTTTGCATCATTTTGCTTACAGAAGTACTGAGGTACACTGAGAATGTGTATCGTCATCTAGAAATTATAGTTAAGGCTAGTAAAAATGGTAAATAACTGTCAATATATTTAAAAAAATATATTTATACGTGTTATTCATTTCGAATATCTTTTTTACAAAGGTTTTTTAACCATTCAGTTGCTTTTGTTTCCATACTTAGTGGCATAGAGATTAATCTAGGTTTTATAAGAGTCTGATCTTCTGTAATTTTTACTGGATGGATTTTTATGGAATTTGAATACTTGTTAAAAATGATAACAGGAGGCTTGATGTACGAGGGCGATACCAAAAGTTGATACCATCGAGCACAAACCGCGAAGTGAGTAGCCCTCAACTTATGTCTATCAGACATTGCTCACCAAAATGTTTCCGAACAAATCTTCCAGTCTTGGGTTCAGCGGTGGCGCATATGCATCGTTTGTGCCGGAGATTGCTTTGAATGGCAGCAACAATAGACGAACACCCATCCCTCATTTTATGCGGTAGATAGGTTCCGGGTTGGGGGTTGGGTTATTTTACCTTTGAGCACACCATGGGCTAAACGGCCAAGTCACTAGGACCCAAAGGCTCAGAAAAGGTTGGTGGAAGGGACACACTGGAACATCTGTAGGGAGACAGATGGTAGCTTCCCGTCAAGACCATTTAGCGTGTTCATTAACGTGCATAGGTTATGACTGTCCCACACAAGGGGCCACGGCTTAACGTCCCATCCGACCGACGGCGGCCTTTCCAAGCCCTTCGGTGTTCCCTGATGACTGTGGGCAGGGCGGGGAATTTTGCGGAGATATATCTCAACGCTGACCCAGCTGGGACCTGAACTTGGGAACTACAGATTACGAGCCTGGCGCGCTACCGACTGAGCCACCCCCGCCCTTAGGTTCCGGGATCATCATCATCATCATCATCATCATCATCATCATCATCATCATCATCATCATCATCATCATCCTCAAGCAGCCATGGGCTACGGAGGTCCAACCAGACCGTGCAATTTAGTTCTCCAAGCAAGTCTATCCTGAGCTACATCTACTGCATCTGGCCACTGCACACCAATTCTAACAAGGTCCTGTTTGACATTGTCTGCCCACCGCATCCTAGGTCTCCCCTTCTTTCTGAGGCCTTTAGGCACACTGTTCATAACCCTATTCGCCAATCTATAATTATTCATACGGGCAACATGGCCAAACCAACGGAGTCTCTCTCTGCACAATATGCTGCTTAAAGGAGGTTGCAAACTCCTTTGCCTAATCTCATCATTAGTAACAAAGTTGAACCACCTAATGCCCAAGATATTGCGTAAGCATCTGGAATCAAAAGCATCGAGTTTCCTGTTATCTTGTTTACAAAGTGTACAAGTTTCACTACCATAACTAACCCTAGAAAGAACCAAACTATTATACAGTCTAATTTTAGTCTTTAGGTGTATACGCCTATTTCTCCACACTCTCCATAGGTTCTTAAAAGTCCCGGCAGCAATCCCTATTCGTCTGTTAATCTCATGCCGCACATCACCATTATCTGTTACATAGCTCCCAAGATAATTAAACTGTGACACCTGCTCAAGACTGCAACCATTCAGATTAACTGAATCACAGCCTGCCTGACCAATTTTCATCACTTTAGTTTTCTCTCTGTTTATAACCAAACCTACTCTATTACCAGTCTCATCAACAGCTCGAATGAAAGAGTTCATCTCATCAACATCATTTGCCAAAAGGGCTAAATCATCAGCATAATCTAAATCAGAAATTTTCGTATCTCCAGCCCATTTAAGGCCAAAATCTTTCCCTTGAAGTGAATTTCGCATAACATAATCAATAACCAAGCTAAAGAGAAAAGGAGACAAAATGCACCCTTGTCGAACACCAGAAGTAATGCTAAACCAATTGCTACAAGCCTTACCAACTCTCACACACGACTCGGTGTTATTATAGAGAGCTTTCATAATGTTAACTAACTTGTCTGGTATACCATATGATCTCACAATCAACCACAAATTATGACGATCAACAGAGTCGAAAGCCTTTTTGAAATCAACAAAGCTAGCAACCAAAGGTTTCTTAAACTCTAAACATTTCTCAAGAATCTGCCTAAGTGAAAATATCTGATCCACACATCCCCTACCACTTCTGAATCCACATTGCTCATCACGCAATTGACTGTCAACCAGATTCTTAATTCTATTAAGCACAATCATGGAAAGAACTTTACCTGGAACAGAGAGTAGGCTGATACCCCTATAGTTATCACAAGAACTGCGATCACCTTTTTTGAAAATAGGGATAACAATAGCTCTGGTAAAATCCTTAGGAACCATGCCTTTATCATAAAAGATATTCAGAATTTCAGTCATCCAAGTGGTAACCGAAACATTCCCAGCTCTAAGCATTTCCGTAGTAATTTCATCTACCCCTGGGGATTTATGAAGTTTAAGTTTAGAAACAGTTGTGTTATAGGGCCAAGATTAAAGCCACCAATGCATCTATCATCATTGCAAACAATGGGAGTAGAACTATACATTGTTTAGAACATCACTGAAATGCTCAGCCCACCTAACCATGACAGAATCCTCCCCTTCTATGACCTTACTTGTTTATCCTTCAATCCTTGTATGCCTGTTCGTTTTCTACCACACAAAACATTAACTATCTGGTACAGCTCTCTGCTGTTGTGCTGTCTAACTGCTTCCTCGGCTTTGTCAGCCAAACCATCAAGCCAAAGATTCTTATCAGCAGCTAACTGATCCTTTACAAGTTTATTAAGGTCTCTGTAATGCTTTCTATTAGTACTAGTAGGATATTGATTAAGGGCATTCCTGCAGTTCTTTCTTTCCGAAATAAGCTCAAGTGCCTTATCACTCAGATAATTTTGCCTCTTCTGCTCCTTTTTTCCTAAAAGAGTACTGTTAGTGTCCAAAAAAGCCTGTTTAAAATGATCCCATTCTTCCTCAACTTCAGTAGTAAGCAAACCATGACTGTCATAATGACTAAGTAACCTATCATGGTAAGCTTTGGCTATAACTGGATCTTTCAGAGCTTCAGTATTAAAAGTAATTTTTTTAACCCTAGCACAACACTTTTTAAGTTTAAGGTGCAACACACTTTTAACAAGGTAATGGTCAGATCCAATTTCAGCTCCCCTATATGCCCTGGTATTCCTGACAGAATAGCCCATTTGCTGTTAATTAATATGTAATCAATCATATTCTTATGCAGCCCATCAGGTGAAACCCATGTGTAGTTATGTAAGTCGCGGTGTTTGTAATAAGTGTTAGTTATTCTGAATCCATTGAGTTTACTTACCTGTAGGAGACGTTGCCCGTTGCCTTGCAGCTACCAATACCAAAAGGGCCTATTACTCCTCCCCAAAGGTCAGAGTCAGTACCAACTTTGGCATTGAAGTCACCAAGAGCAAGGGTAATATCTCCTTTCTTGACAGAATTCAAAATATCCTGAAGTTGTTCATAAAACCTATCCTTCTCATCCTCATCGGCATCCTCAGTAGGGGCATAACATTCAAGCAGATAACATTCAAGTCTTTAACGCTTGTCTGAAATTTTGCTGTAAGAAACCTTTCATTAATGCACTCATATCCTAGAAGAGCATCGCTAGCGTGTCTGCTGAGAAGCAGACCGACGCCTTGGTGATGCTTATTGTCGTCCCTCCCTGAAAAGAGAAATTTAAGATTATTTTTAAGAATCTGACCTTTATCTGTCCATCTGGTCTCTTGCAAGCCGAGAATATCTAAATTATAACGGTGGAATTCTTGTGTGAGGACATCAAGAGAAAAAGCTCTGTGCAGAGTCCTCACATTCCAACTACCTATGGAGAGAAAATGTTAGTGGGATGTTTGAAGAAACTATGTTTATTGAGAGAGGGAATGCCGACAATATCAAACAGCCCCTAATCGCAGACATGGGGCAAAGACCCGTTCCCCCACTACTAAAGGCTGAAGCCATCTACACTGGAAGACTTCCTCCAATGTAGAATTTGACGATGCCAATAGTAGCAAAGAGTTCAGGTGCCTGCGATGACCTCTGCTCAGGATTATCCACCAGCTGATAAACATATCCTGTGGATCTATTCACTTGGGGCTGTCAACCCACAAACAAACAGAAAACACAGCGGAAGATTTTCCCTCCACAGAAGCCCACCAGTGCAGCAAAATCAGGATCCATAATCAAGCTCAGAGCCATATATCTGTCCAGTCCAGTGGGTATATATGGTCAGCACCAGGACCCTGTGTGGTTGACCACTCCTCAGTAGGGTAGAAAAAAAAAGAAAAGTAGCCATAGTTGTCCAGATCAGTAGGCCACACTAATCTGGCAGCCCTCCCCTTCCGTTCGCTTCCACAAGAGAGTATCTCTTTTGAAAGTTACTAACGGTCCGCACCACGAGAAGTCGGGGTCGGACATTAGGTGCTAGGCCTGGCCGGTTCTTTGAATCATCACAGGGGATTGGTGCATAGCTGTCCTTCCAGTGACTACCTAGCTACCATTTACAGACCGTTCCGGGATACCACTGTGTAAATCAAAACCAACAACGTATGGAAAAAATACGGGGGTGGGGATAGATTCTAAAACAAAATCCTTGCTATGAATGAAAAGTACATTGATAGTTTTATTCGCACATGCTTATCTCAAATTTCAGTTCAGCAGTAATAATACTCATTAGTGTAAAAATATTTTGCACTTTATTTGCACTAATTCAGAATAGCTTAGATTCATTTCTTATACATTTCTTTTTGATCACGAAAAATACTCATCGTTAATGTATACTTACACTATCGAATTTGAAGACGAAATTTGAAAGAAGGATATTTATGAACTGAATATAAATTAGAAATTATGCATATGTACCAACGCTTAGTGTTAACGCTTGTTACCAAAAATGAGATGAAACGCAGTTTTTACTGGTCTGAAAAATTCAGTCTAGAAAAATCAGATCTCGCTGCCGATCCAAAATAAGTTTTATTACATTAAGATATCGTGAGACCTAGTGCATTAGCATATGTAATTGGAACCTTTTATTTAATATAATAAAGATATTATTACCTAACAGTCATTACTTTCAGTACACTCTACGTATCAGCTTATAAAGGGCATCTTCAGAATCAGACAGTTTTATTACGTGAAGGCTGATCTGGTAAAACGAAATGCCATCAACCCCTTTTACCAACATTTTATGTTGGGTCCTTTTATTTGGTTTGTTTCCCAACATTTTATGGAGGGAAAGCTTGATTCCCATCTCTCTCCTAAAGGATGTCTACAGGGTTCTCTTCCCCAAACCGGGGCTGGGATGGCTCAGTCGGTAGCGCGCCAGGCTCGTAATCTGCAGTTCCCAGGTTCGAGTCCCAGCTGGGTCAGTGTTGAGATTTATCTCCACAAAACTCCTCGCCCTGCCCATGGTCAGTAGGGGACACCGATGGGCTTGGAAAGGCCGCCGTCCGTCGGATGGGACGTTAAGCCGTGGCCCCGTGTGCGGGAGAGCCATACCCTGTGCACGTTAAAGAACACACTGATGGCCTTGACGGGAGGCTACCATCTGTCTCCCAACAGCTGTTCCAGTGGGTCCCCTCCCCCAACCTTCTCTGAGTCTTCGGGGTCCTTGAGACCTGGCCATTTAGCTTATTGTGTGCAAAAAAGTGCCTCTCAGAGGTAAAACAACCCAACCCAACTCTTTCCAAACCTCCTGTGAAACTTTGCGGTGTTTGCGACCTTGCTATTTAACTCAATGTATGGAAAAAAATTACGCTAAGAAGTAAAAATCTTTCCCCTACAAAAAGTTAATTTTAAACGTTAGAGTGGTTCTAATGTTGCTTTTCATTTGAATAACGTGTGTTATTATATTAATATTTATATTTAACTATAACGTTAATAAAAATGTCGAGAACGTTATTTGAATAACGTTCTCGACATTTTAATTTTTCGTATGCAAAATGGTTAAATATTTTTGATAGCGAATTCTTACTTAATTTCAGTAATGTTGTGTTTTCATTTTTCTGCTTTCTTAATCTTACTTGGATGACACATAGTCTCAGGTGCCGATCTAGAAAAATATTTGGAAGCGGGAAGATATGAAGTGATTGGATTGAAACACAAAGAGATATATCTTTTTTATTTTTTATCAAAAATTCCTGTTTCTGTTAAAACAGGGAAAAAAAAAACTCATTTTTATATCAGAAATTTTCTCTGTGAGTAGTGTAATACACTGTTTTCTCCTCGATTTTCAGGTTTTTGACTTTTGAGCCTCTATTCCAGATATTCAAATTCACTAGAGGAGGGATCGTGTCCTCTTTATTTTCTCCTCTCTAGCGAATATATCGTGCTGTGGAACCATGCAGCAACACTAAAAACCAGAGAGGGGCGGGGGTGGCTCAGTCGGTAGCGCGCCACGCTCGTATTTTGTAGTTCCCAGGTTCGAGTCCCAGCTGGGTCAGCGTTGAGATATATCTCCACAAAATTCCCCGCCCTGCCCACTGTCAGCAGGGAACACAGAAGGGCTTGGAAAGGCCGCCGTCAGTCGGATGGGACGTTAAGCCGCGGCCCTGTGTGTGGGAGAGCCATAACCTATGCACGTTAATGAACACGCTAAATGGTCTTGACGGGAAGCTACCATCTGTCTCCCAACAGCTGTTCCAGTGGGTCCCCTTCCCCAACCTTTTCGGTTGGGTTGGGGTTGTTTTACCTCTGAGCCGCACTTTTTTGCACACCATGGGCTAAATGGCCAGGTCACATGGACCCCGAAGGCTAAGAGAAGGTTGGGGGAGGGGACCCACTGGAACAGCTGTTGGGAGACAGATGGTAGTCTCCCGTCAAGGCCATCCAGCGTGTTCTTTAACGTGCACAGGATATGGCTCTCCCGCACACGGGGCCCCGGCTTAACGTCCCATCCGACGGACGGCGGTGTCGGATGCCCATCGGTGTCCCCTACTGACCGTGGGCAGGGAGGGGAATTTTGCGGGGATAAATCTCAACGCTGACCCAGCTGGGACTCGAACCTGGGAACTACAGATTACGAGCCTGGCGCGCTACCGACTGAGCCACCCCCGCCCCTCAACCTTTTCGGAGACTTTGGAGTCCTTGACCTGGCCAATTAGCCCATGATGTGCAAAAAAGTGCCGCTCAGAGGTAAAACAACCCAACCCTAAAAACCAGAGGTTGCCATATTTGTTCGCCTATTTCATTTCTTTGAATCCAGAAAAAGAATTGTTCTTTTACATCCACGTGTAGTATTTTCCGCCCTATTTTTCGAATCTATAAGCGCGTTTTCTTCCTAATGGAGAGATCCAAGGGATTGTGTGTAATAAATCCATTTGCTGACCAATGCATCAGCAGCGGAAGAGAAGCACCATTCCTTCTCTGTTGGGAATCTTTGGTTGTTTTTGAAAAGGTCAGTGGACGAAGGAAAAAGGAAATCAGATCAAAGACACTGATAACTTATGAATTGTGATGTCAGCCACGAGGGAGTATCTGGAGGAAGGAAGAGGTCCTCGAGGACAACAGAATGATTTCATATTTTATTCCTTCTGAAAGAACGTTTCGTAACCGAAGCTGTGGGAAAGAGAAAATATTGATTATTTTTTCGTTTGTTCTCCATGTACGGTAAATCAAAAAAAATCTATAATGTAGACTTTTTTAAAAACAGGGTAGATAATATATTTATCATATTACGGTACTTTCAGCTTTTATTTTTTTATCGTAAATTCAAATTCTTATGTATATTTGAAATATTTTTAAATGGTTTTGTTGTTTCACATGCCATTTAGAACCTTTTTTACTGCGATGGTCAGGTCACAAAGGCCCCAAAACTGAAGGTATTTTTAAAAGACAAATTCCTATAAAAGAAAATTCCGAGAGAGCTATTTTAGAATAGAATAGAATATTTTATTTTTCTTCATACATTTCTGAGTATATTTTCAGTCTAACACAAAATTAGATGCAGTAAACAATAAGAATTTTAAAATTGAAAACTGAAATTGAGATGCAATTAAAGATTAAAATGGTAAGTAAAATTATATTTATTATATATCTGAAAACCAAGAGACAAACATGACTGCCCAAATATCAAAGATTTTGTCTACAAAAACATTTTTAGCAACAGCTGTCCAATGGGCATCAGTTATAAATTTTATTAACATACTTTAGAAAAGATTTGCTTACTTAAACTGTAATAATTAGTTTAATTTATCCACTAAAAGCCATCTATTTTTTAATATAAGCTATATTTAATATATGATTTCTTAGTTTTGTTTTTCAGACACACAAATTATTTTTTGTGTTCCTTATGTCGAAATCTAGGGAATTAAACAATCTAGGAGCCAGAAACAGAAAATGGCGCTGCAAAATATTCTGATTTGCTTTAGGTATAACAATTTAAATTTCCTATATTCGAGTGTTCAAACATTTTATATTTGCCTCAACCCAAGTAAGATTTAGTGTCAGGTACCCTGGGCTTTTATCTTTACGTGGGTGTATTCATTACCTCTCTAATTGGATTTCTCGATTTTTGGTGAATTTTTTAATTTTGATATAATGCATTTAAACAGTTCTTTTTTTGTTTCGTACGCTAATATGCGGAGTATTCACTCTAAAGTGTTGTAAGAGAAAAAGTATTTATGGCAAGGTGATGATACAGTAGAATTTCAGTTTGCTGCAATAATCTCTGTGTCAACCGTTATATTCATTATATTTTCAATATACATAAATAGGGTTACTTCTATAATCTACACAGTGTTAATTTATGCAATAGAAATTTCCTTAATTACTAGTGCCTGGAAGCAGGCTCCAGAAAGAAAAAGTGGGGGGTGGGAAAAAGTGACTGGATTAAGATGAAGAAAATTTGAAGGAGGGAGTCAAATTACTAGATCAAGATCAATGAAATTGAAGGAGGGAGCCAAATAACTGGATCAAAATGAATGAAACTGAAGGAGGGAGCCAAATGACTGGATCAAAGTGAATGAAACTGAAGGAGGGAGCCAAATGACTGGATCAAAGTGAATGAAATTGAAGGAGGGAGCCAAATGACTGGATCAAAGTGAATGAAATCGAAGGAGGGAGCCAAATGATTGGATCAAAATGAATGAAATCGAAGGAGGGAGCCAAATGACCGGATCAAAGTGAATGAAATTGAAGGAGGGAGCCAAATGACTGAATCACTATTCCAGCGTAAAATGTTTCTTTCCGTATTAGTGATATTAAAAAAACTTGAAAAGTGTAATATGCAATATACGTAGGGTCTATGCTTTTGACCTCCATTCTGGTTACTACTAGCATTCTCAAATTGGAAGGGGGTGGGCGGGGTGGCTCTTTGTTCTTTTGGATAAGGGCCTGTTTACAAGTATTTAGTTGAAAGATCAGAGTAAAGTATGTTGCTTTTCATGTTTTCCTCATTTGTGTCCAACATAACTTTTAAATACATTGCGATCGGTTTATGTGAATTTCAGTTAAATTTATTAGTCTAAAACTTAACGATTTCTGTTATTTGAATATTGATCAGTGATAATGTTTTAGGACCTACGCTTTAATAAGATCTGTGTTAAATGCGGAGCGATTTCTCCCTAAAAGATTTTTCCACGCAATAGCTATAATTCATTATTAATGCTGCGATGGAATTTGAAAAATTAAAACTAACGTTTAAAAAAATTGATCTCATTATTAATTTGTTAAAAAGAAACATTAAAATGTTTGTGCAAAATATGATGCAATCATTTTAATTATGATCATTTTAATTAGCAAGCAATGTTTTTCTTGGCTGAAAATGCCTTTGTAAAACTAATATCGATATAAAAAACAGAAGCATTTTATTGATGATCAATTTTTGTTAGCTTGTTATATAATGAGATGGATGCCACTAAAAACTATTTATTTCATTAATTTTAAATCTCGATTTGATCGTTTAGACTAGGGGTTCTCAACAAGGGGTACGCGGTAAAATTTTTTGGGAACGCCATGAGAGCTCAAAAGTCGCTAAGTTGGCAACACTGATGTGCGAAAATGTCATTTTATGTGTTTGTCGATATATTCAATTTATGAATACAAAATTTAATGTATATATATGTTATATATATATACGTTGTTGGGTTGGGTTGTTTTACCTCTGAGCGGCACTTTTTTGCACACAATGGGCTAAATGGCCAGGTCACCTGGACCCCGAAGGCTCAGAGAAGGTTGGGGGAGGGGACCCACTGGAACAGCTGTTGGGAGACAGATGGTAGTCTCCCGTCAAGCCATCCAGCGTGTTCTTTAACGTGCACAGGGTATGTCTTCCCGCACACGGGGCCATGGCTTAACGTCCCATCCGACGGACGGCGGCTTTTCCAAGCCCATCGGTGTCCCCTATTGACCGTGGGCAGGGCGGGGAATTTTGCGGAGATAAATCTCAACGCTGACCCAGCTGGGACTCGAACCTGGGAACTACAGATTACGAGCCTGGCGCGCTACCAACTGAGCCACCCCCGCCCCATTATATATATATATACATCCAATATGTTATATATATACATCCAAATGGCACGCAAAGCCTATTATTTAAGCTATGAGGATGCCAAGTTTTAACTTATTAAGTATATGAAACCTAGACGAGTTCGGTGACTCCTTGGTTACAATTTTAGTGACGATATTGTAATTTATGTTTTGGTATTTGCTTTTGTGTATTATTTTTTGTACTTTATTCTAATTGAATAAATCTAGTAGAAAAATTCACAAAAAACACTCAAAAAATAAATAAATATGTGAAACGCCCTCTATACAATGCGAAACAAAAATACATGCTTGAAGTTTTAAGGCTATTTTATAAATACCGTGTAAAGCTTTCTAGCTATGGGGCGCGGGGGTGGCTCAGTCGGTAGCGCGCCAGGCTCATAATCTGTAGCTCCCAGGTTCGAGTCCCAGCTGAGTCAGCGTTGAGATTTATCTCCGCAAAATTCCCCGCCCTGCCTACGGTCAGTAGGGGACACCGATGGGCTTGGAAAGGCCGCCGTCCGTCGGATGGGACGTTAAGCCGTGGCCCGTGTGTAGGAGAGCCATACCCTGTGCACGTTAAAGAACACGCTGGATGGCCTTGACGGGAGGCTACCATCTATCTCCCAATAGCTGTTCCAGTGGGTCCCCTCCCCCAACCTTCTCTGAGCCTTCGGGGTCCATGTGACCTGGCCATTAAACTTAAACATGGCGTGCAAAAAAGTGCCGCTCAGAGGTAAAACAACCCAACCCAATTCTAGCTATGGTGTGATACCTAGTTATGGTATGCAACATGTTCTTAAAATATGTTTTATAATTGAAGTCGAATTCGATATTTGTTTCTTAATTATGACCATTTGATAAAACTTACTCTAAATGCATTCGGTTTATTAAGAGAATAAATTTAGTGAATTTCCTAAGTGAACATTAGTTTTGAAAGTAAAAAAAAATGAAGCTGGTAGAAGGTTTTTAATTAATTCTCCGATATATTTGTGACTTAGATATACTCCTTCTATTATGGCGTTGTTAACCGCAGTGCGTTCCTTACTCAAACGTTGCATACCTACAAAATCCATCGCTGGCCTTGTCTTTCGGAAAGAGGTAAAACTTTTCTCTGTCTTTCCACAAACACTGAACCCTACCTACCATAAGAAAGTAACAGTTGTACATACTAAAAACACAGGAATCCTCAGAAAAGCAATGTTTCCTCAAGAATATTGAAAAGCCCGCTACCGTTATTGAGCGAATCATATCTTCAGTTGGCCCACTCCCTCTCCACCTCCCTCCTACAATTTAAAACGGGAAAAAAATTTGGAACGGAACGAAACTTTTTCAGTGATTACCTCCGCATGAAATTCGTTTCGTGCCGCAGCTGCGGCCTGCATTTTTCTCATACCGCCGAGCAGCATGCAAATAAATGACCTTTCGACATCCATACACCGTTGCACGGTCTGAAAAATCGTACACAAGCTCATTAGTTCCAGAACTACTTCCACACAACGGAGTTGGGGAGGCGTGGACAAGCAAGTACAAGGGACTTAACTTGGTCGCCGAACCGTTATCTCCTGCCCTGGACCAGACTTGGGTAAACACGTGTAGCATTGCCTGCGCTCGAGAAAACATCATCTTGTTCCTCTCGTGATCGGGATTAACAATGGACTCTCTCTCTGCAACAATCGATACGGAGATGAACCGCGAGCCGAGGCCTTGCCTATGCCGAGACACGAGGCGGGCGTGCCTGGACCGGCTCTGTTGGATTATGTGATAACGCTGAAAGCAACGCTCGAGTACGAAATGCACTGCGCTTAACAAAGACACAATGGAAGGCTGAGTACAGCAGACGGTATATTCCAACTCTTTGCTTTCACTGGGAGAGTCTGGTCGGCTTCTCTGTTTGTTAAGGTCTTGGATGAGGCTGCTGGCATCGTGAGTTGCACAGAGAAAGTCGGAGGAGGAAGAGGAGGATCTAGAGCCACTCATCCGTAATGAAGATTAGAAAAGAGCGTGGTTTTCCTTTTCCTGAAATTCATTTGGGCTTATCTTTACTTGCTCAGTTTAATTCGGAAATTTCGATCTGCAGCGGTATTTCGAAAATGGATTTTTCTTAGAATGAGCTTTTGTTTTCGTGCATTCTCTTTTTGCTGTCGTTTTTCCTCCCCCACCTCCTCTTCCTTCCAATTTTCTCGATTCCCTTTCTTATTTATCTGTGACTGGGACGTCCTTGTTGAAAATGCGGTCTCAGGTGATAAGGTCCCATAGGAGAAAGACATCGTTATTATTTTCCATTGAAGAAATTCTATCTTCGATTAAAGATTATTTTCGTTCAGTTTTTAATCTAATTAAATCTCTTGAATTTATTTTTCCTATTTCTGATGACGTCGGTTATAATATCTATAACCAGGACCTGATCTAGATGAGGAAGGGGAGATTCTCTTTGAGAATATCTTTAAGAGCGGTAAGGGGTCCATGTCCCCCCCTCCCGCTTTTAGAATTCTGGTAAGGATAATAGAAACAAAACCTTAAATATTGCACACAGATTCTCATTATGGTCCTAAAAAACACATATATATGATTTTCGAGCTCATTCACAGTAAAAACTCCTGTTTCAAGATTCTCGTTACGGTCTTAGATTAAAAATAGAGCATCTTTAAAACGCTTTTTAAAGAAAATGGCACATAATAATAAGAAAATCCCTTAGAAGTACTGAAAGAATTAAAAAATACCACTGCTGCTAATACGAAAGTTTACATGAATGCAATATTTGCTTAAGAATTAAAAAATAATACTAATAAAATATCTGCGAGTGATATGATTAGAAGGGTTGGGTTGTCCCACTTCTGATAAGCATTTTTTTCTGCGTGTAATGCCCTAAGTGGCCAGATCACAAGAATGTTTGGGAAGGGAATCCGTGGACAGCTATTAGGAACAGATAAAAGCTTCCGTCAATGCTATCCAGGGTGTTTTTAAAGGTGCACTGTGTATGTCTCTTCTGCTCTTTAACGTCCCAATCGATGGACGGCGGCCCGCTCTACAATCATCGATGTCTCTCACCTCATTGAGGATAGAATGAGAGTTAGAGGCGAAAACCTCAACGAAGACGCAATGGAAACTCGATCCTGGAAACAGGTCACGAGTGTGGTGAGTTATCGGGTTGTTGTTGGGTTGTTTTACCTCTGAGCGGCACTTTTTTGCACACCATGGGCTAAATGGCCAGGTCACATGGACCCCGAAGGCTCAGAGAAGGTTGGGGGAGGGGACCCACTGGAACAGCTGTTGGGAGACAGATGGTAGCCTCCCGTCAAGGCCATCCAGCGTGTTCTTTAACGTGCACAGGGTATGGCTCTCCCGCACACGGGCCCACGACTTAACGTCCCATCCGACGGACGACGGCCTTTCCAATCCCATCGGTGTCCCCTACTGACCGTGGGCAAGGCGAGGAATTTTGCGGAGATAAATCTCAACGCTGACCCAGCTGGGACTCGAATCTGGGAACTACAGATCACGAGCCAGGCGCGCTATCGACTGAGCCACCTCCGCCCTTTCATTAGTAGAATTGCCCTTGTTTTTCGGGCCTCGACATAATGTCTCAGAGTAGCAGTCGTATTCGCAAAGAGTGCACGGACACTCGCTCACGTCTACTTATGGGGCTCACGTCTACTTATGGGGCTCACGTCTACTTATGGTCTACGTATGGCATCACTGGTGGCGGAAAATTTCTGCTCGCCGTAATTTCACAGGTACTCGACCGATTTTTCCCGAATTTGGTGTGGTGGCCCTATTTAATTCTGGCTACGTAGGGCTTAGAGATCGGGATCTCTAAACCCTACGTAGATAACTAAAACTACGGGATTAACTAAAACTACGTAGATTAACTTTAAACCCTACGGGATTGAATGCACCGCAAGCATCCGAAATCTCTGGGAAAGCTACCATCGCCTATGTTATGAATGGAGAATCGAAAGTATGAATGCAGTAGTAAGTTAGCTATGCGCCAAGCTATCAATGAACAGACGTTTCACTGTCAACTTTTGGAGGAGGGCTTAATTTTGTGGGATCAAAACCCCGACAGTGCATTAAGTTACGGTAAGATGTTACCGAAGATGTAACTACAGACGAAGTTTGTTGGTTATAACTAACTCTGACCGTCTAGGAGGATATGTCGAACAGATAGACAGAGAAACAAACAAACAAACAAACTAACTCTCTATTTTATATATAGATTTAGAATTAAGGAAATCGATGTTATTGGCCGGGTTCTTAAACTTTGTTCTTCACCCCGTCCCCCTTCCTCCTCAAAAAATATTATCTAAGGCCCTTTGATTCAGATAATTCAGAAATGAAACAAAATTTTGCATTCCTCATATTTTATTTTATTTATTTACCTGTTATTTAATAAAATTAGATTTAATTTCAATGAGTGATTGAATTGGTCTATGAAATAAAATGAACATTGATTTCGACTTCAACATTCGTAAAAAAATTTGGTTCCTTTCAAATTCTTTATATCGAGTCACTTGATTATTTATTTATTGTGATTCATTTATGGTGTGAATGTGTTTCAAAACACGATTTTTTTTCTGCTTACAGCACGAAAATTCAAAATGAAAATTTAATTCGCTGCTGTCCTATTTAAAGACTTCGCGGCCCATTGTTTAAAAAACTTGTTACAAACTTTCGAGTAGGAAGTTTGGTTGAAATTTGGTAAAAAATAAAAAAAAAATAGTAAACAAGTAAAACATTCCATGCCTTGATGAAGCCAAAAAGCTATCAGCTTGTGTTATCGATCATTTTATATTTTATTTACTCTCCTCAGGTAAAATCTCCACAAAATTCCCCGCACTGCCCACGGTCAGTAGGGGACACCGATGGGTTTGGAAAGGCCGCCGTCCGTCGGATGGGACGTTAAGCCGTGGCCCCGTATGTGGGAGAGCCATACCCTGTGCACGTTAAAGAACACGCTGGATGGCCTTGACGGGAGGCTACCATCTGTCTCCCAACAGCTGTTCCAGTGGGTACTCTCCCCCAACATTCTCTGAGCCTTCGGGGTCCATGTGACCTGGCCATTTAGCCCATGGTGTGCAAAAAAGTGCCGCTCAGAGGTAAAACAACACAACCCAACCCAACTCCTCAGGTAAAATAATTTAGTTTTTTTTCTACTTTCTAGGAAAAAGGAAGTAAGTAGCTAAATAAAAAAAAAAAGACCATTTAAACATAAAACAGTGAAAAAGTGGTGGCATTATTTCTTGGACGATTTATCCAATCCTACAGATTTTCTGTCTTCACATCGGAGATATTTTTTACTTTCCTGGTCTTCCTCTTTTATCTTTTCTACGATATACACTAAGTTTTGAAAAAGGGAGGCAGTTACTTTACCGACAAGCTCGAATTACGACCGGATATGATGTAAACGCATTAACTTGATACTGTTGAGGAAGGTGAAGTGTTTAGAGACGTGAGAACAGGACAGAGCTTTGAAAGCGATAAGGAACTCACGTACCATCAATCCAGGAAGAAAACAATCGATTGTCAGATAGCAAACGAAATAAATCCTCTAGGTGCAATTCTCCAAGTCTTGGAGGTCGAATGCTCTCCACCCTGGTGTTGTGAAATCGTGGGGAAGTGATGCTCTCTTCTCATGGAACTTGATGGTTGCACCTGAGAAGTTGAGTGTAAAGAGACTCTTTCGCTTGTAGCGTATATATAAGAATTGGAAAGAGTTTCTAGAAGTGGTGATTCTGTAAATGAAGAGAGTGCAGGCCGTCAGTCTTGTGTTATATACAGGCTTTTACAACTGCAGTGGTGAATATTGGATCACGTTTTGGGTTTATTGGAAAATCGGTAATTCTCATATGAAGGTACGGTTGTTTTCTCAGCAATAACTCTTGGATAGGGTTGGGTTGTTTTACCTCTGAGCGGCACTTTTTTTGCACACCATGGGCTAAATGGCCAGGTCACATGGACCCCGAAGGCTCAGAGAAGGTTGGGGGAGAGGACCCACTGGAACAGCTGTTGGGAGACAGATGGTAGCCCAGCTGTTGGGAGACAGATGGTAGTCAATGCCATCCAACGTGTTCTTTAACGTGCACAGGGTATGGCTCTCCCACACACGGGGCCACGGCTTAACGTCCCATCCGACGGACGGTGGCCTTTCCAAGCCCATCGGTGTCCCCTACTGACCGTGGGCAGGGCGGGGAATTTTGCGCAGATAAATCTCAACACTTACCCAGCTGGGACTCGAACCTGGGAAGTACAGATTACGAGTCTGGCGCGCTACCGACTGAGCCACCCCCTTGAACAGGGTAAATGGTTCAACTCTTTTTAATAATAATAGTAACATTTATTTATCACCCTTGCAATTTTTAATACATTATCTAAGTCCCACAATGCTACGAAGTTTGTTTGAAGGAATCTAAAATTATTGTAGAATGTAAAATGGTAACTGAGTCATTCTAAAACAATAAAATTGTATAATGAATATAAATTGATACAGAATTAATCAGTTTAAAAAAAAAAACAATACAATGCACTCTCAAATTTTTCGGTTGTAGACAAATTGCAGTGATAGTAACTTTTTAAATAAACTATTTTATGGAAAAATATTTCTTGATTTTTTACGCATTTTTAGTACTTTTAACAAACAAATATGCGAAATTGGCAAACATTGAAATAATTATTACACAAACAGCTAAACATGGACTTTATACTTCTCAGGTGAGTTTAATATAAAGATTATTGCTCCAGTTTTAATATATTTGAATTAATTTTTCAGATCAGCTATTTAAAAAAATACCTTCAAGCAGCTGCTTCCCACAGAAGTCTGACAGGAGCCTGTCAGTTAATATGCCAAAGTAGAAGGTCTGTGAGGATAGCATGAAAACAGCACATCCATGCCTTACCTGGGACTCGAACCCAGGTCCCCTTGTTCAGTAGTCAAGTACGCTAACCACTCGCCCACGGGACGACACATGAGACTCGAAACCAGGTCCCCTTGTTCAGTAGTCAAGCACGCTAACCACTCGCCCACGGGACGACACATGGGACTCGAACCCAGGTCCCCTTGTTCAGTAGTCAAGCACGCTAACCACTCGCCCACGGGACGACACATGGGACTCGAACCCAGGTCCCCTTGTTCAGTAGTCAAGCACGCTAACCACTCGCCCACGGGACGACACATGGGACTCGAACCTAGGTCCCCTTGTTCAGTAGTCAAGCCCGCTAACCACTCGCCCACGGGACGCCACATGGGACTCGAACCCAGGTCCCCTTGTTCAGCAGTCAAACATGCTAACCACTCGCCCACGGGACGACACATGAGACTCGAAACCAGGTCCCCTTGTTCAGTAGTCAAGCACGCTAACCACTCGCCCACGGGACGACACATGGGACTCGAACCCAGGTCCCCTTGTTCAGTAGTCAAGCACGCTAACCACTCGCCGACGGCACGACACATGGGACTCGAACCCAGGTCCCCTTGTTCAGTAGTCAAGCACGCTAACCACTCGCTCACGGGACGATACATGGGACTCGAACCCAGGTCCCCTTGTTCAGTAGTCAAGCACACTAACCACTCGCCCACGGGACGGCACAGATAGTTTAACCAATAGGGAATTCAGAGATTACATGTTGGCCTAGTTCCAGTGACTTCCTTATTTACGTCTATTCTGAGCAATGTTGGAAAACTGCCTTTCCCGATCGTAGATCGCATCACGAGCGACAACATCGGGAAGATTTAAGAGTCACAATTATTGGGTAAATGACGAAGATAGTGATAGTTTAGTGGTTAGAACTCTTGTCATATAACTGGGAGGCGTCAGTTCGAATCCCACACATCGGAGAAACTCGTTTTTTCCAAAAAAAAAAAAAGTATTTCTTGAGTTATTTCAAGCTTTTTTTTAAAAACTGAACGAATATTATTAACAATCGAGTTTGGCTTTGATTTGAAATAATTAATTTATCATTAAACATAGCTTTTCATAAAAAGCGTATATATCAAGCAGTTGAGCATTGAATCTGACACTTACTAAGTGCAAAAAAGTGCCGCTCAGACGTAAAGCAATACAACCCAACTGAATCTGAAAGTGGCGGTGATGATGGCTCAGTCAGTAGCTCCCCAGGGTCGTAATCTGCAGTTAATACGTTCGAGTCATGAGTGAGGCAGTATTGAGATTTATCTCCCCAAATCTTCCTGCCCTCGCTCAGTAGGAGACAGCGATGGGCTTCGATGATGTCCCATCCGACGGATGGGACATCAAGCCATGGCCCATATCTGCGCACGCTAAAGAACACACCGGATGACCTTGATGGGAGGCTACCATTTGTCTTTTAACAGATGTCCAGTGGGTTCCTAACCTTCTCCAAGCCCTTGGGGTCTTTGTGACCTGGCTGTGCAAAAGAAGTGCCGCTAAGAGGTAAAACAACCCAACTGAATCTGACATCCTATTGGTTTTTAGTCTGGCTTGTTTTACCTATGAGCTGCGCTTTTTTACATACAATGGGCTGAATAGTCAGGTCACAAGGACCCCAAGAACTCAAAGAAGGTTGGGTGAAGCAGACCAGTTAAACAGCTGTTAAGAGACAGAATATAGCCTCTCGTCAAAGCCATCCAAAGTGTTCTTTAACTTTCACGGAATATGACTCTCCTGCACATGGGGCCACAGCTTAACGTTCTCTCCGATGGACGACATCATTTACAAACCCACCGATGGCCCTTTTCTGATCGAAGACAGAGCAGGAATTAGCGGAGAAAATTCTCAAAGCTGACTCTTTATTAGCGTAAACAGGACTGCTGCAAATAAAGTGGTCAGCATGTGAATTTTCTAGTTTTCACTGCAGATTCTCTTGTTTCTTAACTGAGTAAATATATATTTATATTGTCTTACGAAACCTTAACTCAAGAGTTATTCATATTCAAATATAAGCTATATATCACTAGGAACCAAATTTAAATGAGTGATAATTAACTCCGATTTCGATAACAGGCGTTCCTTCTCTTGTTCATTCGGTGCGGGGGTGGCTCAGTCGGTAGCGCGCCAGGCTCGTAATCTGTAGTTCCCAGGTTCGAGTCCTAGCTTAGTCAGCGTTGAGATTTATCTCCGCAAAATTCCCGCCCTGCCCACGGTCAGTAGGGGACACCGATGGGCTCGGAAAGGCCGCCGTCCGTCGGATGGGACGTTAAGCCGTGGCTCCGTGTGCGGGAGAGCTATACCCTGTGCATGTTAAAGAACACGCTGCATGGCCTTGACGGGAGGCTACCATCTGTGTCCCAACAGCTGTTAAAGTGGGTACCCTCCCCCAACCTTCTCTGAGCCTTCGTGGTCCATGTGACCTGGCCATTTAGCCCATTGTGTGCAAAAAAGTGCCGCTCAGAGGTAAAACAACCCAAGCCACTACTTGAGAGTGATAAAGAGCTTAGTATAATCCGCCATGGATATACCCTGTGCTATACCCTGTGCATGTTAAAGAACACGCTGCATGGCCTTGACGGGAGGCTACCGTCTGTCTCCCAACAGCTGTTAAAGTGGGTACCCTCCCCCAACCTTCTCTGAGCCTTCGTGGTCCATGTGACCTGGCCATTTAGCCCATTGTGTGCAAAAAAGTGTCGCTCAGAGGTGAAACAACCCAAGCCACTGCTTGAGAGTGATAAAGAGCTTAGTATAATCCGCCATGGATATACCCTGTGCTATACCCTGTGCATGTTAAAGAACACGCTGCATGGCCTTGACGGGAGGCTACCGTCTGTCTCCCAACAGCTGTTAAAGTGGGTACCCTCCCCCAACCTTCTCTGAGCCTTCGTGGTCCATGTGACCTGGCCATTTAGCCCATGGTGTGCAGAAAAGTGCCGCTCAGAGGTAATCCAATCCAATCTTGTTCATTCATAAAGACAAAAACAGACCGAAGCACTCAAGACCGTAGTATGCGCACGAATGAACAACATAATTTTTCTTTTAAAACGAACTTCATGCGAATTCCAAAAGAATCTTTCTCATCATATTTCCCCATTTCTATCACCAGGATCAAATTCTTCGCCTTTTTTTATACTTCTTTTTTGTTTAATAATTTATACAGATCTCAACGAAATCTAAAAGGATTCATAAAGTTAATGAAATCTATGATTAATTGTTTAAATGATTTTAATTTTAAAATGTTTCAATATTTTTTCATTGTTTTAGTAATAGAAATTAACATGAACGCTGAGTGATTAGCATTTTTTTGTTGTTCTTGTTGTATATTACGTTAAATTAGTACGAAGTGGGGGGTTTACTATTATACAGTAGCTCAAAAAAGTATCCGAACACTATGGTTGATTGCAGAATTCAGAAAAAATATCTGGCAACGATTTTTATGGACATTAGTGATTTGGCAACCTTCGTGTACGTACACGTACACGAAGACGTTGACCCCCCCCCCCCAACCTTCTCTGAGCCGTCGGGGTCCTTGTGACCGGGCCATTTACTCCATTGTGTGCAAAAAAAGTGCCTATCAGAGGAAAAACAAGCCAGTACAGTCGTTCAAAAAAGTATCCAAACACTATGGTTGATTACAGAATTCAGAAAAAATATCTGGCAACGATTGTTTTAGAAATTAGTGATCTGGCAACCTTCGCGTCACGTGATTACAGAATTCAGGAAAAATATCTAGAGCGTGTACAGTTGCTGTACACGCTCCAGTTACCGTTCACAGCAAACTGGAGCGTGTACAGTTACTGCACACGCTCCAGTTTGCTGCGAACGGTAACTGCACCCGCTCAATATTTCCGTGAGTGAGCCCACACGATCTAGTATCAAAATAATATGACCACCTACAGTCGCTCAAAAAAGTATCTCAAAAAAGTAAACTCAAAAAAGTTTAGAAATTAGTGATCTGGCAACCTTCGTGTCACGTGATTACAGAATTCAGGAAAAATATCTAGAGCGTGTACAGTTGCTGTACACGCCCCAGTTACAGTTTGCTGTGAACGGTAACTGCACACGCTCAATATTTCCGTGAGTGAGCCCACACGATCTAGTATCAAAATAATATGACCACGTACAGTCGCTCAAAAAAGTATCTCAAAAAAGTAAACTCAAAAAAGTTTAGAAATTAGTGATCTGGCAACCTTCGTGTCACGTGATTACAGAATTCAGGAAAAATATCTAGAGCGTGTACAGTTGCTGTACACGCCCCAGTTACAGTTTGCTGTGAACGGTAACTGCACACGCTCAATATTTCCGTGAGTGAGCCCACACGATCTAGTATCAAAATAATATGACCACGTACAGTCGCTCAAAAAAGTATCTCAAAAAAGTAAACTCAAAAAAGTTTAGAAATTAGTGATCTGGCAACCTTCGTGTCACGTGATTACAGAATTCAGGAAAAATATCTAGAGCGTGTACAGTTGCTGTACACGCCCCAGTTACAGTTTGCTGTGAACGGTAACTGCACACGCTCAATATTTCCGTGAGTGAGCCCACACGATCTAGTATCAAAATAATATGACCACGTACAGTCGCTCAAAAAAGTAAACTCAAAAAAGTTTAGAAATTAGTGATCTGGCAACCTTCGTGTCACGTGACACGAAGGTTGCCAGATCACTAATTTCTAAAAAAATCGTTGCCAGATATTTTTTTCTGAATTCTGTAATCAATCATGGTGTTCGGATACTTTTTTGAGCGACTGTACATTCCAGTAGTCAATTTCCCTGTCTGCTGCCCTCTTTATCACGCCAATGGTGTTTCGGTTATTCTCTTGAACTTCAGACATATATTTATTTTTTGTTATCCTCACAAGAAACGAAAACACAAGTTGTTGCTTCTAATGGCCACTTGAAAGTTATGTGGCTGCACCCAGAGTTTCTGTTTCGTCAAGCAACACGTGCGATCCACCCCACCATCATTTACGGCAACGAATTGCTCCTGCCCACATCTATCGCATCCGTGGGCCATTATTAAGAACAAATTGCTTCTTTCCTTGCTCTGTGTGGGGCTCGGCTTCAGTAGCAAATCACGCCCACGATGATCGCGAGCCAGCCATATTGCACCTGCCGATCTTTCCAATCTTAGGCATTTTTATCCATCCTCAAAAAAACACTCGAGCAAAAGATGTAAATCAACTACACACACAGAACATTTCACTTTTAAGCGTTTGAAGGCGGAACCCTCTTTATCATCGTGTCTGGAATATTTATCAGGGGTTCGTAGATTGTTTTTGATTCAATGGGGTCGTTAATTCTGTTGTGTATTGTTTTTCTTTTTGTAACGGTGAATGATTTAAGATTTTTTTTCTATGGAGTGCGGTGCAAATGTTGGCATCTGCACTTCTTTTACAGCACGGATGGGGGGGGGGGAAATGTTTACGATATTGGAAACTGAAGAGTAAATGTGAATTTTTTTCTGTGGGGTTTAATCGCAATGCACGTGAACAACACTTCTTCGAAAACGCCTATTGCAATGAAACATATTGAAGTGTAATAGCTAAATTCATAGTTGAAAAAATATTAATAATTCATTTTATACTTAGAATAATAAAATAAGCAAAAAAAATGTAACTCTTCAGGCAGTCCACTTCATCACTACTTGAGAGTGGGGGCGGGGGTGGCTCAGTCGGTAGCGCGCCAGGCTCGTAATCTGTAGTTTCCCGTTCGAGTCCCAGCTGGGTCAGCGTTGAGATTTATCTCCGCAAAATTCCCCGCCCTGCCCACGGTCAGTAGGGGACACTGATGGGCTTGGAAAGGCCGCCGTCCGTCGGATGGGACTTTAAGCCGTGGCTCCGTGTGCGGGAGAGCTCCCTGTGCATGTTAAAGAACCCGCTGGATGGCCTTGACGGTAGGCTACCATCTGTCTCCCAACAGCTGTTCCAGTGGGTCCCCTCCCCCAACCTTCTCTGAGCCTTCGGGGTCCATGTGACCTGGCCATTTAGCCCATTGTGTGTAAAAAAGTGCCGCTCAGAGGTAAAACAACCCAACCCACTACTTGAGAGTGATAAAGAGCTTAGTATAATCCGCCATGGATAAGTCTGTGAGTACGAAACTCAGAAGAAAGAAAACAAACTTTACCAACGTACCAAGGCTTTGACATGAGAAAGGAAAGCCACGTTTAAAGTCCCATAGCTTCAAAAATAAAGTTGTTTTTATGGAAAAATAATCCTGGAGATAAATTGAAGACAATATTTACTTTCTCTAAACCTTGATTTTTAATAATGTTCGTTCCGTGTTAAATGAATTGTGGAGGGTGAAACATTTAACAGAAGACGCTATTCATAAAAAATTATCTTTAATGTTGATTAAAACACAAATATTAATTGTTACAGCAAACTGTTCGCTAAAATAATGGGGCGGGGGTGGCTCAGTGGGTAACGCGCCAGGTTCGTAGTATACAGGTTCTAGCCCCAACTGGGTCAGCGTTGAGATTTATCTTTGCAAAACTCCTCGCCCTGCCCATGGTCAGTAGGAGACATCGATGGGTTTGGCAAATGCCATCATCCGTCGGATGGGATGTTAAGCCGTGGTTTCGTGTGTGGGAGAGCCCTACCCTGTACACGTTAAAGAACACGCTGGATGGCCTTGATGGGAGGCTACCATCTGTCTCCTAATAGGGGATAATAATGTCCAGCAGGTCCCCTGACCCCAACAGTTTCTGAGTCCTCGGGGTTCTTGTGACGTGACAATTTAGCCCATTATGTGCAAAAATGTACCGCTCAAAGGTAAAACAATTCCAATTAAAAGAAATATTATTTTAAAAATTTGTGTAATGATTTAGTTTTTTCCCTAAAAACAAGCTTTTAGGATGAGTGTTACTAGTATTTGTTGTTAAATATTTAAGTTTCAGTAACTTTTTAAATATCAAGTAAATATTGTTGAAAATGGAGATTTAGGAAGATTTTCCCGAGATCTTTACTTGATAGCTAGTGACATTTCTCGTAAATTGTTGATTTTTAAAAATTAGGGAGCTTTGAATGTGATTTTCCATTCAAGTGACACGGACGTGTCCAATATTTTTGGAAATAAAGATATACGTTCATCGTTGGGGATTCGAACCCGGTCTCATTAGTTCTTACCAAGTAATTAGAGCGCTTGGCTGCTGATCAAAGGATCGGGGTTCAAGCCCGGAGTAAGGTATACATGTTCTCTTCTATGCTGTCTTTCTCCTGAGGTCTTGCCATTTTGAAAGAATTCTATGGCATAGCAATTCGATAGACTGCTGCTAAACCTGTGTGGCAAGCAACTGCTTGAGTGGTAATTTTTTCCCGTGATTCTAGTCAAGACAACTCAACCTCACACAAGAAAAATACACCTATCCCTCGATTTACACGGTACTCAGTTCACACAATTTTGGCTTTGCACGGTCAAAAAATGCAACCAGTTTCGATTTACACGGTACTGACTGAGATTTCCTTTCTATGTACGTCTCAGTCAGTACCGTGTAAATCGAAATTGGTTGCATTTTTTGACAGTGCAAAGTCAAAATTTTGTGAACTGAGTACCGTGTAAATCGAGGGATAGGTGTATTTTGAATTAAATATTATATTTATTTCTGAAAGAGACTCACAGATACCTGATTTCTGGAAAGATCTTAACCCCTTTAAACGAGTTTTTGTTTACAGAAGAAAAATTGTTTCGATTTGAATGTGCATTATTTATGACCAAAGGAACAATAATATACAAACACATTTTTTAACATTATTTCACTGAGATTCAGCATATACATTATAATATAGAAACCATTCCAAAAGTTCCAAAATTTTAGAAAGTAGTGAAAGGGAATATGAAAGAAAACAATTTTAATTTATATGTACTTTATCATGATACACACTGAATGACACCTATAAGATGCAGAAACACAGTTCTTGTGGTTTCCTATCAAATAAAGCAATCCATTTCTTGTGGTTTCCTGCGAAATGTAGCAAAACAGTTCTTGTGGTTTCTCGTGAAATACATCAAATCAGTTCTTGTGGTTTCCCGTGAAATATATCAAATCAGTTCTTGTGGTTTCCCGTGAAATGTAGCAAAACAGTTATTGTGGTTTCTCGTGAAATACATCAAATCAGTTCTTGTGGTTTCCAGTGAAATATATCAAATCAGTTCTTGTGGTTTCCCGTGAAATGTAGCAAAACAGTTCTTGTGGTTTCCAGTGAAATATAGCAAATCAGTTCTTGTGGTTTCTTGAAATGTAGCAAAACAGTTCTTGTGGTTTCCAGTGAAATATAGCAAATCAGTTCTTGTGGTTTCTAATGAAATGTAGCAAAACAGTTCTTGTGATTTCCAGTGAAATATAACAAATCAGTTCATGTGGTTTCTAATGAAATGTAGCAAAACAGTTCTTGTGGTTTCTTGAAATGTAGCAAAACAGTTCTTGTGGTTTCTAGTGAAATATAGTAAATCAGTTCTTGTGGTTTCTAATGAAATGTAGCAAAACAGTTCTTGTGGTTTCCAGTGAAATGTAGCAAATCAGTTCTTGTGGTTTCTAATGAAATGTAGCAAAACAGTTGTGATTTCCAGTGAAATATAGCAAATCAGTTCATGTGGTTTCTAATGAAATATAGCAAATCAGTTCTTGTGGTTTCTTGAAATGTAGCAAAGCAGTTCTTGTGGTTTCCAGTGAAATATAGTAAATCAGTTCTTGTGGTTTCTAATGAAATGTAGCAAAACAGTTCTTGTGGTTTCCAGTGAAATGTAGCAAATCAGTTCTTGTGGTTTCTAATGAAATGTAGCAAACAGTTGTGATTTCCAGTGAAATATAGCAAATCAGTTCATGTGGTTTCTAATGAAATATAGCAAATCAGTTCTTGTGGTTTCTTGAAATGTAGCAAAGCAGTTCTTGTGGTTTCCAGTGAAATATAGTAAATCAGTTCTTGTGGTTTCCAGTGAAATATAGCAAATCAGTTCTTGTGGTTTCTAATGAAATGTAGCAAAAGTGTTCTTGTGGTTTCCAGTGAAATATAGCAAATCAGTTCTTGTGGTTTCTTGAAATGTAGCAAAACAGTTCTTGTGGTTTCCAGTGAAATATAGCAAATCAGTTCTTCTGGTTTCTAGTGAAATGTAGCGAAACAGTTCTTGTGGTTTCCAATGAAATATAGCAAATCAGTTCTTGTGGTTTCTAATGAAATGCAGCAAAACAGTTCTTGTGGTTTCCAGTGAAATATAGCAAATCAGTTCTTGTGGTTTCTAATGAAATGTAGCAAAACAGTTCTTGTGGTTTCCAGTGAAATATAGCAAATCAGTTCTTGTGGTTTCCCGTGAAATGTAGCAAAACAGTTTCTTGTGGTTTCCAGTGAAATATAGCAAATCAGTTCTTGTGGTTTCCAGTGAAATATAGCAAATCAGTTCTTGTGGTTTCCAGTGAAATATAACAAATCAGTTCTTGTGGTTTCTTGAAATGTAGCAAAACAGTTCTTGTGGTTTCCAGTGAAATATAGCAAATCAGTTCTTGTGGTTTCCAGTGAAATGTAGCAAAACAGTTCTTGTGGTTTCCAGTGAAATATAGCAAATCAGTTCTTGTGGTTTCCAGTTAAATATAGCAAATCAGTTCTTGTGGTTTCTAATGAAATGTAACAAAACAGTTCTTGTGGTTTCCAGTGAAATATAGCAAAACTTTTCATGTCGCCTATCAGACACAATTGTCTTCAATCAGGCACATACCCAAGATTTAGTTTCAGAATCAGGCGCCCCCTCCTCCCCCCTCCTGGGTATATTCCTATTTTCAATGTTATTGTATGTAGTTTCTATTATATCTATAGATGGCACCAATTTCCATTCCATTCCTGTATACTAGAGACTGGTCTCCACTTCGCAACCATTCCAAAACCACAGGCACATCTTCCTGTGTTTAAAAAGAATTCTAAAAAAGTAATGTACATATTTTCAATGTTAATGTATGTAGTTTCTATTATATCTGTAGATGGCACCAAGTTCCATTCCATTCCTGTATACTAGAGACTGGTCTCCACTTCGCAACCATTTCAAAACCACAGGCACCTCTTCCTGTGTTTAAAAAGAATTCTAAAAAAGTAATGTACATTGTAATGTACACAGGATCTGAAGGGGTTAAGCAACATAAAAACATCTCCAGCAGCAACGGTAGCCTGATCAACTACAGTATAAGAGAAAGCAAACTAAAAAAAAAAGTCGAACGAAGAAACAAAGGCCGAATACGGATGGCGGAGGTCGAGTTATTGAAGGTCTCAGCAGCAGCAGTAATCTCTCTCCCAGTGTGTGGCAACAGAGAGGAGGTCTTTTCAACTGTCATTCATTCTCGATCTCTCTCCCTCTCACTGAAGACAGATAGCAATCGATGACGAAAAAAACCACAATTGTTGTTTTCTAGTTAGAAATCAAAAGTCCCGAGGCCAAACATATAGAAAGCAAATCCCACCGGATTTGAGGTGCCACAAAAATCGATAACGCTGTCAACGTATTATTGATCACAGGTCTCTGAAAGGTCCAGATGCTTTATATGGAGACAGAATTAACTGCGGCCGACAGCACTGACATGATATATAAGGGTGTTTGTCATAAATGACCTTTCTGAAACCGTCGTTTAAGACTGCCTCTTGCAATATTAAAGAGCTAAAGTCTTCTTCGGAATATATATATATGGATTTTAGAGATTGAAATCAATGCATTTACAAGGTGTTCCAAACTAATTTTACCGAACTTTTCCATTGGTGAACGAAGTTTAAATATGCTATGGAGTCGTTTTAACATTATAGGACATGAGTTGGGTTGTTTTACCCCTGGGCGGTCCTATATTGCACACAATGAGCTAAATGGACAGGTTAATTAGAGGTTTCTCCGGGTACTTTTTTGAGCGACTGTACATTTGTGTGGTGTATTGCGTATGATAAATCACGTGTAAGCTATATATAATTTACGAGTTTTGTGTCCTTAAATGTTAAGCAGAAACATGAAGAAACCAATTAGCTAACTGATAGATTAATCAATTATGCAAGTTATTATTATGCTATAGTCTAGAAATATTGAGTAAACGAGAAGCCACTAAATTCACACATTCTGTATCAGTTTACCAACGGAAGAAATTAGAGTTTGACATGAAAAAATTTGACCGGTGTCCTAAATGTTTAGTCTCTACACCAGGGGTTCTCAACGTAAGGTACGCGGTAAAATGTTTTGGGGTACAGTCGCTCAAAAAATATCCGAACACTGTGGTTGATTACAGAATTCAGAAAAAATATCTTGCAACGATTTTTCTGGCAACCTTCGTGTTACGTAACACGAAGGTTGCCAGATCACTAATTTCTGAAATAATCGTTGCAAGATATGTTTTCTGAATTCTGTAATCAACCATAGTGTTCGGATACTTTTCTGAGCGACTGTACGCCGTGAGAGCTCAAAAGTCGCTAGATCTAGTAACAAGGTCGCTAATTTGGCAACACTGCTGTGCAAAAATGTCATTTTTTTTGTGTTTATCGATATATGTAATTTATGAATACAAAATTTAAAGTTTATATATATGTTTTATTTTATTCCCATTGTTATACTATAACTATAGTTTTATCTATCTATTAAGGGGTACGCCAGTTACATACACATTTCCAGGGGGTACAGTCGCTCAAAAAAGTATCCGAACACTATGGTTGATTGCAAAAATTCAGAAAAAATATTTGGCTTTGATTTTTTTAGAAATTAGTCATCTGCCAACCTTCGTGTCACGTGACACGAGGGTTGCCATATCACTAATTTCTAAAAAAATCGTTGACAGATATTTTTTCTGAATTTTGTAATCAACCGTAGTGTTCGGATACTTTTTTGAGCTACTGTACTTGAAGCATAAAAGGTTCAGAACCATTGCTCTACACAATGGTGGAAATGGGTTGGGTTGGGTTGTTTTACCTCTGAGCGGCACTTTTTTGCTCACTATGGGCTAAATGGCCAGGTCACATGGACCCCGATGGCTCAGAGAAGGTTGGGGGAGGGGACCCACTGAAACAGCTGTTGGGAGACAGATGGTTGCCTCCCGTCAAGGCCATCCAGCGTGTTCTTTAACGTGCACAGGGTATGGCTCTCCCGCACACGGGGCCACGGCTTAACGTCCCATCCGACGGACGGCGGCCTTTCCAAGCCCATCTGTGTCCCCTACTGACCGTGGGCAGGGCAGGGAATTTTGCGGAGGTGGAAATGGGATGGGACGCGATAGGGCGACATTCCACTAGTTCCGAACATGAAAAAACTAAAGAAAAAAAATGCAGACAGGTCACTCTCTGCTTTGACCTTCTTCTTTGAGGGTTATTTTGGGTAAACGTTTTCATCTCTTGAGGGGGGTGGACATGCCATAGAATCGATGTGTTTTGTATTTTTAGTTCAAAACTCCCATTTCCAGCACTGTCTATACGTATATATATATATGATATTTTTATATTATAAAGTAATGCGAAATTATTCTCTTGCTTTCTAGTATCAAATAAATCACTTTTCATCACGTGTTGCGTAGACTCTTGAATTTAATGAGACTAAAAAACATTTTCCTGTTGAATGTTGCAAATAACTTAAATTAATTTACACCACTTTATTTATAAAAGTGGACTATGAGAGTTAAAAGGAATCTAATATCGCACAAGTGATAACACAAGCAACTTATACTCCAGAATAACTATTGTGATTACAGATGATTATTGACGAACTTATATAAAAGTGACAATGGAGTACAAGCACTAATATTGCAAGTATATATCTCAATACACATCATCGTCAACTAATTGGACTTAAAATCTTATCCTAACAAACCTATCTCGATTGCTGCATTACATAAGGAAATTTTTAGCCACTATTATTTGTATTTAGCACCAAAATTCCTTTCCCCTCTCCCATTCAACATGAAAAATAAAAAGAATTATCATTTGTTTTCTAAAGTTCTCAAGAACTGCATTTTGAAACTGGATGATGTGGAAACCTTTTTGCATTAAGCTACTAGAACTGTTTAGATGTAACATAGATATTATATCCTTTCTGACTTTCACACTTCTGGATTACTAGAAATGTTTTGTTTTGAGTTGTTTTCGTTTTTTGTGTATTATATTCACTGTGACGACTGATGGTTTCAATTTAGATTGTTTCTGTATGCAGATCTCACGAAGAAAAAAAATAGAAATGTATGCAGATCTCACTATTCTTGATCTTGTGAGACCTGAAAAATTTTTGTATGCTGTTAAACATTATCTGAAATAAAAAATTATATATCTATCTAAATACAGAATTCAGATAACACCGTTTCTCAGCGATTTTCTCTTATTAAACTTCTACCAAATTAACCTGACTTTATATGCACAATTACTTTTTACTGATGTTATCAGGTGCCTATCAAGGATTTTCTCTATCTTGGGGTTGGCGAACCTAAAATGTTTTTTCAAGAGTTTTCAAAAATGCTGCCATTTCACACACAGTAGAGTGGTCATGATTTTTGAATTGAAAGGGGAGGATAAATATATATTTGCCGTGCTAAAATATAATATATACCATGCTCCAATTTCGATACACTGGAAAACTGCTTTAGTATCTTTTAATTCAGTTTCAGTTAATACGACGGTTTCCCCAAACTTTGATCCGCGCTTTCGAATAGTTTTATATATATATTTTTTTATTTCTAGTTTTCACAATTTTAAGTGGGGTGCCGTAGCACCCTCTCCACTTACGCCTGACTACCAGTCTATACATTAGCAGAAAATCTCACTTTATATCAGGAGTTCTGATAAAATCGGAATTCTTTTCATTTTTTTTATTCTCGAAAACAAACCAAGCAAAAGACTTGTAAATGGGGTTCGAGGCTTCCATAAGTTGCTGCAAAGGATACAACACTTTAAAAAAAGGTCAAGAATCCCTTTCTAGATACAGCACTAGTACTAGAAAGTACGTTAACTCAATCTTATTGGCTTTAATACCTTTTCAACGACTTGTTCTCCTGGAACATTCGATTACCGAGTCTTCTCAAGTCTCAACAATGGCGAGTGTGCCGCCAGAACCACAACGCCGCCAAGTGGCGATAAAGTTTTGTTAACTCTGCCAGTAATGGCCTACTTGTAGCAACATTTAATTTGAACACTAAAGAACAATTCCAATATCTAAATCTAAACTATCTTGCCTTTCAGAATCCTCCCTACATGATGCTGAAGAAACCGGAAGAGAAAGCTCCTGGTAGGGAGCAATTCGAAGGCTTCTGTGTCGATCTTCTGCGCGAGATGTCTCGACTGCTTGGCTTTAGGTATGATCTCAGGCTTGTGAGAGACAGTGCTTATGGGACACAGAATGACTTAGGAGAATGGAACGGGATGGTTAGAGAGCTCGTTGACAGGGTATTGTATATATTTCTTATTATCCTTATCGTTGTTTGTTAGCGACTCGCAGTAGCAGAGCCGAAGTGGTACCGGGGTCACTATGAGACTGCGCAGTTGCCGCTTCGACAATTCTGTTCTTAGATTGTTCAAAGGCTGTTAGATTGCTCAGAGGTTGTTTGACAGTGTCTGATAATTCTGTGACCTACGAACTGTGAGAAATCTTGAAGATGCAACTGCGCTGTCTCATAGTCTCTCCAGTGCCACTCACTCTAAGTTACTTTTAGTGACTAGTTCTTAATGAGAAAATCAATTTTATTTTCAAGGACAGAGTGAATTTAAGGTTTCAACACTTCCAGATTCAGGAATAATTCCTTTGAAACAGTTGCCAAAGGTTATTTTGCTGATATCATTGATTCATTGATTTTATGTCTTATGTTACAATTATTACTATATCTAATAAAAAAGAAGTTATTGATCTATAAATTTTGAGATATAAACTTATGTGGGATTTTTCTCTAGAAAGTTGTTTTTTTTTAACTCAGCTGTTGCTTGCAAAATAATAGACTCTCTAATGTGAAAATCTTGATTTAAATTCTGATCAAAAGCTAAATGGGAACAAAAAATAAATAAACTAAAAATCACAGAAGTTTGTAATACTGGAAATAAATTGTTTTATTAGGAATTGCTTAGGAATTATTAATTAGGATTGTCATTGCATTAACCATTTTCTATTATTGTATAAATGTATTAGTAAACCTAAATTTGAATACTGTTCAGGGATGACTATTGATCCTGCAGATTTAATCGTCAATCATTGGAGTGTCAGAAAACATCTTCTGTTTCAAAATGTGGCTGATGTCCATTTCAGAGGCGAATGCCAAGCTATATTTTTACCATGGACAGCCAGGATCCCTACCTCAGCATCAATAACCCTGGAGTAATTAAAATATATTATGATGAAAAAATATCAGAAATTTGGTTCAGCATCATATAAACAGTAAATTTCCTCCTTTCATTTTATTCTATAATGATGGATCATCTGATCCTTCAACTAATGAATATCAGAAGCTTTTTACTCCTATAATGATAATTTTTAAGTTTCATATTTATTAATGTTACTAATATCATAACATCATAACTTTAGTCTATGAATGATACACTACTATGGGCATTATAATCTGAAGAAAAAAATTGTCATTTTTTGGGCTTGTGCTCCTAAAATATTTTTTAATAAAACAAAATTGTAAACATTCACAATATGCTTTGATTATTCAAGAAAGCTTGGAAATTTACACCAAAAGACAAACAATATTATTCTGCAATGGATTCCACGTCATGTTGCCTTGGAGTTCGAGCAATTTTTTAATGTTAAGGGCTTGAGCAAGCAGAGGTCTGACAGGAGCCTTTCAGTTTATATGCCACAGTAGGAGATCTGAGAGGATGGTAGGACCTCAGCAGAAAAACGACACACACATCCATGCCTAATCCGGGGCTCGAACCCAGGTCCCTTAGATCAGTAGCCAAGCGTGCTAACCACTCGGCCACGGGACGGCTCGAAGCATTAAAGGAACAAATTATAAAATTGGCTCAACATTTTTGAATACAATCAAATGGAAAATTAGAGTCATTCAAAAAGACAACTTGCAGCGATATTTTTCTTCTACTTTTCTACGAAATTCTGCTGTGAATTTATCGTAAATCCTAAACTTACAAATTTTTGTCACTTTCTCCTTGCCGAAACAAAAATACATCGTTAAAATAATTCAAATGAGAACTGGAGACTAATTTGAAAGTCCAACTTTTTAAAATGAAGAAAGCAGTAACAACTTTTGTGATAACTGAAATTTAAAAGAAACCCTATGTTATTGAACTGTCGAAAATTCAAGCCAGAAAGACAGGAACCTTTTAAAAAACTTAAAAAATATTGGAATTCAGGAAATCCACATGAACTCAATTTTAGAAAATTAAAAGAAAAACTTTAAAAATATGTTATAATTTAAATATTTGTTATTATTATTAACTTTTATTATTAAACATATAACTATATAATAATTTTATAATTATATATTTATAATTAATATATTATTATTTAACTTATTAATAATTATAATATATATATATTTATATAATAATTTTATAATTATATATTTATAATTAATGTATATTATTATTAAACTTTAAATATATGTTATAGATTACTTTTAAAACTATTAAAAAAATCTGATATATATATTATATATAATGGATTTTAATATTTGCTTATCTCTATAGTTCCTTAATCACATAGAGGGATTTAATTTTATTTCCTGGTTTTCTCAAGCAGAGGATTTGGATTGTAAATGAAACAGATGAAAATACAAAGGCATTTAAAATCCCTGACCAAGGGAATATTTTTCAAACGCGTAAGAATACTGAAAAAATAGTGATGCGTCATATAAAAACTAGTAGTGCTAATAAAGTCTGGCTAGATAGCAGCTTCCCAGATATCCTAACTCTCACTGATTTACTGATGCCCTAATTTCAAAACTATGATAGATAAAGCAAAAACAAAAATCGTGCTAGTCTTGCTGGTCATTACTAGTTTCCTATCGCTCTCATCATTATTATTCTCGCAGTATTATGTCGTCCGAAAGACATTCCCTTGATCATGGAAACGCGGAGGTTGGTTAAGTCAGTGTAAGCTTATATCTTGACATTTTCAAATTTTTTATTAAAACAAATTTTTAAAAACAATTCTGAGAGTTTCATAAGAGTATTCTAGTGATGAGCTTTCCATACATATATAGGTCGATAGTTTGGAAGAATATAATTGCTATAAATCAAATGGAAAACGAAATAGAGCAAGAAAAAATACTGTAAAAGACTCCACGTCTTTACTGCATTTTTACTGTAATGATGACACAAAATCTCATGTGTTTGCATGAGATTTTCTACATCATCAAACTGCAATAAAAAGTTTTTCCAATGCATTCAGAATGAATGGTAATTAGTAATAGTTTTGATGTTGTTCTTTGGGATTAAGTTGAGAAATTCTGGAGTTCACTACAAATAATAATGTCTGTATTTTTCTTCATGGATTACAGGGATTTTATATTCGTGTTCTTACTGAGCCTGCGTTTAGACATTTATGACTAAACTCTCAATAAAAAGTGCAAGGACGGATCTACATTTCAATCACCTGTAGGCACACTAGAGTTCGTGTATAGGATCTCTAGGTCAGTTTTTTAAAAGTAATTTTCAATAAAAACAAATAAATTTGTAATGTTTGTTTTGAGTAGTACGGGAAATATCTTGTCAACATAGTACTCGTGAATAGTTAGCTGGAAAACTGAGTTTCGCTTCTAATGGGATGCGAATTCCCGACCTTCTAATAATATACTGGGTGATCTGAACCCTGAACTATCGCCGATAGCTCATTTTCTTGCTTTTTGTCACAAATAGCTGAATCTGAATAATGAGTTAGCGGCGATAACTCAGTGGTCAGAGCACCTGAGATATTATCAGGAGGTCTTGAGGTCATATCCACTCGCTACGAAACTAGTTTTTTATCTTAATACTCCATATAAATTTGTTTTTTATTTATTTTGCAACCATAAGGAAAGTAAAAATACGATATAAATGGATGTGAGGTTTCAAAGAAAATAATACAATTTAAATGCACTTTTAAAACCGTATTCCATAAAAATTAATGTAATATTATATGCAATTTAAAATATTCAACATACAACAATGCTGGATCTACTCGGGGGGAGGGCAAGGGGCCGTCCCCCCATTTGAGAAGGCTAGTAAGGTTAAGGTAAGAAAAAAATTATTAAACTTGTGCATTTGTCACTAATTTTCAAGAAATGTTTATAGGCCTCTAAAACAGAGATTGGATTTTTTTCCCCTCTGAGCGACCCCTTTTTTACGCCCAATGGACTAAATGTCCAGGTCACAAGACTCCCAGGGCTCAGAGAGGGTTGGGGGGAGGGAACCCACTGAACATATATTTGGAGACAGATGGTAGCCTCCCGTCAAGGTCATCCAGTGTGTTCTTTAACGGTGCATAGGATATGGCTTTTCCGCACACGGCGCCATTGCTTTACGTCTCATCCGACGGGCGAAAGCTTTTCCAAGCCCATTGGTATCCACTATTCATCGAGGGTAAGGTGAGGGGTTTCGGAGATAAATCTCAATGCTGGCCAAGGTGGGACTCGAACCTGGAAAATTCATATTACGAGCCTGGAGGGTTACCGACCGCTGTAGAACGGAGGGGAAGATGTTACGCTGCTATAGAAATCCAATCTATTGGCCCTCCTCCAGCTTTTACTTTTCCTGCCTCGATTACGTCTTATCCCCCCCCCAAACCCCTCTTTATTTTCTTTTGTAAGTTCAGGCCTGGTATCTTCTACTTTGATACATCAGGCCTGTTCTACTTTGACAGGCTCCTGTCAGACCTCTGTGGCAAGCAGCTGCTTGAGGGGGTATTTATTTTATTTATTTTATACAATAACATTTAAAACTCGAAGTGTTCATTTTTAATTTTTTTTTACCTAACGTTTTGCTCTGTTAATGAACAAATTATATTCATACACTCCACATCCATTAAAAGTTCACTTTATATTATGAAGACAGAAAACGCATTTAACCAAGGATAATGAAAGTTTTTTCTTTACTCTCCTGAAAATTGAAAAGAATGCATTTTTTCCACTTTAATAAATAGAAATGTAACATCTGAATACTAGCTTCCCTAATCAAGCCATTATGCCTTATGGAAAATCCCGCCTTGAGTAAGGCCGGATTTTCTAGTAAGGCATTAAACCGTGGATCCTTCTATAGGAGAGCTAATTCACTGTGGGTGGCCTTGACGGAATTATGCTATCTGTCTTATAACAAATGAACAGAGATCCCCTTCTATCTGAGTCTTTATCCTAAATTCACAGGCGTCCGTAGAAATTTATCCAGGATTGGACACAAATCTTTAAAAGAGGGCCTTCGGATTTTTTTTTTTGTGATTGGGCTTTTATTCTTAGAATACCTTTAATCATATCTATTGTCGTTTTTATTAAATGTATTATTCTAATAACTGTACCTTGAAGTTTTCCTATAACATTTCAGCATTCGTTTCCACATTTTCACATTTCCAGATTTCCATGGGGGAAAAACGTGTGCCCCCTGCTTACGGCCATGCCTCAGGATACTTGTGATCTAACCATTTCGCCTGTTGTATACAAAATAATGACACTCAGGAATAAACAACACAACCACACGTTACTACTCACTGCGTGTGTTATGTCTGAAACTTTGAATATTATAGATATTTAAAAATTATTTCTAACGCAGGTATTAATGCATAGTTATTTTTTTAACTTCTTATTATTGAGAATTTTAATTTTTTTTTCTAGGAGAATACATTATAAATCTTCCTAAGACATTAATAATAATAAACGAAGTTAAAGTCTCACTACTATTAAACAAATAATTTGAAAATGATCGTCCTAATGTTGAACACTTCAAAAGCAACTCAAACCATTGACTTAACTCTTAATACATATTCCAGTGAGTTTGTAAATAACAATGATATTATATTAATGATTATGAACATAAATTTCGTGTTTTGATTGAAATGAAATAAATCCTATCCTTTAACGTTATCTTCATTTATAATTGGTTTAACCTTTATACTTCTTATAATAGCAAATGTTTCAGACTGCACATCTTAAGAGAGCTAACCTTTTAGTTGCACGCTAAGATAACGAGCTCAGACGTAATTGGTGGTCCCATTAGAAGGAGAGGCAGCAATTATCTTAGTGGCTGTTAGCCAGGATGGGTGGCATTCCTCTGGCACTTGGATCAGAAAGTCTCAACTTACGGGAAAGGTTTTCTTCCAGTTTTTACGTCCATGGCGTAACTCTTACAATATCCGTTAGTTTATTTTTTCAATAAAAAAAGAATTTTTTTTGTTTGCTTGTGAAAATGTTTCGTAGTTTGTCAGATTTTGGAGCAAGTTCTAATAGATAAGGATGCAACAGTTAAATGTTCCAGTTCACTCTACTATGTGGGAAATGAATGAATGCAGAAAGAGCCTTAACGAGGAGTGTATTTCTTAAGTGGCTGATTAAAGTGAACATCGTTCTATTGCAACCTGAGTTGTATTTTGAGATTAACAAACTACTGAAGTCTGTATTTGATGACAAACATAGATATCACATAATTTTTCGTTTTCTTTGAAAACTAGAATGTACACGTGTGGTGGCCAAATTGGGGACAGGCTGTTTAGCACACTTTCTTTCAGAAGTATTTTGTTAATCAAGAATCACATTTGCATTTAGGGTTGGGTTGCTTTACCTCTAAGAGGCACTTTTCTTGCCCACAATGGGTTAAATGGTCGGGTCACGAGTACCACAAGGCTTCACAGTTAGTTAAGAAAGACGACCCACTGGACAGCTGTTAGGAGACAGATGGTAGCCCCCAGTTAAGGCCATCCACCTTGTTCTTTAGCGTGCACAGAGTATGGCTCTTCCCCACACGGTGCCACGGCTTTATGTTACATCCGATGGACGGCGGCCTTTTCAAGCTCATCGGTGTCACCTACTGACAGAGGGAAGGGCGACGAGTTTTGTGGAGATAAATCTCACCGCTGGCTCTGGTGGGACTCGAACCTGGGAACTGCAGATTACTAGCCTGACCCTCCATCGACTGAGCTATCCGTGCCCTATGGCGTTTCAGTGTGTTCTCACTAACTTTGAAATAAACTTTTTATGGAAAAATATCACAAATAGTAATTAAAGATTTCACTCAAATATCTTTAAATCTTGGGGCGTTGGTGGCTCAGTCGGTAGCGTTCCACGCTCGTAATTTGTAGTTCCCAGGTTCGAGTCCCAGCTGGGTCAGCGTTGCGATTTATCTCCGCAAAATTCCCCGCCCTGCCCACGGTCAGTAGGGGACACCGATGGGCTTGGAAAGGCCGCCGTCCGTCGGATGGGACGTTAAGCCGTGGGTCTGTATGCGGGAGAGCCATACCCTGTGCACGTTAAAGAACACGCTGGATGGCCTTGACGGTAGGCTACCATCTGTCTCCCAACAGCTGTTCCAGTGGGTCCCCTCCCCCAACCTTCACTGAGCCTTCGGGTCAATGTGACCTGGCCATTTAGCCCGTGGTGTGCAAAAAAGTGCCGCTCAGAGGTAAAACAATCCAACCTTTAAATCTTGAAATTCTGCAGTGTTTATTTAATATTTAAAAAGTAATGGACACTAGAACACTTAACAGCAGAAACGTCTGTTAATATTACATCCTGGATACTTCTTTTTAATTATGGAAAATGAATCATTACCGAAACATCTAAAATTGTATTTATTCTAGTATATGATTTGTTAGAGCCGTAATTATTTACTTTTTAATTAACTTTCGAGATAAATTCTTACGACTAATAATGCTATTGTTAAATGGTTCATCGTCCATAAATTTTTAAATATTAAACGAATATTTGAAAAACTTGAGATTTAGAGAGATTTATGTAAGATCGTTAATATAATCAACCATAGCAGTTTTTTTTTTTCGTGAGAAAATTGTGTTAAAAGACGGAAAACCTTGAAAGTCCATTGATGTGACATGGAAGCGTAGCAATACTTTTGGTGATCTAGTGTACATTTACTCCCTTCTTCTCTGACATGTCATTTGAAAACATTCCTTTGCCGGAGATTCTCCTCAGTGTCCTTCTTTCAGTCTCCAAAGTTTAATCCGTCGCTGTTTTCTGTCAGCACCAGAGCTGACTCTACTTCCGACTTACTGGAAGATGAAATGCATTCTCAGGAAAAAAAAAAGATTTTCCTGCGAGTTTTTTACTTCTTTTTTTTTGCTTTCTCGTTTCTTCTGGCAGGCGGAAGAGAGCAATATTTACTTAGAGATGTCTTTTTTTTTCAGACACTTTTCTCCAAACTTGCATTTTTCCTTTGCATGTATTTATTTAAATTGTTCTCATAGGGAGATCCAGCGATAAAGACTGATGATGCACCTTTAGATGTTTTCAGAGTGATAGCGTGTCAGACAAGCTAGAAATGTTTGCTGAATTTACCCGAATGTAAAAGGAATTCCTTCAAATGAACGAGGCTTTACAAAAGTGGATTTGTTATATGTGCTATACAGAGGATAGAGATACCGTAAAAGCTACCCCTGGTTTGTGCAAGTATCCTAGAAGCAATTACTAGTTTACATAGTAATCCTAGAAACTACTACTTATTCAAGAATCGTAGAAGAATCTATATATATTGTATATATCGTATATATAGAATCTACCTTATACAGGAAACTTAGCAGCTGCTCCTAATTTATACAAGAATCCTAGAAGCTACCCCTAGCTTATATTGTAATGCTAAAAGTTTTTTCTAGATTTTCAGGAACCGCAGAAGCTACTCGTATCTTATGCAGTAATTCTAAAAGCAACTGTAATTTATATAAGAATCTTATTATATATTAGAAACTATTTCAGCTTATATAAGAATCCTAGAAGCTGCTCTTAGATTTTCTAGGAATCCTAGGAGCTACTCCTAGTTATACAGGAATTTTAAAACCTACTCCTAGCTTATACAGGAAACCTAGAAGCTATGCCTAAGTTATACATATAGGAATCCCAGCAGATACTCAGCTTATAGAAGAATCTTAGAAGTTACTCCTAGCTTGTACAGGAATCTTAGCAGCTACTCTTAGCTTATAGACGAATCTTAGAATTACTCCTAGCTTGTACGCAAACCTAGAATGTACTTCTAGTTTATATAGGAATTCTAGTAGCTATTCCTAGCTTGTACAGCAAACCTAGAAGCTACTTCTAGTTTATATAGGGATCCTAAAAGCTACTCCTAGCTTATACAGAATTTCTCGTACATCTCCTATAGAAACTAAGTACATGTCTTACAAAAACTATTTACATGTCTCAGAAAAACTAGGTACATGTTCCACTGGAAGTGGAGTAAGGCTCTCTGACTTCTGCCTCCGTTAAAACTCACACAGCCTTCTGAAACAGTAGTTAGCTTTGCAATTTTTAATTTTTCACTCAGTTTAGATGAGTTATTTTTATTTGTGCCTGCATTCGATAATTCCTGGAGGAAATACTCTTAAAAAATCTGCGAAGAGAATCAATATTTAAGATTAATTTACGACAATATCTCATAAGAGAATGCATGGATGATGATAACTATAATCGATTAAACCTACACAACTGGTAGAACTTACCGTAATACTTAATTACAAGTCTGTTACTTAGAGCAAGAAATTTGATTTGATTTTTCCCAAAATATTTGATTACTGTTATGCAGAATTAGACTAAAATTGAAAATTTGCAAATCGGCGTATAAAGAAAAAAAAAAGTTAGGAATAATATAGAGAAATTCCGAATTATCACCTTCATTGGGTTGGGGTACCTCTGAGCGGCACTTTTTTTGCACACCATGGGCTAAATGGCCAGGTCACATGGACCCCGAAGGCTCAGAGAAGGTTGGGGGAGGGGACCCACTGGAACAGCTGTTGGGAGACAGATGGTAGCCTCCCGTCAAGGCCATCCAGCGTGTTCTTTAACGTGCACAGAGTATGGCTCTCCCGCACACGGAGCCACGGCTTAACGTCCCATCCGACGGATGGCGGACTTTCCAAGCCCATCGGTGTCCCCTACTGACCGTGGGCAGGGCGGGGAATTTTTGCGGAGATAAATCTCAACGCTGACCCAGCTAGGACTCGAACCTGGGAACTTCAGATTACGAGCCTGGCGCACTACCTACTGAGCCACCCCCGCCCCCACCTTCATTGAGAGGCACATAGGAGAGTCATACACTTTCAATGGAATAACTGATGAAGTGGAGAAAGACGGGTGACATAAAAAATTAGGTATTGGTGTTTGTCTCTTCTGAGCGGATCTTTTTTGCATGAAGTGGCCTAAATTGCCAGGTCACAATGACAACTAAGGATTCAGAGCCGGGTATCCATTGAATGGCTGTTAGGAAACAGAAAAAAAACCCGTCAAGGCCATGTAGTCAGCCTCTTCTTTAACATGCCCAGGGTATGGATCTCCTGCACACTGGACCAAAGCTTAACGTTTTATCTGAAGGATTTCAGCTTTTCCAAGACCGTCGATGTATACTTTCTCACAAACGGTAAGTTGGGATTTAAGGGATAATGGGACTGAATCTGAGAACGTCAGATTACGAGCCCGATTCATTACCGGTTGAGTCAAACCCCACCTTTTTGTTATGGGGTTGACTAAAAGTTAAGACTTTGTTGTTGGGTTCTTTCACCTCTGAGCGGCACTTTTTTGCACATCATGGGCTAAATGGTTAGGTCACAAGGACCCCGAAGACTCAGAGAAGATTGGGAGACAGATGGTAGCCTCCCATCAAGGCCATCTAGCGTGTTCTTTTCGATGCACAGGGTATGGCTCTACTGCACACGGGCCACGGCTTAACGTTCCATTCGACGGATGGAGGCTTTCCCAAACCCATCAATCTCTACTGACCGTGGCAGGCCGGGGAGTTTTGGGGAGATAAATCTAAACGCTGGCCCAGCTGGGACTCGAACCTAGGAATTACAGATTACAAGCTGATGCGCTACCGACTGAGCCAACCCCGGCCCCTGGGATTGATGTAATTTAGTTTCACACAAAAGCTTTAAAATAACGTTGATAATGTAATAGACTTTGAGAAATGGTGAGAATTTTTTTCCGTTAAAGTACTTCTATTTTATGCGAAATTTTGATAGTTAACATTATAATTAAATGAGTTACTTTAAATCTGTGAAACGATACCGCTTTCTCGTCTTCGTTCTTACTGAAACAAGCTAAACAACAGGGATTTAAAGCCCAGAAGTAGAAAGGCGTGTTAAAAAGGTCACAACCCCCCCCCCTGGCAAATGTGAATAACTTCTTTCTCTTCTTCGTAATGCGGGTGAAAATTGGGCTCAGTGCCAAGTAGCGACGACCTTCGCAGCGCCAGAATTAATTCTGTTCGGCGGATTTTTCACAAGCACTTGACCTTTAAAGAAACAACAATTCGTAGTCAATGACGGCGACCAATGAACGAAGATTATCATCAGCAGCTTCAGATAATTGCCTCAGACATGAAACAAGAAGTGCAAATATATAGAATAATAACCTATAGCTTAGGTCAAATATCGATAGTATATAAATATTCGATTATAGTTCTTTTTTTACGACGGAAAATCGTAATAATAGATGATTCAGAATATGCAGATACTAATATTTCATTAGCCTGAGTTGGGCTGTTTTACCTCTGAGCGGCACGTTTTTTGCACACAATGGGCTAAATGGCCAGGTCACATGGACCCCGAAGGCTCAGAGAAGGTTGGGGGAGGGACCCACTGGAACAGCTGTTGGGAGACAGATGGTAGCCTCCCGTCAAGGCGATCCAGCGTGTTCTTTAACGTGCACAGAATATGGCTCTCCCATACACGGGGCCATGACTCAACGTCCCATCCGACGGACGGCGGCCTTTCCAAGCCCATTGGTGTCCCTTACTGACCGAGAATAGGGCGGGGAGTTTTGCGGAGATAAATCTCAACGCTGACCCAGCTGGGTCTCCAACCTGGGAACTACAGATTACGAGCCTGGCGCGCTACCGACTGAGCCACCCCGCCCCATTAGTATGCATTCGACGCAAAAAACGAATTTTGCACTTATTTCTTAAAATAAAGAAATTTGGGTAAGGGAACCCACTGGACAGCTGTTAGGAGACAGATGTATCCTCCAGTCAAGGCCATTCAGCATATTCTTTAACTTGCACAGGGTATGACACTCCTGTGGAGACCTCTTTGGTAAGCGTGCATTATCCTACACTCAGTGAACTATATCCTTTGTGCTTTATCAAATGCAAATGAACTGAAGCTCTGAAGGATTACTTAAGGAGGAGCGATCAGCTAAAGACTTCTCTTCACAGAAAGAGTCTTTTCTCAGCAAGGCACACAAGCGTTGATAAAAGTTGACTTTTTAACAAGCAAATGAATTTTTCATTGATTTGGATGAGAATTTTGGGTAACGCTAACTCTCTGGTGGGAAAGGATGCTAAATCATTTTTTTTACCGTGAAATGGTAGATGCTGGAGTTTATCATTACAATGATCTTCTTCCCATTTGCGTTGGATGTTCGGTGGGATGTGTTATGATTACTTTCCGGAATATTTTTTTTCGTTTTGAACGTCACACTTGTGGATTCCTTACTTTATAGATAAAATGTTTCTACCTAGATAAATTTAAAAAAATGTGTGGTGTTTTTTTTTCCCTTGCTAATACAGCAAATGACATGTGGAGTTGCTTTCGTAAATGAGAAAGCAGATGATATGGCATTTCATTTGAACATTTTCTTGCTAAGAATATATTTGCACAATTTTGTTGCAATGTAAAGAGGGCAAAACTGTCGTAGGATTTTTATATACAGGTATTAAACTAGTTGGCTCGCGAAAAATCTTCCGTCGTCAAAGTGGCTCGCGAAAAATCTTCCGTCGTCAAAGTGGCTCGCGAAAAATCTACAATCGTCAAAGTGACTCGCGAAAAACCTGCAAATTAATTAACCTATATGTGGTTCGCAGTTCTCTGTAAACAGAAAGTAGATATTACAGTATTGTCTTCATGTGTTAAATATGCGTTTGCAAAATTTTGCTGGAATGTCACTCATCATAATCCAACGTTATCCTAATAAACTGCTCATTAGAAAACCTTATTTATTAAGTTAACAATGGTTAATATACAATACTCTCTAACTTTGTGGTGCACAACAATTGACTTACCCCGAGCCAAGTGGATGATTGAAGACTTTTAGTGAGTCACTTTAACGATTGGAGATTTTTTCGCTAACTCTTTAACGAATATTGATTTTTCGCTAACTCTTTGACGAATATTGATTTTTCGCGAGTCACTTTGACGATTGTAGATTTTTCGCGTACCACTTTGACGATTGTAGATTTTTCGCGAGCCACTTTGACGATTGTAGTTTTTTTTGCGAGCCACTTTGACGATTGTAGATTTTTCGCGAGCCACTTTGACGATTGCAGGTTTTTCGCGAGTCACTTTGACGATTGTAGATTTTTTCACGAGCCACTTTGACGATTGTAGATTTTTCGCGAGCCACTTTGACGATTGTAGATTTTTCGCGTACCACTTTGACGATTGTAGATTTTTCGCGTACCACTTTGACGATTGTAGATTTTTCACGAGCAACTTTGACGATTGCAGGTTTTTTGCGAGTCACTTTGACGATTGTAGATTTTTCGCGTACCACTTTGACGATTGTAGATTTTTCGCGAGCCACTTTGACGATTGTAGATTTTTCGCGTACCACTTTGACGATTGCAGGTTTTTCGCGAGTCACTTTGACGATTGTAGATTTTTCGCGAGCCACTTTGACGACGGAAGATTTTTCGCGAGCCAACTAGTTTAATACCTGTATATAAAAAACGTAAAATTGCATATGATGGCCAAAATGTTACTAAAATGTTTTCATCGAATAATTTTAAAGAAAGTGTGTTTACACTTTAAGAGAAGAATTATTTATCAAATTCTTCATAAATATTAACAACACAATATTCGCAATAGAAAAGTTTGCGCTACAGAAATAGATCTTAGAAATGGCAGAATTCGCATTTAGAATGTATTAATTTTAAATATCTGCGTGTACAACGAAAAGTGCGGGAAATTTAAATAGTCATCGTGACCAACTTTAAATTGATCAAAGTGATATACTAAACTGACACTATCTGTACGTGCGAGTCACACTGACACTACCTGCCACGTGTGACTCACACGTTTTGGGAGTTTGCTAACATCCTTCTTTCCCCCACCTAGAAACATTCTAGAAACTCCAATGCATCTTACAGCAGAGTATGTTTCATATGGGATGTTAAGCAGTGGTTCCATATGCTGGAGAACCATACTCTATGCACGTTAAAGAACACACATGGTAGCCTTGATGGGAAACTTCATCTGTCTCCTAACAGCTGTCAAGTGAATTACCATTCCACATCCAGCTCTGAACTCTTGGGGTTCTTGTGAATTACCATTCCACATCCAGCTCTGAACTCTTGGGGTTCTTGTGAATTACCATTTAGATACTAGATGCGCGAAAGTGACAGTAAAATAACTCAACAAGCAGCTGACGACCTGTGATCATATTCAGAAACATTTACTCGAATTTGGAGGATATATTGGTGTATAATATCCAGAATGTAAAAATTTAAAGTTTTTTTGTTTAATATTAGTTGATTGCAAAAGTATTTAATGCATAGTAAAATAATTCATGGATTTATAGGAAATGTTGAGAGGCAATGAAGATTTGAAGACAGTGTGAGTTACTACCGAGCTTAGCGACCATAATCGTATAATTTGTCTAGAATGGAGATAGGTAACGTTGAGAAAAACTTCTCCAGGCGTTCACCAAATGAAACTTGTATTAAGCTCTACGGCAATTGTTATCTGCATGTGATAATCGTTGGCACGTAAGATTGTCAGGAAGACTCCAAGATATGCCACCCTGCAACTAAAAGCATTCTAGAAACACCAGTGCGTCTTAAACAGCAGAAAAATGATTGCAATGACTTCACCAACAGCAACAAATGCTAACAGTTGCAATCCAAATATTCCCGTTTTTGCTATCGATCATTTGCAAACAAATCTCCTTCCTTTGATAAGGCAAATGATGAGACACGTATTCACCGCACAAAGGAACTCAATTCAACGTAAGATACAGAGCGTAAGAAAGAGAATGAGATCGCGAAAACAAATTATAGCTTCTGTACGGATAAAAAAGGAAAGAAAAAAAAATCCAGTGGATGAAATAAAAACGTGGGAAATGATCCTGTGCGTTGAGAAATGAAAACCCTTCAATGCAATTCTCATTATCGTGTTCTTTATCTGTTTTTAAACATTTTTTTTCACTATTCGTTCATCATCATCATCCTCAAGCAGCCATGGGCTACGGAGGTCCAACCAGACCGTGCAATTTAGTTCTCCAAGCAAGTCTATCCTGAACTACATCTACTGCATCTGGCCACTGCACACCAATTCTAACAATGTCCTGTTTGACATTGTCTGTCCACCGCATCCTAGGTCTCCCATTCTTTCTGAGGCCTTTAGGCACACTGTTCATAACCCTATTCGCCAAACTATAATTATTCATACGTCATATATCTCTGGTAAAATCCTATAAATGGTAATATATAATTATTCATACGGGCATATAATCTCTGGTAAAATCCAACATTATATAATTATTCATACGGGGATATATCTCTGGTAAAATCCTCTGGTAAAATCCTAAATCATAAAACAATATCTCTGGTAAAATCCTTAGGAACCATGTCTTTCTCATAAACGATATTCAGAATTTCAGTCATCCAAGTAGTAACCGAAATATTCCTACCTCTAAGCATTTCGGTAGTAATTTCATCTACCCCTTGGGATTCATGTAGTTTAAGTTTAGAAACAGCCAAAATAACTTCAGATTGTGTTATAGGGCCAACATTAAAGACACCAATGCATCTATCATCATTGCAAACAATGGGAGTAGAACTAACTACATTGTTTAGAACATCACTAAATTGCTCAGCGCACCTAGCTATGACAGAATCCTCCCCTTCTATAACCTTACCTTGTTTATCCTTCAATCCTTGTATGCCTGTCCGTTTTCTACCACACAAAACATTAACTATCTGGTACAGCTCTCTGCTGTTGTGCTGTCTAACTGCTTCCTCGGCTTTGTCAGCCAAACCATCAAGCCAAAGATTCTTATCAGCAGCTAATTGATCCTTTACAAGTTTATTAAGGTCTCTGTAATGCTTTCTATTAGGACTAGTAGGGTATTGATTAAGGGCATTCCTGCAGTTCTTTCTTTCCGAAATAAGCTCAAGTGCCTTATCACTCAGATAATTTTGCCTCTTCTACTCCTTTTTTCCTAAAAGAGTACTGTTAGTGTCCAAAAAAGCCTGTTGAAGCTTTTTTGGACACTAACAAAAAACGTTAGTGACCAAAAAGTGACCAAAAAAGCCTACTTCTCCCATTCTCCTCAACCCATTCTTCCTCAATTCAGTAGTTTCCTCAACTTCAGTAGTAAGCATACCATGACTGTCATAATGACTAAGTAACCTATCATGGTAAGCTTTGGCTATAACTGGATCTTTCAGAGCTTCAGTATTGAAAGTAAATTTTTTAACCCTAGCACAACAGTTTTTAAGTTTAAGTAGCAAGACACTTTTAACAAGGTAATGGTCAGATCCAATTTCAGCTCCCGTATATGCCCTGGTATTCCTAACAGAACTAGCCCATTTGTTGTTAATTAATATGTAATCAATCATATTCTTATGCAGCCCATCAGGTGAAACCCATGTGTACTTATGTATGTCGCGGTGTTTGTAATAAGTGTTAGTTATTCTGAATTCATTGAGTTTACTTACCTGTAGGAGACGTTATCCATTGCCATTGCAGCTACCAATACCAAAAGGGCATATTACTCCTCCCCAAAAGTCAGAGTCAGTACCAACTTTGGAATTGAAGTCACCTACATCAAGGGTAATATTTCCTTTCTTGACAGAATTCAAACTATCCTGAAGTTGTCCGTAAAACCTATTCTTATCATCCTCATCGGCATCCTCAGTGGGGGTATAACAGCAGATAACATTCAAGTCTTTAACGCTTGTCTGAAATTTTGCTGTAAGAAACCTTTCATTAATGTATTCGTATCCTAGAAGAGCATCACTAACGTGTCTGCTGAGAAGCAGACCCACACCTTGGTGATGCTCATTGTCGTCCCTCCCTGAAAAGAGAAATTTAAGATTATTTTTAAGAATCTGACCTTTATCTGTCCATCTGGTCTCTTGCAAACCAAGAATATCTAAATTATAATGGTGGAATTCTTGTGTGAGGACATCAAGAGAAAAAGCTCTGTGCAGAGTCCTCACATTCCAACTACCTATGGAGAGAAAATGATTAATGGGATGTTTAAAGAAACATGTTTAATGAGAGAGGGAATGCCGACAATATCAAACAGCCTCCTAATCGCAGACATGGGGCAAAGACCCGTTCCCCCACTACTAAAGGCTGAAGCCATCTACACTGGAAGACTTCCTCCAATGTAGAATTTGACGATGCCAATAGAAGCAAAGAGTTCAGGTGCCTGCGATGACCTCTGCTCAGGATTATCCACCAGCTGATAAACATATCCTGTGAATCTATTCTCTTGGAGCTGTCAACCCACAAACAAACAGAAAACACAGCGGAAGATTTTCCCTCCACAGAAGCCCACCAGTGCAGCAAAATCAGGATCCATAATCAGGCTCAGAGTCATATATCTGTCCAGTCCAGTGGGTTTATATGGTCAGCACCAGGACCCTGTGTAGTTGACCACTCCTCAGCAGGGTAGAAAAAGAAGAAAAGTAGCCACAGTTGTCCAGATCAGTAGGCCACACTAATGTGGCAGCCCTCCCCTTCCGTTCACTTCCACAAGAGAGTATCTCTTTTGAAAGGTACTAACGGTCTGCACCACGAGAAGGTGGGGTCGGACATTAGGTGCTAGGCTTGGCCAGTTCTATGCATCATCACAGGGGATTGGTGCATAGCTCTCCTTCCAGTGACTACCTAGCTACCATTTACAGACCCACTCTTCGTTGGATACATTTAATTGCTTAATTCGCTAACCTCATTAATACTCTCTACACAAATCTGATGATCTCATTCAAGTTTAGGAAATTACTCTTTTCCTTTTATATGATTTTTCCTGGTTGTTTATATCCATTCCAAAATGCGAGCTTACTTCTGTTTCAAATAATGCATCCTTCTGAATAATTCGATGAGTTTTGTTCCAAGAGTTCAGCTTTTTTCAAAAATATTTTTGATCGTTTCGCCTATATCCACCGCCCTAGGTCTCTTTGTTTGCTAATTGTTTATTTCTCCCTAAGTATCTCATGCTGTTTAAATTGCATTGAAAAATTACCGACCATAACAAGCTGATTGTGGTTAAAATTGTCAGCCGACGGTATTCTTTCCCAAAGATAATTATTAGGTTTAATATTTCATAAAGGCAGTTCAGTCTGTCACTTTACAATTGAAATTTTTGTAATTTCAATCAGTCTATTCAGCGTCACTTCAACATGCCGCTTTATTATTATAATTTATCTCGTGTCAGGGGTTACAGTAAAGCCAATATACAGGTAGTGTTAGTTCAGTACATCGCTTTGCTCACATTTAAGATTTGACCGTCATCACCATCACTTCAATCTGCCAATTTTAACCATTTCATCCATTAACATCACTTAGTCCATTAATTTATTACCCTATTCTTCCTTCATTCATTAATTTATCACTTTACCCTTTCTTATTTCCTTAATTTATCACTTTGCTCTTTCTTCATTCATTAACTTATCAATTTACCTTTTCTTAATTCTTTAATTTATCACTTTACCTTTTCTTAATTCTTTAATTTATCACTTTACCTTTTCTTAATTTTTTAATTTATCACTTTGCTCTTTCTTAATTCTTTAATTTATCACTTTACCTGTTCTTAATTCTTTAATTTATCACTTTACCTTTTCTTAATTCTTTAATTTATCACTTTGTTCATTCATTAATTTATCACTTTACCCTTTCTTATTTCTTTAATTTATCACTTTGCTCTTTCTTCATTCATTAACTTATCAATTTACCTTTTCTTAATTCTTTAATTTATCACTTTACCTTTTCTTAATTCTTTAATTTATCACTTTACCTTTTCTTAATTCTTTAATTTATCACTTTGTTCATTCATTAATTTATCATTTTACCTTTTCTTATTTCTTTAATTTATCACTTTGCTCTTTCCTAATTCATTAATTTATCACTTTACCTTTTCTTAATTCTTTAATTTATCACTTTACCTTTTCTTAATTCTTTAATTTATCACTTTGCTCTTTCCTAATTCATTAATTTATCACTTTACCTTTTCTTAATTCTTTAATTTATCACTTTACCTTTTCTTAATTCTTTAATTTATCACTTTACCTTTTCTTAATTCTTTAATTTATCACTTTGTTCATTCATTAATTTATCACTTTACCCTTTCTTATTTCTTTAATTTATCATTTGCTCTTTCTTCATTCATTAATTTATCACTTTACCTTTTTGTTAATTCTTTAATTTATCACTTTACCTTTTCTTAATTCTTTAATTTATCACTTTACCTTTTCTTAATTCTTTAATTTATCACTTTGTTCATTCATTAATTTATCATTTTACCTTTTCTTAATTCTTTAATTTATCACTTTACCTTTTCTTATTTCTTTAATTTATCACTTTGTTCATTCATTAATTTATCACTTTACCTTTTCTTAATTCTTTAATTTATCACTTTACCTTTTCTTAATTATTTAATTTATCACTTTACCTTTTCTTAATTCTTTAATTTATCACTTTGTTCATTCATTAATTTATCATTTTACCTTTTCTTATTTCTTTAATTTATCACTTTGCTCTTTCCTAATTCATTAATTTATCACTTTACCTTTTCTTAATTCTTTAATTTATCACTTTACCTTTTCTTAATTCTTTAATTTATCACTTTGCTCTTTCCTAATTCATTAATTTATCACTTTACTTTTTCTTAATTCTTTAATTTATCACTTTACCTTTTCTTAATTCTTTAATTTATCACTTTGTTCATTCATTAATTTATCACTTTACCCTTTCTTATTTCTTTAATTTATCATTTTGCTCTTTCTTCGTTCATTAATTTATCACTTTACCTTTTTGTTAATTCTTTAATTTATCACTTTACCTTTTCTTAATTCTTTAATTTATCACTTTACCTTTTCTTAATTCTTTAATTTATCACTTTGTTCATTCATTAATTTATCATTTTACCTTTTCTTATTCCTTTAATTTATCACTTTGCTCTTTCTTCATTCATTAATTTATCACTTTACCTTTCTTATTTCTTTAATTTATCACTTTGTTCATTCATTAATTTATCACTTTACCTTTTCTTAATTCTTTAATTTATCACTTTGCTCTTTCCTAATTCATTAATTTATCACTTTACCTTTTCTTAATTCTTTAATTTATCACTTTACCTTTTCTTAATTCTTTAATTTATCACTTTGTTCATTCATTAAATTATCACTTTACCCTTTCTTATTTCTTTAATTTATCATTTTGCTCTTTCTTCATTCATTAATTTATCACTTTACCTTTTTGTTAATTCTTTAATTTATCACTTTACCTTTTTTTAATTCTTTAATTTATCACTTTACCTTTTCTTAATTCTTTAATTTATCACTTTGTTCATTCATTAATTTATCACTTTACCCTTTCTTATTTCTTTAATTTATCACTTTACCTTTTCTTAATTCTTTAATTTATCACTTTACCTTTTCTTAATTCTTTAATTTATCACTTTGCTCTTTCTTAATTCTTTAATTTATCACTTTACCTTTTCTTATTTCTTTAATTTATCACTTTGCTCTTTCTTATTTCTTTAATTTATCACTTTACCTTTTTGTTAATTCTTTAATTTATCACTTTACCTTTTTTTAATTCTTTAATTTATCACTTTGCTCTTTCTTAATTCTTTAATTTATCACTTTACCTTTTCTTAATTCTTTAATTTATCACTTTACCTTTTCTTAATTCTTTAATTTATCACTTTGCTCTTTCTTAATTCTTTAATTTATCACTTTACCTTTTCTTAATTCTTTAATATATCACTTTACCTTTTCTTAATTCTTTAATTTATCACTTTGTTCATTCATTAATTTATCCTTTACCCTTTCTTATTTCTTTAATTTATAACTTTGCTCTTTCTTCATTCATTAATTTATCACTTTACCTTTTTGTTAATTCTTTAATTTATCACTTTACCTTTTTGTTAATTCTTTAATTTATCACTTTACCTTTTCTTAATTCTTTAATTTATCACACTACCTTTTCTTAATTCTTTAATTTATCACTTTGCTCTTTCTTAATTCTTTAATTTATCACTTTACCTTTTCTTAATTCTTTAATTTATCACTTTACCCTTTCTTATTTCTTTATTTTATCACTTTGGTCTTTCTTCATTCATTAATTTATCACTTTACCTTTTTGTTAATTCTTTAATTTATCACTTTACCTTTTTGTTAATTCTTTAATTTATCACTTTACCTTTTCTTAATTCTTTAATTTATCACTTTACCTTTTCTTATTTCTTTAATTTATCACTTTGTTCATTTATTAATTTATCACATTACTCTTTCTTCATTCATTACTTTTTAACTTACTCGTTTTCAATTACTTAATTTATCAACTTTCTCTTTTTTTATTCATTTATTTGTCACTTTATTCTTTCCTCATTCATTGATTATCATTTTAATCTTTCTTCATTCATTAAAATTGCATTTTAATCTTTCTTCATTCATTGATGTGCCATTTTAGTCTTTCCCCCATTCGTTATCATCTTACGTTTTCTTAATTCATCAAGCTATCATTTTATTCATTCATTAATTTATCATTTTACTCTTTCTTTAAAGACACCATTTTACTCTTTCTTCATTCATTATTATCAGTTAATCCTTTTTCTTTTTAAATAATTTATTATTTACATTTTCCTTATTCATGAATTCATCGCTTTACTGTTTCTTCATTCATTGATTTATCATTTTACTCTTTCTTCATCAATTGATTTATCATTTTAGTTCCACTTCACCAGCATATCCTTAATTTCAATATACCACATTATTGTGACTTCAGTTCATCAATTGGTCTTCATGTCAGTCAGTCAAATTACTTCTATTTTAAATTCATCAGTTTAATTTTAATTCTAACGACCATTTCACTCTCACTTCAGTCCGTCACTTACTTAGCTGTGAAATAAATCTTCCACTTATCGTTTACCATCTTTACCATTTTAACTGGGGCGGGTGTGGCTCAGTCGGTAGCGTTCCTGGCTCGTAATCTGTAGTTCCCAGGTTCGAGTCCCAGCTGGGTCAGCGTTGAGATTTATCTCCGCAAAATTCCCCGCCCTGTCCACGGTCAGTAGGGGACACCGATGGGCTTGGAAAAACCGCCGTCCGTCGAATGGGACGTTAAGCCGTGGCCCCGTGTGCGGGAGAGCCATACCCTGTGCACGTTAAAGAACAAGCTGGATGGTCTTGACTGGAAGCTACCATCTGTCTCCCAACAGCTGTTCCAGTGGGTCCCCTCCCCCAACCTTCTCTGAGCCTTCGGGGTCCTTGTGGCCTGGCCATTTAGCCCATGGTGTGTGCAAAAAAGTGCCGCTCAGAGGTAAAACAATACAATACAATACCATTTTATCACTTCACTTTACCACTTCTGAACTGCATGGAAGTGATATCTCAACGTATATCACCTTTCTTCATAAACCTAACTAAGCAAATGGGAAATCGCCACCGCCATAGTTTAACTGGTAGAGCAACTGGCGAGTAACCAGCAGATTTCGAGTCCAGGAAGTGTGTGCACTGAATTTTTAGCATTTGCTATCCTTAAAAGGGAACATTTGCAAGCTAGTTTTTTTATCTTATAAAACAAAAATGAAAATCTACAGACTGACGACGAAGCGTAAACAATAATACGGTTAAAAATATAAAAAATTTCAGTTTCCTCATTCTAGAAATGGTCAAGAACAATTCAGTTCCAGAGGCTTAGCTTAGTATTAACAGGAGAGACTATGAGACTGCGCAGTTGACGCTTAGATAGTTCTCATGCATCATAGATTGAATGATAGGTGATTGCGTGGCGATTGACTGTGATCTAGAACTGTTTAAGTACAAATTACGCAGTCTTATAGTCTCCCCAAATTAGGGTACATGTTATTGAACCTTTAGATTTGGTTGATTTACCTGTGAGCGGCAGTTGTTTGCATACAATGGGCTAAATAGCCAGGTCACAAGAACCCTGAAGGCTCAGAGAATGTTGGGGGAACGGAACCCATTGGAGAGCTGTTAGGAGACGAAGTGTATCCACCAGTCAAGGTCATTCAGTATGTTCTTTAACGTTCACAGGTTGTGACACTCCTGTAGAGGCCCGGATTAGAAAAAAATAAGAGGGTGGGGGGGGGGGGGCAAGAACACAATCGAGCCATAAAAATGCAAAAGGCGGGGACCAAAAGGCTGGATTTCCAATGCAATATAAAATATTACTCTCACTTAGCTGTGAATAAAATCTTCTATTTTTTTTATTGTTTGACCATTTCATTGATTTGTGCAACTATTAATAAAAGGAAAAATATTTTTGAATTGTAATATTCAATAGATTCTTTTTAATTTTATCCTAATAATGGATGAAAATCGTAATGAGTTGCTTTCTTTCAAATTTGAAATGTGACGAAAACTAAAGAGTGATCACTGCTGTAAGCATTTTTTTTTCTAGAGTTGTTTTTTCTTCGATATCTAGTAGATCGGAGTATCGAAATGAAGAACTGCAGATTACGAGTCTGGCGCGATACCGACTAAACTACCCCCGTCCCAGTTGAAAAGGAGTTTGGACAAGCACCGGATAAGGCTTGTAATGTCTTTCTGCTGAAGTCTCCCCTCCTCACAGAGTTCCCAGGTTCGAGTCCCAGCTGGGTCAGCGTTGAGATTTATCTCCGCAAAAATTCCCCGCCCTGCCCACGGTCAGTAGGGGACACCGATGGGCTTGGAAAGGCCGCTGTCCGTCGGATGGGACGTTAAGCCATGGTCCCGTGTGCGGGAGAACCATACCCTGTTCACGTTAAAGAACACGCTGGATGGCCTTGACGGGAGGCTACCATCTGTCTCCCAATAGCTGTTCCAGTGGGTCCCCTCCCCCAATCTTCTTTGAGCCTTCGGGGTCTATGTGACCTGGCCATTTAGCCCATGGTGTGAAAAACAGTGCCGCTCAGAGGTAAAACAACCCAACCCCTCCTTACAGATTTGCTGCATAGAGTATGAAATTAACAAGATCATGTAAGATCTCTGTGGTAAGGGCTTGAGGGATAATTTATTTTAATATTATATATGAAAAATAATAAATACTTCATTTTAAAATAGAAAAGAGTCCTAAAACTTTTTAAAGGTTGCAATCTACAAAAAGAAATATTTTTGAAAAAATAATGTCGCAATTATTTCGCAATATTTTTTCATGATTTTTTTAATTCAAAATTCTACTTTCATTACATCACGAAGATTTAAATTACTCTTACAAAGAGTTTTTCCTTTTACATTATTGTCCTTGTTCATCTTTTTCTGTGGCCGCCCATCCCTTTGTTTCTCTTTCGCTTACTTTGTCCTGCAAACAATTGAGAGAAATGCTTACGCTTCGTCAGCTTGGACTGTTGTCGCAACAATCGACGCTCAGTGCTGATTGGCCAATTGTTCGAAACAAGTGAAACGAAATGATTTCTGGAAAAGGAAAAAAAATGACGGAATGCGACAATGAATTCTTAATGAAATTCAAAGCATTGAAATTCCAAACTGTCCGTGCTAATCTAATCGGCATTTGCAAATTCAAGTTTCCAAAATATGGCTGAAACAGTTTTTTCCCCGAATATAATGAAATTAAAGTTAACCAATATTAGATTAAGGATTTTTCAATTATTATTTCCTTTTTTTTCTTTGTTCAGGCTTTGAATTTTCAGTTTTTTTTCCTTATCATAATGAGTTTTTGCAGCACATGTTTCGTTGCTTTATGAGCATTTTAGGTAAATTTAGCATGTATATTTCCCTTTTTCAATAAAAACATAAGTTATAATATGAAGAAAAATATGAACGCTGGTCCAAGTGGGACTCGAACCTGTGAACTGCAGATTACGAGCCTGGCGCGCTACCGACTGAGCCACCTCTGCCCTTGTTGCAAAAGAGAATCTACTGAAAAGCTGTAAGGGTGCAGATGGTTGACTCCTGTCAAAGTCATCCAGTGTGTTCTTTAATGTGCACAGAGTATGATTTTCTAGCACACAGGCGTTTTCGTGGACAAACGGTTTCCCCTTTCTGACAGAGAACAGCTTGGGTTGTTTTACCTCTGAGCGGCACTTTTTTGCACACCATGGGCGAAATGGCCAGGTCACATAGACCCCGAAGGCTCAGAGAAGGTTGGGGGAGGGGACTCACTGGAACAGCTGTTGAGAGACAGATGGTAGCCTCCCGTCTAGCCCATCCAGCGTGTTCTTTAACGTGCACAGGGTATGTCTCTCCCACACACGGGGCCACGGCTTAACGTCCCATCCGACGGACGACGGCCTTTCCAAACCCATCGGTGTCCCCTACTGACCTTAAGCAGGGCGGGGAATTTTGCGGAGATAAATCTCAACGCTGACCCAACTGGGACTCGAACCTGGGAACTACAGATTACGAGCCTGGCGCGCTACCGACCGAGCCCCCCCCCCCCCCGCCCCCAGCAGAGTGAGGATTAGTGGAGATGGACAATGGCAGTATAATACGTCTTTCCGACGATCTGAAGTGGCCGCTCAACAGAAAGAAATCCATTATCTGAGATTCGAACCAGTATCTCTTAGATCAGCGGTCGCCCACATTGTTTATTAACTATGTTTAAGATTTTTTGCCACAGTTTTGAGGATTTTTTTTCTACTTGCTGTAATGAAGAAGTCAAGACGATTAACAAAAATATTCTCCAGAGTAAACTTTTCTAAATATTTTTCACACAAAATCATTTCATCCTCTTTATTATTATGTTTGTCATCTCTATTAATATCTCACACATAAATGAGAAATAATTTCCGGAATATTTTACTTCAGTATCATTTCCAAAACACTCTGTTTTTCACTTATGTTTCCCTATACGTTTCCATTAAGATAGCGATATTATTTGTTTTTGGATCCATTCGTCTTGATAGAACATCCTCCTATTTTTTTCCCTTCTCAGTCTGTTCATCCCAGATGCTCTTGAAGGATGCGTCACCAGTAAGTGGGACTGAGAGCAGCTGTTAGCATCTTTCATGACGCCCCTGATTGCTGGACGAGAGCAGTCGGTAAACGTGCTCTCAATACAACACAGAAGGGAATGATTTCCTTTGGGTTGCCTCTTCAGTTTAGAGACAGAAGGAGAAACCGGCATCAGGATCACGCAAATCGAGAATCCTTCACGAAAGGGTTCGCTGAGCTCTGACTGATAGATGCGTAATGTTTTTCTTTAGCGTTAGACTCTAAGTTATGACGGATAGATGCGTAATGATTTTTGTTTTATCTATTTACTTCCTTTCTGTTGTTCTCTTTTTGTGTGCCACGCGATCGTTCTCGCATCGTAAATCAACTAAACCTTTCTCAAGCTTTGCTACATTTGGTCTAGGTAATATTTATCTCTTTATTAAATGTTATATTTATATGTATATTTACATGTATATATTTAATATTATGTATATCGTTAAACAATTTGCGTAACACGCGACTGATTCTTTAATGTAAGTGGGGGGGGGGATTGGATATTAGTGGAGTCAGATAGGACTGTAACTGCTGATTATGAGCCGGGATTGGGTTGTTTTACCTCTGAGCGGCACTTTCATGCACATCATCATCATTATCCTCAAGCAGCCATGGGCTACGGAGGTCCAACCAGACCGCGCAGTTTAATTCTCCAAGCAAGTCTATCCTGAGCTACATCTGCAGCATCCGGCCACTGCACACCAATTCTAACAAGGTCATGTTTGACATTGTCTGCCCACCGCATCCTAGGTCTCCCCCTGCTTCTGAGGCCTCTAGGCACACTATTCATAACCCTATTCGCCAATCTATAATTATCCATACGGGCAACATGACCAAACCAACGGAGTCTCTCTCTGCACAATATGCTGCTTAAAGGAGGTTGGAAACTCCTTTGCCTAACCTCATCATTAGTTACAAAGTTAAACCACCTAATATCCAAGATACTACGTAAGCATCTAGAATCAAAAGCATCTAGTTTCCTGTTATCTTGTTTACACAGCGTCCAAGTTTCACTACAATAACTAACCCTAGAAAGAACCAAACTATTATACAGTCTAATTTTAGTCTTTAGATGTATACGCCTATTTCTCCACACTCTCCATAGATTCTTAAAAGTCCCGGCAGCAATCCCTATTCGTCTGTTAATCTCATGCCGCACATCACCATTATCTGTTACATAGCTCCCAAGATAATTAAACTGTGACACCTGCTCAAGACTGCAACCATTCAGATTAACTGAATCACAGCCTGCCTGACCAATTTTCATCACTTTAGTTTTCTCTCTGTTTATAACCAAACCTACTCTACTACCAGTCTCATAAACAGCTCGAATGAAAGAGTTCATCTCATCAACATCATTTGTCAAAAGGGCTAAATCATCAGCAAAATCTAAATCAGAAATTTTCATATCTCCAGCCCATTTAAGGCCAAAATCTTTCCCTTGAAGTGAATTTCGCAAAACATAATCAATAACCAAACTAAAGAGAAAAGCAGACAAAATGCACCCTTGTCGAACACCAGAAGTAATGCTAAACCAATTGCTACAAGCCTTACCAACTCTCACACACGACTCAGTGTTATTATAGAGAGTTTTCATTATGTTAACTAACTTGTGTGGTATACCATATGATTTCACAATCAACCACAAATTATGACGATCAACAGAGTCGAAAGCCTTTTTGAAATCAACAAAGCTAGCAACCAAAGGTTTCTGAAACTCTAAACATTTCTCAAGAATCTGCCTAAATGAAAATATCTGATCCACACATCCCCTACCACTTCTGAATCCACATTGCTCATCACGCAATTGCCTGTCAACCAGATTCTTAATTCTATTAAGAACAATCATGGAAAGAACTTCACCCGGAACAGAGAGTAGGCTGATACCCCTATAGTTATCACAAGAACTGCGATCACCTTTTTTGAAAATAGGGATAATAATAGCTGTGGTAAAATATTTAGGAACCATGGCTTTATCATAAAAGATATTCAGAATTTCAGTCATCCAAGTGGTAACCGAAACATTCCCAGCTCTGAGCATTTCTGTAGTAATATCATCTACCCCTGGGGATTTATGAAGTTTAAGTTTAGAAACAGCCGAAATAACTTCAGATTGTGTTATAGGGCCAACATCAAAGCCACCAATGCATTTATCATCATTGCAAACAATGGGAGTAGAACTAACTACATTGTTTAGAACATCACTGAAATGCTCAGCCCACCTAGCCATGACAGAATCCTCCCTTTCTATAACCTTACCTTGTTTATCCTGCAATCCTTGTATGCCTGTCCGTTTTCTACCACATAAAACATTAACTATCTGGTACAGCTCTCTGCTGTTGTGCTGTCTAACTGCTTCCTCGGCTTTGTCAGCCAAACCATCAAGCCAAAGATTCTTATCAGCAGCTAACTGATCTTTTACACGTTTATTAAGTTCTCTGTAATGCTTTCTATTAGGACTAGTAGGGTATTGATTAAGGACATTCCTGCAGTTCTTTCTTTCCGAAATAAGCTCAAGTGCCTTATCACTTAAATAATTCTGTCTCCTCTGCTCCTTTTTTCCTAAAAGAGTACTGTTAGTGTCCAAAAAAGCCTGTTTAAAATGATCCCATTCTTCCTCAACTTCAGTAGTAAGCATACCATGACTGTCATAATGACTAAGTAACCTATCATGGTAAGCTTTGGCTATAACTGGGTCTTTCAGAGCTTCAGCATTAAAGGTAATTTTTTTAAATTTAGCACAACACTTTTTAAGTTTAAGTTGCAAGACACTTTTAACAAGGTAATGGTCAGATCCAATTTCAGCTCCCGTATATGCCCTGGTATTTCTAACAGAACTAGTCCATTTGCTGTTAATTAATATATAATCAATCATATTCCTATGCAGCCCATCAGATGAAACCCATGTGTATTTATGTATGTCGTGGTGTTTGTAATACGTGTTAGTTATTCTGAAACCATTGAGTTTACTTACCTGTAGGAGACGTTGCCCATTGCCATTGCAGCTACCAATACCAAAAGGGCCTATCACCCCTTCCCAACGTCACGTTGCCCTCCCCAACGAGACGTTGCCCACCCCCAAAGGTCAGAGTCAGTACCAACTTTGGCATTGAAGTCACCTAAAACAAGGGTAATATCTTCTTTCTTGACAGAATTCAAAATATCCTGAAGTTGTTCATAAAACCTATCCTTCTCATCCTCATTGGCATCCTCAGTGGGGGCATAACATTAGATGACATTCAAGTCTTTAATGCTTGTCAGAAATTTTGCTGTAAGAAACCTTTCATTAATGCACTCATATCCTAGAAGAGCATTACTAGCATGTCTGCTGAGCAGCAGACCCATGCCTTGGTGATGCTTTCCATCCTCCCTCCCTGTAAAGAGAAATTTAAAGTTATTTTTAAGTATCTCACCTTTACCTGTCCATCTGGTCTCTTGCAAGTCTATAATATCTAGGTTATAGCGCTGGAATTCCTGCGTGAGGTCATCAAGAGAATAATCTCTATGTAATGTCCTCACGTTCCACGTTCCTGCAGAGAGAAAATGATTAGTAGGATTTTTAAAGATTGAGATTGGTAGGGCCAACAATATCAAACAGCCCCCTGATCGCAGGCATGGGGCAAAGACCTGTTCCTCCTCCGCTAAAGGCTGAAGTCACCGATGCTGGTAGGAACTTCAGGCACCACCTTTTCAAGTGGATTTTTTCAAGAGCCATATGGCCTGCCTGAGACGCATTACTCCAGTTTAGGCTTGACGATGCCCAACTAGCTAAGTAAGGTTCAGGTACCTGCGATGGCCTCTGATTAGGATTATCCACCAGCTGATATAAGGTATCCCATGCCTCTGTTCACTTAGGGCTGGCAATCCAGAAGCAAACAGAAAACACAGCAACAGATTCTCCCTCAACAGAGGCCCACCAGTGCAGCAAGTCCAGGATCAATAATCAAGCTCAAATCCATAAACAAGTCCAGTTCAGTAGGTATAAATGGTCAACACCAGGACCCTGTGAAGTTGACCACTCCTCAGCAAGGTTGAAAAAAAAGAAAAAAGTGGCCATAAATGACCAGATCAGTAGGCCATACTGAACTGGCAGCCCTCCCCTTCCGTTTCCTTCCAAAACAGAATATCTCTTTTGAAAGGTATTAACGGCCTGCACCACGAGAAGGCGGGATCGGACATTAGGTGCTAGACCTGGCCGGTTCTGTGCATCATCACTAGGGATTGGTACACTGCTCTCCTTCCAGTTTACACCTAGCTACCATTTACACAGTGAGCTAAATGGCCAAGTCACAAGGACCCCGAGTGCTCAGGGAAGGTTGGGGGAGTAAACCCACTAGAAAGCTGTTGGGAGACAGATAGTAGCCTCCCGTCAAGGCCATTCAGCGTGTTCTTTAACATGCATAGGGCATGGCTCTCCCGCACACGGCGCCACGGCTTAACGTCCCATCCAACGGACGACGACCTTTCCAAGCCCATCGGTATCCCCTACTGACTGAGGGCAGGGCGAGAAGTAATCCGGAGATAAATCTCGACCCTATCCCAAGCGGGACTCGAACTTGGGAACTGCAGATTACGAGCCTGGGTCGTTACCGACTGATCCAACCCCCGCCCCAAAGAATCAGGGGTGACTGGTTATATAAACTTTTGGAACTAGTGTAATTCTTTGAAGAATTATATTGTGTAAATATTTAGTAGTGTTTTTGAATAAATATTTAAAATGGAAAACTGATGTAAATAAATTAACACAAAGACTAGGGTATTATAATATTATGCAGCTGTTTTCTGTAGTCTTAGTCTTATTTAGTATTATTATATTTATTATAGATTAATATTGCTTTAAATTAAAATTAAATACTATTAAGCAACCTTTGCCATAAATTGCAATTACAGCAACTGAAACCTGGCGAGTACTTTGATACTCCTTGATTTCTACAGGAGCTTTATAATTTTTATTTTTAATTTCTAGTAAACCGAGGTTTCAATTTCATTGCATTATTTTGTGTTTCTATGAAATTGGGGTTTCAATTTCCTTGTATTAATAATTTGTGTTTTGGTATTTTCTTATTATTAAAGTTTATTGTTATATTACCCAGAATCAAATTTCTTTCTAGAGTATAAATCAACTAAACTCTTGTTAATATATTATTTTTGAAATTGAAAAAACGAAACAAAAAAAAACACGTTATTACGAGTTTTATTAAAACAAATTAATAATTCATCCTAACAGGAAGCAGATTTGGCTGTGGCAGATTTTACGATTACTTACGAACGAGAGGAAGTAGTGGATTTCACCATGCCGTTCATGAATTTGGGGATCAGCATCTTGTTCCGTCGACCAATCAGAAAAGTCCCGAAGCTCTTCTGGTTCCTACGACCGCTCTCCCTTGAGGTTTGGATGTACATGGCGACAGCCTATCTTGGGGTCAGCATGCTTCTCTTCGTTGTTGCCCGCTTCAGTCCTTACGAATGGGCAACGCCACATCCTTGTGAAACAGAACCCATTGGACTCAAGAATCAGTTCAGCATCCAGAACAGTTTGTGGTTTACCATTGGTTCCCTCATGAGGCAGGGGTCAGAGTTAACTCCCAGGTAATTGATTGCCATGGCTTTGATTTCTGGATATATGTATGCTTCATTTGAGTGTTCATCATTCGCTAATATTTAGATCTAATTTCTGTTTCTTAAAAAAAAAAATACCGCCCTCAAGCAGCTGCTTGCCACAGAGGTCTGCCAGGAACCTGACAGTTTATATACCATAGTAGGAAGTCTGTGAGGATGGCAGGACCTCAGCAGAAAAACTATACAAACATCCATGCCTTACCTGGAGTTTGAACCCAGGTCCCTTAGATCAGTAGCCAAGCGCGCTAACCACTCGGCCGGAAGTTGTAAATACTGCGAACTAATTCGGGTAACTTAGAGGTATAAGTCAAACATTGACAGCATTTAATTAATAAAGAAACAAAAATGTTATATGAAAGGTAAATATCTACAATTTGAAATAATCGGTGTTATTTATCTTATAAATTGTCCTGAAGGAAGAATTAAACGGTTATACTTAAGAATAGAAAATCGTTTAAGTGTCAGCCAATACCTTGACACCTGCCATCACACAATGCTGACAGGGTCACGCGAACTATCGGCGAAAAAACAAACAGAATTATTAGAAACTTTTCTTGAAATACTCTTTATATTTTTGCTATTTATTCACTTGAATATTTACTATATTCGTTTGAATCAAATTAATATAACGTTGTATGTTATTCTAAGAATCAAAATTTCGTAAAGAAATATGCGTAGTGTTTTTTTTTTTATCTACTTCAGGGTCCTTGTGATACATACTTATAATACGAGATCATGGAGAAGGATTGGGTTGGGTTGTTTTACCTATGAGCGGCACTTTTTTGCACACCATGGGCTAAATGGCCATGTCACATGGACCCCGAAGGCTCAGAGAAGGTTGGGGGGAGGGGACCCACTGGAACAGCTGTTGGGAGACAGATGGTAGCCTCCCGTCAAGGCCATCCAGCGTGTTCTTTAACGTGCACAGAGTATGGCTCTCCCGCATACGGGGCCACGGCTTAACGTCCCATCCGACGGACGGCGGCCTTTCCAAGTCCATCGGTGTCCCCTACTGACCGTGGGCAGGGCGAGGAATTTTGCGGAGATATCATGGAGAAGGAGGTGTGCCAAATGCAAACGCCAAATAAAAATAAATGAAATAAAACTCCAGAAGGTGGCAAAGTGTGAACCACTTTTCTTTCCGTTCAACTCCCATGAAAAGTTTTCACTTCCTTAGAATAAGATGAAACGAAAGGTCTATCTTTACTATATTGGTATCTATTTATATATAAGTGTGTGTATAAATATTCTTATTTCGACATAGACGGCTGACGAAGCATTTGTATTATATTAGTGCATACATATACTCATTGCATTATTCATAACTTGGTTTGGTTCTTCTCTTAGTAGCGCATTTGCGGTCAATGGGATAAGTAGCCAGGCACAAGGACCCAATTGGTTCGGGACTGTATAGTGGAAAGGTTGTTTTACCACTGAGCGGCACTTTTTTGCACACAGTGGGCTAAATAGTCAGGTCACAAAGACTCCGAGGACTTTAAATAATCTGTCCATGCGGAGGCGATAGATTGGAAAGGGGACCCACTGGACAGATGTTAGGAGACAGATGGTAGTCTCCCGTTCCATCCAGCGTGTTCTTTAACGTGCGAAGGGTATGACCCTGAATTGGATTGTTTTACCTCTGAGCGGCACTTTTTTTGCACACCATGGGCTAAATGGCCAGGTCACATGAACCCCGAAGGCTCAGAGAAGGTTGGTGGAGGGGACCCACTGGAACAGCTGTTGGGAGACAGATGGTAGCCTCCCGTCAAGGCGATCCAGCGTGTTCTTTAACGTGCACAGGGTATGGCTCTCCCGCACACGGAGCCACGGCTTAACGTCCCCCCCGCACACGCAGCCACGGCTTAACGTCCCATCCGACGGACGGCGGCCTTTCCAAGCCCATCGGTGGACAGGGCGGGGAGTTTTGCGGAGATAAATCTCAACGCTGACCCAGCTGGGACTCGAACCTGGGAACTACAGATTATGAGCCTGGCGCGCTACCGACTGAGCCACCCCCGCCCCAAGGTATGACCCTGAGCTACGGCTTTAACGTTCTAACGTTTTAACGGCGGCCTTTTTGAGTCTATTGGTATCCGCTACTGACAGAGGGCAGAGCAAGAAGTTTTGCGGAGATAAATCTCAACACTGACAAAGGTGGGACTCGAAACTGGAAACTGCAAATTACGAGCCTGGCGCGCTACCGAATGAGTCATCCCCATCCGTAATGAAAGGGAATCTACTGGAACACTGTTAGAAAACAAATGAACGCTTCTCTCAAGGTCATTGAGAATGTTCTTTGATGTGCGCAGAGTATGGCTCTGCGCATCTTAATATTCCAAGCATGTGAGGGGCGGAGGTGGCTCAGTCGGTAGCGCGCCAGGCTGGTAATCTGTAGTTCCCAGGTTCGAGTCCCAGCTGGGTCAGCATTGAAATTTATCTCCGCAAAATTCCCCGCCCTGCCCACGGTCAGTAGAGGACACCGATGGGCTTGGAAAGGCCGCCGTCCTTCGGATGGGACGTTAAGCCGTGGCCCCGTGTGCGGGAGAGCCATACCCTGTGCACGTTAAAGAACACGCTGGATGGCCTTGATGGCAGGCTACCATCTGTCTCCCAACAGCTGTTCCAGTGGGTCCCCTCCCCCAACCTTCTCTGAGCCTTCGGGGTCCATGTGACCTGGCCATTTAGCCCATGGTGTGCAAAAAAGTGCCGCTCAGAGGTAAACAACCCAACCCAAGCATGTGATGATGGCCTTTCCCAGCCCATCGGTATTAGCTTTCTCACTGAAAATAGCGGAGAAAATCTAATTGTAAGCATAGTGGGGAGCACAGTTGAGAAATAGCGGAGAATAATATGCAAGAATACGTCAACCAACGAAGAATTTAAAATTAGGTTAGTCGCTCTATAAATTCAATATCTTTAACCAGGGCTGGAATTACACCTCACGTGCCCTTAGGCAAACGAAGTGACAGTGCATCCTTATTATTTTTTTCTATTTACGCAACCAATAAAAAAGTAGATAACATAATGTAAGTGAAACGAATGTAGCATTTTAAATAATAAGTAATAAAGCATGGATGTGTGTGTTGTTTTTCTGCTGAGGTCCTGCTATCCTCTCAGACCTTCTACTATGGCATATAAACTGACAGGCTCCTGTCAGACCTCTGTGGCAAGCAGCTGCTTGAGGGGTTATTTATTTTTTTATTTTATAATGCTATCAAATGCTGTATAAATTTAATGCAATAAATTAATGCTATACACAGCGTATAATTTATAATATTCAATATGCAGCAACATTTAAAAAACAAATTATTTATTTTTACACTTAACGTTTATCTCTCTCACTAAATGTTTTGCTCTGGGAATGAAGAAATTAAAATAAATTATTAAAAATATTCGAGCATTTCTGTGTTGTACGAATGGCAAACTACATTCAACACTTCCTAACTTTGAAGTAATTTTTATTTCTAGCAAGCTATTTCTATCAAGGATATTTGTAAACTAATTTTTCATTCCTTCGGAAAACTGAAAAGGACATAATTTTGCTGTTACTCAAATAAACAAATTGTAGCATTTCAATGCTGTCGCACATTATGTTGGCGCCTCTAGACGTGCCTAACGTGCCTTAATGACATTAAAAAAGACGTTCAGAACATCTGTGTTGATTTGTGTGTTGAACTCAAGCTACAGCCTTATTTTTATCCTTTACTGATTGAAACACGATCTTCTGAACCATAGATACACGAGCCAACAACACAAGGATTGAATAAGCATCAATTTATCTTCCTTTCACAAATAAACACGTCGCGCATAGTTAATTCCGTTGCAACTAATAGCCGGCGCGTGATAGACATGACTCATTTATGGATCACACTCGTTTCGCTCAGACCACACTCGTTTCGCTGCTCGCTGCATTTCACTTAACCATTCAATCAATGTCACACTTGTGGTGGTGAGAAATTAATTAATTTCAATGGATTGCTGAGAGCGTGTTTACCTAATTAAAAACTAATTAATTATCAGTTCGTGATGTGCGCATTCCTATTATTCTCCATTCGCGACATCCTGTTATTCTATTGTACAGGCGATCCTTTTGTGAATTTAACAGCGTTAGTTTGCTGCACAATGAGTGTCCTCGTTTCTTTCATTTGAAAGCAGATCGTTTTTTTTTCTGAAATCGAGAATAATCTGCTTTATCTAGGAATCTTCATTAATTCTACCCTTTCAGTTAAAGTATGCGTCCGTTATTTTACCTTCTGATCTGCTCCCCTCCCCCGCAAGATTATAGTTAACTCAATGTTTTCTTACAATGGAATGGAAGTTACATGATAAATATTCATATACATAAATTTCTGCTTTTGGCAGATTTTTTTTTTCTGTGTGTGTCTTTTTCATTCTTCCATTGCAACTTGTCCGAAAGGTTATTTATCATGGCAGCTTTCTTTTTTATACCCTTCTGTACTTCTTGCTTGACAGAGTCGTTCCATTGTATTATTTAGTTGGTTCTGATATATTCACCCGATTACGAACAATGCACAATAACTGCCTGTCAGATTGAGAATCAGGCAAGATAACCACATATAGCACTTCCTCGTGGACAGCGTATCAAGCTCAAAACTTGAGGTTTGCAGATTAGGTCTGCTATTTTTCGAGGATCGAAATTTCTTTTTTTTTTCATCTTCATTGGCGTTGTTCCAGAGTTGAGAGAAGCAGACGAAGGAGGCATTCAAAGACTGGCGGCAGTGGGCCGTGTGTGTTGTACCGGGGTTACGAGTTAGGCAGAGCCATATCCGGTTCTGGATCGTCTCCACTGGAAAGACCATGGTCTTTTCCTAATACAAAAGTCCTTAACCCTTTTTTCAGATCCTGCACCCCTTGCAGAGATGTATTGAAGCCTCATATTCCCATCAATTTTCCTCGCACTCCCATTTTCAGATCTCCTTGCTTGGTTTATTTTAAAAAATAAATAAAAGGAAAAAAGAAAAAAAACCCCTCTGATTTCCAAAGATTTTTCTCGCACTTTTGGACCCTCTTTCAGCTCCCCCTGGCTGTAAGGCACCCCAGATTAAAAACCCCTGTCCTCCTCGGTGGCGCAGTCACACTCCAACTACCTGGGTGCGGGTTCGAGCCCAGGGATAGCATGGTTATATGATTGTGCGCTCTTCTAACTAAGGCAGTGGTCAGAGGTGACTTCGGTCTTAACAGGGCATATCCTTGTATGAGAACGGTTTCTTGTAAGAGAAGGCTTCTACAAAGGAGTAGTTTATGGGATCCTTCTCTGTCCTATATGCTGCAAAATTAAAAAGTCTTTTAAAGACCATAAAGGCTTTCTTTTATTGTCTATGTCCTGCTTTAAAGCACTCTGTCCGGAAGAATGAAATTCTTTCTACCACGGCATTTTGACACTCAGGTCTAAAAACCACACACCCATCGTTATTATTATACTTTTATGAGGCCTTGTGTTTAAATTCTCCCCGGTTGCAATTTACTATTACTTTAACTTAAACTTGAACTTGATAACTAGACAATTACTGCAATGATAAGTTTCCCACTTACGGTATTATTTTTTCTTTATAAATAACATTTAATAAGTATTGTGCTTTCTGATGGATGCACAAAGCCATGTGCTCAATACATCGATCGTCTTTATTCATTACTCCTTGTAAGCAGAGATCTTAATTGCTTACCGATAAGTAAACAAGACTCAATATCTTACAAGCTACCAGGTTGTCGTGAGTTCGTTTTCCACCCGCTTAATTGATTTAATCGGCAACCCCTCTGATATTCCCGACTTCGATTCTTCCCTGTCCGTTGAAAATTTCTTCATTAACCCTTAACGCTTTTTTTTCATACAATGGACAAAATGTAGGGGCGGGGGTGGCTCAGACGGTAGCGCGCCAGGCTCGTAATCTGTAGTTCCCAGGTTCGAGTCCCAGCTGGGTCAGCGTTGAGATTTATCTCCGCAAAATTCCCCCGCCCTGCCCACGGTCAGTAGGGGGACACTGATGGGCTTGGAAAGGCTGCCGTCCGTCGGATGGGACGTTAAGCCGTGGCCCCCGTGCGCGGGAGAGACATACCCTGTGCACGTTAAAGAACACGCTGAATGGCCTTGACGGGAGGCTACCATCTGTCTCCCAACAGCTGTTCCAGTGGGTCCCCTCCCCCAACCTTCTCTGAGCCTTAGGGGTCCATGTGACCTGGCCATTTAGCCCATGGTGGGCAAAAAAAGTGCCGCTCAGAGGTAAAACAATCCAACCCAACAAAATGGCAGGTCGCAAGGACCCCAAGGGCTCAGAAGAGGTTGGGAAAGGGACTCTGTGAACAACTGTTAGGCAACAGATGGATGCTTCTAGTCAATGCCATCCAAACGTGTTTTTTTAACGCCCATAGGGTATAGTTTTCCTTCACACGGAAACACGGCTTAACATCTCATCCTACGGATTGCATCCTTTCCATGCCCAAAGGCGTCTCCATTCTCAGCGAGGATAGAACGAGAGTTAGCAGAGAAATTTCTCAACGGAGGCACATTTGGGACACGAACCTGGAAACTGCAGATTATGAGCAAAGCGAGCTATTGATTAAACCAATCTCCTTCTCATCTTTCATTAGAATCAACAAAAGTAACAGGGGGGTGGCTCAATCGGTAGAGTGTCAAGCCCGTTATCTGCAGTGTCCAGGTTTGAGTCTCAACTGTGGCAGCGTTATGATTTATCTTCCTTAACATCACCCTACTTTCGGTGATAAAGGAGACACCAAAACATTTGGAGATACCGCCGTTCATCACATGCACTTTAAGCCATGTCCCCGTGTGCTAGAGAGCCATAGACTCTGAACGCTAAAGAACATGCTGGATGGCCTTGACGAGGGACATCATTCTGTATCCTATCAGCTATCCAGTAGGCTCTTTTCTCCAATCCCTGGGGCGGGAGTGGCTCAGTCGGTAGCGCGCCAGGCTCATAATCTGCAGTTCGCAGTTTCGAGTCCCATCTGGGTCAGCGTTGAGATTTATCTCCGCAAAATTCCCCGCCCTGCCCACGGTCAGTAGGGGACACCGATGTGCTTAGAAAGGCAGCCGTCCGTCGGATGGGACGTTAAGCCGTGGCCCCGTGTGCGGGAGAGCCATACCCTGTGCACGTTAAAGAACACGCTGAATGGCCTTGACGGGAGGCTACCATCTGTCTCCCAACAGCTGTTCCAGTGGGTCCCCTCCCCCAACCTTCTCTGAGCCTTCGGGGTCCATATGACCCAGTTAGCCCATTGTGTGCAAAAAAGTGCCGCTCAGAGGTAAAACAACCCAACCCCCAATGCCTAGGGATTCTTGTGTCCCTAAGGATTCTATTTATCCTACATTGTTCAGAGGTAAAACAACTAAACCAAAAGTAACTAATTAACTTATGAACTATATCGTAAGAAAATAAATGCTTTAAATTCCGTAATCCTGGAAAGATTCATCCCCTTTATAATCCATTTCAGTGCTACCCTTCCTTATCCACAGCTTCTATAGGGCTCGGATATTGTTTGGTAGCTACTAATTATCAAGGCTTCATCTATGTAGATCACTGCATCCTCGTCGGCATTGTGAAGTTGCTGCCTCAGGCCGATATTGACGAACAGAGGAAATTCGTAAAGCTTCCATTACCCATAGGTGATAAACTAAGCGGAAAACTTTGATCCAATAACTTACCAGAACTCCCCATTTAGATTGCTGAACTTAAATTTCTGCCCTTTGGTCGCACGAAACTAACCGGAGGGTTTTGGCAAATAGCGTGTTTGAATAAATATTTACAGAATAGGCGATAAGCGCAAGCATAGTGACTTCGAATTTTCATTCTGATTATGGTAAAAAGACAAATTATCGTTAACACACATCAGCATAATAATTTAAACTATATAATCTTGTGGTCGAGTGGTTCTTGCACTTGGCTAGTGATCAAAGGAACTTGGGTTCGAGCGCCTGGTAAGATGTGCAAGTTTTCTTTCTTGTGTTTTCATTCTGCTGAGGTCTCGCCTTCCTCACAGATCTTCTCTCTGCCATTTTATACTAACAGGCTCTTGTCAGACCTCTACGACAAGCAGCTGCTTGAAGGGTAGTTTGTTTTCTTTTCTTATGGATAATTTTGACATGTGGATAAATAATACCAGTTTTTGGAGATGGTAAAGAACAAGGATCAAGTACTTTGATACACAGTACACAGCAAATTAAGATTGTGAAAATTAATTAAGTTGTGAAAAGGCCATAAAAATCTTCTTGGACACGTCAACCATGCGGGCAGCCAGCTCAAACCCGAAAACAACATCAATGAGTCACATCCCCACAGTAGCACTTCCAAGAACACACTTAACACATAAAAATATTTACAACAACAAAAAATATAATAAAATGCAACAATAACTAAAAATAAATAAATTAAAGGGACATGACAATATTATATTTAGATTACTGCGAACAAGCTTTTTGATTTCGAGGGACTTAATTTTATCCTAAAAAAGTTATGAAAAGTAAGTAAATAAATAAAATACTAATGCCTTTTCAATTTGTTAGATGAATAATAGACAATAGATGTTTAGGCAGAATCCTAACTTTAATTTCAAACCTCGTTAATGTTATTTATTTCATCCAAGATGACACAGAAAACAGCTTTTGCAATTAATTTTGACGATGTTTCATCGCAAATAATTGCAAATTTCTGCTAATGGTGGAAAAAGTAAAATTTTTATTTCAGATTATATTAAGGGAAGAAAAAGAAGATGAAGAACAACTGATGGATCCGATATTAAAAAAAGAGGTGGGAGAAGGTACTCTTCTACCCAAAAAGTGAAGAAAACCTAGAAGCTTTATCAGGTCTGTCCTGATTTTTCATAAAACATATAAACACACTTACACGAACAACGTAATAATGTGTGGCAATCCCGATGTTTCGCAATACTGAGACTGCACTACACCTTGTGGGAATTGCCACGAAACCACAATCCACTAGCCAGGGTACTGTCTATCATAGATCTTGCCTTCTTAGATCATGCCTTACTACGGGAGAAGACCTGTGGAAGAGAGAGACCTTACTTTTTAACAAGTCTGTCTGATGAACTAATCATTGAGGTGCAGTGAGTGGGATCTTTTTGAATTTAGAAACTTGCCTAGGAATTGCCAAATCACTCACTGATTTTTGTCCAAATACTTTGCCAAAAACTATCAGATGGTAACTTTTGAATTTAGATGCCAAACCTTTGAAGAAGTCTTAACTATTTGAGGCTTCCGCAGCAGAGACTCTCAGGCGGCCCCGTCGATAAGCCACGCCTAATCAGTTCCAGCCAGCCTTTCAGCATGACCCCCAACTTCGTCCTCTCCATGAAGCCGACTCGCGGCCCACAGAGCACAAGCTGACACCCACTTCGGGGCTTGCAACTCTAACCTTTTGGAGATGCAGGAGGAGTCTGCCTACTCAGATTCACCACGTCCTTTCAACAGACCCTCCCTTTCTAGGCACCTACAGGGGGTTGCCGATCCGGTGGCACACATAAGGACCGCCAGTCCACCCCACTTCACGGAGGAACCTAAACTCCTCCACTACGAAATCTATCTGTTCTGCCAAAAACAGCTCATGTGGGACTCTTAGTTTGGCTGTTCCATCGATAAGCCCGTCGATCAGGTTAGCTACTCCCGGTCGCGAGCCTCCAACTTCTACCTCTCCATTGTGAGCGGGCCGAAGCCCCCCAGTGAACAGTCTTCCGACCCACGATATCACTGAGACCGCATCGATGAGCCCACCGGACCGGGTTCTCCAGGCCCGGTCGGCATACCACCAAGTAAGGTCCATCAACCGGCGCTGCAACCCTCAGCTTCTCTGGGGACAATTCAATAAGTCCACTGGACCGGCCCCCCTCTAAAACCAGTCCGCAGGCCTTCAACAGGCTCCCTCCACCGGGGGCCACAAGATATCATGAACTCCAGAGTGCCAGCGATCCGAACCCAACTTCTCAGAGGCACCGTAGGCCCCCCACCACACGACAAGGTGGTCCCACTTCGGTGGGGACTTACACGAGCACACAATTATGCCACTCGGTACTCGACCTGCCGAGATGTGGATCCCAGCATCTGCAGTATCACTATGAAGCAACGCGAAACCTCTGCTCCACTCAGGCGGCGGAATAAAATTATACAAGAAACATTTCCTACGAATAATGTAATAAAAAGTGTGGGCTCATAATGAATCGAGGATACACTTTAGGAACAGTAAATCTCAAGCCTTGGAAGAAGGTAGCTCTTCTACATAATTCAACCCTAACATCTTCAAAATAGTATCTAGAAATATATGGATTGGAAAAGGAATGGAGTTACGATAGAATTAATATTTTGTACAGTTTAAAAATACGTGAGAAATTGTTCATGAGAAGAGCAAGAAGATCAGCTAGGAGCATACTTTAAGGATTCGGTTCTTGGAGATTTAGCCCATTGTGAGCAAAAAAGTACAGCCCAGTGGTAAAACAGAAACCTTTTACCAAACTTGAATATTTCATCTCCTTTTCTTATATTCTCTTATTCCCTCTAGGTAATCTACTCCATAGTATTAGAAGATCATCATATCCCCTAATCCCTAGATATTTGTTGCTTTATTAAAAAAATCTACTTTTTAACATCTCAGATACCTTTTACCACACTTGAATATTTCATCTCCTTTTCGTATATTCTCTTATTCCCTATAAAACAGATATCTTTTACCAAACTTGAATATTTCATCTCCTTTTCGTATATTCTCTTATTCCCTCTAGGTAATCTACTCCATAGTATTAGAAGATCATCTTATCCCCTAATCTCTAGATATTTGTTGCTTTATTAAAAAAATCTACTTTTTAACATCTCAGATACCTTTTACCACACTTGAATATTTCATCTCCTTTTCGTATATTCTCTTATTCCCTCTAAAACTGATACCTTTTACCACGCTTGAATATTTCATCTCCTTTTCGTATATTCTCTTATTCCCTCTAAAACAGATACCTTTTACCACACTTGAATATTTCATCTCCTTTTCGTATATTCTCTTATTCCCTCTAGGTAATCTACTCCATAGTATTAGAAGATCATCATATCCCCTAATCCCTAGATATTTGTTGCTTTATTAAAAAAAATCTACTTTTTAACATCTCAGATACCTTTTACCACACTTGAATATTTCATCTCCTTTTCGTATATTCTCTTATTCCCTCTAAAACAGATACCTTTTACCAAACTTGAATATTTCATCTCCTTTTCGTATATTCTCTTATTCCCTCAAGGTAATCTACTCCATAGTATTAGAAGATCATCATATCCCCTAATCCCTAGATATTTGTTGCTTTATTAAAAAAATCTACTTTTTAACATCTCAGATACCTTTTACCACACTTGAATATTTCATCTCCTTTTCGTATATTCTCTTATTCCCTCTAAAACAGATACCTTTTACCACACTTGAATATTTCATCTCCTTTTCGTATATTCTCTTATTCCCTCTAGGTAATATACTCCATAGTATTAGAAGATCATCATATCCCCTAATCCCTAGATATTTGTTGCTTTATTAAAAAAACTACTTTTTAACATCTCAGATACCTTTTACCACACTTGAATATTTCATCTCCTTTTCGTATATTCTCTTATTCCCTCTAAAACAGATACCTTTTACCAAACTTGAATATTTCATCTCCTTTTCGTATATTCTCTTATTCCCTCTAGGTAATCTACTCCATAGTATTAGAAGATCATCATATCCCCTAATCCCTAGATACTTGTTGCTTTATTAAAAAAACTACTTTTTAACATCTCAGATACCTTTTACCACACTTGAATATTTCATCTCCTTTTCGTATATTCTCTTATTCCCTCTAAAACTGATACCTTTTACCACGCTTGAATATTTCATCTCCTTTTCGTATATTCTCTTATTCCCTCTAAAACAGATACCTTTTACCACACTTGAATATTTCATCTCCTTTTCGTATATTCTCTTATTCCCTCTAGGTAATCTACTCCATAGTATTAGAAGATCATCATATCCCCTAATCCCTAGATATTTGTTGCTTTATTAAAAAAATCTACTTTTTAACATCTCAGATACCTTTTACCACACTTGAATATTTCGTCTCCTTTTCGTATATTCTCTTATTCCCTCTAAAACTGATACCTTTTACCACACTTGAATATTTCATCTCCTTTTCGTATATTCTCTTATTCCCTCTAGGTAATCTACTCCATAGTATTAGAAGATCATCATATCCCCTAATCCCTAGATATTTGTTGCTTTATTAAAAAAATCTACTTTTTAACATCTCAGATACCTTTTACCACACTTGAATATTTCATCTCCTTTTCGTATATTCTCTTATTCCCTCTAAAACAGATATCTTTTACCAAACTTGAATATTTCATCTCCTTTTCGTATATTCTCTTATTCCCTCTAGGTAATCTACTCCATAGTATTAGAAGATCATCATATCCCCTAATCCGTAGATATTTGTTGCTTTATTAAAAAAATCTACTTTTTAACATCTCAGATACCTTTTACCACACTTGAATATTTCATCTCCTTTTCGTATATTCTCTTATTCCCTCTAAAACTGATACCTTTTACCACACTTGAATATTTCATCTCCTTTTCGTATATTCTCTTATTCCCTCTAAAACAGATACCTTTTACCACACTTGAATATTTCATCTCCTTTTCGTATATTCTCTTATTCCCTCTAGGTAATCTACTCCATAGTATTAGAAGATCATCATATCCCCTAATCCCTAGATATTTGTTGCTTTATTAAAAAAATCTACTTTTTAACATCTCAGATACCTTTTACCACACTTGAATATTTCATCTCCTTTTCGTATATTCTCTTATTCCCTCTAAAACAGATATCTTTTACCAAACTTGAATATTTCATCTCCTTTTCGTATATTCTCTTATTCCCTCTAGGTAATCTACTCCATAGTATTAGAAGATCATCATATCCCCTAATCCCTAGATATTTGTTGCTTTATTAAAAAAATCTACTTTTTAACATCTCAGATACCTTTTACCACACTTGAATATTTCATCTCCTTTTCGTATATTCTCTTATTCCCTCTAAAACTGATACCTTTTACCACGCTTGAATATTTCATCTCCTTTTCGTATATTCTCATTCCCTCTAAAACAGATACCTTTTACCACACTTGAATATTTCATCTCCTTTTCGTATATTCTCTTATTCCCTCTAGGTAATCTACTCCATAGTATTAGAAGATCATCATATCCCCTAATCCCTAGATATTTGTTGCTTTATTAAAAAAATCTACTTTTTAACATCTCAGATACCTTTTACCACACTTGAATATTTCATCTCCTTTTCGTATATTCTCTTATTCCCTCTAAAACAGATACCTTTTACCAAACTTGAATATTTCATCTCCTTTTCGTATATTCTCTTATTCCCTCAAGGTAATCTACTCCATAGTATTAGAAGATCATCATATCCCCTAATCCCTAGATATTTGTTGCTTTATTAAAAAAATCTACTTTTTAACATCTCAGATACCTTTTACCACACTTGAATATTTCATCTCCTTTCGTATATTCTCTTATTCCCTCTAAAACAGATACCTTTTACCAAAATTGAATATTTCATCTCCTTTTCGTATATTCTCTTATTCCCTCAAGGTAATCTACTCCATAGTATTAGAAGATCATCATATCCCCTAATCCCTAGATATTTGTTGCTTTATTAAAAAAATCTACTTTTTAACATCTCAGATACCTTTTACCACACTTGAATATTTCATCTCCTTTTCGTATATTCTCTTATTCCCTCTAAAACTGATACCTTTTACCTCACTTGAATATTTCATCTCCTTTTCGTATATTCTCTTATTCCCTCTAGGTAATATACTCCATAGCATTAGAAGATCATCATATCCCCTAATCCCTAGATATTTGTTGCTTTATTAAAAAAACTACTTTTTAACATCTCAGATACCTTTTACCACACTTGAATATTTCATCTCCTTTTCGTATATTCTCTTATTCCCTCTAAAACAGATACCTTTTACCAAACTTGAATATTTCATCTCCTTTTCGTATATTCTCTTATTCCCTCTAGGTAATCTACTCCATAGTATTAGAAGATCATCATATCCCCTAATCCCTAGATATTTGTTGCTTTATTAAAAAAACTACTTTTTAACATCTCAGATACCTTTTACCACACTTGAATATTTCATCTCCTTTTCGTATATTCTCTTATTCCCTCTAAAACTGATACCTTTTACCACACTTGAATATTTCATCTCCTTTTCGTATATTCTCTTATTCCCTCTAAAACAGATACCTTTTACCACACTTGAATATTTCATCTCCTTTTCGTATATTCTCTTATTCCCTCTAGGTAATCTACTCCATAGTATTAGATCATCATATCCCCTAATCCCTAGATATTTGTTGCTTTATTAAAAAAATCTACTTTTTAACATCTCAGATACCTTTTACCACACTTGAATATTTCATCTCCTTTTCGTATATTCTCTTATTCCCTCTAAAACTGATACCTTATACCACGCTTGAATATTTCATCTTCTTTTCGTATATTCTCTTATTCCCTCTAAAACAGATACCTTTTACCACACTTGAATATTTCATCTCCTTTTCGTATATTCTCTTATTCCCTCTAGGTAATCTACTCCATAGTATTAGAAGATCATCATATCCCCTAATCCCTAGATATTTGTTGCTTTATTAAAAAAATCTACTTTTTAACATCTCAGATCCTGTAACCCATACTTTATTAGGTTCTCCAACACTTCATCGCTCCTGGATTATATAGACTCTTTGTAATACCTTGATAGTTCATTATTTAACACCTGTAGATAAATGTGCTTGCTATGATGTGATAAAAGTTGGGTTGCGTTGTTTTACCTCTGAGCGGCACTTTTTTGCACACCATGGGCTAAATGGCCAGGTCACATGGACCCCGAAGGCTCAGAGAAGGTTGGGGGAGGGGACCCACTGGAACAGCTGTTGGGAGACAGATGGTAGCCTCCCGTCAAGGCCATCCAGCGTGTTCTTTAACGTGCACAGAGTATGGCTCTACCGCACACGGGGCCACGGCTTAACGTCCCATCCGACGGACGGCAGCCTTTCCAAGCCCATCGGTGTCCCAATGATGTGATAAAAGGTAAAATATATAGCTGTGCTACGAGGTACCATAATACGACACTTTTTAGTAATTGTAGAGCAGGCCCGTCCATCACAAATTTAGTGAAAAGCCACTAAGAGAAAAATATTGTTAAAGAACCTCAGGAAAAATTATCCACTTAGAAACGATAATATACATTTCTAAGGAGTAATGAATAGAAAAAATATATATATATATACGGAGTCAAGAAATATATTAATTAAAAAACAAATATATATATAATTTTAATAGGTTCTGTGGATTGCTAAAGTCGTTTAGTTAAGTACCGAAAAATGGTTGTTCAAAGAAATGGAAGCAATGAGCCAGATTTAATATATTCATTATTTGTTCTATGAGCCACAAGTTCTTTTGAAATGAGCCTCCGTTTGGATGGGTCTGCTTTGAGAAATCACCCTTTACAAAGCTAGATAATTCTTCTTTTAATACTCAAAAATATTCTACCTCTGGACTGCCTAACACAACTGAAAGAGTTTTCCGTTTGAGGAGGAATTCTTAAACTAATAAATATCACATTTCTTTTTGCGTCTTTTATTTCTTTAAATACCTCCTTGACACATTCCTCGTCATTTCCATTTTCCAGACATTTCTGTATATCAAAAGGATTAGATTAAGAGAAGAATAACCGAGCTAACATAATTTTTCTTTCATATTCGCAGTGTCCTGTTCAATGACGAAAATGAAAAAAAAAAAACCCGAAAAGAAAAAAAAACCCATCTGAACTGCCGCATTAACAGAAGGAGTGGTTTCGTAATAACGTTTATTTTTATTGTCCTTAAAAGATGAGCTTTTTTTTTAGAAAAAATACGCTTTAAAAATGAAGGAACGGGAAAATCAATTTGCTTTTCAACAAAACACAATCGGAGGCTATTAGTATTGGTTTAGAATCAATTCCCAATGAACTTAAATGCAGCATTTTTGCATCTCTGCTCTTTAATTCCGGCATTTTTGTTATTCATCTAGTTCACAGATGCCAGAGTAGAAAGGCGTTTTAAAATCATCTTGGCTCTTGAATCTGTGCAATAAAGTACTCTTAATGCTGGGAAGTACTCATTAGTTATTAAAGTCATGCGGGTAAGAGAGATCAGTTTTTATTTTTTACGGATTTTCTTTTGTTCGTTTCTTTTTGACATTTTGCAGACCGACGGAGTAAAAATAAATATAATATATTTCATTAAATCCTTTATTAAAGAATAATTGGGGAGTTGTTGTTGTTGTTGTTGCTACTTCACGCTTACTGGGAGGTCCGATTGCCGGCTTTCCCAATGCTCCAATCAAAAATCAGGAATATTTGTTTGCAAGGAATTGGGGAGTTACTTCGGTTATAAGTAACATTTGTGTTTACTTGTCAATGAATGAAATGACCAGGTTAGAAGTGTCCGAAGGCCATAATCGTATGGCGTATATAATTGGGGAGAGGAACATAATGCCCCCTTCTTGAAAAATATATTAAAGTCATGTCTATCCACAATTTCTTCTTTATTTTTTCCTTTGAAAAAGGGTAAGTCGGAAGCGCACCAAACTCACAATCTTCAGTTCCCAAGTTCGAGTCCCAGCTATTTTGATATTTTTTCCAATAAACCTCCTCACAGGAGAGCTGTGCACATTACAGAACACGCTGGATGGCTTTGATGGGAGGCTTCCATCTCTATCGTAACAGCTACCGAGAAAATCTTTCCTAACCTGATCTGAGCCCTTAAGGTCTTTGAGACTTGGGTTGTTTTACCTCTGAGCGGCACTTTTTTGCACAAAGTGGGCTAAATGGATAGGTCACATGGACCCCGAAGGCTCAGAGAAAGTTGGGGGAGGGGACCCACTGGAACAGCTGTTGGGAGACAGATGGTAGCTTCCAGTCAAGGCCATCCAGCGTGTTCTTTATGCACGCCATCCAGCGTGTTCTTTATCCAGCGTGTTCTTTATGCACGTGCACAGGGTATGACTCTCCCGCACGCGGGGCCACGGCTTAATGTCCCATCCGACGGACGGTGGCCTTTCCAAGCCCATCGGTGTCTCCTATTGACCGTGGGCAGGGCGGGGAATTTTGCGGAGATAAATCTCAACGCTGACCCAGCTGGGACTCGAACCTGGGAACTACAGATTACGAGCATGGCGCGCTACCGACTGAGCCACCCCCCCGCCCTAAGGTCTTTGAGACCTGGTAATTTAGTTCGTTGCGAGGAGGTGAAACAAGCCAAACCAACCCTCTTTTGAAAGTGTTGGTAAATTTTATTTCTAAATCTAAAAATTTTTTAATCGTATAAAAAGACAAATATTTTATTTTAGAAACTTCAATCAATTTAATTTTTTCATCAATGTATCCAGTCTTTGTTTATTCATTTTTGAGCTTGCTTGTTTGTATCTTTGTAGTTGATAGAAAATTGCCATCGCAATTCCTACTGCGACTTAGTACGGAAAAATGTCTTAGTACGGTAAATCTACAAACGAGAAAATCTCTCACTAGATTGTTCATGTTAAAATAATGGTTTGCAAAAATTATAGAATTTGTTGTTTTGTACCCTCGTGCATTTGTTTGTTTCGCTTTCTGCTTTTATCGCAAACACGAATAAATGCATTCTTATTTTTAATATTTTTTTTAGATTTATTTCAGATGCATTCTCGTTACTTTCTAACCTCAGGGGTGTGTCACATTATTTGAAAAAAAAAGAACTCTGTAGACACAAGATGTGAAGAGTTAGACACAAGTTTGGAGCTTCGTAAAAATGCATCTCTGTTTTCTGTAGATGTCACCGTTGTTCTCTTTCTGTGTTGGAATAAAGATGAAAGGATGAAAGGAATCTGAAAGAATTTTACGATTGGAAAATGGATGACAATTGGAATAAAGTGCGGAGATATATGACTGAAGGGAATGCGAGAAAAGAAAGAGAGAGAGAGAAGTATTGCACGAAGATAAAAGCAAAATTCCAGATCAACAAGCAATGGTATGAAATGAAGGGAGCTTATCTATTGGCAGGCCCAGGAAACTAGAAACCGCAGAATGGTGATAAAAATGAAGAATGATTCAATTTTTCCTCGTTTTCAGAATTTTTTTTATCTGTTCTAAGGTTAATTTTAATTTGTTTTTTGACACTGCTGAAGAGTAGTCAACTTCACAGGGTCAAGTCTCTGAACACTTATTCATACCTAAATGTATTTTGGAAAAGATTTCGATTTCCAAAATACGTTTCTAAGTCGGTCGGATGGGGTAGAATGGTACACAAAGGTAGGCCACAATTGGCGGAGATATTAAACTCTAAGCGGTTTTCTTTATTTTCTGGATTTTCTGGGTTGGGTTGCTTTACCATTGAGCATCAGTGTTGTGAACATTATGGGCTACATGATCAGGTCATAAGTACCCAAAGGGCTCAGAAAAGGTTGGGGAAAGGGGATCCACTGGACCGCTATTAGCAGACAGAGGAAGCCTCCCATCAAAGCCATATTCGCCATGTTCTTGCCTGCATAGATGTTGTTGTTGCATAGATGAACGTTATTCACTCGTGCATACTGTTCACGGTGCCACTGCTTAACCCCTTTATTTATCCTGATTGTCTTGTTTGGCGCAATATGACTAAGTTGTCCTTGCGCCATAAAACCCCAAACAACCAAAGCCACCTTCCCTCTATCCAATGGATGGTGATCTTTCTAAGTCTATCGGTATTCCAGTTTTCACGGAGACCAGAGTAAATGGATTAGAGGGTTGGGTTGTTTTACCTCTGAGCAGCACTTTTTTGCACACCATGGGCTAAATGGCCAGGTCACATGGACCCCGTAGGCTCAGAGAAGGTTGGGGGAGGGGACCCACTGGAACAGCTGTTGGGAGACAGATGGTAGCCTCCCGTCAAGGCCATCCAGCGTGTTCTTTAACGTGCACAGGGTATGGCTCTCCCGCACACGGGGCCACTGCTTAACGTCCCATCCGACTGACGGCGGCCTTTCCAAGTCCATCGTGACCATCGCCTATTTCCAAGCCACCTACTGGCCGTGGGCAGGGCAGGGAATTTTGCAGAGATAAATCTCAACGCTGACCCAGCTGGATCTCGAACCTGGGAACTACAGATTACGAGCCTGGCGCGCTACCGACTGAGCCAACCCCACCCCTTGGATTAGCGGAGAAAATCTGGAAGGATGCATTAAGGATTCGAATTTGGGTTCTTTGAGTTAAGAGCCTTGAGATAGAGAGACTAGATGAGGGTCAAGCTGGAAAAATTAAATTGCGATCCCTTTTCAGTTTTCAGTGATGGTAAGGATAAATCAAAGTATGTGATTAACAATTTCTTGTGTTTTACCAGATCAGTAACGCAGAAATAGGATTGATTATATGTTCATTAATTGGAAATCATCTAGTTACGTTAGAAACATCGGGTTATAGGTTGGGTTGTTTTACCTCTGAGCGGCACTTTTTTTGCACACCATGGGCTAAATGGCCAGGTCACATGGACCCCGTAGGCTCAGAGAAGGTTGGGGGAGGGGACCCACTGGAACAGCTGTTGGGAGACAGATGGTAGCCTCCCGTCAATGCCATCCAGCGTGTTCTTTAACGTGCACAGGGTATGGCTCTCCCGCACACGGGGCCACTGCTTAACGTCCCATCCGACTGACGGCGGCCTTTCCAAGCCCATCGTGACCATCGCCCATTTCCAAGCCCCCTACTGGCCGTGGGCAGGGCAGGGAATTTTGCGGAGATAAATCTCAACGCTGACCCAGCTGGATCTCGAACCTGGGAACTACAGATTACGAGCCTGGCGCGCTACCGACTGAGCCACCCATTGGATTAGCGGAGAAAATCTGGAAGGAGGCATTAAGGATTCGAATTTGGGTTCTTTGAGTTAAGAGCCTTGAGATAGAGAGACTAGATGAGGGTCATTTTCAGTGATGGTAAGGATAAATCAAAGTATGTGATTAACAATTTCTTGTGTTTTACCAGATCAGTAACGCAGAAATAGGATTGATTATATGTTCATTAATTGGAAATCATCTAGTTACGTTAGAAACATCGGGTTATAGGTTGGGTTGGGTTGTTTTACCTCTGAGCGGCACTTTTTTGCACACCATGGGCTAAATGGCCAGGTCACATGGACCCCGAAGGCTCAGAGAAGGTTGGGGGAGGGGACCCACTGGAACAGCTGTTGGGAGACAGATGGTAGCCTCCCGTCAAGGTCATCCAGCGTGTTCTTTAACGTGCACAGGGTATGGCTCTCCCGCACACGGAGCCACGGCTTAACGTCCCATCCGACGGACGGCGGCCTTTCCAAGCCCATCGGGCTATAGAGATGGACAGAAAAGACTGGTTCTAATTTACGTTTCTCTTAAAGAATTTTTTGCAATTATAGGAACTTGCATTTTGTCGTTGTTCCTATTCCGTGTGTCTTTCGGATGTGTTATCAGAAAAATTAAGAGGGAAAGAAATTAAAGTATGAGTTGTTTTATATCAATGACACCCATTTTTTGGTGAGAAAATTTGAAAAGAAAATTTTTAAATTTTGTTTCCTAAGTGCTTAGCTAAAAACATTTTTTTTTAAATACTACGTGCTTTATTACTTAACCACTTCAAATAACATGTTTGATAATAAACAAATACCTTTGATACTAAACTCGAAACGATTTGTCAAATTAATTAATATTACAGTAAATTATACAACGCACAATGTAACACCTCTTTATTTTTAGGAAATAAGAATGTTCCAGAAAATGTTTTAATAACAATAATAACAAAAAACCTTCGTGTCACGTGACACGAAGGTTGCCAGATCACTAATTAAAAAAAAAATCGTTGCCAGATATTTTTTCTGAATTCTGTAATCGACCATCGTGTTCGGATACTTTTTTGAGCGACTGTAAAAAAGAGCGATTTCATCTGACTCTATTGGGAACAAACTTTTGTTTTAATTCCTTTTCCAGAGCTTTATCTACACGTGTCGTCGCTGCAACGTGGTGGTTCTTCACCCTGATCATGATTTCCTCCTACACTGCCAACTTGGCTGCGTTCCTTACAGTGGAAAGAATGAAGTCTCCAATCGACAACGCAGATGATCTGGCGAAACAATCTGCAATACAATACGGCTGTGTCCAATCTGGCTCTACACGTTCCTTTTTCAAGGTAAATATTATCATTATTTCCATGGAACTTCACTTTGTCTTTATATGCTCTTTTTTCAAGGTTATTTTTATTATTATTCCCATTAACTTACTTCAGTGTGGATTTATACGTATCTTTTTCAAGGTCATTATTATTTTTTATTTTAATTATAATATGGAAAATTAATATTTCACTGTAATTACTATTATTTTTCCCATTGCATCTTACTTCAGTGTGGAAAAGATGCTTTAAAAAAAAAGCATCTTTTCCACACTGAAACCGTTCCCTTTTAAAAGCATTGGCTATTATTCTTATTGCACCTTATTTAAGTGGACTTTATTCATTCCTTTCTTCAAGATTGTTATTTCTTACCCAGATTATTATTATTATTCCCATTATACCTTACCTGGCTCCACCCATTCCCATTTGAAAGTACCATTATTTCCATTGCATCTTGTTTAAGTGTGGCTCTATTCATTCCTTTCTTCAAGACTGTTGTTGTATCAGGTGGTTTAATTCTTTTCCTTCCGAGAATCAAGAACAGTTTGCGAATCTTGAAATAACAAAAAGAAAGAAACTCTGCGATGTGGTAACGGAAATGAGTTTGTAGAGAATAACCATACTTAGAGAGCCACGACGAGCATTTTCGATGATTACCTATCGTAATAATCTCCTAGTAAAATGCGAAGAAGAAATTAACGATGTGTAATAGATCGCACCATTGTGAGAGCAAGCATCATTTTCATGAATAACACGAGGTTCAGGTAATTTCTAAACTGGAAAGTAACATTTTCTCTTAAGAAACACAAATTCTGGGGCATTATTTTTAAACAATAATAATTATCAATTTTTTGATCATTCATAATTATGATCAGAGGAAAAAATTACTATTAAAGGACTTTGTTTTTTTAAATTTCTCTCCTGACATTTCCCCATTTACTTATGGATCTTTTTTGTATAGTCGGCTAACCATGCCTTTGTAGTTTAGAATCTGTACAAGCAAAATAGTATAAAGATTTTCAAAATATTTTCCCTTATTATATTAATATATATACACTGCTGGCCATTAAAAGTGCAACACTAGGAAAAACAAGAGATATCAAAGCCATATTTAGTGAATACATAGCTTATGTTACAAGGATCAAATGATTACAAATATAACTCGGTTAGACTTGTGGAATACGAACACATCGGTATCATGTGTAGCCACCATGAGCGGCAATAACCGCTGCTACACGTCCGGCATTGAGAGGATGAGACGTCGGATGTTTGTTTGGGGAATGTCAGTCCGTGCAGTTTCGATCCCTAGCCAAAGTTCATTTGTTGTAGCAACTTCTGATGTCTGGTGTGCTAGTCGTCGGGAGATTGGGGACAGATCCGGTGAAAACACAGGCCAGGGCAGAAGTGTCACATGGTGGCTTCCAGAAATTGTTGGACGATGCATGCCACATATGGTCGGGCATTGTCCTGTTGGTAAATGGCACCAGAGAGCCCCTGAAGATAAGATACAACCACAGCTCCACACCTCAGTAATGTAACGCTGGCTGTTCAAAGTACGGTAATGCGCATGAGGCACGTGCGTGAGTGGTGTCCAATGGCACCCCATACCATAACACCAGGGGCCAGAACTGTATGGCGCTTCACCATGCATGTCTCACTGAACCTGTCGCCATGGTACTGCCTGATATGGATACGTTCATCATTCCAGGTGCTGCGTACTGAAACAGGATTAATTTGAAAAGACGATGCGATGCCATTCGCACATCCATGCGTAACGTTCTTGGCACCATTGCAGTCAATGATAACTGAGAGTCTGAGTAATGATAACTGAGAGTCAATGATAACTGAAACAAAGGCCGCTTAGCAAAGATGCCCCGATGCTGCAGACGATGTCGAACCGTACCTGCGGACACTGGTTGATGTGCACCACACCTTAACTGTTGAGTTAAGGTGTTTGATGTGGCTGTACGATCATTCATAGTCATGCGCACGAGATGTCTGTCCTCTCATTCGTTTCTGTGACACGGCCGTTGTGATACATTACGTCGTTGAGTTCGTTCCTCCTCTACCCACTGACGCCATATGCTCATCACTGTGGCAGCATTCCATTCAACACGAGCACCGATGTTTCGGTACGATAATCCGCCTTCCCGTAATCGCACAATTCTCCGTCGATCAAAGTCGGAAACCTGGTCGTATGGATACCGGGTTCTTCAACGGGGCATACTTGATCCTTTAGTGCAAAAGAACTGCGAGCAAACAAAATTCCAGTGCTTTACACCGGCTCTTTGTAATCTCCTCTTATACCACTTCCAGGGGGCGTTACTGTCACACATGCCGTGCGTATGTGCTGACTTTGAATCATTTGCATGTTCTCCCATGGGCTACCATATATAATGGTACCATGGATAATCCATGGATAATACCATGATAATACCATGGAATAATCTGATGAGTTCTTCCTGATGTTGCACTTTTAATGGCCATCAGTGTATATATTGGGAAAAAAATCTCATTTATGTACTACAATAACAAAATAGATTAAAAAGTTATCACCCGACTGAAAAATCAACTGGTTTCTTGCAGCCAGTGGACCATATTGCACGAGCAATTTATTTTCAAACTATTTGTTTCTTTAATTTAGTGTATTGGGTGGGTGGGGAATTCGACAAGTAGTGAGGAGAATTATTTTCATGGTTGTCGCAGATATATTCCCTGTTGCGATTTCTCCAGGAATTATCAGTGGCGTATAAATGAAAGCGTGAGCATCTTTAGAATCTTATTTTCACCGTTTATTAAAGAAAAGGAAGAAAATAAACGATGTGATAACGGTAATGAGCTTTTAAAGAAGAACCTTACTTGGGGAGCAGCGACGAGCATTTTTTGGTGATTATCCGTTGTAATAATATCCTAATAAAACGTGTAGAACAGGCGTGTCCAACCTTTTGACTTCCCTGGGCCACTTGAGTGAAGATGAATTGGTTTGGGCCGCATATAAAATATATAATATAGTTAATGTATATAAATAATAAAACTTCATTTATTTTCTTATATTTTTCACTATAAAATTAAAAAAAGGGCAACATAAAACTAGTGGGATATCAAAAACTCGCTGAAAATCACATAATCATGTTGAAAGCTTATTGTCGTAAACACGTAAACTTTACGATTTTGTGGGCCGCATTACTAGCTGTCCAGGGCCGCGGGTTGACACGCCTGGTGAAATTATCGAGATATAGATTACCATAATTAAAATAAATGCAAATGCAACAAAAAAGTACGAAAGGATTTTAAGCAGAAAAATCGTATCATTGTGAAAACAAGAAGCATCTTTATAAATTATTTTCACAACTGCGGTTTTCGTTTCGTCACGATAAGGTTAAAAATCGTGCTTGGCTAGTATTCAGTTTCAGAAAAGAAAAAGAAAAATCTCGATGGCAAAGTTTTCTTTCAAAACACTTTTAAAAAATGATCTGTGAGCCCAGAGAAAGAAGCGATGAAAATGATGTTAAAAAAACCGCTTTTAACTGCTACTTTTTTTTATGGCACTGTGCTCGGAGAAGCGCGTTTTATTAGCCTTCAGGATTGTGTCTTCTTTCGTCGTCAGTACTGATCGTTAGCTGTAGGAACTGATGGACAAGGCAAGGAAGATGTGGACAATCCCAACATCGTGTCGCATCAGAAGAGACTGTCTCTCTTTTCTCTGCTTAATCGATTCTCTTCAGTCGATAAGTTGAAACATGACAAAGTATTATGATTAAGCGTAGTCGTGGAGTTTTCCCAGCTGAATCTTAACTAAGAGCATTTCTCGTGATTTCGTCATATCTGACGTTTCGGGCTAATCGTTTTTCATACAATGGGGCGGGGGTGGCTCAGTCGGTAGCGCGCCAGGCTCGTAATCTGTAGTTCCCAGGTTCGAGTCCCAGCTGGGTCAGCGTTGAGATTTATCTCCGCAAAATTCCCCGCCCTGCCCACGGTCAGTAGGGGACACCGATGGGCTTGGAAAGGCCGCCGTCTGTCGGATGGGACGTTAAGCCGTGGCCCCGTGTGCGGGAGAGCCATACCCTGTGCGCGTTAAAGAACACACTGGATGGCCTTGACGGGAGGCTACCATCGATCTCCGAACAGCTGTTCCAGTGGGTCCCCTCCCCCAACCTTCTCTGAGCCTTCGGGGTCCATGTGACTGGCCATTTAGCCCATGGTGTGCAAAAAAAGTGCCACTCAGAAGTAAAACAACCCAACTTTATCATACAATTAGCATACCTTCTGGGTCACTGATTATAGGCTGAAATTAAAATGATATTATTTTTTTTCGCAGTTTAGTTTCTTCGTATGAGGATCTTTAAATTAATTGTTTCTTGAAATAGCATTTTTTTCTTCTCTTTTTAATAGTCTCTCTCATTAAAATTATTTCAAAGTATTTAACGAGAATTTTTTCGACGTAAAGTTTTTTTTTCTTAAATATCAAGAATTTAATGATTAATTACTCTTATTATTCTTTTAATGCATGCCATTTGTTGCGGCTATTCCCATTAAGGGTAGCAAACAGAAAAATGAATATTGACGGTGAATTTTCATTAAATTATTTTGGAATGATAACAAAATTTCATTAAATTCATCATAAAATTCTCTATAAGTTATAATTCTAATTTTATGTATAAAGTTATCAAATCAACTCATAAATGATGATTCCCAAGGCACGAATTGACATGTTTTTAGCCTGCAATAACTGTGATTATACAAACAGAATACGAAACCTTATTTAGTTTTAGCTTACTGCGTTAAGTATTATTTATATGATACCTAAAAGATGCATTTCCTTGATTTTAGTTGGTACTTATGAGGGAGAAAAAACAGCTTCATCAAACGATATTTACGCGTTTTGATTTATTCTTGTTTTTATAGCTTAAAAAAAATAAATACCCCCTCAAGCAGTAGCTTAGAATTTAAAAATGCATACGAATGATAAGTTGAGAACCAGTGCGCTCTGTGGCGATTTCGATAAAATATAAATCAATCCCTATTATCTTCCTCGTTCTCTCCAGTTATCTTTTAATATCCCATAAACATCAGGAAGAGAAGAAGACCTGCCATAGAATGCAATGGGTGAACAGTGTCAAGCAGGACCTTATTAGAATTGTCCAGGAGTGGTTGGGTTGTTTTACCTCTGAGCGGCATTTTTTGCACACCATGAGCTAAATGGCCAGGTCACATGGACCCCGAAGGCTCAGAGAAGGTTGGGGGAGGAGACCCATTGGAACAGCTGTTGGGAGACAGATGGTAGCCTCCCTTCAAGGCCATCCAGCGTGTTCTTTAACACGCACACGGGGCCACGGCTTAACGTCCCATCCGACGGACGGCGGTCTTTCCAAGCCCATCGGTGTCCCCTACTGACCGTGGGCAGGGCGGGGAATTTTGCGGAGATAAATCTCAACGCTAACACAGCTGGGACTCGAACCTGGGAACTACAGATTACGAGCCTGGCGCACTACCGACTGAGCCACCCCCGCCCCGACCAGGAGTGGCAAATGATATAGGGGATTACTCAAGGCAGACGTATATGGAGAAATAATCTTTTTGGTTGAGCCTCCGAAATCCATGGCTGCTTCAGGATTACGTATGAATTTGTAAACAAAACAATTCTAATGTTTTTATTTTTTTTTTATTCTTTCATTAAATTAAACCTTTCATTAAATATCCTTTACAAATATTTTAATTTTAAATTTACATTGAAACTGTTTCAGAACCTATGAGATGAACTACGATCATAGTAACAAAGATTTTCTACTGAAGCAAACAGGAAGAAATAGATGCTACTTGCTATTATTGATATTGTTTTTGTTTACATTTTTTTAGTTGGTTGTTTTACCTCTGAGCATATTTATAGGTTTCTCTGAGCATGAGTTGTTCTCTGCATCGCTCGCTCAGTCTCTGGGCATCTATTTCAGTTTTTTGCACACAATGGGCTAAATGGCCAAGTCACAAAGAACATGAGGACTCAGAGAAGGTTGGGGGGTCACTGGACCTCTTTAAGAGACAGATAGCAACCTAATGTCAAGGCAATCCAGTGTGTTCTTTAACATGATCAGGGTATGACTCTACCATACAAGGAACCACGGCTTAACGTCCCATCCGACGGACGGTGGTCTTTCCAAGCCCATTGGTGTTCTTTACTGACAGAGAGTAAGGCGGGGAGCTTCGTGGAGATAAATCTCAACTCTGGGCCAGCTGGGACTTGAACCTGGAACTGCAGATTAGGAGCCTGGCGCACTACCGACTAAGCAACTTCCACATTCATGTTTTCAGTACCGTCCCAGGTTGCTTGGACTACTTTGGGTGAAATTAGAATGTTCTTTCCTAATTTGCAGCTCAAATCTGATATTAAATTCCAGATTTTCTTTTCCTTGTGGGGGTGGGGATAGCTCAGTCAGTAGTGCGCCAGGCTCGTAATCTGTTATTCTCGGGTTCGAGTCTAGCATGGTCAGCGTTGAGATTTATCTCCGCAAAATTCGTCGCCCTGCTCACAGTCAGTAGGAGACACCAATGGACTTGGAAAAGCCTCCGTCGGATGGGACGTTAAGCCGTGGTCCGTGTGTGGAAGAGCCATACCTTGTGCACGTTAAAGAACACGCTAGATGGCCTTGGCGGGAGGTTACCATCTTTCTCCCAACAGCTTTTCTAGTGGGGTTCCCTTCCTCAACTTCTCTGAGTCTTGGCGGTACTTGTGACCTGGCCATTTAGTGACCTGGCCATTGTGTGACTGGCCATTTAGTGACCTGGCCATCTTGTGACCTGGCCATTTAGCCCATGCCATTCAGAGGTAAAACAACCCAACCTTTCCTTGTGCGATTAGCATAATTCACATAACCCTGCGTTTGGATAATATTGGGTTAATACATGAACTTATGAACTTGCAAATATTGTTCCCCAATAACCATCGTCTATATAATTAATTTCTGTTCCATGTCCTATGCAACAAGAATCATCAGATTTAGCATAATTTCTGAGTAAACAATTAGAATGAATTCCAGTTAAATGCCTACATCGGGGATTTCTTTGACTGAGAAATTAAGAACAGCCTTCAAAACGAGTGTTGGCGCTGGTTGCGAAAGTAAAACCAATAAAGTTAAACACACATTTGTAATAACTTTTTAATTAACTATTTAATTAGGTTGACGCTACTGAATGAGCACTGTTCAAACTCTTTATTGATTGCTCAATAGATGGTCACGCGCTTTTATCCCATATTTACAAATATATCTGTTAGTGGTGCATTTCGATGTCGTATAAATAAATAAATACCCCCTCAAGCAGCTGCTTGCCACAGAGGTCTGACAGGAGCCTGTGAGTTTATATGCCATAGTAGAAGGTCTGTGAGGATGGCAGGACCTCTGCAGAAAAACGACACATACATCCATGCCTTACCCGGGGCTCGAACCCAGGTCCCTAAGATCAAGTAGCCAAGCGTGCTAACCACTCGGTCATCGTATACCTTATGAAAATTAGACTTAGTAAATTGTTATTGATAAATGACATGTTTCACTTGTTGTGCCATGTGCTTCACATCAAACGAGAAATTACACGTAAATGTTCGTGTACGTAAAATGAAGAAGTGACATAAACACTTTGAAAGTAGACCGAATATTACCTGTGAATTGTACTAATTCAGATGAAGAGGATAAAAACGTAATATGTTGAATAATATATCTTAAATGTGGTTTTATTTCAGGCAGTAACCAAAAAAATTACTATATTATATGAAATTCTTAGAAAAATCGAAAATAAGTCTTATGGAAATTGCGTTTTTTGCAACTTCAGCTGATTTCGTGGCGTAAGTCACGAATAATTGGGAAACCATGGAAACCACGTAAAAAGGAAGATATTTTATTCTCCAGTCTTGAAGAATTTTAATACACATTGTAACTTGCATTACGTTCAAGGTAATTACATTGTAATTTAGAGCTTTTCAATTTTGAAAATGCATTTTCACATGCCAATAGTATTAACATACATAAATGCTTGCATTATTCCATTAAAGTTTTATGTTATTTGCGATTTGCCTCAAATACTAAGTCTCACATTTGAAACCGCCATCCCACAAATATCAAGCCTCATTTTTGTTTCTTCTCTTTCCCCAAATATCAAACCTTTTTCTTTAATTCACTCTTTCCTTCAAATGCTAAGTCCCACTTTTGAGCTCCCACACTTTCTCCTAAATATCAAGCTCCCCTTTCGATCCCCTCTTTCCCCCAAATATCAAGTTCCAGTTTTGAACCTCGTTTTCCCCAAATATAAAGTTACAATTTTCAGCATTCCTTCTTCCTATCTACCATGTTCCATTTTTGAACCTCTCTTTCTTTAAAATCGTAAGTCCTACTTTTGAGTCCCCCACCTTCTCATTTTCCTAAACATCAAGTCTTACTTATGAGTCCTCCACACTCCTCTTTTCCTAAATATCACGTCTCCCCTCCCCTTTGAGTCCCCATCCTCCCCTTTTCCTAAATATCAAGTCCCTACTTTTGAGTCTCCGTTCTCTCCTTCCCTAAATGCCACTTTTGAACCCTCTACCAAATACTGTGCACAACTACGTTATTTTCCATTCCAGTTCAATCCAGTCACTTCTCTTCTGGCCTGATAATGTAATGGCTGCTTTTGGTGTATATAGAATGTCATGTCATTGAAAATCCTCAGCCTCATTTATTGTTGTTTACCAGTTTTGATGCATTCATGGAGAAATTCATTTTTTTTTTCAAGTTTCATTGTGTCAGTTGATAGCTCGCCAGGCTCGTAAACTGCAGCTCCCATGTTCATGTTCCAACTGTGCGAACGATTTCGCAGAGATTTCTCTCTGCGAAATTTCCACACTTTTCTTGGTCAGAAAGGAGACACCGATAGGCTTCGAAAAGCAGCTATCCGTCGAATGGGGCGTAAAGTCATGGTCTCGTGTGCACAAGAGTCTTATCGTGTGCACGTTAAAGATCATTTCTGGATGGCTTTGATGAGAGGCTTCCCTGTCAACTGTTTTCCACTGGGTCCCATCCTCCAACTTTATCTGAGCTCTTGAGGTCCTTGTGATCTGGTCATATAGTCTACTGTGTGCAGAAAAGTGCCGCTCAGGGGTAAAAAAAACCAAACCCCTATATTAATAAATCCCATGGCCGAGTGGTTAGCGCTCTTGGCTACTGATCTAAGGGACCTGGGTTCGAGCCCGGTTAAGGCATGGTTGTTTATGTCGTTTTTCTGCCGAGGGCTTGCCATCCTCTCAAACCTTCTACTGTGGCATATAAACTGACAGGCTCCTGTCAGACCTCTGTGGCAAGCAGCTGCTTGAGGGGGTATTTATTTATTTTTTATTATAAAAACTATCTCCTTTTTCGAAGTACAGAATACCATGGATTATTTACAGTGATAGGAGGAATAAATCGGAGATAAGCAGCAAACCATTTTAATTTTGTCTTTATAGATAATTTATGCTTTTACAAGGATATATCTTATTATTCAAGATTTCAAAATGCTACAAACTAAATATAAACTGAATTAATAGGTATTATGTCTCTCAAACGTAGGTGAAGTATAGAGATGGCCACGAAATACATTCTGTTTTTCTTAAAACGTTTTTTACTGAGAATTAAGAGTGAACTGTAGTTCTGAAATAAAAGCATTCTTGCCTTAATATATAAAAATGTGATTTGTACAATTTTTAAACCTATACCTACGATTAAAGATTAGGCTAGCAAATACTTATTATGGTATACGAAGTAAGCAATAAACGTTTATTTTTTTTCTGATGATCAGGCTTAAATTTATATCGATGATTCAAAGGAAGGAATTTTTCAAGAAAGTGTAGATTCATCAAAAGTTTAAACCAAATACAGTCGCTCAAAAAAGTATCCGAACGCTATGGTTGATTACAGAATTCAGAAAAAATATCTGGCAACTATTTTTTTTAGAAATTAGTGATCTGGCAACCTTCCAAAGGCAACCTTCCTTCTGAAGGTTGCTAAATGACCTGGCCATTTAGCCAATTGTGTACAAAAAAGTGTCGTTCAGAAGAAAACAACACAAGCCATCATGCGAGTTCTTTAACGTGTACAGAGTATAGCTCCCACACATGGAGTCATGGCTTCACATCCGACGGACGGCGGCTTTTCCAAACCTAGTAGTGTTACCTTTCTCAGCGAGGGCAGCGGACTTGGAAGAGTTCATTTTCATTTGTCAGTATATTTTAATTCAGAAATACAAGACTTGTCGAAATTTGCATTATTCTACACAATATGAATGTTTACCGATCAACAGAAGGCAATTCAATTTTTAAAATTAATGGAAATCTTATTTAGGACCTAAAGAAAAGCGGAGTGTCACCATGAGCGTTACAAAATATGACCCGACAAATGATGTAAAAAGACACATTCACAAAATCTACAGGAAACCAAAACCAACATTCTTGATCAACAATATTTTTATCTACTCCGCCAAAAAAAAATATTGAGAAAAATGCAGGTATGGTAACATTTCAGCACGAAAAATAAAAAGCAATATATTTTCCCAGGATTGCTGAGCTCGGCGATAACTGGAATGACAGAAAGCCATCTTTTCTACAGATTCCTATCAAACCCCCAGCTCATTGTATTCTCACCAGTCATTTCAACCGATGTCTGGTAGAGGTGAGGACGACAGATCAAATCCTTCCGAAACGTCTGTCTTTCAATTTCTCTAAATCCATCAAACGATTCCAGAGTACATTTTCGCCTTTCATTGCTTCTTTAACTCTTTCCTTCTGACATTCCCTGAGTCAAATCCATAAATCTTTTACTCTTACTGCTTCCATCCGTAGGTCGCTTTCGGCAACCTTCCGTCATCCATTTTGTTCATCCAACCTCACGTCGTGGCCTGAACCTTGTATTCCATTTTCTCCTCCCGATCATTTCTGTCAAACTAACACCTATTCCTTCTCTCTTCCATATATTTTTGTATCTCATTCTCTCGGCAGTTCTTTTTAGTGCGGCTCTCAGAATTTCCATTTTCTTTTAACTGCATTATAGATATGGATATATATATTTTCTTTACGGCTTTCTTTCTGTTCTCCCATTTTCAGTTTTCGATTTATTTTTGTTTCCCCCTCCCCCATTTGGGTATGAAAGGAACTCAAATCTTCACATAAAAGTGTTTGGTGAAAATTTCAGCTAAAAAGTGAGTTTTATAAGAGACTTTCTTCTAAGGGCTGAAGAAACAAATATAACTGATTCGTTGAAGTTGGTGTTGTTTCAAGTTTGTTCCCATGTTTTGCAACGTAAGATTAAAATCCGTTATTTACAAATGTAAAGGCAATTGAAGTAAATGACATTAATAAGTACAGTCGCTCAAACAAATATCCGAACACTTGGTTTGATTACAGAATTCAGAAAAATATCTGGCAACGATATTTTTAGAAATTAGTGATCTAGCAACCTTCGTGTAAGTACACGAAGTTTTTTTTTTACAAAATATACAGATATTTTTTCTGAATTCTGTAATCAACTACAGTGTTCGGATATTTTTTTGAGCGACTGTACCACTTTTTTATGTCACCTTCTATCATTTTTATCTCACCATAATATTGCATCATCATCATCATCATCATCAAGCAGTCATGGGCTACGGAGGTCCAACCAGACCATGCAATTTAGTTCTCCAAGCATATCTGTCCTGAGCTACATTTGCTTCATCTGGCCACTGCACACCAATTCTAACAAGGTCCTGTTTGACATTGTCTGCCCACCGCATCCTAGGTCTCCCCCTTCTTCTGAGGCCTTTAGGCACACTGTTCATAACCTTATTCGCCAATCTATAATTATTCATACGGGCAACATGGCCAAACCAACGGAGTCTCTCTCTACACAATATGCTGCTTAAAGGAGGTTGCAAACTCCTTTGCCTAACCTCATCATTAGTTACAAAGTTGAACCACCTAATGCCCAAGATACTGCGTAAGCATCTGGAATCAAATGCATCTAGTTTCATGTTATCTTGTTTACAAAGTGTCCAAGTTTCACTACAATAACTAACCCTAGAAAGAACCAAACTATTATACAGTTTAATTTTAGTCTTCAAGTGTATACGCCTATTTCTCCACAATCTCCATAGATTCTTAAAAGTCTCGGCAGCAATCCCTATTCGTCTGTTAATCTCATGCCGCACATCACCATTATCTGTTACGTAGCTCCCGAGATAATTAAACTGTGACACCTGCTCAAGACTGCAACCATTCAGATTAACTGAATCACAGCCTGCCTGACCAATTTTCATCACTTTAGTTTTCTCTCTGTTTATAACCAAACCTACTCTACTACCAGTCTCATCAACAGCTCGAATGAAAGAGTTCATCTCATCAACATCATTTGCCAAAAGGGCTAAATCATCAGCATAATCTAAATCAGAAATTTTCGTATCTCCAGCCCATTTAAGGCCAAAATCTTTCCCTTGAAGTGAATTTCGCATAACATAATCAATAATCAAGAGACAGTAAAACACTTAGATTATAATAAAAGCAAAATTTGTAGCAAAATTTAAATGTTTAAATACCTAAGAATACTCTCTAGCCTGCAGTTAGAAAGAGAGACAGTGTGAAAAAAATATTTTATTCATGAAACAAATCGAACTTAAAAATGTTCAAAACTATTTTCTTGCATCTTTGACAGTTACAATTGTGTTCCTTAAAATATATAAATCAATAAATCGATAAATAAACAAATTGAAGTAAAATAAAAAATCATAAAACTACTTGTACCTAGAAAGTAAGACACAATGTGCAAGAGAAAAAAGAGGAAAAATACACCTCTATACAAAAAATTCCAACTATTCTCTTGTATCTTTTTCGATTATGATTCTATTCCTTAAAAATAAACAAAAACAAATAAATAAATCAAAGTAAAATAAAAAAAATACCACAATACTTGTATCTTGAAGGAAAAATGCAAAATGCAATAAAAAGAAAAAAAAAATGCAACTGTACTCAAAAATATTATCATATATCTTTTGAAATTACGATTCTGTTCCTAAAATAAATAAGTAATTAAATAAATATAAACTCAGAATGCTTGTATTTTTTTAAAGAAATCACAAAGTGCGACAAAAAAGAATAAACCTATACGCAAAAAAAGAGACATTCCAGATGTAGATATTCAGCTACTTTATCAGACCCTGTGTAACGTATCATTTCAGAACTCCGAGATACCAGTTTACAAGAAGATGTGGACATCAATGGAAGCTGCTCGCCCATCTGTGTTCACGCAGTCCAACAGTGAAGGGGTGGAGCGCGTGCTCAGAGGGAACTATGCCTTCCTCATGGAATCCACTTCCATTGAGTTCGAGACACAACGAAACTGCGAACTCACACAAATCGGAGGCCTTCTCGACTCAAAAGGTTACGGGATCGCTACGCCTCCAGGTAAAAGAACAGATTTTGTCTCTGTGCTTATTTTGCTTGTTTCTAACTGTGCCTTTCATTGCTATTCCTTATTTGCCTGATTTATTTTCTCCTTTTTTGTCTTTTGTGCATGCAAGACTCACTCAAGTCTTAAATTATTTCGTTTGAAAAAAAGACAGAAGGTAAAGTTCTGCATAACTGGTTTTGGTGGCTTCGTAGGTAATACGATAGTGAAAAAAATGACAGAGTTAAACTTCGCTTTGTAATCTGCAGTAAAATGTATAGAATAATAAGAAACAGTCAAAATCGTGCTTATGTTTCATTGCATGATGCTGTTTCAATAGCTCTGAGCTTTTTAGCGTAAACCACAAATATTGGTTTGTTTTACTCTGAGCGAGCAGTATTATTTTTGCATCTGATAGGCTAAATGGTCAGGTTACACTGACTCCTTAGGCTGAGAGAAGGTTGGGGAAGCTAATCCATGGACAGTTCTTAGGAGAGAGATGGTAGCCTACCGTTAAGGCTATCCAGCGTGGTCTTTAACGTGCACTTGGCTTCTGTATATGGAACCACGGTGTGGGATTGAGAAGAGATAACTAACGCTGGCACAGGTGGGACGCGAACATGGGAACTGAGATTAATATTGTTTTCAATTTTTTTTTCATATGCATAGAGCTTTATTAGTTTAAGTTCGAGTTCCGACTATGTCTATGTAGAGATTGCTTCTACTAATCTCACTTTATCTCTCGATAAGAGGACATCGATGAGCTTGGAAAATCCTACTATTCGTAGGATGGGACATTAATTCTCTTTGGAAGGGGCTTTCAAAACGTTCTTAACAGGCATCTGTAGAACAAAACCCATTGTACTTACCTCAACAAAACTTTTAATACCCTTCAAAGTACTCCCCTCCAGCATCTGTAAAAAATTGCAGACGTCTATTCCAGTACTAAACGTGTGGTGGTACTCCTGTTAGGGAATGCTCCACAACTCTGAATGAACGCATTTTGCAAGGTCTTGTACCCTTGAAAAATGCTCCACAGCAAGTTTTCATTTTTTGAAACAACTAAAAATCGCATGGTACAAGATTGGGTGAATATGCAGGATGGGGTTGCTATTTCACTTTTCTGCTCCAGATATACCTTAAATTGCCGGGTTTTGTGATAACCCGCCAATTACTGGCATTGTCATGAAGAAGGAGTACCCCTGACACGCCTGTCGTTGGATGCTGCTCCTTCATCTGCTTTTAACCATTTTGGGCAAAACAATGTTGCACAGTATTGGCTATTAGAATCATTTTTTCAAGTAGGTCATCAATGGCTACCATTCCTTGGGAACTGAAATAAATTGTGAACATCCTCTTCCTTGAGCGAAAGTCTTGTCGAAGGATTTGGGGATGCGGTTCATCTTCCGCAACCCAAACATAGTTGTCGATCTTTCTGGCAGTTGCATAGTAATAAAACCACGTCTCATCACCTGTTACAATGACTGTGAACCGTTAGGGGGCCACTAGGAACAATTTCCAGCATCTCCTTGCACAAATCGACTATAGCCCTCATTTGCTATTCTGTCAGTTTGTGGAGTCCCCATTTGGCACAGATCTTTCGAAACTTTAATGTTGCTGAATAATTATTTCTACACTGCACATTGATATCTAAATTTATAACCTGAACGGTGATGTGTGGCTTTTCCTTAATGGGTTCACAAACAGCAGCGATGATTCTCTTGTTCTCGGCCTACTTCGGTCTTCATGCAGGAGGATGGTCTTCAAAGCTATGCCGGCCTTGTCTGAATTTGCGCATCCATCTCGTAACAGTGCCATGTGAACAAGCATGATCCCCATGTATTTGTGATATATCGGTTCGAATTTTTTTAGCGTCGTCCCTATGCTACATCTCTGTGAAAATGTAAAATATTTTTCCGTCGTTAGTAGGTTCCATAGTAACAAAGCACAGATTTCGCAGACCCTACGTGGCCGAGTGGTTAGCGTGCTTGGCTATTGACCCAAGGGACCTGGGTTTGAGCACCGGATAAGGCATGGGTGTCTGTATCGTTTTTCTGCTGAGGTCCTGCCATCCTCTCAGATCATCTACTAGCATATAAACTGACAGGCTCCTGTCAGACCTCTGTGGCAAGCAGCTGCTTGAGGGGGTATTTATTTTTTTTTTTATTTATTTTACGCGCCGCAAGCGAAGATTATACGGTCTTTGTTTTTACCGTGTAATGACAGGTTTAAACAAGTTTTCAAGCAAGTCGTAGCTCGTTAACTTCGGAGGAACAAGTTAAAATCTACAGATACCTGTCAAGAACTTTTTTAACGCCCTCCGTAACACTTTGTTTCCATAGCGATATTAATAGTTTTTAACATGTCCACATATCTGTGTTTCAATTACAAAAACGAATGGAGCTCCGAAAACTTGACTTATAAGAAAAATGTAATTTAAATGTTAATGTTATGTCATTTTATAAGTGGAGTAATAAAATTAATAACTGATCCTAAAATTCTATTATAACCTAACAAAGAATCAAAAATTGAAACTATTACTTAAAAAGCAGAATTGGGGTTGTTTTACTGCAAGTTGAAGAACAAAGTGGATGTCTATGATGAAAGACTATCTCTTACCAGCTGTCTAGTGGGTTCTCTGCCAACTCTCTGCCCTTGGGGTCTTTGAAACCTGGTCATTTATCCTGTTGTACGCATAAAAGCCCGACTCAAAAGAATGAATCATAATGTTTCACTAAAACTAAAACGTATTCTTCTGCAACTGAATGAAAATATGTTCCTAATCAACAAAATGCCTCGATCTTATTACATTTTCCTTCCGAAACACAAAAGTTCCTTTCGTGTTCTTTTTTTCTAATCGAATTCGTTAATCGAGGAAAGTTTTTTTTAAGTTTCCCTTTATTAAATTTGAAATCTTTATTGATTCCTTTTCATTCCTAGCTCTTCTTCTCATTTTGTTCTGTTATGTTTGCAGATAGAGGAATTTTTTAATGTAAATCTTCTCGAAGATATCTTTTTCACGAATTCACTTTTTTTTCCCGCCAACTACCTTTTTTTTCAAATTTTCATTTTTAATATTTTGTTCAATACTTTAATAACCGCTATGTTCGCCTTTTCATTCGTTACAAACTAGACATTTCCGAAATGTTTTCAGACGGAACGAGCTTTCAGAATTTGGGAAGCATAAAATAAGTAAAAATTGAAGAAAAAACTAATCAAATAAAATACTGAAGATATGTAAGATACATAAACGAGGAATGTTTGTATGTTTTTGTACGGAAATGAATATATCGAATGAAATTTCAAAGGCATGTTCCCTTTTCACATGCAAACATAATGAGAAAGAAATGCATCATAAGAAGCAAAAAAAAAATCCCTCTTCAAAGTTATTGATCTTTTTCTTTTTTCAATTTGATGTCAAATTATTGACAAAAGCTTTTAATCAAAATAGGCATAATAGTGCTGAGAACAGAGATATTTTTAATAAAAAAAGATTTGTTCACTGCAAAGGTAAACAAGTTTCGATTTTTTCCGTTCAGTTAATTCCGATGCCCGAGGCGCTGAGACTTAAGAATCCAATAAAAGAAACGTTGAGGTAAAAAAACTTCCAGTGAAAATAAGCATGGCGCAGACAATGAGAAAAAGATACGTCGAGTTTTTATAATTAAATCCAAGAAATTGCAACGAGAAATGACGACATAGTTGACTTTGAATCTCAACTGTATTGGAAAGAAATATAAGCAAATAAAAACGATAATTATAAAGAAGCGATTTATTCTGAATCATAATCGTATTTTAAGGAAAGCGAATAAATGTTTTAAGGTAGTTGAAAAGATTCTTGTGAATCGCGGAAATAGTTTAAAATCTCGAATATATAACTTTTCATATAATAGGAGAGATTTGATTGGTAGCAAACTACTGAATTCATTAATTCGGAAGATACTAAACTAGTATGAAGATTTTGAATGAGTTGGGTTGTTTTATCTCTGAGTGGCCCCTTTTTTTGCTCTTAATGAGCTAAATGGCCAGGTCACAAGACCCCCAAGAGTTCAGAGAAAGGTGGAGAAGGGGATCTAC